>CM042380.1:22868552-23468552 GCA_023634145.1 Thymallus thymallus | reverse complement strand
CCTCCTGTTCTCCACTCATTACCTGTATTAACTGCACCTGTTTGAACTCGTTACCTGTATAAAAGACACCTCTCCACACACTCAATCAAACAGACTCCAACCTCTACACAATGGCCAAGGCCAGAGAGCTGTGTAAGGACATCAGGGATAAAATTGTAGACCTGCACAAGGCTGGGATGGGCTACAGGACAATAGGCAAGCAGCTTGGTGAGAAGGCAACAACTGTTGGCGCAATTATTAGAAAATGGAAGAAGTTCAAGATGACGGTCAATCTCCCTCGGTCTGGGGCACCATGCAAGATCTCACCTCGTGGGGCATCAATGATCATGAGGAAGGTGAGGGATCAGCCCAGAACTACACGGCAGGACCTGGTCAATGACCTGAAGAGAGCTGGGACCACAGTCTCAAAGAAAACCATTAGTAACACACTACGCCGTCATGGATTCAAATCCTGCAGCGCACGCAAGGTCCCCCTGCTCAAGCCAGCGCATGTCCAGGCCCGTCTGAAGTTTGCCAATGACCATCTGGATGATCCAGAGGAGGAATGGGAGAAGGTCATGTGGTCTGATGAGACAAAAATAGAGCTTTTTGGTCTAAACTCCACTCGCCGTGTTTGGAGGAAAAAGAAGGATGAGTACAACCCCAAGAACACCATCCCAACCGTGAAGCATGGAGGTGGAAACATCATTCTTTGGGGATGCTTTTCTGCAAAGGGGACAGGACGACTGCACCGTATTGAGGGGAGAATGGATGGGGCCATGTATTGCGAGATCTTGGCCAACAACCTCCTTCCCTCAGTAAAAGCATTGAAGATGGGTCGTGGCTGGGTCTTCCAGCATGACAACGACCCGAAACACACAGCCAGGGCAACTAAGGAGTGGCTCCGTAAGAAGCATCTCAAGGTCCTGGAGTGGCCTAGCCAGTCTCCAGACCTGAACCCAATAGAAAATCTTTGGAGGGAGCTGAAAGTTTGTATTGCCCAGCGACAGCCCTGAAACCTGAAGGATCTGAATGGAGGAGTGGGCCAAAATCCCTGCTGCAGTGTGTGCAAACCTGGTCAAGAACTACAGGAAATGTATGATCTCTGTAATTGCAAACAAAGGTTTCTGTACCAAATATTAAGTTCTGCTTTTCTGATGTATCAAATACTTATGTCATGCAATAAAATGCTAATTAATTACTTAAAAATCATACAATGTGATTTTCTGGATTTTTGTTTTAGATTCCGTCACTCACAGTTGAAGAGTACCTATGATAAAAATTACAGACTTCTACATGCTTTGTAAGTGGAAAAACCTGCAAAATCGGCAGTGTATCAAATACTTGTTCTCCCCACTGTATATACAAATCCTTCCTTCAATCACAGTTCATGGACTTCATCCCCAATAAAACTTGTGAAAGATGAAGTGACCATAGAACTCAAGTAGTAAGGTGTTACTATGCCTTGGGCAACCTACTGCCATAGACAAGGGGTGATAATACCATCACACCCAGCATGGTCTATGTAGAGGGGGCTTATTGAGACCAGGACATCAGGCTGCTCAGAGTCAGTGTTAGTGCCAGGGCCAGAGGGCTGAGGGAGAGATATGTCCCAGCACTGTCTGGGTTGGGGATGGAGTAGCCATAGCTGGTCCTGCAGTCGTTTTTTACTTCTTCATAAGGGATGGGCAGATCATCTGGAGCCGTACCATTCAGGCTGTCTCGTACCTGGAAGATTGGCGTTCAGAGTCAGAGAGGGTAACAAGGCCAAATAGTGCCTTAAATAGTGCCTGTAATGTCTGTAATGTCTGTAATGTCTGTAATGCCACTGTATTTTGCATTGCATCAGTCCTTTGCCCTTTTTAAATAGATCTATGGAGGCGTGTGTGTCGATGTCAAGCTTATGGAAACAGTGGTGTTGTGAATGGTGCTAAGCTATAGAGGTCAGTGTGTAACTGTTACTGTAGGACTCACATGCTCCACCTCTCTGAACACTCTGAGCAGGTTCTCCCCCAGAGCACCTTTCACCTCTTCATCTGTCCATCCTCTCCTCAGCAGCTCGGCCACCAGGGCAGGGTACTTAGAAACATCCTCCAGACCCTCCGGTACCCTGGCAGACAGCACAGGTAGAGTTGTGTGCGTGTGGGTCAAACTGAAGCCAATATTATGCTATTATTCTGCACTCCTCCCCAAGCAGAATGGGGTTCTTTCCACATAAAACATTTATCAAATATTTTACTACTACTACTACTCAGATATAACTTTTTATCAAATGTTTTACTAATACTACTACTACTCAGATATAACTTTTTATCAAATATTTTACTAATACTACTACTACTACTACTACTCAGATATAACTTTTTATCAAATATTTTACTAATACTACTACTACTACTACTCAGATATAACTTTTTATCAAATATTTTACTAATACTACTACTACTCAGATATAACTTTTTATCAAATGTTTTACTAATACTACTACTACTACTACTCAGATAACTTTTTATCAAATATTTTACTAATACTACTACTACTCAGATATAACTTTTTATCAAATATTTTACTAATACTACTACTACTAAGATATAACTTTTTATCAAATATTTTACTAATACTACTACTACTCAGATATAACTTTTTATCAAATATTTTACTAATACTACTACTACTCAGATATAACTTTTTATCAAATGTTTTACTAATACTACTACTACTACTCAGATATAACTTTTTATCAAATATTTTACTAATACTACTACTACTACTAAGATATAACTTTTTATCAAATATTTTACTAATACTACTACTACTACTACTACTCAGATATAACTTTTTATCAAATATTTTACTACTACTACTACTACTGCTACTACTACTACTACTACTGTGAGGGCTTGGTTGTGGTAAGGCCTCTTACTCCCACCTAGGGGAGGAGAGAGGCACACAACCAAGCTCTCACACATTAACTAGGGAGATTATCATCCCCAATCAGAGACAGCTGTCTAGCGTTGTCTCTGATTGGGGATAGTATTTAGACTCCACACACAGCCACCTGTGTGTGGATCATTGTTCGTGTCTGCCTGTGTTACCAGCACGTGAGTTACTTTGCTTAGTATAGTGTTCTGTTAGTTTGTTTCAGTCATCTCCTTTTGTATTTTGCGCTTCGTGAATCCAACTCCAAAATAAAAAGGAATGACGCTCCATCAGCGCTCCGTTTATCGTCCCCTTATTCCGCATCGTGACAGAATGATCCACCACCCTGGGACGCAGCGAGAGCAGACTTTGGTAGACATCCTCTACGATATGGGTAAATTATCGAAAGAGGATGTCTACCATTATCATGCGGTGGAGAAAGGCTGGGGTCCGGAGCAGCCAAGGCGCCGGAGACGGAGGACACGTCACCGGGCTAGAGTTGAGGACCAGCCTGGAGCCCAGAAAACCCCTCAAACTGATTTTGGGGGGGGGCTATGGGGGTGGTCGGGGATCGAGGGAGAAGAGCCCCGACCACTGCACTCGTGGGGGTTCCAGGAGGAGCCCCTACAGCCATGGGAGCGGGAGTACATAGAGGAGTCGGAGGAAGACGACGACGATGTGCTTCTGTTCCCTCACTCGTGGGGGTTCCCGGAAGAACCCTCACAGGATGGGGATTGGCGGTGGAGTAGGCACGACAGGGACAGTCGTGCTCCAGCGCCAGTTCCCTGTCCGGTGCCTCCAGCGCCGGTCCAGAGTCGGAGGAGGAGGAGACCGACTCAGCGCACCAAACCATCGGTGCGCAACACTAGCCCGGTGCGACCCGTACCAGCTAAACGCACCCAGCCAACGGTGCGTTTCCCCAGCCCGGTACGGCCCGCGCCTGCTCCGCGCACCAGCCAAACGGTGCGTTTCCCCAGCCCGGCGCGACCCGTGCCAGCTAAACGCAACAACCCAACAGTGCGTTTCCCCAGCCCGGCGCGACCCGTGCCAGCGCCTCGCATCAGATCATTGGTGCATTTCCCCAGTCCTGTACGCCCCGTGCCTACTCCTCGCACGGAGGCTACAACGGCGGTCGCCAGCACAGCTCTGTGGGTGGAGACCATCTCTGCGTCGGTGCCCAGGGTGGGCACGACGTTCAGCCCCGCTGTGGAGCAGGAGCTCCATAGCGTGTCGGTGCCCAGTCTGGGGCCTACAGCCAGCCCAACTACAGGGCTGGAAACCCTCTCTGCGTCGGTGCCCAGGGTGGGCACGACGTTCAGCCTGAGGTCTCCGGAGAAGGTCAGCAGCCCGAGGCCTCCTGTGACGGTCAGTAGCCTGAGGTCTCCTGTAAAGGTCAGCAGCCTGAGACATCCGGAGAAGGTCAGCAGCCCAAGACATCCGGAGAAGGTCAGCAGCCCGAGACATCCGGAGAAGGTCAGCAGCCCGAGACCTCCGGAGAAGGTCAGCAGCCCGAGACCTCCGGAGAAGGTCAGCAGCCCGAGGCCTCCAGTGAAGGTCAGCAGCCCGAGGCCTCCAGTGAAGGTCAGCAGCCCGAGGCCTCCAGTGAAGGTCAGCAGCCCGAGGCCTCCAGTGAAGGTCAGCAGCCCGAGGCCTCCAGTGAAGGTCAGCAGCCCGAGGCCTCCAGTGAAGGTCAGCGCCCCGCCACCTCCAGCGAAGGTTAGCGCCACGCCACCTCCAGCGAAGGTTAGCGCCACGCCACCTCCAGCGAAGGTCAGCGCCCCGCCACCTCCAGCGAAGGTCAGCGCCCCGCCACCTCCAGCGAAGGTCAGCGCCCCGCCACCTCCAGCGAAGGTCAGCGTTCCGCCACCTCCAGCGAAGGTCAGCGTTCCGCCACCTCCAGCGAAGGTCAGCGTTCCGCCACCTCCAGCGAAGGTCAGCGTTCCGCCACCTCCAGCGAGGGTCAGCGCTCCGCCACCTCCAGCGAGGGTCAGCGTTCCGCCACCTCCAGCGAAGGACAGCAGCCCGGAGCCTCCAGCCACAGCTCAAGGCCTGGAGCCTCCTCCACCGGTGCCCAGTCCGGGGCCGGTCGTCTGCTTCGCTCCAGTGCCGGAGCAGTCCGCTCCACCGGTGCCCAGTCCGGGGCCGGTCGTCTGCGCCGCTCCAGTGCCGGAACAGTCCGCTCCACCGGTGCCCAGTCCGGGGCCGGTCGTCTACGTCGCTCCAGTGACGGAGCAGTCCGCTCCACCGGTGCCCAGTCCGGGGCCGGTCGTCTGCGTCGCTCCAGTGCCGGAGCAATCTGCTCCACCGGTGCCCAGTCCGGGGCCGGTCGTCTACGTCGCTCCAGAGACGGAGCAGTCCGCTCCACCGGTGCCCAGTCCGGGGCCGGTCATCTGCGTCGCTCCAGTGCCGGAGCAGTCCGCTCCACCGGTGCCCAGTCCGGGGCCGGTCGTCTACGTCGCTCCAGGGAAGGAGCAGTCCGCTCCACCGGTGCCC
This sequence comes from Thymallus thymallus, assembly GCA_023634145.1. Taxonomy (NCBI): domain Eukaryota; kingdom Metazoa; phylum Chordata; class Actinopteri; order Salmoniformes; family Salmonidae; genus Thymallus; species Thymallus thymallus. The sequence continues at coordinate 23,463,161 of CM042380.1, read as the reverse complement.
AGTCCGGGGCCGGTTGTCAGCCCCTCTCCAGGGTTGAGGGCTCCCACACCAGGGTCCAGACAGGACTTGGTGGAAGGCGGGAGTACTGAGGGGGGAACCATCGCGCCGGGGTCCGGACCGGACCGGGCGTGCAACGGAGAGGTAGGAGAGAAGCTACTCTCACAGCCTGTGCCACGCCCGGAACCGGAACCGGAGCCCCCACCAGCAACCACCTCAGTACCCCGCCATGTCCCCCCTAGAGTTTTGGACATTTTCTCTTTCAGGAGAGGGGGGATCCTTTTGTGTGCGATCGGGAGTCCGCACCTTAGGGGGGGGGTACTGTGAGGGCTTGGTTGTGGTAAGGCCTCTTACTCCCACCTAGGGGAGGAGAGAGGCACACAACCAAGCTCTCACACATTAACTAGGGAGATTATCATCCCCAATCAGAGACAGCTGTCTAGCGTTGTCTCTGATTGGGGATAGTATTTAGACTCCACACACAGCCACCTGTGTGTGGATCATTGTTCGTGTCTGCCTGTGTTACCAGCACGTGAGTTACTTTGCTTAGTATAGTGTTCTGTTAGTTTGTTTCAGTCATCTCCTTTTGTATTTTGCGCTTCGTGAATCCAACTCCAAAATAAAAAGGAATGACGCTCCATCAGCGCTCCGTTTATCGTCCCCTTATTCCGCATCGTGACAACTACTACTCAGATATAACTTTTTATCAAATGTTTTACTAATACTACTACTACTACTACTCAGATATAATTTTTATCAAATGTTTTACTAATACTACTACTACTACTACTACTACTCAGATATAACTCTTTATCAAATGTTTTACTAATACTACTACTACTCAGACATGACTTTTTCTAATATTTTACTAATACTACTACTAATACTACTACTACTACTCAGACATTACTTTTTTTTACTGGTACATTACAATGAGCAACTTTTAATATAATACACTTTGCTCACTCAAGTTCATTGGTGTTTTAATGCAACTAGGTGAATAACTCTACTCACCTGCCCACTCCATCATAATCCCCACCAAAACCAATGATACTGTGTCCAGACACATTCTTTATGTGGTCAAAGTGATCTAGATTGATCATGAAAAGAAAGGTGAATACATAATAAAAATGAGAGGGACAATGTTGGGTGAGCGAGTGGTGGAGAGTAAAAAGTAATGATAAAAACAATGACCATTTTATTTCACGCTACTCACCTGCCACCTGTGATAGGCTGGCTGTATCGCTGCATGTGACATAGTCGTTGTAAAAGTTCACCATGACAATGCCTTTTTTGTCTCGCTGGTGAGAAAAAGGAAGTAGACACATGTACAGTAACTGCATGATGAGTCAGAACTATAAACTCAACTCACTAACCATTCTAATAAAGAAATGTAGCTCCATATTGGTGTAGTCGTTGGGCTTTTATATTCTGTTGTTAACATTTTATGGTGCTATATAGAAACACAGTGTTCCTTTATCTGAAATTTTTATGTGCCCTTACAGGTGAATAGCTCAAATGTTTCCCACACTCTTGTTTTGTAAGCTACTGTCAGCTTGAGGGATTTCACACAAATGTTCAACTCAGAGGAGCTCTCCTTCGGACTTGAGCTGGGTTTAATAGTGTTAACTTTGTGTCTGTGTTCTCAATTCACGTTCTTCCCCTGTCACATAGCCCTTCATCCTATCACATGTCCACTCACCACCACTCTCAGGTCCAATTCCAGACTTCCAATTCTGTATCCCCTCGTCTCTCACCCTTCTCCCCTGACTCACCACCCTCATCGGGGGAGGGATGAGGTCTAAGGAGAAGGAATGACTAAGTTCCTCATATGTATTCTGTAATCCCCTATCCCCTTGCCCCTCCCCCTTCACTCACCACCTTCCTCAGGATGTTGTCAGGCACGTTCCTCTTGTGTGGGCACACGGTGTAAGCAGAGGAGTGGCTGAAGATGACTGGGGCTTTGGACAGGTCCAGAACCTGGTTCATCACTTTCTCTGACACGTGGGCCAAGTCAATCAACATCCCAATGCGGTTCATCTCAAGTATCAGTTGCTGTCGGGTGAAAAATTATTATGAATGTTTCTGCCAGGACTGGGGGGAATGAACATCTTACTGTGTCACCCTACTGGTGTTATCTTACTGTGTCACCCTACTGGTGTTATCTTACTGTGTCACCCTACTGGTGTTATCTTACTGTGTCACCCTACTGGTGTTATCTTACTGTGTCACCCTACTGGTGTTATCTTACTGTGTCACCCTACTGGTGTTATAGAGACCATTATATGATATGGTTTGTAGCTAGGATAGTCTGTCAAGAGAATGAACATGTTTTCATGCAGTGTGTTTTATACAGGTAATATCATACTGCTATAACATAAATTAACATCAAAAGGAAATATGTAGATGAACATTAGTCTTTGAAAGTAACCCAATAGTTTGAGGAATTGTCCATTTGATTATATTTACTTGGAATAGTCCCTATGTTTATGACAGGTATTTACATCTGATTTCCAATTAAACTCAAAAGCAGAAGTATTACAAGCTGCACCAAATAGTATCATAGATTTGACCTTTGATATGAGTGGTTATTTCCAATGTACTGTATGTGTATGGCTCAGTGTGATACACCAACCTTGCCAAACTCAGACAGTCCGTTGTGCTGTGATGGCTCGGCTCCCGAATCCACGAGCCAATTATCTGCCCTGGAGGGAAAACACACACAACCACAGTAAAACACCAGGCCAGCTTCTGAAAGTGATCTTTCCCTTCCACTCTCCTATATCATGCTAATATGATCTGAGTCGGTGAGGGGCTGAGGGGGGATTCAGTAGGCTCTGTGGTCTGTCCAGGGAGCAGTTTCGGCTGTTACCTATTGTCTCATTCATTTGCATTCATGTCATTTCTATCTTAGCTGTATGTGCTCTTTGAGAGAGAGTCATATGGTGTGTAAAGTGTTGATATACTTAGGAATCTCAACTATAAAGTACCACAAAAATAATTTATCATCTTGTCACTTACTAAGTATACATGTAATCTGTGGCACCTAGTCCCCAGACCAGGGTGGCCCTGTCGTCAGCAGGGTAGCAGAGCCTATCCTACTCACCAGGGTGTGTTGCAGCTGTGTGTAAGGGTGAGGTAGCGGACACCCAGGTGGTACATGGTGCGCAGGGTGCCCAGGCTGCTGTCCAAAGAGTGTCCTCCTTCCACCCCGATCAGACTGGCTGTCCTGTTCTGACTAAAGGCATCCATGATATCTATGGAAAAAAAACATAACTTGATAATACAGGTGGGAAGTGAATACAACTCTGTTATCTATGGTATTTAACAGTTGAGTGTTCTAAAGGGGTTTCATTCTCATAACCGAATTTAGGGCTGTATTCAATCCGGAAGTTCAGCTTTACAGTGTGATTGAAATTTAAAGGCAATGTTGGTAAACGCTGCATATGTCAGCTCAATCAGAAATTACATTTACATTTATATCACGGAACATACAACACTTCCGCTTTACACAATGAGTAGAGCCCTTACTGTATAAACTGTAATAAAAAATGTTTTGTAGATAGCGGTCTCACCTTTGCTGCTGGTAGCAAACATGAAGGCCTCTGGGTATTTCATGCACATTCTGTGGATGACATCAATCTGCTCCAGAGTTTGTCTGGCGGCATCTTTGTACTGAGTCTCACATGGTACATATGCTGACCAGAACTGCAAGGGGACAATAAACATGTTATCAGTTTATTGTTATTATGTAATACCGGGTTCCCCAACTTGCGGACAGGGGCCGAATTTGGCCTGTGGGTGGTTTTATTTGGCCCCCCAAGTTTTCTGAGCAAAAAAATAAATAAATAATTAAAAACACCAGAAAATCAGCACCAAGTGATTTTAATTTGGGAAATCTGGTCCCAAGTATTCCCTAATAATATTATATAATAATACATAATAGAGAAACACGTGATTGTATACAAATGTAATCAAGGTTTGAAATTATTATGTTTTAGTCAAATATTATATCTGTATTAATCATCTTGCGGGCAATTTGCAGTCTACATATTATTTGTAATTATGTTCCGACCCCCTGACCATCCGCTCAAGAAGAAAATCGTCCCGCGGCTGAACCTAGTTGATGACCCCTGATGTAATACATGTATTATTATCAGGCACCCTCATATAGACCATTGGTGAGTCCTTGTCGGTTTGTGTGTGTGTGTGTGTGTGTGTGTGTGTGTGTGTGTACCTGTGCTGCCAGTCGTCCCTCCCTGATCTTGGGGATGTTGGTGTGTGTGTTGTTGAGGGTGTACAGATCTACTTTATTCAGCTGGTTATTAAACTTCATCCTCATCTGCCAGGGCAGGTCATTATGGCTGTAGTCAAACAGAGAGATACAATGCATAATACTATTTATACAGGGCAGTCAGTGCTGCTAACACACAACTATTCTTTCACTGTACATTAGGACAGAACCATCTTGAAACATTAAAAAACAGCCTCCATAATCTTATAAAAGCATATATGGTACACACCTTACATTGACAGTTGTTTTGTGCCATTACCATTACAGTTTGCATCAAATATGTGTAGGTGTAATGTACTATAAAATATTAATTTTGGTTTAAACATTAAAGTCACCCATCCTAGGGTCTTACAAGGAGAGAGAAATGTGTTAGTCACTTACCCATCAATCAGTGGTGTCTCTGACATTAGTCTCAGTGCGTTGTTCATGTGTTCATCCTGTGCCAAGGAGAGTTTGAGAGCACAGGACAGTACCAGCAGAGTCCTCCATACAATACGTACAGATAACATCTCTTACCCTCTCTCACTACACTGTAACTAACACAGAATCTGATCCTGCCTGACCTGGGCTTGCCCTCTCCAACAGCCTCTGGTTCTCCACAGCCAATATGTTTTTCTCACTAACTCTGTTTGTTACTATTTCAAAAGGTGTCTTTTGACTTGTTTTTCAATACATTTCTCAGCCTATACTAAGTCAGTTTGTCTTTGGTCTGTCTTGTTCCTCTTCAGATTTCACAGTGTTCCCTCCGCACTTCCCCTGTCCCCAAAGTGTCTCTTTGTGGGCTAGGCTGAAATACAGAGAGAGTTTATTATGCTTCCTCAGTTACTTTGTCATTATCACTTGGGTTGTAAAGTAAACGCATGTGTAACGTTAATGTGTAACGTTCAGTACAACTCCCTCAAGTTTGAAATCCATATGCAAGACAACCCCAGTAATGATTTAGATGTGGATTAACATTGGACACTGCCCGATACCCAATGATGGCATGACCACTCAAATAAGAAATTATATAAAAATGTCTTATAAATATATATATATATATATATACAGTGGGGAGAACAAGTATTTGATACACTGCCGATTTTGCAGGTTTTCCTAATTACAAAGCATGTAGAGGTCTGTAATTTTTATCATAGGTACACTTCAACTGTGAGAGACAGAATCTAAAACAAAAATCCAGAAAATTACATTGTATGATTTTTAAATAATTAATTTGCATTTTATTGCATGACATAAGTATTTGATCACCTACCAACCAGTAAGAATTCTGGCTCTCACAGACCTGTTAGTTTTTCTTTAAGAAGCCCTCCTGTTCTCCACTCATTACCTGTATTAACTGCACCTGTTTGAACTCGTTACCTGTATAAAAGACACCTGTCCACACACTCAATCAAACAGACTCCAACCTCTCCACAATGGCCAAGACCAGAGAGCTGTGTAAGGACATCAGGGATAAAATTGTAGACCTGCACAAGGCTGTGATGGGCTACAGGACAATAGGCAAGCAGCTTGGTGAGAAGGCAACAACTGTTGGCGCAATTATTAGAAAATGGAAGAAGTTCAAGATGACGGTCAATCTCCCTCGGTCTGGGGCACCATGCAAGATCTCACCTCGTGGGGCATCAATGATCATGAGGAAGGTGAGGGATCAGCCCAGAACTACACGGTAGGACCTTGTCAATGACCTGAAGAGAGCTGGGACCACAGTCTCAAAGAAAACCATTAGTAACACACTACGCCGTCATGGATTAAAATCCTGCAGCACACGCAAGGTCCCCCTGCTCAAGCCAGCGCATGTCCAGGCCCGTCTGAAGTTTGCCAATGACCATCTGGATGATCCAGAGGAGGAATGGGAGAAGGTCATGTGGTCTGATGAGACAAAAATTGAGCTTTTTGGTCTAAACTCCACTCGCCGTGTTTGGAGGAAGAAGAAGGATGAGTACAACCCCAAGAACACCATCCCAACCTTGAAGCATGGAGGTGGAAACATCATTCTTTGGGGACAGGACGACTGCACCGTATTGAGGGGAGGATGGATGGGGCCATGTATCGCGAGATCTTGGCCAACAACCTCCTTCCCTCAGTAAGAGCATTGAAGATGGGTCGTGGCTGGGTCTTCCAGCATGACAACGACCCGAAACACACAGCCAGGGCAACTAAGGAGTGGCTCCGTAAGAAGCATCTCAAGGTCCTGGAGTGGCCTAGCCAGTCTCCAGACCTGAACCCAATAGAAAATCTTTGGCCAGAGCTGAAAATCCGTATTGCCCAGCGACAGCCCCGAAACCTGAAGGATCTGGAGAAGGTCTGTATGGAGGAGTGGGCCAAAATCCCTGCTGCAGTGTGTGCAAACCTGGTCAAGAACTACAGGAAACGTATGATCTCGGTAATTGCAAACAAAGGTTTCTGTACCAAATATTAAGTTCTGCTTTTCTGATGTATCAAATACTTATGTCATGCAATAAAATGCAAATTCATTACTTAAAAATCATACAATGTGATTTTCTGGATTTTTTTTAGATTCCGTCACTCACAGTTAAAGAGTACCTATGATAAAATTACAGACTTCTACATGCTTTGTAAGTGGGAAAACCTGCAAAATCGGCAGTGTATCAAATACTTGTTCTCCCCACTGTGTATATATATATATATATATATATATATATATAGCACCTCATCAACAATATGTGCTGAGGGTTGGAGTCGATCAGGGGTGAGGGCAAGTTTAATCAGATCTATCTAAAGGGTTAACCTTTTGCTGTACTTGGAGTGGAGTCACTGTATTACATCTAAAAATATACATACATCTATATTTGAGTCACAATACCTGCATATGACAGGGCAACAGATAGCCTAGTGGTCAAGAGCATTGGGACAGTAAGTGAAATGTTGCTGGTTTGAATCCCTGAGCTGACTAGGTGAAAAATCTGTAGATGTGCGCTTTAGCAAGGCACTTAACCCTAGTTGCTCTGTATAAGAGAATCTGCTAAATGTACAGGTTTTTTTTAAAAATATAAAAGGTTTTTGTGCTCATGAGTAGAGCACACAATTGATTCTTCAATTCAAACAGAAGGTTAACTTCTGCACCCTCATTTAAAACCATAATTATAGAGGGACATTCTTGCCATTATTGTTTTTATCCAGGCCACACTTTAACGAGACTATGCTGCTGAGCTATGCTGTCTCTGTACAGCTTCTGCTTCATGGTAGCTCTCTAACCTTTAAAGATAAAGTGAGTTAAAATGTATGAAACATAGTTGTAATTCATACAGCTCCTAGATAATTAGCTAGGTGCAACATACACTATTCAAATCTTATGTGTTCTGCTTTGAATTGTAATTTTCAATAAAACAAACGATTTGGCTTTCAGCATGAATCCTTTTCTCAAATGACAGGCAGTGAATCTGGCCTCGGTAGATCACTATAGCAGTGGGTTATCTGAATGCTAGTACATAATCCTTGTAGTCAGTCTATAGGCTCTTTCTTATCTTATATGATAAGGCATTTATTTTCCCCATTAGGCGGTAAATATCATGCTCTTCCTGTCAAATAGCTTCAATTATGACATTATTTTTTACTGTGTGTTGACATTTAGAAACTGGATGATACAGTGCACACTTTACATGATCCATGTATTCTGTATATCATAGCTGGATGTTGTAATTCTGGAACAGCCTGGTTGGAGATCAAACCATGGACCCCAAATCTGATACTAAGCCAGTATGACTCACAATTAATACATCTGTGGTATACACTGAGTAAACACAACATTAAGAACACCTGATCTTTCCATGACAGACTGACCAGGTGAATCCAGATGAAAGATACTCAATATATTGTTCAGAATGTTTTGTAGACTCAGTGTATAATACAATGTCTTCTCCATTTGAGGTAAAAAAAAATAATAAATCATGAGTAACAATGAATTTCAACAGAAACTTATATTGCTCAGTTTTACACAATTACATTATTTCCAGTGAACTGTTACGTAACAGTTTTTAGGATATGAAAAGAGAAAAGGGTGTTCACTTCATGACTAACTCATAATACGTTTTTATTTCTTCATCCTATTATGTGGACTGTCAAGAGGCCGTCAGTTATGAATATGGATCGTTTGCAATGGATAGTATACGATGCTCCATCGCCCTGTTTGCGTTAAGTGTGTAGCGGCCTTAAAGCTTATATTTATTTTGTTTAACACTTTTTTGGTTACTACATGTGTAATTTCATAGTTTTGATGTCTTCACTAGTATTCTACAATGCTGAAAATAGTACAAATAAATAAAATTGGACTGGAATTAGTAAGTGTGTCAACTTTTGGCTGGAATGTATATTATGACGAAATGTTGTGATTGTTTTTGTTCATTTTGGCGTTCGGCAGGATTTTTTTCCCAGCTGACGTACAATAATACTTTCAGAGTTTTGGAAGTTTCATCCCACCAACAAAAAAAACGTACACCAAACGGCCTGTGAAGAGTGCTACACAAACAACCATAACATAGTATGAAAAAAAAACCGGAAGTCAGGGAAACAGGAAAGAAGTATCCTGCACTTTGTAAGTTAAAAGTCTCCATTCTCTATTACTCCTCAGTTGAGTTTACTTCACATTTAGGTAGCTAATGTAATGGATTTGTTTGCCAGCTGTCATGAAAGGGTGCATGGAGACCAAAGAGCAGCGCAGGAACAGTAGTTCGACATGTTTCTTTATTTTATATTTTTCTTAGATAAAATCACAACAATGACGAACTCTACAAAATAAACACGATGTAAACAAACGGAAACGCACTCACTTTTCTCTGACAACGAAGATAGTGACCCACACCTAGGGTGTGGGACCTACAAACACTTGTAGTTAGAGACAATGCACTGCAGCTGCCTCTAATTAGGGATCCAACACAAACCACCACACAGAAACAGAAATTATAGACCTATCAGACTCTGACCAAGCAATAGGCTTCTATATGGCCAGAGCCTGACAGTACCCCCCCAACACCCCCCCCCCCCCCCCCCCAAAAGCCTGGACTCCCGAACGCCAAATCAAAAAACACAAATACATGGGGGGAGGGTTAGGGAGGGAAGATTAGTTAGTCACCGGCGAAGTAGACAGCTTCCTCCCATGCTTTCTCCTTTTGACCGGGCCAAAAGGACCGGTGGGGTAAACGGCTCCGGCCATGGAGCGGAGAAGACGACTGGGCCCGGACTGGGCACCGGTGGGGAAAATGGCTCCAGCCATGGAGCGGGGCAAATAACCGGGCCCGGATTGGGCACCGGTGGGACAAACGGTTCCAGCCATGGAGCGGGGCGACTAACCGGGCCCGCCCTGGGCACCGGTGGGGTAAACGGCTCCGGCCATGGAGCGGGGCAGACGACCGGGCCCGGACTGGGCACCGGTGGGGTAAACGGCTCCGGCCATGGAGCGGAGCAAATAGCCGGGCCCGGACTGGGCACCGGTGGGGTAAACGGCTCCGGCCATGGAGCGGGGAAAATAACCGGGCCCGGACTGGGAACCGGTGGAGTGGACTGCTCTGGCACTGGAGCGGAGCAGTTGACCGGACCCTGACTGGGCACCGGTGGAGCGGACTGCTCTGGCTCGGGAGCGGAGCAGACGGCCGGACCCGGACTAGGCACCGGTGGAGCGGACTGCTCTGGCTCGGGAGCGCAGCAGACGACCGGACCCGGACTGGGCACCGGTGGAGCGGACTGCTCTGGCACTGGAGCGGAGCAGTCGACCGGACCCGGACTAGGCACCGGTGGAGCGGACTGCTCTGGCACTGGAACGGAGCAGACGACCGGACCCGGACTGGGCACCGGTGGAACGGACTGCTCTGGCTCTGGCTCGGGAGCGGAGCAGACGGCCGGACCCGGACTGGGCACCGATGGAGAGGACTGCTCAAGGACTGGAGCGGAGCAGTTGACCATACCCAGATTGGGGAGGCGCACCAGAGGTCAGGGTGCGTGGAGCCGGCACAGGAAGCACCTGGTTGGGCGCACGCGCTGGAGGTCGGGTGCGGGGAGCCGGCACGGGACGTACCGGACTGGGGAGGCGCACCGCAGGTCGGGTGCGTGGAGCCGGCACAGGAAGCACCTGGCTGGGTGCACGCACTGGAGGTCGGGTGCGTGGAGCCGGCACAGGAAGCACCTGGCTGGGCACACGCACTGGAGGTCGGGTGCGGGGAGCAGAGCAGAGGTCCGGACCCGGACTGGACACCGGTGAAGCGGACTGCTCTGACATGGGAGTGGAGCATACGATCGGACAGAGAAAAAATAAATAAAACACAACCCCCCTTGGAATTGCATCAAAAACAATTGCATATTATTTCGGGGTTATTGGAATTCTAAACGTATCAAGAAATTTCCCATATGAGAGTAGAAATCCATCCTCATTGAATAATTGACCAACCAAAATAATTGTATTCTCAAACCAGTTACGAATAAATCGTATATCTTTGTTGTTCCATAGAAAGTATTTGTGAGGGGCTAAATTATGTTTATACGCTAACATCCAAGCTAAAAGTGCCTGCTCATGGAATTTTGACAGATTTTATCAACATCAAAATTACACCGAAGCAGAATTTCTAAACCACCACCAGAGTCAAATAAATACTTAGGGAAGACATTCCAAATACTGTTCTGGTTCTTAATATACTTAATATTCAGAATCAAATTGATTTTAAAAGTATTATTTAGAAATCTAAAACCTCAAGACCTCCTTGTTCTTGGGTATTACTGAGAATATCTTTCCGTAGATAGTGAGGCTTGTTCCTCCAAATAAAATTATAAAGAATCTTATCTAAGTCCTTTACAATTTTTACGGGGTAAGTCAAGTGATAACGAGACATAAACCGATCTGGTTAACCATTCAGCTTTGGACAATAAAACCCAACCATATAATTAAATATCTCTCAGTAACCAGAGGTTAAATTTCTTCTTTGTTTTCCCAATAACGGAGTTAAAGATTAATTCAGTCCTTGCCTATAACAATTCCAAGATAAGTTACCTTATCTTTAATTGGGATACCATATTCTTCCTGTAAAACACAGTCATTGAGTGGAAATAATGGTTTCAAACCTGAAACCAAGGAAAAGTCTTCAATACAGGAAACTGCTTTAGAAACCTCATTCCTGTCTCTCAAAAATATGATGGTATCATCAGCCAGTTGACATAGTTTAAATTCCTTTCCAAGTGCTGGAATACCTTGAAAATGCCCTTTCTTGATATGAAGAGCCATAATTTCAGTAACCAATACAAATAAAAATGGACTAATTGGGCAGCCCTGCCTAATGCCACGCCCAATCTCTAACCGTTGGTATGTCCCGTGAGCTAATTTCACAGAGCTAGTACAACCACTATATAATGTTTGGACTGCTTTTTTTAAAAAAGTAAACAAACCTCAAAAAACGTATTGCTCTTTATAAAAATCAACAAACATAAGAAAACTATCATCAAGGATGAGGTCATTATAGTCAATCATAGCTAAAGCTAGGTGTATCTCTACAGCTTGGGCATATCTCTGGGTGATGTGGACATCCCCCATACATGCACCTTATAAAAATATGACTCATTCAATAATGCACCATCCCATTGTCTGGGCAGCAATTCATTTTTTATTTCACCTTTATTTAACCAGGTAGGCCAGTTGAGAACAAGTTCTCATTTGCAACTGTGACCTGGCCAAGAAAAAGCAAAGCAGTGAGACAAAAACAACACAGAGTTACACATGGGATAAACAAACGTACAGTCAATAACACAATAGAAAATCTATGAACAGTGTGATGTGTGCAAATGTAGTAAGATTAGGAAGGTAAGGCAATAAATAGGTCATAGTGGCGAAATAATAGATGTGCAGATGATGATGTGCAAATAGAGATACTGGAGTGCAAATTAGCAAAACAACAAATACGTATTCTAAGTCAGACCCGTCGAGAGTAGTGATGATAGTCAGGTGGGCGGGTGCGGGCAGCGTTCGATTGAAAAGCATGCATTTAGTTTTACTAGTATTTAAGAGCAGTTGGAGGCCACGGAAGGAGCGTTGTATGGCATTGAAGCTTGTTTGGATGTTTCTTAACAAAGTGTCCAAAGAAGGACCAGATGTATACAGAATGGTGTCGTTTGCGTAGAGATGGATCAGAGAGTCACCAGCAGCAAGAGCGGCATCATTGATATATACAGTATATAGAGAATAGAGTCGGCCCAAGAATTGAACCCTGTGGCATCCCCATAGAGACTGCCAGAGGTCCGGACAACAGGCCCTCCGATTTGACACACTGAACTCTATCTGAGAAGTAGTTGGAGAACCAGGCAGTCATTTGAGAAGCCAAGGCTGGCGATAAGAATGAGGTGATTGACAGAGGCTGCACAGTACAGTCTTTTATCGATGGCGGTTATGATATCGTTTAGGACCTTGAGCGTGGCTGAGGTGCACCCATGACCAGCTCGGAAACCAGATTGCATAGCGGAGAAGGTACGGTAGGATTCAAAATGGTCTGTGATCTGTTTGTTAACTTGGCTTTTGAAGACTTTAGAAAGGCAGGGCAGGATGGATATAGGTCTGTAACAGTTTGGGTCTAGAGTGTCTAGTCCAGCAGATTTGTAGGGTTCCAGTTTTTGCAGAACATCAGCTATCTGGAATTGGGTGAATGAGAAGCAGGGGGGGGACGGGGGACGGGGGGACTTGGCCAATTTGCTGCGGGGGGTGCAGAGCTGTTGGCCGGGGTAGGGATAGCCAGGTGGAAAGCATGGCCAGCCGTAGCAAAATGCTTATTGAGATTCTCGATTATCGTAGATTTATCGGTGGTGACAGTGTTTCCTAGCCTCAGTGCAGTGGGCAGCTGGGAGGAGGTGCTCTTATTCTCCATGGACATGTGTCCCAGAACTTTTTGGAATTAGTGCTACAGGATGCAAATTTCTGTTTGAAAAAGCTAGCTTTTCTAACTGACTGTGTACATTGGTTCCTGACTTCCCTGAAAAGTTACATATTGCAGGAGCTATTCGATGCTAATGCAGTATGCCACAGGATGTTTTTGTGCTGGTCAAGGGCAGTCAAGTCTGGAGTGAACCAAGGGCTATATATGTTCTTAGTTCTACATTTTTTGAATGGGGAATGTTTATTTAAAGATGGTGAGGAAAGAACTTTTACCCGGCATCCTCTACTGACGGGATGAGGTCAATATAACAGTGATAAAGGGTGGTCGTTTGACCGTGGACCCATTACGGACGCAGGCAATGAGGCAGTGATCGCTGAGATCCTGGTTGAAGACAGCGGAGGCGTATTTGGAGTATCTACCAGGAATAATGTAACATAGAATAAAAATAGATGTTTGGTGAATCTATGAATAATGTATGACTAGTGGAGTCTTTGCTACTCAAAAACATTTTTTATAAAATATATTTATATTTACAGTACCAGTCAAAAGTCTGGACACACCTAACCAGGGACGTAGCACACAATTCTGGGCCCTATACATATGCAGTCTGTGGGCCCCCTTCCTCTCTTGATCCATGACTCTCACGCATCAAATTTTTCTGAAACATGCCACCTACAGAAGTTCTCGGATGACTCCGCAATTGTAGGGTGCATCAGGGGTGGGCAGGAGGAGGGGTACAGGAGCACAATCAGTGACTTTGTGTTGTGGTGTGAGCAGAACCACCTTCAGCTCAACATCAGCAAAACAAAGGAGATGGTGGTGGACTTCAGGAGAACCAAGGCACAACTGACTGCAGTCCCTATACAGGGGATGGATGTGGAAATGGTTGGGTCATACAAGTTCCTGGGAGTCCATATGGACAACAGGCTGGAATGGGCTGGTAACACTGGGGCCCTGTACAAAAAAGCCAGAGCTCAGGTCCTTCAACGTGTGCAGTAAACTACTGCATACCTTCTACCAGTCTGTTGTGGCCAGTGCCATCTTTTTTGCAGTGGTGTGCTGGGGAGCAAACATTAAAGCCGGTGATGCTTCTTGGGTAAATAAGCTGATCAGGAAGGCTAGCTCTGTCCTGGGGATGAGCCTTGACACTCTAGAGGAGGTGGCGGAGAGACGGATCCTGGCCAAACTGCTGGCCATCATGGACAACGTCACCCACCCTCTGCACGCCATGGTTATGACGCAGAGGAGCACCTTCAGTCACAGACTGATCCCACCACGGTGTGCCAGAGAGCGCTACAGGAGGTCCTTCCTGCCGGCGGCTATTAGACTATATAATGCCTCACCGGGGAGCCGTGCCGTCGGCAACATAGATCTGGAACTGTTGGGGTGCTAGGACCTAGTTTAACAATTATGCATCCATCCGTGAGTAACTCTGGTCCGTCATCACTCATTCACTCAGGACCTATTTATTCATGCAGGTCTGTATATACATACTCATGTACAGTTGTTTATCATATTACGTGCAATATTGCTAGTAATTCTTGGACCTAACTTACGTAGGCATTCACTCAGGAATGCATATTAGTATCCTGTCAGTTGCACCTTTTCTCATTGCTTTTAGTATATCGAATGTGCAATACGTGCAGTTGTCTGTAATTAAACCCTGCGCACTAAGGACTGTATTTTAAGGGAATTACTATTATTACCCCAAATTATATCATACACACATTTAGCTATTTAAGTATCTCTTCCTGTCATTTACCTGTACAGTTTGTGTAACCATGCAAGTATTTACTTATCTGTAAATATAACTGTATATTTACCTGTACAGCTAATTTAACCATGCTAAATATTCACTTACCTGTTCATTTAGCCAGTCTGTCTATTAAGTAAACTATTATTACCCTCGCTCATATCATATGCATTTTTTGCTACTGAAGTATTTCTCTGCCATCGACCTGTATAGTATAGTTAACCATCCAACATCCACCAATGTATAGTGTACATATTCAGCCAACCACCCATACTATGCAATGTCTTTTTATAGCTTTTTTTTGCACCCCAGATATATTTTATTTCTATACTTTTTCATACTGCCGCTCTATGTATCATGTACCGTGTATCTGTCTTTTGTGTACTTTCGTTGTGGCATTTTGCACCTGCCCTGTGTTTTGTTGTTGTAGCTGCTTGACAAAGAAATTTCCCCCTCTGGGATAAATAAAGTATCTATCTATCTATCTATCTATCTATCTATCTATCTATCTATCTATCTATCTATCTATCTATCTATCTATCTATCTATCTATCTATCTATCTGTGCTTTTTTGAAATCTCACAATTCAGCCCTCCTTTCTCAAGAGCAACGCCTAGTGGCCACCTGTTATCTACACAGAGAGGAATGTGGCACGCACAGACGAAACACTCCATTTAATTTGTGCTGTTGTGTCTGAGTCAACATACTTTACTGTGTGATACTTGTGTCATGATGTTTGCAGCCTCAATATCCAGAGAAATATCTCCTGCCTGAAGAAGCAGGTTTCAGTTCTCAATGCACTGTAGGACCTTTACCCACACAGTGAGAAGGACGATTGCATCAAAGGTCTTGAAATAATTCTTCAGACCATTTGCCTCAGACTTGGCTTCAATTGTCTGATTGCATGTGACTAAGATACATTCTATTGCCTCAATGATCGAGGGTAAGTGAGATGCCACTACTCGTACAGAGAGACGGTGAAGAGAGCATCCTGTTTTTTTCCTTCAAGATCGCCCATCTTTCTGGACTAGCACTGAAAAGATTGTAGAGACAATTAACAGTGCCAAATAACGTTGAGACCTCGGGACATGACTGATCTTCATGTACACCCACCAGATTGAGGGTATGGGAAGCACAGGGGGAGTATGTAGCAAGTGGATTGGGTTTTAGAATTTGATTTTACACTCCTTTAACCTGTCCTGACATGTTGGCTCCATTATCATATCCCTGACCTCTACAGTCCTCTAATGGTATGCCATTGTCTTGCAATGCTGCTTCAATCATTTCTGAGATTTCCCTGCCAGTCTTTTTGTGAAAGTCTTTGGATTGAATGAACCTCTCTGTTATCTCCCAAATACTGCTGTCTCTGTCAGTATATCTAATTATTATGGCCATCGAAATGTTAGCTGTTAAAATTAGATCCAACAATAATATCAAGGGATTAGAAATCCATGGCATAAAATCAAAGGTGTCATTGTACGCTGATGACTCGTGTTTTATTTTAAATCTACAATTGGAATCCATCCACAGCCTCATAGAGGATCTAGATACTTTTTCTAACCTCTCTGGATTAAAACCAAATTATGATAAGTGTACTATATTTCAACTTTTACATTACCGTGTAGTTTACCAATAAAATAGTCCGACGGGGATGTGGACATACTCGGTATACATATCCCGAAAGAAAGAAATGATCTCACTCCAATACATTTGAATAGGAAGTTAGCAAAAATAGATATCTGGCAGTTTTGATGTGCTGTGAATTTTACAATGGCTTTTCTCCAGTTCCTAAATCCTGCACTAATGAAGGCAGCATCTGCTCTTTGGCCAAAAGATGGCTGGCTTGAAAACCCTTGGCTACAGTGAAAACACAATACTCCTTTTATTGATGGATTATAATGTAGTCAGGGGAAATCGCAAAACAATTTATCTTGAAACGTCAAAACTCTGTTGGCAAGAGTTTGCGGTTCTATAAATTGTGGGTGTGGCTGATATGGTTTTGTGCCATCACTGAGGTAACTGGACAATGCTGTGCCACTGTCCCCTATACTGGTCCTGCCGTGGCAGTGTCACTGTTATCTGAAGTCTCTCTCCCTGGGTCTTTCCCTTTCACCACCCTCACTGACTCACAGTCTGTCTCCTAGAAAATAAATAAGGTGTTTGCCATACTCCTAACTACCGGTACCCAAAACTACACAATTCAGAACAACAGCAATACCATTGCCTTAAACAAATCTTGGTTCAGTCACCAGTTTATGTTGAGAGTGGTGGTATCCATGGCGTTATCCAATTATGTCCCTATTTTACAAGTCTAAAAAAAGAGAGAACCTTTCATAATGTTGCCAAACAAAGAGTCAACAAACTTACCTGAGACTCCCTGTCTATCTGTCCCCAGCTCTGCTGTCTATGTGCCATCTGTTGCCTGCTCTGCCTAATGACGACATTATGAAAAATGTCCATTAGCATTTCACTTCTTTCTTATGAACATTTGATCAACTAGTCTTTGAGATATTAGGCCACTAGGGTTCTTACTTTGCGTTTTGGTGTACTGAAAAATGCTCTGATGTCAGTCTTTTAAATTTGTTTTCTGCCATTTCTCTACCTGGCTGGCTGGCTACACACTGGCTGGCTGGCTACACACACACAGTGCAGGTTATTTACAGTAGTAGATGGGCTTCTATCATTCTATAATGGGCTTCGATCTACCAGGTAGCTAGCTAATGTAATAGGTGCTAGCTTGCTAGCTAATGTTTGCTCGCTAGCTCTGCAAATTCAGCTATTGTGTGTGTGAACCCCGTCAACATAAAACAAAATTCATTCAAACTGCTGCCAACACTGGTTGATGATGTTACTGTAGCTAGCTAGAAAACATAAAGAGTGACCTGTAATTCAATGCATCAAAAATAAAGACTGGTGACTGTTATAAATGTGTTTTATTGTATTGAGTGGTATAAGTAAAGAAAAGTCTAACATATCCTTTGTTTGAACTATTTACTGGAGGTCAGCAAACCAACGACAGACTCAGTACACATGCACTGTATCTGCATCATGTGACACTGATTCGTCTTCTTCATTGGTGTTTTACGGTGGTTGGCATCCAACTTCAATGGTGCATTACTGCCACCTACTGTACTGGAGTGTGGACCAGAGATAGAAACCTATATCCTATCTGCCAGTCCAGTGTCCTTTAAGAAGCTAAATAAATGTGTACTTATGTCATGCAATAAAATGCAAATTAATTATTTAAAAATCATACAATGTGATTTTCTGGATTTTTGTTTTAGATTCCGTCTCTCACAGTTGAAGTGTACCTATGATAAAAATTACAGACCTCCACATGCTTTGTAAGTAGGAAAACCTTCAAAATCGGCAGTGTATCAAATACTTGTTCTCCCCACTGTATATTTACCCCACAAATATATGGGGGATTGGAAATGATGCTGACAATTACATTCATGGAAGCAACAATATATCTGCAATATTAAAGCTGATCCATCCCTTGGAAAACAAAAAAAAGCTCATGAAGCATTTATACGTTATATTCTTTAAGCATCAATGAGTTTATATCATTAATTTATACGTTCAAAAATGGATGTAGCAACTAAGGATTCCAGCTTTACAACCCAGACAACCAAGCCCAGAGACAGTTTCTATGTACAGGCAGTGCAGATCACTTTACTTAGCCCCAACGTCAGGTGTACCAAAGAAAATTCTCTCCATACAAGTGGTAATTCCCGTAGCTACAGTAACTACCCTAGAGTACAGCGATTCCCCTCCATGCAAACAACATTAAGGTCTGACTTTTTAAACGATTTCTACAGCCACACCCACTTATCTCCCATGAGTTCAGTTCCTCTTACAGTTCCTGTTGTATCTTACTGCTTGGCTATTTAAGGTCTGTAGGAAGCCAGATCGTCCCGTCCCGTCCACTCAGTCAGTCATGGACAGGCCACCTTCCATCACATCTCAATCCCTGGGCACATTCACACCCAGGACTCCCTGAACTATGTCCTCCACTTCCAGGACAGGGACACTGTCATCGCCACCTACCCCAAATCAGGTGAGGACAGGACAGCTCTGTAACACCTCTACTCTCCACCCCATCTCTCAGGTCACCTATGTCGCCAGAAACCCCAAAGATGTTGCTGTGTCATATTACTACTTCCATAAAATGGCCAAGTTCCTTCCAGAACTCAACTCATTTGAGGAGTTTCTGGATGGTTTTCTAGAGGGTACAGGTGAGTTGACAAAATTATTTGTACCATGGGCAGTTCTGGGATTGAATCCACCCTTTTTACAGTGAGTTATGGGTGAAAGGCTGGACCAGTCAAGCAAGAGTCTTGGCAAATTTTCTTTATATCTCTTATGAGATGTGGCTGGTAAGAGAACCCTTGTCTATTACTGTCTGCTATTTATTGTTTTTGGCATTAATAGCAAAACCCCCATTACATTCTCTCTTCCTCATGGCACTTGTGTCACCCCTAACCTTCCGACTTCAACTGTATGATTTGATCATGTAATGTTATATAACCTAATCTGCAAACTCAATCAGAATGGATGACAAAAGCAGAGAAACCATAGAACAAAATATGAAATATGTCACACATACAGTACTGCCTGCAACACTGAATAGTAATCTATTTAAATACAGTAACTTTCAGAGTGAATGTTGGTTCAGCCGTTATGCACGGGCCAGGGTTATAAGCAAATCAGATAATCTGCTTTTGGAGACAATAACTCCCTCTATCTGTTAGTGACTTAATTCAATTATCCCCACCTTATGTGGGATATAAAACACTACATTAAACAGGACGGGATTGGAGGGGGTTCAGACATGGAAGAATTGTCAAAAGGTGCAATATTTTCCAGTTTTTATTTAATTTTCACTAGTTATAGTTTTCTGATGCCCTGCATGATAAAGTATTATCTTACATCAGGGGTTCTTAAACATTTTCAGACTGGGACCCAAATTAGAAATTCAGTGTTTTCCTGGGACCCAAGCTTAGGAAAATATGCAACTATACGTAAATAATCGATACATTTCATTGCCCTTTGTCCCCCCCAAAAAAAGCAATATAGACAAAAACAAATAACAATGCAATATCCATATTTTTCCCCATTAAAAACACTCTTACATACCCGTCTAGGTTGGAACTGTTGCTATTAAAATACAAGAAATAATTTAATTCTGAACTGGAATAAAACAGATCACAAACAGACGTATAACAGAACACACACATAGGCCTTTTGATCGTGCAACCCTAAGTAACAGTACAGATAAAAATTATCAGGCCTACTGTACATCTTACTGTAGAAATGATTGTTGATAGAAAGTCTAGGTTGGAACTGTTGCTGTTAAAATACAATACATATTTTTTTATTCTGAACTGGAATAAACTGATTGATCACATCACACATACAGTCCTAATGAGGTGTGTGGCCTGTTGAAGTTGGGCTCAGCATTGACACATTTTCTGTACTTGAGAACCCTGACTCGCATAGGTATGTGGTGCCAAACTGGATCAGAACATCTACTGCTTTCTCAGTAAGGCAGGAGACCGCTTCCTGCTGTAGATGAGCAACCCAGAACTGTGAGTGTGTTTGCCTCAAAAAGCATCTTGCTTCAATCAGTTTATTCCAGTTCAGAATAAAAATTATGACTTGTATTTTAACAGCAACAGTTCCAATCTAGACTTGTTTTCAACAATACTTTCTACAGTAAAATGTACAGCAGGCCTGATAATTGTTGATCTTTATCTGTACTGTTTCTTAGGGTTGCATCATCAGTAGCTAGCTAGCTTGCTTTGGCTAACGTTAGTTAAAAGCTGTGTAACATCACAAGGCCAGGGGATTGTTTGAAAGAGAAACTCACATCTACTACTATGAGAGATAGTACTCACTTGTTTCTGCTTATCATCACCTGTTATAAAATTACAACTATGCCTTGCTAGTCAACGTACTTTTCCACTTTCGAAGCAGTTTCCTGAAGCATTCTGCCCTGTTCTGAAAGAACTCCCTGGATTTACTGTCATGTTGTGGTTGTTTGGTCAGTTATTAATTTGTTCGTTTTGAGAGACTCATTACTAAGTACTTACCCGCACAAAACACATTGTGGGCGCTCCTCGTTATTTCTCTAAGTTTGTATGAAAGAGACAGAAAGTCATCACTGTATTTGTGTTTCATGACCATTGAGCTCAGTCAGAACTTGTGGTTAGCATGAGTCCATTTCATGACAGTTGTGAGTGATGGCGTGTGGGAATAACAAGTCAGTGGCTTGATCTTCAAGAAAACTGCAGAAAAAATATCTGGTAAACCGCCAAGCACACAGTAATCCCCCTCTAGCTTTCCCCTCTACCTCTACCTTTCCCCCTCTAGCTTTCCCCTCTACCTTTCCCCCTCTAGCTCTACCTTTCCCCCCTCTACCTTTCCCCCTCTAGCTCTACCTTTCCCCCTCTAGCTCTACCTTTCCCCCTCTAGCTCTACCTTTCCCCCTCTACCTTTCCCCCTCTAGCTCTACCTTTCTCCCCCCCTCTACCTTTCTCCCCCCCTCTACCTTTCTCCCCCCCTCTACCTTTCTCCCCCCCTCTACCTTTCCCCCTCTAGCTCTACCTTTCTCCCCCCCTCTACCTTTCTCCCCCCCTCTACCTTTCTCCCCCCCTCTACCTTTCTCCCCCCCTCTACCTCTACCTTTCCCCCTCTACCTTTCTCCCCCCCTCTACCTTTCCCCCCCCTCTACCTTTCTCCCCCCCTCTACCTTTCTCCCCCCCTCTACCTTTCCCCCCCCCTCTACCTTTCCCCCCTCTACCTTTCCCCCCTCTACCTCTACCTCTAGCTTTCCCAATCGCGCAGCCAGACTGAGCAGAGCGCGCACTGAACCGAGAGCGCGGTTGCACTTGAAATAATTATACATTTACGTCACAACCCACTGTTAACGGGTCCACGACCCACATTGATTGATAGATACTTTATTGATCCCCGAGAGGAAATTTCTTCGTCAAGCAGCTACGAAAAAAAACACAGGGCAGGTGCAAAATGCCATAACGAAAATACACAAAACACAGATACATGATACATAGTGTGGCAGTATGAAAAAGTATAAAAACACAAGAAGTCTGGAGTGCAAAAAGCTATAAAAAGGCATTGCATAGTATGGGTGAATGGCTGAATATGTACACTATACAATGTTACAGAGTGTTAGGTGAAAACAAGTATAAAAATATTGCAAGTTGATATAGATAAATAAGGAATATTTGCATGGTTAACTATACTATACAGGTCGATGGCAGAGACATACTTAAATAGCTAAATGTGCGTATGATATAATTTAGGGTAATAATAATTATTCCCTTAAAATACAGTCCTTAGTACAGGGTTTAATTACAGACAAATGACGTATTGCACATTCAATATACTAAAAGCAATGAAAAAAGATACAACTGACAGGATACTAATACGCAGTCTAGTAGTTTAGTCATGTGAGAGTTAGCCAGTCACCACAACCAGTCAGAACTGTCCCAGCTTCTCAGGTGTGGATATGAGGGACGATAACCATTGAAGGTTTCGTTGAGTCCTTATCAGTGGTGGAAAAAGTACTCAATTGACATAATAATAGAAAATGTGAAAGTAAACGTCACCCAGTAAAATACTACTTGAGTAAAAGTCTAAAAGTATTTGATTTAAAATATACTTAAGTATCAAAAGTAAATGGAATTTCTAAAATGTACATAAGTATCAAAAGTAAAAGTATAAATCATTTAAAATTCCCTATATTAAAGCAAACCAGATGGCACAATTTTCTTGTTTATTGTTATTGACGGATAGCCAGGGGCACACTCCGACATAATTTACAAACAAAGCATTTGTGTTTAATAAGTCCGCCAGATCAGGGGCATGTTCAGGGATGTTCTCTTGATAAGTGTATGAACTGGACCATTTTCCTGTCAAAAATTTACTTTCGAGTGTCAGGGAAAATGTACAGTAAAAAGTACATTATTTTCTTTAGGAAAGTAGTGAAGTAAAAATAAAAGTTGCCAAAAATATAAATAGTAAAGTACAGATACCCCAAAAAGCTACTTAAGAAGTACTTTAAAGTATTTTTACTTACTGTAAGTACTTTACACCACTGGTCATTATGTTTCCAAAGAACACTTGATGAACCCTCTTTTCTAAGTGTATACTAGCGTTATCAAATGTGTGTTTGTACACCGGCCATATCTATAACAATTAAATATTGGACTAGTTCAATATGAATTTTCTGTGGAAGACGGGGTCGCTACGGTAGATTTCACAGGCTTCTGTGGATCTACAGTATCTCTGATATTGTTGCTTGTTGAAAACGCACATTTGTGTGGTTGTGCACTGTAAATATGTCAGCTGTGACGGTTTCCTTTAAGGTTGGCTTGGCAGATATTAGTTTCCCAGATACAGTGGAGGACATGGGACACAGCCAAACAGCTGTTAACACAGTGTCCTCTCCACAACGTCAGAGCAATTGAAAACAAATATTATTAATGGATATTACTCTGAAAGGCTGTTTGACTTTTATTTGTCAGGTCAGCAACATGAAAGGCTTTCCGATAAGGCTCCCTCTAAAGCCACATTCTACTTGTCTAATAATGGTCTGATAACTCAGGCCCTATGGGAAAGAAAATGTTTTTTTACTCACCAACACGTTCTCAGAAACACATTTGAACATACACACGCAGGAACACATGGGAGGCAGATGAGAATGGAAACAGGAGGACCGGAAATTAAAGTCAGCCTCCCAATCAGAACATTGTGATCACCCAATATCAACATAAAAAGTACAAAACGCCTCACGTTTCATACACACACACAAGACAAATATCTGGGGAAGGAGCTGTGTGTGTGTGTTTTTGGTTTTACTATCTTTGTGGGGACCAGAAGTCCAGGATGTATCACATCCGGCCGTGATTGGGAGTCCCATAGGGCGGATAGTAAAACAAACGTGTGTGTGTGTGTCTCTCTCTCTCTGTTGGACACAATGCCCCAGAAGTTGCATACAAGTCTTATCTCTTCTAAAAAGGGCACTGCCATGTGTAGGTGAGACTATAAGAACAGAGAGAGAAACTAGAGCTGTGTTTGAATAACCATACAAACATAGTGTATACTACATACTTAATTAGTATAATATACTTCATACGATTAGTTCATTTTAGTATACTGTAAACTAACGGTATCGTTTCAGTTGAGCGTACTAGAGCTTCACCTGTCTACCGGAAGTTGATGCTGTTCAGAGTGCAACCTCTTGCTAGCTTTACAAATTACTCGCTAACATTTAACGGAACGTTCAGAGTGCACACTGGACGCTCTGGCAGAGTAGGGTTGAGCCGAGGGTTCAACGAGTAGGGTTGATCCGAGAGTTCAACGGCAGTCAAGCACCCGAGCTAACTGGCTAATGCTGGCTAGCTACTTCCAGACACAAATGAGAGAACAGCTCACTCTGACCATTTTACTCGCCCTAGCATAACTGGTTAGGCTGTTTTCGTGTTATCCAGAGCGTTGGTGACTGTGCTGCTGGCAACAAAACAATTACGCTTTTTTTGGCCAACGTTTACTGACACCGGCCATATTCAACGGGCGTTGAGCATTCGTAAATTCATCAGCTGTTCGGCGCCCTGGCACACTCCAACAAGAGTGCTCTGAAATCGGAGTAGATTTCATTAACTCCATTGAAACGCACGACTATACCACTTAGCTATGAATGATGTGAATAATCAAGTCAATAAACGTTGGGTAGTTCGTTAGATAGTTAATATACTGCCTGGCAAGTTCAATGTATTAGTAGCCAACTAACAATGTTAGGTAACTAGCTAACATTCTGGTACGTACTGCTGTAATGCTATGCGGTTCGTCAGGAAATCGTAGCTAACAAATTGTTAGCCAACATAACGTGTAACATAACTTATTTCAAAAGTCATGATTTTATTATTATGATTTTATTTTATACACTTCATTCAAACGTTTCATCTTAAATTACCAAATAATATATGTGCCATTTGAAATAACTGTTAGACTACATTTTACTTTGATTAAGATTATACTAAATCCCGATTGGGTTGATTTAGTTACACATTTCAAATATGGAGAGTGCAGGGATATTTCGCTCCGCGATTTTGATATGAAATGACAACTTTTCAAGACAAGTTGTAATTAAATCAATTGGAAACAAATAAAAGAGTAGGCTACACCATGAGTTTTCCATTCATAAAACATGTAGGGTAAATATCCCCAGTAGATTTGCCATGGTAAATGGGGAAATACTTTATTTCAGTTGCATGGAATGATTGTAAAATAGTTAAAATCTACCCCTGGTCAGCCCCTCATTACAATGAGCCTGGCCTCCTATTGTTCCTTCCACAAGCCTCCACCGGTTGAGCAATTTAAATGTTCCTGCCTGTGGTATAACGTTCACTACTGTCTGTGTTTTGAGGAAGTAAAGTGCCTTCGGAAAGTATTCACAGCCCTTTACTTTTTCCACATTTTGTAGTGTTACAGCCGGATTGTGTCACTGGCCTACACACAATACCCCATATTGTCAAAGTAGAATCATGTTCTTTGACATTTTTATTACATTAGCTGAAATGTCTTGAGCCAATAAGTATTCAACCCCTTTGTTGTTATGGTAAGCCTAAATAAGTTCAGGAGTAGAAATTAGCTTAACAAGTCACAAAATACACTACATGACCAAAAGTATGTGGACACCTGCTCATTGAACATCTCAATCCAAAATCATGGGCATTAATATAGAGTCCCCCCTTTGCTGCTATAACAGCCTCCACTCTTCTGGGAAGGCTTTCCACTAGATGTTGGAACATTGCTGCGGGGCCTGGCTTGCAGTTGGGGCTCAGGGCTCTGTGCAGACCAGTCAAGTTTTTCCACACCAATCTCAACAAACCATTTCTGTATGGACTTCGTTTTGTGCACGGGGGCATTGTCATAATGAAACGGAAAGGATCTTCCCCAAACTGTTGTCACAAAGTTGGAAGCACATGATTGTTTAGAATGTCATTGTATGCTGTAGCGTTGACTTTACAGTTGGCACTATGCATTGGGTAAAATAGCATTTACCTGGCATCCGCCAAACCCAGATTTGTCCGTTGGACTGACTGATGGTGAAGCGTGATTCATCACTCTAGAGAACGCATTTCCACTGCTCCAGAGTCCAATGGCGGCAAGCTTTACACCACTCCAGCAGATGCTTGGCATTGCGCATGGAGATCTTAAGCTTGTGTGCGACTGCTCGGACATGGAAACCCACTTTATGAAGCTCCGAACAGACAGTTCTAGTGCTGACGTTGTTTCCAGAGGCAGTTTGGAACTCGTGAGTGAGTGTTGCAACCGAGGACAAACAATTTTTTATTTTTTTTTACACACTTCAGCACTCAGTGGTTATATTCTGTGAGTTTGTGTGGCCTACCACTTCGCGGCTGAGCCAATGTTGCTCCTAGAGGTTTCCACTTCACAATAACAGCACTCACAGTTGATCGGGCAGGGCCAATCTAACAGGGCAGAAATGTAACAAAATGACTTGTTGGAAAGGTGGTGTAAGTTGCATGGACTTGAATAACTACCCCTTCTCTATACCCCACACATACAATTATCCGTAAGGTCCCTCAAACGAGAAGTAAATTTCAAACAGATTCAACCACAAAGACCAGCGAGGTTTCCCATTGCCTTGTATGTTTGGGGCAAATCCAACAGAACATCACTTAATACCACTTCATATTTTCAAGCATGGTGGTGGCTGCATCATGTTATGGGTGTGCTTGTCATCAGGAAGGACTAAGGATTTTTATTAAGATGAAAATAAATGTAAAAGAGCTGAATATGTACACTATACATTGGTGGACGTTGGATGGTTAACTATACTATACAGGGAAATACTTCAGTAGCTAAAAATGCGTATGATATGAGCGAGGGTAATAATAGTTTACTTAATAGACAGACTGGCTAAATGAACAGGTAAGTGAACATTTTGCATGGTTAAATTAGTTGTACAGGTAAGTATACATTTATATTTACAGACAAGTGAATACTTGCATGGTTATACAAACTGTACAGGTAAATGACAGGAAAATATAATTTAATAGCTAAATGTGTGTATGATATAATTTGGGGTAATAAAAGTAATTGCCTTAAAATACAGCCCTTAGTGCGCAGGGTTTAATTACAGACAACTGCACGTATTGCACAATCGATATACTAAAAGCAATGAGAAAAGGTGCAACTGACAGGATACTAATATGCATTCCTGAGTGAATGACTACGTAAGTTAGGTCCAAGAATTACTAGCAATATTGCACGTGATATGATATAACAACTGTACATGAGTATGTATAGGCAAGGCAAGAAAAGTTTATTTATATAGCACATTTCATACACAATGGCAATTCAAAGTGCTTTACATAGAAAAAATTAAGATAATAAAAAGAAACAAGAACAACCAGAACAGTTTAGAATAAAGAATTTAAAACAAATCAAAAGAAATAAGAACAATTAAAATGTAAATTAAAAATTTAAATTAGATAAAATCCAGTACAAACAGTCGGACGAACAGTGGCACAGTGCTCATTCAGTAAATGCAAAGCTAAACAGATGTGTTTAGAGTCTGGATTTGAATGTGACTACTGTAGGAGCACATCTGATCTCTTCTGGAAGCTGGTTCCAGCTGCGGCTGGCATAGTAGCTAAAAGCAGACTCTCCTTGCTTTGATTGAACCCTTGGTATTTCTAGCTGATGTGATCCTAATGATCTGAGTGATCTGTTGGGTTTATATTCAGTGAGCATATCTGCAATGTATTGAGGTCCTAGGCCATTAAATGATTTATATACCAGTAATAATACTTTAAAATCAATCCTAAATGTAACTGGGAGCCAGTGTAAAGACCTGAGGACTGGTGTGATGTGTTCATATTGTCTGGTTCTGCTCAGAATCCTGGCAGCAGTGTTCTGTATGAGCTGCAACTGTCTTATGGTCTTTTTGGGAAGGCCAGTGAGGAGTCCATTACAATAATCCACCCTGCTGGTGATGAAAGCATGCACAAGTTTCTCTAAGTCTTGACTAGAAACAAAGCATCTAATTCTTGCAATATTTTTCAAATGATAATATGCTGATTTAGTTATTGCTTTGACATGACTACTGAAGCTCAGGTCTGACTCTAGAGACACACCGAGATTCCTGACTTGATTTTTAGTTATTTGACCCCTAGAGTGAAGGTATGCGTTCACCTTGAGAACTTCATCTTTGTTTCCAAACGCAATAACTTCAGTTTTGTCTTTGTTTAACTGAAGAAAGTTTTGGCACATCCAACTGTTTACTTCATCAATGCATTGGAACAGGGAGTCAATGGGGCTGTAATCGTTAGGAGATAGGGCTAAGTAGATCTGTGTGTCGTCTGCATAGCTGTGGTAAGAGATTTGGTTCTTTTTCATTATTTGGCTCATTGGGAGCATGTACAGGTTGAATAGGAGTGGCGCAAGAATTGAACCTTGAGGAACTCCGCATGTCATGGATGTCCACTCAGACTTATGGTCACGGTCACCTATACTCACATAACCTCTCGCTTCTAAATATGACCTGAACCATTTTAGGACTATCCCAGAAAGCCCCACCCAGTTTTCCAGCCTGTCAAGAAGTATGTTGTGATCGACAGTGTCAAATGCAGCACTGAGGTCGAGTAGTACCAGTACTGATAATTTGCCTTTATCAGAATTTAAGCGAATATCGTTTATTATCTTTATGAGCGCTGTCTCTGTGCTGTGATGCGATCGGAAACCAGATTGAAAAATGTCAAAGTATCCATTCAAGCTTAAGAATTTGTTCAGCTGATTGAAGACAACTTTTTCAATGAGAAGATTTGAGATCGGTCTATAGTTGCTTAATATAGTCTTATCCAGATTATTATTTTTCAGGAGGGGTTTGACAATTGCAGTTTTTAGGGAGTTTGGAAAACTCCCAGAGAGAAGTGAGGCATTTACCACTTCTAGGAGATCTGCTTCTAAGCTGTTTAACACACTTTTGAAGAAAGATGTGGGAAGTGTGTCAAGGGCGCAGGTTGATGTTTTAAGGTGTTGTACGGTTTCTTCCAAAATTTTGCCATCAATTTCTTTGAAATCAGACATAGTAATTACTTTCTTAGGTTTTGGTCTGATCTGTATGACCCCAGTGCAGCTCAAGGATGTGCTGATCACCTTTCTGAAAGAAGCAAACTCACTACACTTGCTGTCTGAGAGCATTTCACTGGGAATCTGGCTTGGGGGGTTTGTCAGTCTCTCTACAGTAGCAAAAAGAGTGTGTGTGTTGTTTAAATTGCTGTTTATAATATTTGAGAAGAAAGTCTGTCTAGCTTTGCCTAGTTCATTATTGAAAGCATGGATGGTGTCTTTGTAGATGTTATAATGGACTACAAGTTTTGTCTTCCGCCACATGCGCTCTGTTTTTCTGCATTGTCTGTTAATATTTTGCACTGCTGTTGAGTTTCTCCAGGGTGCTTTTTGTCTACCACTCTTCCTGACTTTCACAGGAGCAATATCATCAATTACACCTTTAACTTTTGAATTAAAAGAATCAAGGAGAAAATCAACAGAGTCAGCAGATATGCTTGGTGTTAAAGATAAGCCTTCATAAATAGTACACTAGTGTTCTCATTTAAGCATCTCTTCTTGACAGACACTGATCTAGCTTCAATGGCAGGAGAGATCAATATATCAAAGAAAATACAGAAATGATCAGACAATGCTACATCCTTAATAACAATCGATGAAATGTTTAGACCCTTACTGATAAGTAAATCTAGAGTGTGTCCACGATTGTGTGTCGGTCCATGTATATGCTGAGTCAGATCAAAAGTTTTTAAAACAGTTTTGATTTATTTTGCCATATTGGTTTCTGCATTATCTATGTGAATGTTAAAATCTCAGCAATGGAAAAACAGTCAAACTCTGAGGAAATTGTTGATAACAGTTCTGTAAAGTCCTCAGCAAAAGGCTGAAGAGTATTTTGGAGGCCTGTAAACAATGATAAGTAAAATGCGTGGAGCACCTTTTAACACAATACCCAGATATTCGAAAGACGGGTAATTACCAAATGATATTTGCTTACATTGATAGACACCTTTAAAAAGAGCAGCTAAACCCCCACCTCTCCTAACAGCTCTGCAGACACTCATAAAAGTAAAGTTTGGAGGGGAAGTTTCATTGAGGACTGTTGCACTGCAGCTGTCTTCTAGCCAAGTTTCATTTAGAAACATAAAATCCAGGTTGTATGTTGTTAAGTCGTTGACTAGAAGGGATTTATTTTTAAGTGAGCGGATGTTTAAAAGTGCTAACTTAACAGTCTTACTTTTTGTCCCCACAGCAATCTTAGTTTGGCAAGTAATAGGCACCAGATTAGATGGATTTGCTGTACGGCTTTTGAAGGCCTTAGACTTTCTATCATGTAATCGAACAGCAATAGAGAGAGATACAGGCACATTGGGTTTCCGCTTGTTCTGTAAACATTTGAGAAAGTTACTGTTATCATAGCGGGGACCCGACACATATCACTGAGAGCTGGTGTTAGTTGTTTTTGGTTGACCTCGAGCAGATGGAGGAAGGTGTGAGCCCTGGCGTTGTGGCAGAGGCCGAAGAGCTCTCACAGGAGGAGGGCGAGCTGGGCCCGCAAGCTTTGGTGGTTGTGGAGCCTGCCGTTTTTTGGTTGATATCTGGGGGCTTGCAGATAGTTTGGTTCCAGTATACACCAGTTTTTCCATTTTCTATGAGAAGCACAGAAGTGGAGATGCTGGAGATAGGGATAACGTGTCTGGTGAGAGGAGCTGTTGCTCTGGTGTTTTCGGAGACTAATATGCTGTCCTGGTTTCCCTGGCTGTTTTCCAGAAAATCGTCCTTGGGTGCTGAATCTTATGTCACAGTCTGTCTGTGGTGAGCTCTGTGGGCAGGGCTCAGCTAAGATTATGTCTGTGAGCAAAAGTTGTTGTGGCTGAGTGGTGTTATCATTGTCCTTGTGTGACGTATCAACCGCATGTCCATTCAGATGCTGAAGTGAAGTCCTGTGGTCATTTCATACTGTATGAATAAATATACAGACCTGCATGAATAAATAGGTCCTGAGTGAATGAGTGCTGATGGACCAGAGTTACTCACGGATGGATGCATAATTGTTAAACTAGGTCCTAGCACCCCAACAGTTCCAGATCTATGTTGCCGACGGCACGGCACCCCGGTGAGGCATTATATAGTATAATAGCCGCCGGCAGGAAGGACCTCCTGTAGCGCTCTCTGGCACACCGTGGTGGGATCAGTCTGTGACTGAAAGTGCTCCTCTGCGTCATAACCATAGCGTGCAGAGGGTGGGTGACGTTGTCCATGATGGCCAGCAGTTTGGCCAGGATCCGTCTCTCTGCCACCTCCTCTAGAGTGTCAAGGCTCATCCCCAGGACAGAGTTAGCCTTCCTGATCAGCTTATTTACCCGAGAAGAATCACCGGCTTTGATGTTAGCTCCCCAGCACACCACTGCAAAAAAGATGGCACTGGCCACAACAGACTGGTAGAAGGTACGCAGTAGTTTACTGCACACGTTGAAGGACTTGAGCCTCCTCAGAAAGTAGAGTCGGCTCTGGCCCTTTTTGTACAGGGCCCCGGTGTTACCAGCCCATTCCAGCTTGTTGTCCATATGGACTCCCAGCAACTTGTATGACCCGACCATTTCCACATCCATCCCCTGTATAGGGACTGCAGTCAGTTGTGCCTTGGTTCTCCTGAAGTCCACCACCAACTCCTTTGTTTTGCAGATGTTGAGCTGAAGGTGGTTCTGCTCACACCACAACACAAAGTCACTGATTGTGCTCCTGTACTCCTCCTCCTGCCCACCCCTGATGCACCCTACAATAGCAGAGTCATCCGAGAACTTCTGTAGGTGGCATGTTTCAGAGTTATATCTGAAGTCTGAGGTGTAGAGGGTGAACAGGAAGGGGGACAGGACCGTTCCCTGGGGGGCCCCTGTGTTGCTAACTGCCCATTCTGACATACAGCTCTGTAGTCGCACAAATTGTGGCCTACCGGTCAGGTAGTCCGTGACCCAGGAGACTAAGGGTGCTTCCACTTTCATCCACCTCATCTTCTCACCCAGTAGCAGGGGCTGAATGGTATTGAAGGCACTGGAGAAGTCAAAAAACATAACCCTCACAGTGCAACCTGCATTGTCCAGGTGAGAGTAGGCCCTCTGCAGAAGGTAGAAGATTGCATCATCCACCCCGATGTTGCGCTGGTATGCAAACTGCAGGGGGTCCAGTGATGTACACACCAGGGGTCTGAGGTGAGCGAGGACTAACCTTTCCAGGGTCTTCATGATGTGGGATGTTAGCGCTACAGGTCTGAAGTCATTCAGGACAGTGGGGTGTGCCTTCTTGGGCACTGGGATGTTTTCCACAGCACAGGGACCCTTTCTAGGCTCAGGCTAAGGTTGAAGAGACGCTGGAGTATTCCACACAGTTGGTCAGCACAGACCCTAAGCACCCTTGGGCTGATGCAATCAGGGCCCGCCGCTTTCCACTGATGTAGTCTCTCCAGCTCTCTCTTCACTTGGTTGGTGGTGAAAGCCAGCCCAGGTGGGGGGGTGGGGGGGAAGGGGGGTGTTGAGGATCAGTCCAGGGGGAGCAGGGGCGGAGGTGGGGTCACTGATTGTCTCAGCAGAGGTGCTGTGAGCAAAGTGGGGGTGGGACAGCCGTGAGGGTGTGTGGTCTGGGGAGCTGGACAGGGCCAGTATCAAACCTGTTAAAAAATTGGTTCAGCTCATTGGCTCTGTCCTGGGTCCCCTCCGTCTGCCCACTGTTTGACTTTTTGAAGCCAGTGATATTTCTCATACCCTTCCACACCTCTCTCACCTGGCTCTGCCTCAGTTTGTCCTCCATCTTCTCCTTATACACTCTCTTTCCCTCAGCAATCCGCAACTTCAGCTCCCTCTGGACGCATTTCAATTTGTCCTTGTCCCTCTCCTTGAAGGCCTGCTTTCCAACAGACACTGGGATACAAATTCCACCTTTCAGCATGACAATAACCTAAAGACAAGGCCAAATATACACTGGAGTTGCTTACCAAGACGACATTGAATGTTCCTGAGTAGCCTAGTTACAGTTTTGAATTCAAATCGGCTTGAAAATCTATGCCAAGACTTGAAAATGGCTGTCTAGCAATGATCAACAACCAACTTAAGAGGTTGAAGAATTTTAAAAGAATAATGTGCAAATGTTGAACAATCCAGGTGTGCAAAGCTCTTAGAGACTCACAGCTGTAAATCGCAGCCAAAGGTAATTTTAACATGTATTGACTCAGGGGTGTGAATACTATGTAAATGAGATATTTCTGAACTCCATTTTCAATAATTTGCAAACATTTCTAAAAACATGCTTTCACTTTGTCATTATGTCATATTGTGTGTAGATAGGTGAGAATTATATGTAGCCTGGCGAAAGTAAACCCAGCACAGGACATTTTGGGGTTGTTTATTCTGTCAATGCTTAAATTTAAAATAGGATAATGTAGAAGGGAAAGTCCCCATACAGTAAAGTTCAGTCTAAACCACAATCAAGTGAAATAAATCTGTTAGTAAAGTGAATAAAAATGATCTGAGTACAATAAGTCAAGTGAAATGCATAAACTGTAGTGGCTCTGCTTTCTATAGAACACCACAATAAAATACAGAGACCAATGTTCACAGTTGGAATGGACTTTCTAACATTTCAAATATCTGGGTACAAGATGTCCATAAATAAAATGACATTGTGTATGAAAAACAAAAATAAAATTGTCCTAAAACAATATGAATACTTACAACACACTGTCCACGTGATACTCTAACCCGACATGGAACAGTGGATCCTCATCTCACTAGTAGATCCCTACAGCACTGGGGGAAATGTCATAACAGTAAGGTGACCAGATTTCTGAAATGAAAACCAGGGACATTTCCAGTTCGGTGGTCAATATATAATTAAAATATCCAATGTTATTATCTATGAAAAAAAAAGAAAAAAAAAAGAAATTCTGGTTTCATGTATTTAGTCTAACAGGCACACTGTGATAGACATAGAAAACAACTATATTACAGAAACACTACAGACAGAACTGAACAGCCATTCAGTGGTCCTGCTAGTCTGGGTAGAATATGAGCAAAATTTGAGGAAAAAAAATAGAGACAATACTATGTGAAATACTTAACATAATAAAGAAATGAGATTGGTAACTACATAATATACTTATACCAACCTAATCTGTATATTTCTCAGAATAATTTATTTTCTTCAGGGTTGCTCTGTCTTCTGGCAGGGGAGGTTGAAGTTTGTCTTCACAACAAGCATGGCCTTGATGGTAGGAACTGTGAACCTATTTCTTGCTGCTGTCCATATATCATTCATTCAGGAGAACACTCTCTCGACTGGTGCATTACTTCCAGGTAAGCACATGACAACTTGTTCTTAACTGGCCTACCTGGTTAAATAAAAGGTGAGAAAAAAAAACAGTGTGGGATGTCACTCTTTGAAGTGGGTAACCACCATGCTCCATATCTGACTAAGCGGTGTCTCAGATGTTTTCCATTCTTCAAACGATCCCCCCTTTAGGAACGCTTGCAGGCCAGTAACCTCGTCAAAACAATGCATCCTCATTGATGGTCACATTGGGGCATTTTTCCTGCAGTGTGGCTGCTGCCTTCTGGATCTCTTTACGCTGAGGTTGCCTTTTTAAAAGGAGACCATGTAAATCTTTTAGATTATATGTGTGCTTTCCCCATGCTTGCAAGTAGTTCACAGCCGTAGTGAAGAATGATTGGGATGTTTTGAAAAAGCTCTCTTTAGACATTGCTCCATTTTCCTCTAGCTCTCTCAGAAGTCCTCTGACCAAAACTGGAATTAAGTTGTCATCACATCTTGCAGTCAATTTTGCCTCAACGTTGCTCAGAATTGCAGCTTACCACAGCACAGCGGTCCTGTCCAATGGACAAATGCCAGCCAAAGTTCAGTCAGTGGATCTTCGAAAATTGTTCGCAGGTATTTGTCTTCAGAAAGAACAAAGGATTAATGGCACATACATTTTCAGCACTCTTTCTAGAGCAGGGACCATGGACAGCCAGCGAACATTTCTGTGTCCTAAAATGTTATGGTACTCCTGGTCAACAAACTCACAAAAGCTCTTCAGTCTTTCTACTCTGATGGTGAAAATATGAAAAATATCTTTGTGAGCAGGTACTCAACGTCAAGGGGAATCATATCCAAAGCTGTTCTGGCCGTGTCATGAATGATGTGGGCAGGACAACCTAAGCCAATCACCTCCCGCTGCAGAGCATTTTTATCTTTGGTATGGACGCTGACCCTCCCCGGCCTACTCAGTCCTCCAGAGTTGGTATTTGTGTTGTTGGCAGAAAACGATGACCTCCAGGACCTCAGCTGCAATTTCTTCTGCTGTTTCTCCTTTCAATTCAACAAAATCAAGCAGTTTTGTTTCCACAGATGTGCTGCCATCATATATCTTGTAGTATCTGACTACTATTGGCAGCAGCTTTACATGTCCATGATTGGACGCATCAATGGACAGGGACAAATTCAACCTGGTCTAAGTCCTGTGTTACCAAAGTAGTTGCCCATGG
This sequence comes from Thymallus thymallus, assembly GCA_023634145.1. Classification (NCBI taxonomy): domain Eukaryota; kingdom Metazoa; phylum Chordata; class Actinopteri; order Salmoniformes; family Salmonidae; genus Thymallus; species Thymallus thymallus. The sequence goes on along the minus strand of CM042380.1, from coordinate 23,427,596 downwards.
TGCTAACACGTTATTCACTATGACGTCACATTGTCCTAGCACACGTAAACAATGGCTCATAAAGCTTCCATGTCAGTTGTGCTGTGCAGTCCATAGATCTGTAACTAAGATTGTGTCACATAGTGTGGTATGCAAAGACACCCTCCTGCACATCTAAATCATATTCTTCTTGGGAAGGCTCTATCTTCTTGAAGAATGTGGTGACAGAGGGCATACTAACATGGGCAATCAGAGAGGCTTTATGCTTTTTCATCTGTTGATGTTCTACCACTGCCATTCTTCCCCAGCTGCCAATTGAAAAAGAGGAATTACAAAGAGTGCAGTGAACCATTCTATCGTCTTAACCTGAGCATATAAATGGAAATTCTCTCAATGTTGTCATTAAAATGGCATTTCCGTTTCTTGGAAAGAGCCATTGTACCTCCTCTGACGGCTCTTCTTTTTTATTTATTTTTTATTTAACCAGGTAGGTCAGTTGAGAACAAGTTCTCATTTACAACTGCGACCTGGCCAAGACAAAGCAAAGCAGTGCGACAAAAACAACAAAGTTACACATGGGAATAAACAAACGTACAGTCAATAACACAATAGAAAATATATGTACAGAGTGTGCAAATGTAGTAAGGTTAGGAAGGTAGGACAATAAATAGGCCATAGTGGCGAAATAATTACAAATTAGCATTAACACTGGACTGATAGATGTGCAGATGATGATGTGCAAATAGAGATACTGGAGTGCAAATGAGCAAAAATAATAAATATGGGGATGAGGTAGTAGGGTAGGCTATTTACAGAAGGACTGTGTACAGGTGCAGTGATCGGTAAGCAGCTCTGACAGCTGATGCTTAAAGTTATTGAGGGAGATAGGAACCTCCAGCTTCAAGGATTTGTGCAATTCGTTCCAGTCATTTGCAGCAGAGAACTGGAAGGAATGGCGGCCAAAGGAGGTGTTGGCTTTGGGGGTGACCAGTGAAATATACCTGCTGGAGCGCATGCTACGGGTGGGCGTTGCTATGGTGACCAGCTAGCTGAGATAAGGCGGGGATTTACCTAGTAAAGACTTATAAATGACCTGGAGCCAGTGGATTTGGTGACGAATATGTAGTGAGGGCCAGCCAACGAGAGCGTACAGGTCGCTGTGGTGGGTAGTATATGGGGCTTTGGTAACAAAACGGATGGCACTGTGATAGACTACATCCAATTTGCTGAGTAGAGTGTTGGAGGCTATTTTGTAAATGACATCGCCGAAGGCAAGGATCGGTAGGATGGTCAGTTTTACAAGGACATGTTTGGCAGCATGAGTGAAGGAGGCTTTGTTGCGAAATATGAAGCCAATTCTAGATTTAATTTTGGATTGGAGATGCTTAATGTGAGTCTGGAAGGAGAGTTTATAGTCTAACCAGACGCCTAGGTATTTGTAGGTGTCCAAGTCCTAAGTCAGACCCGTCGAGAGTAGTGATGACAGTCCGGTGGGCGGGTGCGGGCAGTGTTCGATTGAAAAGCATGCATTTAGTTTTACTAGCATTTAAGAGCAGTTGGAGGCCACGGAAGGAGTGTTGTATGGCATTGAAGCTTGTTTAAACATTAGTTAACACAGTGTCCAAAGAGGGGCCAGATGCAGAATGGTGTTGTCTGCGTAGAGATGGATCAGAGAGTCACCAGCAGCGAGAGCGACATCGTTGATATATATAGAGAATAGAGTTGGCCCAAAAATTGAACCTTGTGGCACCCCCATAGAGACTGCCAGAGGACCGGACAACAGGCCCTCCGATTTGACACACTGAACTCTATCTGAGAAGTAGTTGGAGAACCAGGCAAGGCAGTCACTTGAGAAACCAAGGCCGTTGAGTCTGCCAATAAGCATGCAGTGATTGACAGAGTCGAAAGCCTTGGCCAAGTCGATGAAGACGGCTGCACAGTACTGTCTTTTATCGATGGCTGTTATGATATCGTTTAGTACCTTGAGCGTGGCTGAGGTGCACCCATGACCAGATCGGAAACCAGATTGCATAGCAGAGAAGGTACGGTTAACTTGGCTTTCAAAGACTTTAGAAAGGCAGGGCAGGATGGACATAGGTCTATAACAGTTTGGGTCTAGAGTGTCTCCCCCTTTGAAGAGGGGGATGACCGCGGCAGCTTTCCAATCTCTAGGGATCTCAGACGATACAAAAGAGAGGTTGAACAGGCTAGTAATAGGGGTTGCAACAATTGCGGTGGATAATTTTAGAAAGAAAGGGTCCAGATTGTCTAGCCCAGCAGATGTCTAGGGGTCCAGATTTAGAAGCTCTTTCCGAACATCAGCTATCTGGATTTGGGTGAAGGAGAAGTTGCTGCGGGGGGTACAGAGCCGTTGGCCGGGGTAGGGGTAGCCAGGTGGAAAGCATGGCCAGCCGTAGCAAAATGCTTATTGACATTTTCGATTATCGTAAATTTATCAGTGGTGACAGTGTTTCCTAGCCTCAATGTAGTGGGCAACTGGGAGGAGATGCTCTTATTCTCCATGGACTTTAGTGTCCCAGAACTTTTTGGAATTAGTACTACAGGATGCAAATTTCTGTTTGAAAAAGCTGGCCTTTGCTTTTCTAACTGACTGTGTATATTGGTTCCTGACTTACCTGAAAAGTTGCATATCGCAGGGGGTATTCGATGCTAATGCAATGCGCCACAGGATGTGTTTTTGTGTTGGTCAAGGGCAGTCAAATCTGGGGTGAACCAAGGGCTATATCTGTTCTTAGTTTTAATTTTTTTGAATGGGGCATGCTTATTTAGGATGGTGAGGAAAGCACTTTTAAAGAACAACCAGGCATCCTCTACTGATGGGATGAGGTCAATATCCTTCCAGGATACCTGGGCCAGATCGATTAGAAAGGCCTGCTTGCAGAAGTGTTTTAGGGAGCGTTTGACAGTGATAAAGGGTGGTCGTTTGACCGCAGACCAATGATCAGTGATCACTGAGATCCTGGTTGAAAACAGAGGTGGTGTATTTGGAGGGCAAGTTAGTCAGGATGATATCTATGATGGTACCCATGTTTACGGATTTAGGGTTATACCTGGTAGGTTCCTTGATAATTTGTGTGAGATTGAGGGCATCTATCTTAGATTGAAGGACAGCCGGGGTGTTAAGCATATCCCAGTTTAAGTCACCTAACAGTACAAACTCTGAAGATAGATGGGGGGGGCAATCAATTCACATATTTCTGGAGAGGTGGATTTTTAAGAGTAGAAAGCCAAACTGTTTGGGCACAGACCTGGACAGTATGACAGAACTCTGCATGTTATCTCTGCAGTAGATTGCAACTCCGCCTCCTTTGGCAGTTCTATCTTGATGGGAAATATTGTAGTTGGGGATGGAAATTTCAGAATTTTTGGTGGCCTTCCTGAGCCAGGATTCAGACACGGCTAGGACATCAGGGTTGGCGGAGTGTGCTAAAGCAGTGAAAAAAATCAAACTTAGGGAGGAGGCTTCTGATGTTAACATGCATGAAACCAAGGCTTTTACAGTTTTTAAGTCAACAAATGAGCGCCTGGGGAATAGGTGTAGTGCAGGGGGCAACAGGACCAGGGTTTACCTCTACATCACCAGAGGAGGAGTAGGATAAGGGTACGGCTAAAGACTTTAAGAACTGGTCGTCTAGTGTGTTGGGTACAGAGAATAAAAGGAGCTGATTTCTGGGCGTGGTAGAATAGATTTAGGGCATAATGTACATATTTAAAACCTTATTTATTTTATTATTTTACCCTTTATTTAACTAGGCAAGTCAGTTAAGAACAAATTCTTATTTACAATGATGGCCTACCAAAAGGCAAAAGACCTCCGGGGACGGGGGCTGGGATTAAAAATACAAATAAATCAAATGTAAAAATAGAACCAAACACACATCACGACAAGAGAGACAAAACAACACAAAACATAAAGAGAGACCTAAGACAACAACATAGCAAGGCAGCAACACGTGACAACACAGCATGCTAGCAACATAACATGACAACAACATGGTAGCATCAGAACATGGTAGCAGCACAAAACACGGTACAAACATTATTGGGCACAGACAACAGCACAAAGGGCAAGAAAGTAGAGATGACAATACATCATAGAGCAGATAATCTATATATCTATAATAAATTGTGACATTATAACATCACTAGCTAGTATCTCAAACGATTGTAATTTACCTGGCTTGAAAATACAGTTGTGGTGATGTTGTGGTTTCACTTGACACTTGCTAGCTTCTGGCCGAGTTTTCCACAGCAGTTTTCTCTAAAACTAGCTCGAGTAAGTAGTTAGTAGAAGAAGAGTGAATGAAGCCGCTATAGAGAGCAGCCCCCTCTGTTGGACAAAACAAGCACAATGCGATTGAGACGTCAACGGGTTGGCTCTGCTGCCCAGTCTTTCTTGCCACGTAAAATATTATTTCACTTTGCGGTCTGTTTTTAGCGCACAGTTAAAAACGGGGACATTTCCGGGGTCAGCTCCAGTCGGGGACAGGCCACCAAAAACGAGGCTGTCCCGGAAAACGGGGACGTCTGGTCACCCTATTAAAGTTACAATTCAAACATTAAACAAAATACAACACACTGAAGCTTTACACGAAATAGAATGTAATTATGAGAATTACTCACACTTAAAATAATGTTATCATCGACTCCACAATGTGGTTCTGATTTTTTTTTTAAATAAGTATTATTTACGCATCTAAAGTAACGTTGTTACTTACACACTTTATTTATGAATCTCTTAAAGGGACAGTGCCATCTAGTGGATATAAATGAATACAGCTAACCGCTTTTACCACCTGGCTACATATAATTTGTTGAATCCATTTTGAATTCAGGCTGTAACACAACACAATGTGGAATAAATCAAGGGGAATATGAATGCTTTCTGAAGGCACTGTATATAAACTTGTGAACTATTCCCAACCCTTAAAACTCACTGTCCATGGTCTAAAGGAAATATAATTGGATGTAAAAAGAAATGTCAGGGCTAAATTGTCAGCGGCTTAACACAGAGAAATTCTCTTGGTTGCTCAGCCTCTGATTATACAAGTGGGGATATGCTGGTATTGAAACTAGTGAGAGTGTCAATAGCCTTTATACCCACTCTCCTCTATTGTCTTGGTTCCTCTCGGTTGTGTAGGGTTATAGAGACCAGTTAGAGACCAGTTACAAGGATCAGAGGCGTAAGAGGCAGTGCTTTCAACTGTGTGCAAGAGGGCAATAGCGCATGAAATGTAATGCATGGAACTGTAAACCTTCCTCAAAGAGTTACACGCAAGCAGGGGCGGACGTAGTGATTTGCAGGCTCCAGAGTCCAGTCTGAGGTCTGACATGCCATACTCTTTTTTGTCCAGACAGCATCAGACAGCATCAGATAGATGGGCAGCATCAGATAGATGGGCAGCATCAGATACATGGTCTCTGCCTCGACGACGATGGCAGTATTGTCAGCGGCACCTGTCTTACTACTGAAGAAATGAGTTAACTGAGGTAAGCAGATATTTTATTGATTTATTACTAATCATATTTAGTAATATTTAGAGGCCTGAGGCAATTGCCTCTTCTGCCTAATGGTAAGCCAACCACAGCACGCAAGGGCTCTACTGTTGACCATGAAAGAGATCAGAGTTGTTCAGAAGAGTTTGTGATTATATCAGAACTTGCTGTCTGCGTTTAAATGTGTATTTAAAATGGGTGAAAACATAAAGTACTATAGATGCCTGATGTTCTCTTTCTAATAGTTGCATCACTTGTAGCTTTGCAGTTGTTTGTCAGTGTATCCTTGCAGGAAAATACAACACAAATGCAAAAGCTCACACAGATGTCAAGTGTACACAGAAAGTCTCGTAGTAACAATGATTAGGGAGAGCACTTTATCAGTAGACCTCTGAGGAACCCGGCCTAGACTAGACTATGTGTTGGATAAGGTGATGAAACCATCAAACTGCTGGGTCTAAGCACCAGTGTACTGAGAGAAACCAGCCCTAAATACGGGGGCGTTATGTAACTCTGTCACTGCAGGAACACCAGTCTTAGCGAGGGTGCACACACTGAGACTAGTAGATTGTAATGACCCCTGACAGAGACATTCATATTTTAAACATGACAGAGGTGCATCCACCATTTCACTCTGTTACTGATTGCATAAAAAAATGCCTACTCATTCCAAAAACACGAAGGTCGTGTTGAGTCATTCTGGTAGTGCAATCGGATTGGTTAGCCATTTCCTGTTGCTATGTACACTCACTTGTAATGAAATAGCTACATTATGTAAATTTTCAATGATTAAGTATGAATTGAATCTTCCCAGCTGTCATAACAGCCTCTGGGTTGATATCTTAGGTAAGCTACTCTATTCTCCTGAGATCAATAGTTCTGTCCCACCACTGTTTTATTTAGGGAATTTGACAACCTGCTATCAACAGAGGTGGGTGTTGAAATACCAAGAACCACAGCGCATCATCTCTGTACATGTGGCAGCGGAAGAGCGCTCCTTGTTCTTGGAATTTCATTATCTCAAAATGACGCTCTCCTCTGTTCTCCTCAGTTCTCAACACCAGGTGGTGATGAGTTTATATTACGTCATACTGTGTAGCCACATGGACATCTTCATATTGCACCTACTGTGTCCTGTGTATCAGATCCCACCATAATAACACCAAGAAGCTCCATATCTCACAATACTAGCCTAAATGCTGTCACTTGTATATCATTAAACAAGGAGGAGGTATTGCCTTCATCAAGCTAGGCCTTTGAGACATTTTGGTAGAAAGCTGAACATACCTGTTGAGTGAAGATAATGTTCTTTTCTGCAACCTGTTACAACACAACCGTTTTTTTTATATGAATAAAAAATATAATGAATCATATCCTTTCAGTACAATATACAGTCGTGGCCAAAGGTTTTGAGAATGACACAAGTATTGGTCTCCACAAAGTTTGCTGCCTCAGTGTTGATGATGGCAATTTGCATATACTCCAGAATGTCATGAAGAGTGATCAGATGAATTGTAATTAATTGCGAAGTCCCTCTTTGCCATGAAAATGAACTTAATCCCCAAAAAACATTTCCACTGCATTTCAGCCCTGCCACAAAATGACCAGCTGCCATCATGTCAGTGATTGTCTCGTTAACACAGGTGAGAGTGTTGATGAGGCTGGAGATCACTCTGTCATGCTGATTGAGTCAGAATAACAGACTGGAAGCTTTAAAAGGAGGGTGGTGCTTGAAATCATGGTTCTTCCTCTGTCAATCGTGGTTACCTGCAAGGAAACACGTGCCGTCATCATTGCTTTGCACAAAAAGGGCTTCACAGGCCAGAACATTGCTGCTGGTAAGATTGCACCTAAATCATCCATTTATTGGATCATCAAGAACTTCAAGGAGAGAGGTTCAATTGTTGTGAAGAAGGCGTCAGGGCGCCCAAGAAAGTCCAGCAAGCGCCAGGACCGTTTCCTAAAGTTGATTCAGCTGCGGGATCGGGGCACCACCAGTGCAGAGCTTGCTCAGGAATGGCAGCAGGCAGGTGTGAGTGCATCTGCACGCACAGTGAGGCAAAGACTTTTGGAGGATGGCCTGGTGTCAAGAAGGGCAGCAAAGAAGCCACTTCTCTCCAGAAAAAACATCAGGGACAGACTGATATTCTGCAAAAGGTACAGGGATTGGACTGCTGAGGACTGGGGTAGAGTCATTTTCTCTGATGAATCCCCTTTCAGATTGTTTGGGCCTTCCGGAAAACACCTTGTCCGGAGAAGACAAGGTGAGCCCTACCATCAGTCCTTTGTCATGCCAACAGTAAAGCATCCTGAGACCATTCATGTCTCAGGAGGAGTGGGCTCACTCACAATTTTGCCTAAGAACACAGCCATGAATAAAGAATGGTACCAACACATCCTCCGAGAGCAACTTCTCCCAACCATCCAAGAACAGTTTGGTGACGACCAATGTCTTTTCCAGCATGATGGAGCACCTTTCAATAAGGTAAAAGTGATAACTAAGTGGCTCGGGGAACAAAACATCGACATTTTGGGTCCATGGCCAGGAAACTCCCAGACCTTAATCGCATTGAGAACTTGTGGTCGATCCTCAAGAGGTGCGTGGACAAACAAAAACCCACAACGTCTGACAAACTGCAAGCATTGATTATGCAAGAATGGCCTGCCATCAGTCAGAATGTGGCCCAGAAGTTAATTGACAGCATGCCAGGGCAGATTGCAGAGGTCTTGAAAAAGAAGGGTCAACACTGCAAATATTGACTTTGCATAAACTGAATGTCATTGTCAATGAAAGCCTTTGACACTTATGGAATACTTGTAACTATACTTCAGTGTACCATAGTAACTACTGACATACAGATCTAACAACACTGAAGCAGCAAACTTTGTGGAGACCAATACTTGTGTCATTCTCAAAACTTTTGGCCACGACTGTATATATTGGTGAGAAATGAAGACCCGTATATATCAACTGTTGCCTTTAACTGTGGCTCTGAAGATGAGGGACAGAGGGCACATGCCCCCTCAGATTTGTCCAGTTTGATAACAATAATAATAATAATAATTATTATTATTATTATGAAGTTGGCTTTAGCTAGCCCAGATAGGTTCCCAAACTCCCAACCTCATAACTAGCTACCAAAAAGCCATTTCAAGCTATCAATCAAGTTAAAGTAGTTAGCTTGTCTAACTATCTTAGCTGGCATGCCTTCTGCCAAGGCTGGTAGACTTTAGAAAAACAAACAATAACTAAATGTACTGAATAAGTGTCAGGCTCTGGCCATAGAGAAGCCTATTTGCTTCTCTAGGTAGCTATGGTCAGAGTCTGACAGTGTCTTTCTTTTCTGTTTCTGTGTCGGGTTTGGGTTGGATCCCTAATTAGAGGCAGCTGCACCGCATTGTCTCTAATTAGGGATCCCATATATGTTGAGTCTGTCCTTCACGTTGGTGTGGGTTGTTATCGATATCGTTATATGTCGCAGTCACGGTGAAGTAAGTGTGCCTTTTGTTACGTTTAAAATATCGTGTTTTTGTTTTAACGTAACGTGTGGAATTCGTGTTTTGGTTTCGTTTTGTAGTTCGTCATTTTTGTGTTTGTTATACATCGCATTACTTTCTGGGCTATACATAGTATAACAAATAAAATATGTCAAACTACTATAATCCCTGCGCTGCGTCTTGGTCTCTCCATACACCCAACCGTGACAGAACAACCCACCACTGCGAGACCAAGCAGCGCGACTGGGGAGAGAGGGAGAGAGAGGAGTGCGCGCCAGTACCTATTCCCACGTGGCCTAGGGTGAAGCCTGAGGACAGGGGTAGGTTCATGAAGCAATGGAGGAGGATAGAGAAGCAAAGGTCCGTTGTGGCTGCGAGCACCACACCATCGGTGCACGGCCAGAGCCCGGAGAGGCTGAAAAAAGGGCATCGCACGCCGCTTCGTATGCCCACAGATCTGGATAGGGAGCGGCCAGAGGGGTTCGAGGAATACCCGGAGGAGGAGCGGACGAGGTGGTGAAGAGCCTGGAATGCTCTTCCTCTGGAGACACAGATGGATCCGCTGGTTGTACAGGCGTTGGAGGACTTCAAGCGCCAGATGACTCTAGTGGCGAGGCGTATGGTTGGACCGGAACCTCCAGCGACGGTCCGCAGCCCTGAACCTCCAGCGGAGGTCAGCAGCCCTGCACCTCCAGCGAAGGTCAGCCGCCCTGAACCCCCAGCGAAGGTCAGCCGCCCTGAACCCCCAGCGAAGGTCAGCCGCCCTGCGCCTCCAGCGAAGGTCAGCGCCCCTGAACCTCCAGCGAAGGTCAGCGCCCCTGAACCTCCAGCGAAGGTCAGCGCCCCTGAACCTCCAGCGAAGGTCAGCGCCCCTGAACCTCCAGCGAAGGTCAGCGCCCCTGAACCTCCAGCAAAGGTCAGCGCCCCTGAACCTCCTGCGAATGTCCGCAGCCCGGAACCTCCAGCGAAGGTCAGTCCGCCGGTGCCCATTTCGGGTCCAGCCGTCTGCTCCGCCTCAGTGCCAGAGCAGTCCGCTCCACCGGTGCCCAATCCGGGTCCAGCCGTCTGCTCCGCCTCAGTGCCAGAGCAGTCCGCTCCACCGGTACTCAATCCGGGTCCAGCCGTCTGCTCCGCCTCAGTGCCAGAGCAGTCCGCTCCACCGGTACCCAATCCGGGTCCAGCCGTCTGCTCCGCCTCAGTGCCAGAGCAGTCCGCTCCACCGGTACCCAATCCGGGTCCAGCCGTCTGCTCCGCCTCAGTGCCAGAGCAGTCCGCTCCACCGGTGCCCATTCCGGGTCCAGCCGTCTGCTCCGCCTCAGTGCCAGAGCAGTCCGCTCCACCGGTGCCCATTCCGGGTCCAGCCGTCTGCTCCGCCTCAGCGCCAGAGCAGTCCGCTCCACCGGTACCCAATCCGGGTCCAGCCGTCTGCTCCGCCTCAGCGCCAGAGCAGTCCGCTCCACCGGTACCCAATCCGGGTCCAGCCGTCTGCTCCGCCTCAGCGCCAGAGCAGTCCGCTCCACCGGTACCCAGTCCGGGTCCAGCCGTCTGCTCCGCCTCAGGGCCAGAGCAGTCCGCTCCACCGGTACCCAGTCCGGGTCCAGCCGCCTGCTCCGCCTCAGTGCCTGAGCAGTCCGCTCCACCGGTACCCAAGCCGGGTCCAGCCGTCTGTTCCGCTCCTGAGCCAGAGCAGTCCGCTCCACCGGTACCCAATCCGGGTCCAGCCGTCTGCTCCGCCTCAGTGCCAGAGCAGTCCGCTCCACCGGTGCCTTTTCCGGGTTCAGCCGTCTGTTCCACTCCTGAGCCAGAGCAGTCCGCTCCACCGGTACCCAATCCGGATCCAGCCGTCTGCTCCGCTTCAGAGCCTGAGCAGTCCGCCCCACTGGTGCCCAGTCCGGGCCCGGTTGTTTTCCCAGCTCCATGGCCGGAGCAGTTTACCCCACCGGTGCCCAGTCCGGGCCCGGTTTATTGCCCAGCTCCATGGCCGGAGCCGTTTGTCCCACCGGTGCCCAGTCCGGGCCTGGTTGTTCTCCCCGCTCCATGGCCGGAGCCGTTTGCCCCACCGGTGCCCAGTCCGGGCCCGGTTGTTTTCCCCGCTCCATGGCCGGAGCCGTTTGCCCCACCGGTGCCCAGTCCGGGCACGGTTGTTTTCCCCGCTCCATGGCCGGAGCCGTTTACCCCACCGGTGCCCAGTCCGGGCCCGGTTGTTTTCCCCGCTCCTTGGCCGGAGCCGTTTGCCCCACCGGTGCCCAGTCCGGGCCCGGTTGTTTTCCCCGCTCCATGGCCGGAGCCATTTACCCCACCGGGGCCCAGTCCGGGCCCGGTTATAAGAAAGGGGCATGGGACAAAACTGTCGACTTCACCGGAGCCAGAGCCGCCCCCGAGGGACTAGGTTTCCCTCCCATGAACCCCCCCTGTTTTCTGTGTTTGTTTTTTTTTTTTTTTTTTTTTGGCGTCCGGGAGTCCGCGCCTTGGGGGGGGGGGTACTGTCAGGCTCTGGCCATAGAGGAGCCTATTTGCTTCTCTAGGTAGCTATGGTCAGAGTCTGACAGTGTCTTTCTTTTCTGTTTCTGTGTCGGGTTTGGGTTGGATCCCTAATTAGAGGCAGCTGCAACGCATTGTCTCTAATTAGGGATCCCATATATGTTGAGTCTGTCCTTCACGTTGGTGTGGGTTGTTATCGATATCGTTATATGTCGCAGTCACGGTGAAGAAAGTGTGCCTTTTGTTATGTTTAAAATATTGTGTTTTTGTTTTAACGTAACGTGTGGAATTCGTGTTTTGGTTTCGTTTTGTAGTTCATCATTTTTGTGTTTGTTATACATCGCATTACTTTCTGGGCTATACATAGTATAACAAATAAAATATGTCAAACTACTATAATCCCTGCGCTGCGTCTTGGTCTCTCCATACACCCAACCGTGACAATAAGACATTTAGCAGAGATACAGAGAAGCATATTTAGTTTATTTTACAAAAAGAACCACCAGGATACAGACAGCTCAAAAAGGTATGCTTAGATATGCAGAAAAATATACCAGAGGCGTACCTGTAGAATTAAGCATAGTCATTATGGCTCTAGATTGCAGGTAAAATCTATTTCAGGTGTTTAAAAAATCCCAAATTCTCCAACTTCCGGATGGGGGGGCCTAGCCCCACTCCGGACCAACCCACAGCCATCCTCACATACGCCCCTGAACAGAACTGTTCTGTCTGTGATGTTCCATGGCTCTGGAAGTCATGATGCAACAGTGGCCAGAGGAATCACCGCTCACTAACTTCACAGCGACAAATTACATGACAAAGAGCTCCCACTGTTAAAATGGATGAAAGATAGCTCAATCTATCCTCCGATGTAATGCAGAAAAGTTACAAACACTGGATTTCCAGAGGGAAGGGCTAGTAATTGCGCAAAAATCAATCTCTCTTTCCCACCTTCTCTGCAACACATGCACACACATGAAAGCAGTTTTGTGACTGGCAGAAGCTATAATCTTTCATGGAACTGTATATGTGTGTCATTATGCAATTCAGGTTTTACAAGGAGTTTGAAACATTTTCACTTTCAGTTTTGTTATGGGGGCTCGATTTCATATTCCATTATATGTATAGGCTATGCTATGTCGAGGCTATGCTATGTCGAGGCTATGCTATGTCAAGGCTATGCTATGTCGAGGCTATGCTATGTCAAGGCTATGCTATGTCAAGGCTATGCTATGTCAAGCTGTCACCTCTTCAATACTTCAACTCAAAAGATCAGAGTTGGGGAAAGTACCATAAAGTACAGTTTATTATCAAAGAGGATTTTTCAATTCTTGAAATGGAATTTCAATTCACTTCACTTCCTTACATGAAATTATATATGGTTGATATTCTCATCACGTTATGCATGTGACATCTGAGATGTCTCATGTTGAAACTAAACAAATTGCGGTACAGCAGGCTGCTCCAAAGCAAGAGAGCTATTAACTAGTGTTGAGATATGATGACAAGCCTTTTATCATCTGTATTTAAATTAGTCACTAACCAGGAGTGACAAGACCTCCATTGCCCTGCTGGGAGGGAATCCAGCCCCTCGTTTAACATGCTCTCATGTTACAGCTTGTGGAGATGATCTGAAACATGTTTTCTAGCATTCTAATATGTTGAAGAAAATGTGAATAAAAGTTGTAAGGTGAAACATCAGAAACAAAACCTTTTAAGAGAGATGAATTTATTGAAAATCCTTTGAAATCAACTCAAAGGATTGGGTGTGGGTATATAACACTGCAGGGAAGGAAGGAATAATGGAGATTATGAGCCCCGGCTCTCATATCTGAAACTGTGCTGAGTGGAGGCTACTACTGCCTTGAATACATCTCAGACATTACGCTGGAGCGGAGGCTGTCTGATATCTCACTGTCTCCCCTGAGGACACTGTTGATCCAAGGCATGTAGGCAGAGAGCTTCATGTAGACAGCGTATTTCTCCACACCACAGGTCTTATCGAAGGACAGGATCCCTGCAGCATACACTCTGCCGTCTTTGGAGTCTTGGACTGCCAGGGCACCGCCTGCATCCCCAAAGCATACATTCTCCTGGTACTTGCTGGCTGCAGTACAGAACATGTTGTCATCTACGGTTGGAGTGCTGCTCAGCACCTGGCCACCTGTTTTGTACTCTGCCTTACAGGAGCTGTGCGATGCCACAGGCAACACCAGGTGTTTCAGTGACTTAGTGGAGGTGAAGAGGACCCCCCAGCCCCAGCCTGTGATGATGCCTTTCTCCTGGGCTGCCTCAGCCAGGTTCTCACCCCTCTCAGGTAGAGGGATGGGCATCACAGCCTCGCTTAGGGTGAATGGCTCCTTCAGCTGAATCAGAGCCAGGTCGTTGTCCCAGTCTGACACGCTCTGGAAGCCTGGGTGCAGAACTACCTAGAAGGGAAAGGGAATAATTCATAGGACCTCTTTTTGAAGATCTACTGTATTTGTTCTCTAACTACCTGTAAGACTGCGCAGGATGTTGTAGGTGAGAGAACCCAGTGCAGTTCTGCTTGCTGAAATACTGAATTGTCTGAATATTCTTTTAAAGAGATGGTAATGGTCATACTAGCTCACCTTTTTTACTGCAACTTCTTTGGAGGCATTGGCTTGGGAGAGTTGTGTGATGCCTAGGTACACCTTGGGGATGATTGGTTCTTTCCCCTGGGTGTCCTTCCTACTCTTCCTGACAAACAGGTTCCTGCCAGCGGTCAGGACCCAGCGGTCAGAGATTAGAACTCCCCCAGCGAAGCCCCCGTTCATGACATTGTCACTCAGGTAGACCATGGCCTGCCAGGGGACGTGAGGGGCCAGGGTGCCGCCAACCATACGCCTGTAGCGCAGGCCTGGGTAAGAAACACAACAACATGGAGTTGGAGATTATTTCTATACAATCTATACAATCTCTATATGGTAAAAAAAAAAAAAAAAACTCCCTTGCACCACTTAGCACATGCTGCTGTGTAAATCAAACACAGCTGCAAAAGAGTGTTGCAGAAAAATGAAATGTGCCTCTATATAATTCCAGTCTTTCAGTTTGCTAAAATCAGCACTGTTCACTTGAATACACACAGCATTTGGTAAAAGCTTTGTGGAACCTTTTAGCTTTGACCTGACAAAAGCTCAGCAAAATTAATTCCTCATCTACTATTATCTAAAAAAAACAACAAGTGTTGTCATGACTTGAGCCAGACAAGGCTAGCTTTCACATAATTACAATACGTAGAAACCTGAGAGGGGGATTTTTCGAGGAATTTTTACTTTTATAGGCTTTCATGCTCTGATTTTCCTAATTACGTATCTTACAATTCAGCTTGGAGGAAGCTGAGACTGAGGATCTATCCTTCCTTTCTTCCCTGCTTGCCTTCTCTATGACCCCTGTCATCTCATGTGAGTCGCTGCTGAATCGATTTTTAAGATAATCGGGATAATAGCTGTGAGCCGTGAGGTTCTCACTTGAAAGTGATGGTGACATCCTCATTTTGGCCACAGCTACTGTACTCCCTTCCTCTTACAGAGGCCAGTAGGCTAAAGAGCAACAGCTTGAGTCTGCTCAGCTCAGAGTAGCCTGAAGGAAGCCATAGTGAAGATTGGCTTCAGAACATCCGATTAGAGTGACAGTGTAATTGAAATGTGAGTGATATCCTTATCAGAACCAGTCACAATGGACCAGCAAATATAATATGTTTTGGAATGTGTATGTCCAATATTTTGGGGGATATTCTGCATCAATGATGTAACCAATACCCACTTTAAGATAGAAATAGGATGAGAAATGTTGTCACTGCTCCTTGATCTTTAAAATGTAAATTTCATCCCTCTCACTTTGTTGACATTTCAATCTAAATCAGAAGGAGTAAGCCTGTATTGGCATAAAGCAGGGAGTTGTGTCAGTTAGATAGGTAGTTACCTGAATCGTCTGAGATCTTCGCCAGTTCTTCTGGTATTTTGATTTTGACTTTATTCTGTGCCAGACAGACACAGGAGGCCGAGAGGAGCACTGCTAGGGATAACCTGCGGACAGCAGAAACACATGATAACAGTACACACACACACACAGAGCCAACTGACAGACAGAGCCCAAAGACTCACTAGTACCACAATTAACTGTTCCTTTACATAGGGCTTGCATGTTTACCTATATTTAGAAAAGGTCTCTAGCTAGAACAGTTTGAAAGATCTTTTAAAGATCTAAGTAGCTACAATTCCCTGCCATTTTACAAAGATCCATTGTCTGAAGTCCTTTCAGAGATTCATTTGGATTGGTACTGCAACGACAACAATTACCAGGCAACTAGGATTTTGTAGAGGAAAGAATATGAAAAGTATAACATACCACATTTTGATGGAAATATCTGTATATACGTTTGTATGTTGAGCTGTGTCTCCTCTGTAAGGACGTACTCTGTGAGAAGTTGTGGGACCAAGGCCTTATATCTGCTGAGGAGAGAACTCACCCCCTGTCTGCCCAACCCTGGGAATTTTGCTGGACACAGCTTCAGTTCTGATTCCCGAAAATCAGAGAGGTTACGAAATCTCTGTTCATGCCAACCCATAATTGGGATCATGTCCAAACCCTAACCCTGGCCCCATCTGGAGCTCAGCCACAGCCAACTAGTTTCAGAGCAGACCATCTGAGGGATAAATCATTTCATAGGGTATGAATTATGAAATCAGAACAGAACAGGACATAGCAGATCTATAATTTGTGTGTCAGCTTGTCTTATTGCAAATAAATGAGGTGCATATAAATGCTACATCAGAGTGTGTTATTTAAAAAATGTGTCACCATCATTACTAGCATTAAGGGTCATGACAGTGTTATAACCATGTTATGACAAGTTATGTCAGCTGTTATAACATATTATGACATGGTTATGACACTGGGTGTAAAGTAAGAAGAATAAAATGTGCTTGCCTTTGAAACATCTGGAGGGAAACATTTCCCCCATGTTTTTGCATTTGTTGTAAAGGATCCAAGCTTTTAAAATACCAGCTTTGCGTAAACATGTGAATTCCCCTTGGCTGTAGACTGAGGGAGAAAGAACAGGTAGCCTAGTAGTGTAAAGTTGAGTAAACAAGTAGTCTGTCCTTTTGCCATGCTTCTTGGCTCTCAACAACATTAGGAAAAGTCCAGCCATGCAACTAAAGAATATTCTGGTGTTGGGGAAAGAAATCGTAGGATTAAGTGGCTTTCTTCCAATGGGAGATCTGGTCATTATCTGATAAGTACAATGTTTATTTAATGAGTCATTCTGTAAAGTTCACCTGTCCAGGGACGGCTGAGGGGGGATGTTTGTTTGGTAGACCAGAGACCAGAGATTGGTGGTATTACTAACCTTTTACTGTTAGTGGGTTGAATTAGGATCCCACAGAGTGTTTCTTGGTAGTCTTAAACAAATATACTTTGAAACCAAAGTATACACCTCACACACATGGTTAATGGCTTAAAAAAAAGAAGACAGCTGTACCATGTCAGATATAGAGTTGAAATGTTTCATGAGTTTGCATCCCAATAATACACTTTATATACATCATAGAAGACTGAAATATAACAAAACTGTTAGACATAGAAACATCAGCTTTTCTGCAGGTTTAAAAATAAATATGTTTATTAATTATTAAATTATGAAGAATATGAATATCACTCCACTCATGAGGCCACTAGGTAATTTGACTGCAGGACAGGGCTACTACCACATCCCAGTTGAAAGCACCTTCTGACATGTATCAGAGTGCGATCTCATTCTTATGGCCACTCGTAGGAGTGGAGTAGTTTGTTCTCAACCATCCTCCTTTTTGTCAGTGCAAAATTAGTTTGCAATCGTATTGATTTACTGTAAAATGAGAGGCTTCCATTGACAAAGAAACAAGCTGCAGTGCTTTGTAAAAAAGAGGTGAGAGTACAACGTACAGTATGTTGTCATGTTCTTACTGTATATTACTGTACATCTGGGGATTGATACTGGCTGAACATTACCATGTACCTCATCAGTGTACAGTATATTAAAAAAACATTGTTAATATGAACAGTGTCAGGGCTAACGAGTTAGCAGATTGTCTCTCAGATGGTCTCATTATGGGCTGGCATAATGCATTGACTGATGCAAGGACAGAGGGATGGATGCCCTGCCTGCCTGCCTGCCTGCCTGCCTGCCTGCCTGCCTGCCTGCCTGCCTGCCTGCCTGCCTGCCTGCCTGCCTGCCTGCCTGCCTGCCTGCCTGCCTGCCTGCCTGCCTGCCTGCCTGCCTGCCTGCCTGCCTGCTTGCCTGGCACTAATGCTGTTAATATCTCTGAACTGTCATGCTCTTAGTCATTGTGGCTCTATGTCACACTCTATGTCACACTCTCACAAACACTGACTGTCCTTTGGCCTTGTGATCCCAGACTAGAACCTGTGTGGTGTGTTGTGTAACACATTACAGGACAGGACATGATGTACAGGTATGTGTACAGATAAAAACAGCCATTTCATTTAGCGTTTTCACGTGTGTGTGTGTGTGTGTGTGTGTGTGTGTGTGTGTGTGTGTGTGTGTGTAC
The DNA here is from genome assembly GCA_023634145.1 of Thymallus thymallus. Classification (NCBI taxonomy): domain Eukaryota; kingdom Metazoa; phylum Chordata; class Actinopteri; order Salmoniformes; family Salmonidae; genus Thymallus; species Thymallus thymallus. Next base: position 23,409,546 of record CM042380.1, on the reverse strand, counting down.
TTACAAGCTCTTTCCCAAAGATGCAGAGTTTTAGATAAATTATAAAAAAACACATGAGAAATAAAACGCACAAAAATAAAGTTATATACAAGGAGTACCAATACCATATCAATGTGCAGGGATACATGGTCATTGAGGTAGATACTGTATGTACATGTAGGGTAAAGTGACTAGGCATCGGCTATAATAATAGGAGTGAAAAGTAGCAGCAGTGTATATGCTGGGTGTATGTGTGAGTGTCTGAGTACGTGTGTGTGTATGTATGTGGCATCAGTATGTGTGAGTGTGTTGTGTGTGTGTGTGTGTGTGTGTGTGTGGGAGTGTAAGTGTGTGTGTGTGGATAGAGACTTGTGAGTGTGTATATAGCCAGTTCAGGTAGAGTCAGTGCAGATACAGTAGTCCATACAGGTAGTCCAGGTAGCCATTGATTAGCTATTCAGTAGTCTGATTGCTTTCAAGATAGAACCATCCACTGTAGAGCCTTGTGGTTGAGGGTGGTGCAGTTGCCATACCAGGCAGTGATGCAGCCAGAAAAGATGCTCTCAATGGTGCAGCTGTAGAGCTCTGTGTGTGTGTCAGGCTCTGGCCATCACTATTTCTATGGTCAGAGTCTGGCAGTTCTAGATGTTCTACGTCTGTGTGGTGTTGTTGTGTGTGGGATCCCTAATTAGAGGCAGCTGCTATGCATTACCTCTAATTAGGGATCCTACTTATATGTGTGTGTTCCACTCCCATGGCGTGGTTCATTGTCATATGTCTCGTGATCGAAGTAAGTGTGTTTCCTTTCTGTTATATGTAGCATTGTTATTTTGTATAATTCACATCAAGTATAGTTCATTACTTAAATAAAGGATGTCGAACTATCGCTACGCTGCGCCTTGGTCTCTCTACACACCCGAACTTGACAGTGTGTGTGTGTGTGTGTTTTTTTACTGTTCTATGGCGCATGAAATGATGTCAGAGGGAAACAGTGTTCGTTGTTTGCAGTAACTTCTTTGTTGTTGTAATATCGTTAACGGACGTTGCCATTTCACCAATTAAGGATTCCAGCTGTAGCCCTTTCCTGCGGTCAAATGACCTAGTGGTGTCAAAAAACAAGGATGGTTATGAACAAACTACTCCACTCCTACGAGTGTAGTACTTTTGTTTCAAAGTAGATTTGTTTGACTACCAAGAAGCACTCTGTGTGACACTGATTTAGTCCACTGCAGTAAAAAGGTTTTTAAAGCAGGAGAAAGAGATGATTTGGTTACCAGCCTTTACTCTTCAGCTGTTCGCTGTATGGTTGCACTTTCAAGTTTCTGCATTCGGCATCCTCTCTACTCTCTCTGCAGCACAAATCAGGATAGCTATGTATGTCTATACAAAGGTCTTAGTCACAAATGTGTCAAGCTATTCATGTTGATTCAATCACTGCTATTCAACAGGGAATCAACAAAGGTTCACACCACACACTGATTGGCAATCAGAGGATGAGAACTGTCCCTTTGAACCAGGTGAGTCATCTGTGATCATATAACATCCAAAACCTCCTTAGATCAACAAGTTATCACATAGCCTTGAATGACACCTACAGGAATTTCGTAACTCTGGACGTCATTCATTCCTTATATATTTTATTTAAAATATATATATAAAATCCTTTGCTCTGAGTCATAAGAATTCATTGTATTTCAGTTGAATGAATTGTATTCACAAGTGATGCTCCCATATCTACGTAAATAGTGCAGTGTATTTTTCCAGATATTTAATGCATTTTTTTTCCTCTTCTGAATAGTCAGGCAAGTGGGCTGTGGACTTTCTTTGTTTGGCACGGTCTGTTGGCCCAACCTAAAAGCAACTTGAAACTTTTCTTAACGTCTTTCAGTTTGAAGGACTCCTCCAAGGCGCAAAGATACAATCCTGTCAATAGTTTAATCTATAGATTTGTTTCTTAAGAATGCAATCATTGATTATGTTTACGCATTTGACCTTCACTGTCCTCAAACCTTTGTCAGACCACATATAAACAGACACCGAATCATCTGTTAGATGTTTGTTACAAATACAAAATATGAAATCAGTGACTTTCTACATATTTTTGTGTTAGTGTCAAAGCAGAGCACAGCTTGTGTGAGCAGACCAAGATGCTCAGGCAGCAGTCTAGAGGACTGGACTGGACTTGTTAATAACTTTTCAATAAATCTATTTATGTGATAAACAGCGCAGACTTCCAGCACAGAGAAACATCACAGACAGGGTTAAAGTGTCATCTGTCTGTATACCTGTCCCGTCAATCTCAGTTTGCATGGCAGTTTTTGTGTGAATACATTTTTTGACTTTTAAATGAATTATATAAACCTAATGAAGAGTGTAACTTATGAATGACCTTAGTTTAACTGTTGAACCCCATCAGAATCAGAACGCAAAATAGAATCTTGTTTTACTCCATTGTTTGTAAACAATGTACATGTAAACAAACACTGTATAGGTAGGTACTTTATTGATCCCCCGGGGGGGAAATTTCATTGTCAAGCAGCTACAACAAAACACAGGGCAGGTGCAAAATGCCACAACGAAAGTACACAAAAGACAGATACACGGTACATGATACATAGAGCGGCAGTATGAGAAAGTATAGAAATTCAAGATATCTGGAGTGCAAAAAAATAAAAGCTATAAAAAGACATTGCATAGTATGGGTGGTTGGCTGAATATGTACACTATACATTGGTGGATGTTGGATGGTTACCTATACTATACAGGTCGATGGCAGAGAAATACTTCAGTAGCTAAAAATGCGTATGATATGAGCGAGGGTAATAATAGTTTACTTAATAGACAGACTGGGTAAATGAACAGGTAAGTGAAAATGTTGCATGGTTAAATTAGCTGTACAGGTAAGTATACAGTTATATTTACAGATAAGTGAATACTTGCATGGTTCCACAAACTGTACAGGTAAATGACAGGAAGAGATACTTTAATAGCTAAATGTGTGTATGATATCATTTGGGGTAATAATAGTAATTCCCTTAAAATACAGTCCTTAGTGTGCAGGGTTTAATTACAGACAACTGCACGCATTGCACATTCGATATACTAAAAGCAATGAGAAGGTGCAACTGACAGGATACTAATATGCATTCCTGAGTGAATGCCTACGTAAGTTAGGTCCAAGAATTACTAGCAATATTGCACGTGATATGATATAACAACTGTACATGAGTATGTATATACAGACCTGCATGAATAAGTAGGTCCTGAGTGAATGAGTGCTGACGGACCAGAGTTACTCACGGATGGATGCATAATTGTTAAACTAGGTCCTAGCACCCCAACAGTTCCAGATCTATGTTGCCGACGGCACGGCACCCCGGTGAGGCATTATATAGTCTAATAGCTGCCGGCAGGAAGGACCTCCTGTAGCGCTCTCTGGCACACCGTGGTGGTATCAGTCTGTGACTGAAAGTGCTCCTCTGCGTCATAACCATAGCGTGCAGAGGGTGGGTGACGTTGTCCATGATATCTGAAGTCTGAGGTGTAGAGGGTAAACAGGAAGGGGGGGGGGGGCAGGACCGTTCCCTGGGGGGCCCCTGTGTTGCTCACTGCCGGTTCTGACACACCGCTCTGTAGTCGCACAAATTGTGGCCTACCGGTTAGCCTCAAAACATGAGTCCTTGCATCCTTATCTGTGTATTATTTTGAAAGTGGTTACATTTCTCCAGCCCCATCCATCATCCCTTTACTAAAACGTTGTTATTGTTCGAACTGCAGATTGCCCTTGGCAATGAGTGCTTCAAAGACAGGAAAGAAGAATTGACAATTGACAATAGGAGAATCTACATTGTAAAGCGCTCAAAGCAAAAATATCAATAACGCCACTCTCAGTACAGATGCTACCTGGCAGCCATATGCTTGAAAATACAGTACATTCTTACCAGGGTGCTGTACCTTTAAAGATATGTGGTGGGCTGTGCTGTGCTGTGGGGGACCATATGGTGAGAAGACACCAAGGGACTTTGCAGATGATATGGGCTGTGCTGGGCTGTGGGGGACCATATGGTGAGAAGACACCAAGGGACTTTGCAGATGATATGGGCTGTGCTGGGCTGTGGGGGACCATATGGTGAGAAGACACCAAGGGACTTTGCAGATGATATGGGGTGTGGGAAAAGGTGAGTGGGGTGCTGTGACCGACCGAGAAAATGGGAAGAGATTATCAGAAGGCAATGGGCGATGTGCTGCTACCGCATCTACAAGAGCTAGGCTGACGGTTGCCAGCGTGCACTCTCTGCTTCACAAGAGCATGGACTAAGGTGAGGGATTAAGAGTGCACTGCCAGGGGTGGAAGAATGAGAGCGGGACAGAGAGAAAGTGGGGGAAGAGGAGTGAGCGAGTAGAGTTCCCGAACAAGGAAGCCAGGGGAAAGAATACAAGCCACGGCGAGAGAGAGCTAGGCAGTGGCGACCCGTCATTCAGGGCAGGGCATGTCACATATTAGTTTGCAAATAATGTAAAAAATATATATCATTGAGTTAATAAAGCTGCATACAAAATGCAGGTGTTTCAGCCTAGCTCTGTGGTGGTGGGGCAAGCCAGCAGAAAATACGGAACGTTGCGCCGTGATTGGCTCAGTGTTCTGTCACTCATGGGGACCCTAAGGGTAGATAAATTCAAGCCCTTTGGGTGCTGCCATAGAGATACATTAGAAGTGCCCTTCCAAGAAGGCTCAAAGTTATTGGCCACAGATAAAATGACATCAAATCACATTATATGTACAGTAGCTTTGATTGGACTGATCATGTCAACATCTTACTTTCAAAATCTTAGCTAGCAGTCATCATCATGAATCAAGTCGACAATCTACTGGCAAATCCTTTTTAATCCTTGTAATAGACTTTTGGAGGATGGCCTGGTGTCAAGAAGGGCAGCAAAGAAGCCACTTCTCTCCAGGAAAAACATCAGGCACAGACTGATATTCTGCAAAGGGTACAGGGATTGGACTGCTGAGGACTGGGGTAGAGTCATTTTCTCTGATGAATCCCCTTTCTGATTGTTTGGGCCATTCGGAAAACACCTTGTCCGGAGAAGACAAGGTGAGCGCTACCATCAGTCCTGTGTCATGCCAACAGTAAAGCATCCTGAGACCATTCATGCCAAGGGAGTGGGCTCACTCACAATTTTGCCTAAGAACACAGCCATGAATAAAGAACGGTACCAACACATCCTCCGAGAGCAACTTCTCCCAACCATCCAAGAACAGTTTGGTGACGACCAATGCCTTTTCCAGCATGATGGAGCACCTTGCCATAAGGCAAAAGTGATAACCAAGTGGCTCGGCATGCCAGGGTGGATTGCAGAGGTCTTGAAAAAGAAGGGTCACACTGCAAATATTGACTCTGCATAAACTGAATGTCATTGTCAATGAAAGCCTTTGACACTTATGGAATACTTGTAATTATACTTCAGTGTACCATAGTAACTACTGACATAAAGATCTAAGAACACTGAAGCAGCAAACTTTGTGGAGACCAATACTTGTGTCATTCTCAACTTTTGGCCAAGACTGTAGGCTATACCTTGTTATTGGGCTACATTCCACAGGTAGGCTATTTTTTTAAATAATCTATTTATACTCTGTGGCTAAATTTTAGGCTTTCTCATGTTGTAGTAGGCTATTCTGAATTATTTAATGTATTTCTGAACAGACAGCAGTAATTCTATAACTTTGGCAAATGTATTTCAATTTATCATGCGTGCTGCAGCTCCTCAAGAACCCTTCACGCGGCTCTCTAAGGAAATAAATTATGAAGTGCAAGGCTAGAGGGGCGAGATGGAAATAAATTATGAAGTGCAAGGCTAGAGGGGCGAGCGTTGCAGGCTCATGTCTATCAGAGTAGAGAGAGGGAGAGAGATAATATCAAGTACATTGTGAAGCACTTTGTGATCTTTATCTGTGAAATGTGCTATATAAATACATTTTACTTTACTTTACATATCAGTCTAGTTATATGAAAACATCCAATCCCAGCAAATGGGGTCTGAAGGGAGTTGTAGTTTTCATTAACCAAATATTCAACCTAGTTCAGCGGAGAAATGTCGTAATTAACTACAGTTACCACGTTTCCATCCACAGTTTTTATGTGAGTAAAGTATACGGTATAAAAAAACAAATCACACCAGCTGTGATGGAAACTGGAAGATTCGGTACAATTTGTATAAATGCCGACAGATAATTTGTTTCTTCAACATAGTGGGATCTTTGTGTGTATGTAAAATTTATTATGCGGTGGTGGAAACGTCTTTATGCTCAAATATTTATATAATAACCATCATATCGAAGTAAACTTTTAACACGATTATATTGTGTGTGGTCCTCCCACTAACACTCAGGAAACCATGCAGTTTATTATGCTACAGATTAAATAAATTATGATGAATTCAACAGGGTGGTGAAAGTGCACGTTGATGAGCTTGATGCTCCTTTCCAATAAATACTGAGGGTCTTACAGTGCTACCAATGACTGTGGGCTCTCCTCTGTGGGCGAGTAAGACATTTTAATGTGTTAACCCTAGCAGGGCTGCCGGCCCAGATTGCGTCCTAGCCGCGTTCTCAGAGCATGCGCAGACCAGCTGTCTGGTGTGTTTACAAACATATTCAATCTCCCCCTTATTCCTGTCTGTTGTCCCCACATGCTTCAAGATGACCACCATTGTCCCTGTACCTAAGAAAGCAAAGGTAACTGAACTAAATGACTATCGCCCCGTAGCATTCACCTCTGTCATCAGTGCTTTGAGAGACTAAATTTACATGACATTTTAGTCATTTAGCAGACGCTCTTATCCAGAGCGATTTACAGTTAGTTAGTGCATTCATGTTCATACTTTTTAGACTAGTCAAGGATCATATTACCTCCACCTTACCTGCCCTACACACACTTCAATTTGCATACCGCCACAATAGATCCACAGACGATGCAATCGCCGGCACACTGCCCTAACCCATCAGGACAAGAGGAATACCAATGTAAGAATGCTGTTCATTGACTATAGCTCAGCATATGTTTTATTTATTTAACTAGGCAAGTCAGTTAAGAACAAATTATTATTTACAATGACAGCCTACACCGGCCAAATGCTGGGCCAACTGTGCGCCGCCCTATGGGACGCCCAATCACGGCCGGTTGTGATACAGTCTGGATTCGAACCAGGTTGGCTGTAGTGACGCCTATACGACTGAGATGCTGTGTCTTAGAGCATTCAACACCATAGTACCCTCCAAGCTAGGCCGTCATTGTAAATATGAATTTGTTCTTAACTGACTTGCCTATATAAAATAAATTTAAAAATCATTAAGCTCGAGGCCCTGGGTCTGAACCCCACCCTGTGCAACTGGGTCCTGGACTTCCTGACGGGTCGCCGCCAGGTGGTGAAGGTCAGAAACAACACCTCCACTTTGCTGATCCTCAACACTGGGGCCCCACGAGGGTGCGTGCTCAGCCCACTCCTGTACTCCCTGTTTACCCACGACTGCGTGGCACGCCTCCAACTCAATCATCAAGTTTGCAGACAACACAACAGTAGTAGGCTTGATTACCAACAATGATGAGACAGGGAGGAGGTGAGGGTTCTGGGAGTGTGGTCCCAGGAAAATAACCTCTCACTCAACGTCAACAAAACAAAGGAGATGATCGTGGACTTCAGGAAACAGCAGAGGGAGCACCCCCCTATCCACATCGATGGGACCATAGTGGAGAAGTTCCTCGGCGTACACATCACTGACAAACTGAAATGGTCCACCCACACAGACAGTGTGGTGAAGAACCTCAGTAGGCTAAAGAAATTTGCCTTAGCAACTAAAACCCCCTGGTACGGCAACTGCACCGCCCACAACCACAAGGCTCTCCAGAGGGTGGTGCGGTCTGCCCAACGCATTACCGGGGGCAAACTTCCCGCCTTCCTGGACACCTACAGCACCCGACGCCATAGGAAGGCCAAAAAGATCATCAAGGACATCAACCACCTGAGGCACTGCCTGTTCACCCCGTGTAACGAGGCTGTTCTAGGTGGGGATTGAACCCGGGTCTCTTGTGTTCAAAGTCACTGAGTTAACTCCCCAATAAATGAATCCAAGAGCAGAGGTGGTCAAAAGGCAAGGAGTCGTAGATCTTCAACAAAAGGCAATCTTTACTAATAAAAAGTACAACAAAACAAAGGAAGCCTAGCTTCCAAGAAACAGTAAAAATAAAGATAGACACAAGGGTCCAAAGATATAAACTTAAACTTGAACAGACTTAGCTTGCAACAGGTAACATAGGCTCAAGACTGAACAATAAAGCATGGCACAAACACACTTAAATAGGGCAAGACACAGGTGTGATACATCAGGCATAATGAGTGGTAGTGTTCAGCAGGAGTCAGGTGAGAGGCGCCACCTGCCGACCGGGAGGAAAATAGCAGTCCAGTTAAGGGTTCCTTACAGGAGTCCCCCCTCTAAGAACGGCTCCTGACGTTCACTTGGTGGAGTCTTTGGGTTTGGTGAAAATCCGTAATGAGTGTAGGGTCCAGAATGTCTCGAGCAGGCACCCATGAGCGCTCTTCTGGGCCGTAACCCTCCAAGTCGACCAAATACTGCACTCTTCCACGGACCCGACGAGAATCCACCAGCCTACGCACAGTGTAAGCTGGTTGTCCGCCCACGATACGGGCAGCTGGAGTAGGCCTGCGAGCTGGGGACAGAGGAGAACAGACAACAGGCTTTAACCGAGAGACATGAAACGTTGGGTGAACCCTCATGGACCTGGGCAGATGAAGACGGTAAGCTACTGGATTTATCTTCCTGAGGATTTTAAAAGGACCAATATAACGGGGAGCCAGTTTGCGAGATTCCACCCGCAGAGGCAGATCTCTAGTTGCGAGCCACACTCTCTGACCCGGACGAAGCATAGGTCCCAACCTCCGACGCCGGTTTGCTTGCCTCCGCTGTTGTTGAGTGGCTTTCAGTAAAGCTGCCCGGGCCTTCTTCCAAGTCCGCTGACAACGGCGAACAAGTTGAGCAGCAGCAGGAACACATACCTCTGGCTCCTGTCCAGGGAACAAAATAGGAGGGAAGCCGTACTGGCACTCAAAAGGGGACATGCCTAGGGAAGAATGGTAGAGAGTATTATGTGCAAACTCTGCCCAGACTAATCGAGAGCTCCAAGTGGTCTGATTGTCTGCTGCCAAACATCTCAAAGTTTTCTCTATCTCCTGATTCACCCTCTCTGTCTGCCCATTAGACTGCGGGTGAAAACCAGATGACAGACTGATGTCAGACCCAATGAGGCGGCCAAATGCCTTCCAGAACCGGGAGGTGAATTGAGAACCTCTATCGGAGACGATGTCCTGGGGAAAGCCGTGAATCCTGAACACGTGCTGCATTAGGAGTTCAGCAGTCTGGCTAGCTGTGGGAAGTTTGGGTAATGGCAGGAGGTGACAGGCTTTGGAAAATCTATCCACCACCACAAGAATGACTGTCTTACCTTGGGATTCAGGCAGACCTGTGACATAGTCCAGAGATATGTGAAACCAAGGATGTTTAGGGATAGGTAGAGGATGCAGTAGCCCTTGAGGGTGGGTTCTGGGCTCCTTGTTCTGGGCACACACAGTGCAAGCGGCGACAAAATCCCGGACGTCTTTTTGCAACTTTGGCCACCAGAACCTTCTCCGGATGAGCTTGGAAGTTCTAGTGGCCCCAGGATGACCAGAGGGGAGGGAGGCATGTGCCCACCGCAACACATCAGAACGTAGTCGGTTAGGTACAAAAAGATGTCCAGGTGGACCATTACCTGGATCCGAATGCTGCCTTTGGGCCTTCTTAATGGCGGCCTCCACGCCCCACTGGATAGCTGCTACTATTCTGGAGGTGGGTAGGATGGGTTCCGGTCTGGCCTCCTCCTCTGGGGAGTCAAACTGTCTTGAAAGTGCGTCTGGTTTTGAATTCTTGGAACCTGGGCGGTAAGAAAGAACAAACTCAAACCGATTAAAAAACAGAGCCCAGCGTGCTTGGCGGGAATTCAGTCTCTTGGCCTCCCGAATGTAGGTCAGGTTTCTGTGGTCTGTCCAGATGAGGAATGGGTGTTTGGCCCCTTCCAACCAATGCCTCCACTCCTCCAATGCCACCTTTACTGCCAACAGCTCTCGGTTTCCAATATCGTAATTCCTCTCTGCTGCAGTTAGTCGACGAGACAGATAAGCACATGGGTGGAGCCTGTTGTCGACCCTGGCTCTTTGGGACAAAACTGCCCCTACCCCCACATCAGAAGCATCAACCTCCACCACAAAGGGCAACTCTGGGTCTGGAAGGGTTAAGATAGGGGCAGACGTAAAGAGTCTTTTCAGCTTGTTAAAAGCTTGATTGGCCTTCTCAGTCCACATGAATGGTCGGGCAGACTTCTTGGTGAGAGCGGAGAGAGGTTCTGCAACAGAGCTGAAGCTTCTTATAAACCTTCTATAAAAATTGGCGAACCCAAGAAAACGTTGTACCTGCTTCACAGAGTTAGGCTGAGGCCATTCCTGCACTGCACGCACCTTGCCAGGATCCATCTGGAGGTTGCCCTTGGAAACGATGAAGCCGAGAAATGGGGTTGAAGACACATGGAATTCGCTCTTTTCCAGCTTGACGAAGAGGCTGTGTTTAAGTAACTGGGACAGGACCTGTCGAACATGTTGAATGTGTTCTTGGTAGTTGCATGAGAAAATGAGGATATCATCAAGGTAGACAAAAACGAACTTGTTCAGCATCTCCCGCAAGACATCATTGATCAACGCCTGGAAGACGGCTGGGGCATTGACCAGGCCAAAGGGCATTACCCTGTACTCATAGTGGCCTGTCGGGGTGTTGAAAGCCGTCTTCCACTCGTCGCCTTCTCGAATCCTGACCAGATGGTAGGCATTTCTGAGATCTAATTTAGTGAATATAGTGGCACCTTGCAGGATCTCAAAAGCAGAGGTCATCAGAGGCAGAGGGTAGCGATTCTTAATGGTGATACGGTTAAGACCCCTGTAGTCAATGCAAGGCCTGAGGTCACCATCCTTCTTCTCAACAAAGAAAAACCCTGCTCCAGCAGGTGAGGTCGAAGTACGAATAAAACCATTATCCAAGGCTTCCTTGAGGTACTTCTCCATAGCAGCCCTCTCAGGGGCAGAGAGAGAGTAAAGCCGACCCCGCGGTGGGCATGCTCCAGGAACTAAGTCTATGGTACAGTCATATGGTCTGTGCGGAGGAAGGGAAGTGGCTCGGGACTTGCTGAAGACTTCTTTGAGATCAGCATACTCTGGAGAAACTCTGGATATTTCAGGGAGAAACATAGGAGGCATAATAATCTGGATCTTCGAAATGGGAAGCTGCAGTACATCTGTGGCCTGGGGAACTTGAGACGACTCGGGATGAAAGGCTGGGCACTTCGTGTTGGCAGATTTGAACTGAGATAAAGGTAGCCCTTGAGTGTTAGACATGTCTGGATTGAGATTGGCAGGACACCTGGAGAGTGTCGACAATGGCCCTGGGTGTACCTCCAGTATCTCAGTAGAACGGCAAAAAGAAAGAGCGGAAACACAACAGTTAGTTAAAGGTTGGGGAACTACACCTCTTGACCAGTCAATATTTGGGTTGTGACAAGTTAGCCAGGGAAATCCAAGAACTAAGGGGAGTTCTGGTGACTGGATGAGAAAAAACTGTATTAGTTCCTTGTGACCCCCGATTTCAAACTGAATAAACGAAGTGCAGTGACTAACCTGTCCCGACCCCAGAGGTCTGCCATCAAGAGCTGTGATGGTTAGAGGTTTCTGGAGAAGCACAGATGGAATGCCCAAACGTCTGGCTACATCTAGATCCAAAAAGTTCCCAGCAGCCCCAGAGTCGATGAAGGCACCAAGCTGGTGATTCTGGTTGTCGTGGTAGATGGTGGCTTGGATTGTAACCCCAGAAGTTGCAGGATGAGGGAAGATATTTACTCTCGATCCAGTTCCCCCTTTCCTGGACGAGAGCTGGCTTTTCCCGACAATTCAGGACAGTTGGATCGGAAATGGCCAGACTTTCCACAGTACAGACAGCGTCGCTCCCTCATCCGTCGATCCCTTTCTGTCTGGGTTAATCTGGTTCTACCCAGCTGCATGGGTTCCTCCAGATCACTGGGTTTCCAGAGTGGTTCAACAGTATTGGAATATACCTGAGGACGATACACACTGGTCTCCCAACGTCGTTCTTGTTGTCGTTCTCGGAGACGATGATCTACTCGGATAGCCACCTCGATTAGGGATTCCAAATCCGGAGGAGTGTCTCTAAATGCTAACTCATCCTTGAGTTCCGGAGACAAGGCCTGGTGGAATGTGGCCCTCAAGGCTCGCTGGTCCCACCCACTCTCTGAAGCTAGGGGGCGAAACTCAATGGCAAACTCCGCCACACTTCGAGTGCCTTGGGAGAGTCGAAGCAAACGGTAGTCCACATCACCGGTGCTGGCTGGATGGTGGAATACTCTCTTCATTTCAGCAATGAAGCTGCCACTGTTTGCAGTGATTAGTGCATGTTGGTCCCACAAAGCCGAGGCCCAGTCTAAAGCCTTGCCAGTAAGAAGGGTAATGATGTAAGCAACCTTGCTGCTCTCTGTGGGGAAGCTGCCAGGTTGTAGTTGAAATACTAGGGTGCATTGGGTGACGAACCCACGACATTTCTCAGGACTGCCATCAAATCGTTCTGGTGCTGGTAATTTGGGTTCTGACAGGGAAGCTACCACGGCTTGAGAAGGATTACCATGTGACAGCTGAGACTCTTGAGCTGAAGGGGCTGGAGTCTGAAGATTTAAACGTTGAAGAATCTCAGTAAGGATCTGTTCATGTTGCTGAATGGCTGCAGCTTGCCCTGATATGGCAGACAGAATGCGATCCACATTAGAGGATGGTGAAGTCTCCTCCGCTGGATTCATGTTATGGTTCAGTCTTGCTGTAACGAGGCTGTTCTAGGTGGGGATTGAACCCGGGTCTCTTGTGTTCAAAGTCACTGAGTTAACTCCCCAATAAATGAATCCAAGAGCAGAGGTGGTCAAAAGGCAAGGAGTCGTAGATCTTCAACAAAAGGCAATCTTTACTAATAAAAAGTACAACAAAACAAAGGAAGCCTAGCTTCCAAGAAACAGTAAAAATAAAGATAGACACAAGGGTCCAAAGATATAAACTTAAACTTGAACAGACTTAGCTTGCAACAGGTAACATAGGCTCAAGACTGAACAATAAAGCATGGCACAAACACACTTAAATAGGGCAAGACACAGGTGTGATACATCAGGCATAATGAGTGGTAGTGTTCAGCAGGAGTCAGGTGAGAGGCGCCACCTGCCGACCGGGAGGAAAATAGCAGTCCAGTTAAGGGTTCCTTACACCCCGCTATAAATCCAGAAGGCGAGGTCAGTACAGATGCATCAAAGCTGGGACAGAGAGACTGAAAAACAGCTTCTATCTCAAGGCCATCAGACTGCTAAACAGCCATCACTAGCACAGAGGCTGCTGCCTATAGACTTAGACTGGAAATCACTGGCCACTTTAAGAAATGGAACACTAGCCACTTAAATAATGTAGTAATGTTCGTATCTTGCATTACTCATCTCATATGTATAAACTGTATATATACTATTCTACAGTATCTTAGTCACTTTAATTATGTTTACATATCTTGCATCACTCATCTCATATGTATATACTGTATTCTATACTATGCTACTGTATCTTAGTCCAATGCTGCTCTGACATCGCTCGTCCATATGTATATATTCTTAATTCATTCCTTACTTAGATGAATGTGTATTTGGGTATATGTTGTGTAACCGTTAGATATTACTTGTTAGATATTACTGCACTGTCGGAGCTAGAAGCACAAGCATTTCGCTACACCCGCAATAGCATCTGATGATTTGGATTTGACTGCCATTGACACAAATACAAATATTCTAGATCTTATCTATAATAATTTCATCATGTCTACTAGCCTACTCCCGCAGCCTATCAGCACTGTATCTGCGAGCTGTTGGTTACAGCGCACGTACCAAAACAAGAGTCGGCAAATTTGCAATTTAACGCAACAGTCGTGGTAAAACGGTAGAGTTAAAAATGTAATTGAAACACATTGAACTTGGTATATGAAAAATGTAAACAAAAAAGTACATTTGTGTGCATTACATAATCATGCACTGGTTTTAATGTGCCTCCAGTCAGTTTGGTGGAACCACCACTGGTGGGAACATTTGCATATTTTCTTTATTTTGGGGGGAAACGCCAAAAATAAGGTCTATGGTCAAAAAGTCTTAGGAGATTTTATATGTTTTGTACTATGAGGTAATCTTCATCAGCTAACTTCACTTTTTGTGAATTTTGAAGCAATTATGTAGTAATTGGTAAAAGTACAAAGCACATAAAAGTGCAGGTCATGTTAAATGACTGATATTATTTCATAGAACAAAATGTATAAGATCTCCTAAGCCTGTGTTAACCTGAGACATTATTTTTGGCGTTTTCCCAAAACCCTATTCTTTCTCTATTCATTTTCCCCATAGGGAAGGCTGACTGAACCAGAGGTAACTCATTTATGTTTTTTTAGCATTACAAGCTGGCTGTTCTTTCCAGCTGGACAGAGATACACTTTTACACCTGCTACTTTAGGTTAGATACACACACACTGCATAAACCGCATGAGAGAAGAATGTACACAACACAATGATGAGAGAGAGGATAGAGACAGTTTGTGAAAGCATGCCTTATCTCAGCCTGGTCTCAGACTAGACGTAACTTAGTAAACGGGACTTCCAAATTAGTATCATATGTTATGTTTGGTATGGTTACATAAGACAGAAGGTTACTTATGGCAAAAACGAAAGTTGGGTGGTTGGTCTGGGTGGATTGGTCTAGCAACCCAAAGGTTGCTTATTTGAATCTCATGTACAACTTTAGTATTTTAGCTAATTAGCAACTACTTACTACTTTTTAGCTACTTTGCAGCTACTTTGCATGTTAGCTAGCATTAGCGTTAGTCACCTAGCTAACGTTAGCCACAACAAATTGGAATTCGTAACATATTATACGTTTAGCAAATTCATAACATATTGTACGAATTGCAATTAGCAACATATCATACAAAATGGATGATGGACATCCACAAATTAATTCATACCATACCAAATGTAACATATCATACTACATTGAACAAAAATATAAACGCAACATGTAAAGTGTTGGTCATGAGCTGAAATCAAACATCCCAGAAATGTTCCATACGCACAAATAAGATAATATACGCCCAAGATAATCCATCCACCTGACAGGTGGGGCATATCAAGAAGCTGATTAAACAGCATGATCATTACACAGGTGCACCTTGTGCTGGGGACAATAAAAGGCCACTCTAAAATGTGCAGTTTTGCCACACAACACAATGCCACAGATGTCTCTTTTTGAGGGAGCGTGGAATTGGCACGCTGACTGCAGGAATGTCCACCAGAGCTGTTGCCAGAGAATGTAATATTCATTTCTCTCCATAAGCCGCCTCCAACGTTGTTTTAGAGAATTTGGCAGTACGTCCAACCGGCCTCTCAACCACAGACCACATGTATTGGATCGTGTGAATGAGCGGTTTGCTCATGGTGGCGTTATGGTATGGGCAGGCAACGAACACAATTGCATTTTATAGATGGCAATTTGAATGCACAGAAATACCGTGATGAGATACTGAGGCCCATTGTGAGGCCCATTTATTTTAAGGTATCTGTGACCAACAGACGCATATCTGTATTCCCAGTCATGTGAAATCCATAGATTAGGGCCTAATTAATTTATTTCAATTGACTGATTTCCTTATATGAACTGTAACTCAGTAAAATATTTGAAATTGTTGCATATTGCGTTTATATTTTTCTTCAGTGTAATTGAAGTACCCCTGAGTCCTTGTTGCTTATTTACTTTGAAGAGCTAGTCAAATGATTTTGTGAGACAGCTCTGCAGCATACTTAGGCAGGCTATCCTAGCTAAATAGGATGACTAAAGACAGTATGGGGAGCACAGAGATAACGTTGTCTGGCTGCTACTGCCTGAGCAGAGATGAGATGATGATAGTAATCAAATAAAAACTAAATGTAATATTAGACAACTGAAATATTGTATTATTTCATAGTAATTTTCTATTTTTCTATTGATGTCTACACAATGTGGACCTGACAGAGAACATTTTCAATGTTTTGGCAATTGAATGTTTACTATTGTTAGCTTTAGAATTTCCATGTAAAAGCTCTAAAATAATTTTTATGTCATTATTTCATAATGGATTTCATGTTTAAAAAATAAAAATTATTATTATTTATTTATAATCGAACTGAAACCGAATCGACCTCAAAAAGCACTAATCGCTCAGCACTAGTTCCATGTAGAACCCTCTGTGGAAATGGTTCTACATGGAACCCCAAAAGGTTCTACCAGGAACCAAAAGGGTCCTACTTGGAACCAAAAAGGGTTATTCAAATGGTTATTTATATCCTATGGGGACAGCTGAATAACCCTTTTAGGTTCTAGGTAGCACCTTTTTTATGAGTGTAGAAAGGGCACTAGATATAGGGCATATAAGTCGATTGGAGTGCTGAGAAACAGAATGGGGAGGGGACGTGGGAGGGAGAGTATGGGGGAAAGAGACTGGGAGAGAGGCTGCTGTGTGTGGACTGTAGCTTGCAGCTGTAATTGTGGAAGAGCGAGAAAGTGAGAGACTACTAGAGAGAGAGAGAGAGAGAGAGAGAGAGGGAGGGATATAGTGAGAGAGAGAGAGGGATATAGTGAGAGAGGGCACAAAAGAGGTTGAGAGAGAGAGAGAGACAGACAGAGAGAGAGAAGACTGAAGCACAGAGGCAGTGAAGTAAATAAAGACTGCAAAAAAGACAGTACAGCGGTGCAGTGCTTCTGTCTACTGTAGGTGTACGAATTCGGTTGTGTCTCTGGAGGCAGCGTGATACCAGGACTATACATTTGCTGTCTCCTCCACTTGTCTCCTATCAGCTGGATTTACTCAGAAAAGGACATCAATGACCATTGGAACTTTCTTCACAATATTGCAAGCACTAAAAGTGGACTTTTAACAGGTGCCGTGACAATGCAGGTGAGATTCTCTTGATTGTTCATATACAGTACGTGTGTACAACTGCATGTTGTACTGAAATTATAGTGTTTTGGTTTCCTAGATTTTAAGTAAACCTTTTTATTGAAATTAATTACTTGTGGTGCATGGCATTTCTATCTGTTTATAATTGGGAACTGAATATCTGAGTTATGGATATGTCATGCATGTAGACTGTATGTTTGCAGTAAAAAAAATATTCAACAGCTTTGAAGCCAAATGGTGTGTGGACAGAGGCTGTGTTGTTTAGTTTAATTGTGGTAATGAGCCGTTACTGCTTTTACTTGTAATCCAATTTATTTTTGATATGGCTTCCAGGTAAAAAAAAGAAAGAAAGATGTGCTTTGCAAAGGTAACTTTGATGGTTGAGTGTAGAGAAAAATGATGCACTGTGTCTCTGTATCACTCTTCTTCCCACTCTCTCACACCGTACACACAGATACAGTCACACTCACAATATGTGTTGCTTGTGCTCAGTAAGTCCTGTGCTGCTAGCTCTCCCTAGAGCTGCAGACAGCAGGACAGTTGATGGTGTGACGTGCTCTGGTTGGGGTGCCTGTTCGTTAGATGAGTGTGATTTGGGACTGCAGATAGAGAGATAGGTTAAGGAATTAAGCGATTTTCACAGTGCTCTTCACACATCCTGCAACAGCAAAATAAAATGGATTGATAGAGAAAGTAAGAGGTAGATGAGAGGTGGGAAAATGGAAGGGTGGGAAGAGACGCAGTATGGGGAGTCGTCAGAGACTGAGTGGACTTTGGAGAAGGGAAGAAAGGAGGAGAGGGAGTGTGAGAGAGAGAGATAAAGGAGTCAGCCAGGCCATGACAGTGATGACAGCCCTGGCTGGGGGGGACATAGAGTAGAGATGGCCAGTCCATTATTCCAGATGAGCGTTTCCTGCTCCAGTTAGGGAGCCCTGACCTAGACCCTAATCCAGCAGCCTTCCCCACGCCTTGCCTCTCATCCAAGGAGACCTCCACGCCTCTTCTCACACAGACAAACATATATCCACTGCATGCATGACAAACACAAGCCTCATGAGTCCCGTGGTCAGTCAGCCCTCCTGACCCAGCTAGCTATCACTGCTCCCCAAAGGTTGACTTAGACATTTGACTTTGCACAGACGCCTGTATATCAATTTTAATTTGTATCATTTAAAAAATATATATATTTAACCTTTATTTAACTAGGCAAGTCAGTTAAGAACAAATTCTATGGGACTACCAATCACGGCCGGATGTGATACAGCCTGGATCAAGGGCAAGGCATTTGTTAGTCTATTGTTATACTGCTAGTACACACAAACACTTGCATCTCCTTTATCATTTGCATTGGTTTGGAGTTTGTGAGATTTGTTTTGTGGTAAAACTAAAAGATTGTGTGGATGAAGGCATGTCTTGCTGTGAGAATCAGTTCTGTATTTGTTGTGACAGTGTCCTGTCCCCTACAGCCTCAGGTGTTGCCATGGGCACACGGGACATTTCTGCCTGTCATCTCCACTTTAGTTACAACCAAAGACGGTTAACAAGGGTACAGATCTTGTACCTCCCCAAAGCTCAAAAGAAAAGTCTGTATGACATCAAACAAAATGCTTTTTTTCTTTTTGCTCAGCATTTTGATTTCAAGTCTTAATCCTCATATAATTGAGATGGAATGCTCAGTGTAAGGCTCAGTCTAATTTCTAATATTAGCTTTAATCAGATTTTCTCTATCCCCACCGTTTTGATTTGGTCCACTCAGGGATCTTACCAGCTACGAATCTCAGATATGTGCCGCGGTGAAAAAGTGCCCAATTGTCATACTTGAGTAAAAGTAAAAATACCTTTTAATAGAAAATGACTCAAGTAAAAGAGAGTCACCCAGCAAAATACTACTTGAGTAAAAGTCTATTGATGTTCTCTTGATAAGTGCGTGAATTGGACCATTATCCTGTCTTGCTAAGCATTCGAAATGTAAGGAGTACTTTTTGGGTGTCAGGGGAAAATGTATGGAGTAAAAAGTACATTATTTTCTTTAGGAATGTAGTGAAGTAAAAGTAAAAGTATAAAATATAAAAAGTCAAGTACAGATGACCTGTGGAGTTAATTGCTGCTCTTAGTTGAGCTGTTTAGTCATGGTGATTAGTCTATAGGTTCATAATGAACACAATAATGCAGCCTCTTTGTCCATGTTGGATTGATTAGCTTCATTCAGCCTGTTGCACACGCACACACATCTGTGTTCGAAGATTGCATGAAGAGAAAAGAAACCTTTGTATGTGACTTGACGGTTAACGGCTCCATTATTTTGCGTGCGTTATCTTAAACATGTGAGGCGTGCCACTTAGGCTGGTCCTGCTGAGCCGTACTGATAGCTCCCATGGCACTCCTCCTCAATGTTAATAAACTGGATGTAATTTGCTTGACGAAGACTGTCAGTCCCTGGAGAACCCTTGATCTTTGTCCCCTAACGTAAGATGAAGTAGGAGTGCTGCTGCCTGAGGAGCTGCAGCTGCAGTCATTATTAACTGGGCTGGGCTTTTTTCACCCCATTTGTTTTCCAACTGAATTTGTCTTTTAACCCAAACATATCTGAATTATAGTCAATGGACACAATAAGCAAAAATGAGTGAGATGTTTAAAATAATTCCGTTTGTTTTGGGCAATGATAGTTAGTCACAATGTTCTTGTAAAATTCATGGTTTTGCTGCGCTGTTCTGTCAGTGTTCCCTCCAATTGGCTTTTTTTTGTTGCTAGATGTCTGTCTCTCTTGATCTCGTCATGCACACCAGCCAAGGGGATATTGTGTAGGAGATTGAAAGGCAAAGGTATGCAGTTGTCAGCTGAAACCAAAATGTGGTTCTGAACATTGAGTACTCTTGGACTATTAGTTTCGAAGCAAAAAAATGTTACGCAATAACAATATTTAGAAGGAACATTTGGCTTCCATCTTACCACACACAAAATGTACCTCTGAAATATGATGGACTATTTGATTACATACACCCCCAAATTATTGGCACCCTTGATAAAGATGAGCAAAAAAGACTGTATAAATTATAAAATACAAGTACTGATCTAGAGTATATGAATGCAAAAAAGGGAATCCATTTTGTATGATATGTTACCAATTACAATTTGTATAATATGTTACAAATCAAATTGTATTGGTTGCATACACATATTTTGCAGATGTTATCGCAGGTGCTTGGAAATGCTTCTAGCTCTAATAGTACAGTAATACCTAACAATACAAAACAATATACACAAATCTCCAAAATTAAATGAAAGGAATTATTGTTGTGGCTAGGTGGCTAGGTGGCTAATGTTAGCTAGGCTAGGGCAGGGGTTCTCAAAGTGGGGTCAGAAGGGTCCGCGGCCAGATCTCAAAATACACTGAGTGCACAAAACCTTAGTGCACTGACCAGGTAAAATCCAGGTGAAAGCTATGATCCCTTATTGATGTCACCTGTTAAATCCACTTTCATCAGTGTAGATGAAGGAGAGGAGACAGGTTAAAGACTAATTTTTAAGCCTTGAGACATGGATTGTGTATGTGTGCCATTCAGAGGGTGAATGGGCAAGACAAAAGGAACATCCAGCCAACTTGACACAACTGTGGGGTGCATTGGAGTCAACATGGGCCAGCATCCCTGTGTAAAGCTTTCGACACCTTGTAGAGTCCATGCTGCAACAAATTGAGGCTGTTCTAAGGGCAAAAGGGGGTGGGGAGTGCGTTAGAAACAATTATTGGTACCATGATTGACTTCCATGGCTTCAATAAGAGGTGGCAGTCATTTAAAACGGCAAGGTTTTCTCTCTGCCTCATGACAAAATGTGTAGAACAGCAGGATATTAGCTTTATAGCTACAACAACAAAACATTTCTCTGCTCCATGACAAAATGTGTAGAATTGCAGGAAATTAGCTTAAACTGCATTTCTTTCTATCCAATGCCAAGACACGGACCTTTTAAAATGTTCCTTCCCACTGCCCGAGACTTGGTTAGTGCTGCCTTGCACACATAGTCATGTTAAAACTCCTTGTTTGGTATTTTTGATCTCACTCGAGTTGTGTTCTGATTATGAGGCAGTCATTGATTAAATTGCTATCATAAAAGTGGTCCACAGTCCCAAAAAGTTTCAACCCCTGGGTTAGGGGTTAAGGTTAGGGAAGGATTAGCTAAAATGCTAAGTAGTTGCGAAGTAGCTAAAAAGTAGTAAGTAGTTGCAAAGTTTAAATAAATAATTGTAAAAGTAACCACCCTTTTTCATTTTAACATGTAGCAAGCGAAGTGTTTGCGTTGTCCAATCAACATGGTTGTAGCTGAGTAAAACAGACAATATAGCGTTCATGAATCTAATTAGCCTATTTCTCAGCGACGCCGGTGGCAACCCGCCTCTGCTATCAAGTTCAAAAAAGTTTGGTGAATCAGGTCGGACTTGAATGGAGAGTGAGTGAGTTGTTCAAGATGGATAAACAAAAGGCAAAACAAAGTGGTGCACAACAACTCCACAAAAAATGCTTTATCTGCTCAAGCTCTTGCCAAATGACCGAATCAGCAAGCTAGCACCTCATCCTCGACTATAACTAAACATCCTCGACTAACAATACAAGCTAGAACCGCTACTGAAGGACAAATAATTGAGTGTATGCGCGTGGGGGGAGAGAGAATTCTGGCAGGGGGGAGATTTTCGGCACAACTCCGGCCCTCCTCCTCTCCCAGAAAACCAAGCTGATGACTGACTGTCAGAGACCCAGCGGTGCTCATGAGAGCGACCCCCACCCCCTTCTGTAAACAATGGTAAAAGCCTATGAGCAATGAGACTGATAGCCCGGAGTTACAATGTGTAATATAAATAGTCTACCTGCTAAATGCTGTCTATAGCTATAGATAGGCTAGTGAGCTAGACTGCATTGTCTGCATAATGAAACAATCCCCAGTAAGCTTGTTTTGACGGTGGACTGATTGTATTATTTGGCATTAATATACTGATTGTATGCAGCACAATTCTTCTCTCCAAGCTGCGAGAGAGTGCAAGGACGGTTAAGGTAGGCTATAGGTCTACAGGACAGTTGTATATTCTAAAACATATATTGGGTACTGATTAGTATGCTGTTGCATCGAAAATTCATTTTTACAATTTCCCACTTTAATTACTGAACAAGTAAATACATTATTGCCGCCAGCCAACATTCTAATTAGCAGCATTGCGACACCGTAGGCCTATAGATTCGCGATACATAAACGTTAGTCTTAACATGAGAAAATTAGGACCAAATTAAAATAAACGTGTATTGATTAAAGCAAAGCTATAGAATGCTACAAGCACTAGCGCCACATAATATGATTGCCAATCAATAGGCAGCCGTGTAGACTTCGCAATTTCAGAACCATGGACAGTAATCGGTAGTCTATACTTTGGGGGGGTCCAGAGAAACTGCGCTATGCCAGTGAACGTAACATATCATACTGTACTAATTTGAGTGTCACAAATGTACGTTTGCCATGTTACGTATTTTTTGCTCATCTCAAGTCCCCTAATCAAGCATTGTGATGTGCATAGAATATGATGTGCCTATGACACATTTACAGTACAGTGCAACACCAAGTTTTCATTTTCATGTACACAAGTACAGTGAAATGCCTTTCTTGCTTGCTCTTTCCCAACAATATAATGATGAATATCAGAAGTACTATAAAAAATATACACCATACATAATCTTGTGGGGTACACTGTGAACTTACAGTGATTTGGGAAGTATACAGTACATGTAATTTCCTTTTGAATACATCATGATTGGCCACTTTGCAGTGTATTCAATACCTCAATAGCCAGCTATTTTCTTTATTGCTGTGTAATAGAGGTTGTCCATAGATGGGGATTTGTGAGGTGTAGTTAGCAGAAGATGCTGTACAGGTAACTGCCAAAATAAAGGAAACACCAACATAAAGTGTCTTAATAGGGCCACCACAAGCCACCAGAACAGCTTCAATGCACCTTGGCATAGATTCTATAAGTGTCTGGACCTCTATTGGAGGGATGCAACACTGAATCTCCCATAAATGTTTAATTTGGTTGACATCTGGTGACTGAGACACGCACACACACCTGTGTGGAAGCACCTGCTTTAAATAACCTTTTGTATCCCTTGGTTACTCAAGTGTTTGATGGTTTACCTTGGTTCATAATGTTCCTGCTTGTCTCTCCAGGAGGATCTCTCAGTCCAACACATGGGCACCAGGAGCACAAAGTCCTCCTAGTAGTGAGGTTTGTCCTGGGCCTCGTCCGGACTACCATGACTGACCTCCTGGCCAACCTGAGTGTTCCATGGGGCACACAGGTGATTGTGTGCCCCAACCTGACAGCAGCTGCCCTGGTTGGGTCGGGGTCAGGCCAGTCTCTGGCCCCCTTCTGCACCTTCTGCTGCTGTGGCCTGCTGAACCGTACCCTGGCCGTGGTGTTCATGGTCTGTCTGGCCTTTGCCATAGTGGTGGGCAACGTGGTCACGCTCACCGTCTTCATGCAGACAAGACAGGTCCGCACACCACAGGGATACCTTAAAGGTAAACAAACAAACTCACTGATTCAGAATGAGCTCATTTACTCTCAAGAAATTCTATTGATTTGGATAGGAAAGAATGGTAGTCCCATGTAAGTTGCTTATGTTTACACATAGGCACAATAGATTTGCTGACATGGAAGAACAACCTTTGGTGTTCTTGAAACTGAAATTAATTTAAATTCAAATGAATGTTTCTGGTTAATTCATAAAACATTGCTGTTTCAAGCCTTCTGGTTACATTTAACTTTTTAGTAATAGATGACACTCTTATCCAGAGCAACTTACAGGACAATTAAAGTGCCTTGCTTGAGGGCAAATTGACAGATTTTTCATCTAGTCAGTTTGGGGATTCAAACCAGAGACCTTTCGGTTATTGGCCCAATGCTCCTTATCACTAGGCTACCTGCCACCCTGCATTGGTGATATTGGCAGGATTAATTAAGATGGTCGGAGCTTGTTTAGCAGACAACTATATCAATCTTCAGTGCTGTTTAGTCACAATCAAGGATTTGCTTTCCATGGAATTGAATGTAAAATCAGCTTTTAGAACACAGGGATTTGTATTGTACGTGGTTCAGTGTGAACTGTGAAGGTAATTTTGCCTGACCTTTCTCTCCTGACAGTCTCTCTGGCCATAGCGGACATGATGGTTGGAGTGCTGGTGGTTCCTTTCTCTGTCTACACTGAGATCTCTCTGATGGTGACCAGCTCCTCTCCTGTCTGGTACCAGGGGGGCACTGACCCCTCCATGGGGGGTCTGGTGGGCCTCTGGCAGCCCTGCATGCTGATTGGGCCAGTCTTCGCTGGCTGTACATTTGTCTCCATCAGTACTATTTTCCTGATGACGGTAGAGCGCTGTGTGGCCATCTTATGGCCCCTTCATAAGGACCACCTTGTGACACGGAGACGCACCCTGTTTCTCATCCTCTTCTCCTGGGCAGGCAGCTTCCTCCTGGCCCTGGCCCCCCTCATCCTCAGCAACAACTTCACACTGGAGTACAGTGAGTGCAGCCGGATGTGTAACTACGCCCTCCTGTGGGATGGAGTCACGCTGCCCTCTGACACCAACATCCTCCTGCTGTTCCCCGTCTTTGACTTCACGCTGCTGGGTGGCACCCTGGTGTTCAACATCCTGTCCTTCACCAGCATCCGCCGCTACACACGCAAACGTAAGCTTATGTCAGAGGGGAATGTGGGGATGGAGGGAGGTGGAGGCGGCTGCCAACACAGACCCTCCTTCTCTGACATCAAGGCTGCCAAGACGATCAGCATTCTGACGTTTGCCTTCACGGCTTCTTTCACCCCCATCGCTGTGTTTGTGCTGGGCAACGTGGTGGGATACACCTGGTGCAACTTCTCCTTCGTAGCCTTCTGGATTCTGACTGGGAACAGCTGCTGTAATGTGATAATATACAGTGTGAGAGACCAGCGCTTCAGGAAGGGAGTGACTCTGCTGTTTCAGAGGGAGCGCTCACCTTCCCACGAGGAGAAAGGCGGAGCTACACCCCCTCCACTCACCTTGTGACTAAACCTCCCAATCCCACCTCCTTGAAACTATTTGAAAAGTGCCCTTTTTTTTTAAACTTTACTATGGAGAGAGGGATTTAATCGGCATTTAACTTCAAGTTTAAAAAACTAGATGCAGTTCTGGAAAAGGAATTGTTTCCATTGTTTTCACTGTGTCTAAATAATGAAACGTAACTGTAGCTAACCTATGCGGTATCTAGTAGCTGCCAGCTATTCCCAGCATTATTTAAATCATATGATTCAAGCTGTCTCATTGGACTAGGTGAGATATTTGTGGGGGATAAAATGTATGCCAAACAAAAATACATGACATTTAACAAACCATACAACTCTATGCACAAGTACAAAAAACACATTTACTAGAAGAACTGTGCAGATGTAAAGTTTGGTAACAGAATTTCAGTAAAATCTCCCTCAGTTTTTTTATGTGTCCACTTTTTCCAAAAACTGTTAAATATCTGCTCCAAATTAAGATTCAACAATGTTTGCAGAAAGTATGGGGTGTCAGCTATGATATGACACATTGGTTATTGAACTACAGTAAGTGAAGTGGATTTATACCTGTTATAATTGTGGTAATGGAATTTCATCATGTGTCCCTGATCTGTACTACACAGAAATGCATAATTAGAGATATGAATGTCATTCTCTTCATGGTGATGTATTCTAAATAGGTACACAACGGTATAAATATGCAATATCCTCTTTTGCATATTTGGGTATTATTCTACACACTGGCTATTATTTTAATGAGCTCTGCCCCCAAACAAGACCAAATTTGGTTGGTCTGGACCGAATCTGAACCAATCATAAATGCCTTTGTTTTACAAATTTAGACATCAAAGTACAGCACAGTAGAGGACAGGACAGTACAGTAGAGTATAAATCAGTACAGTAGAGGTCTGTATAGTACAGTACATGATAGTGTACTCAACTGTAGTGTGCTGTACTGTACTAAACTCTACTCTTCTGTGCAGTACTGTGCTGAACTATACTCTACTTGTCTTTACTATATTGAAGTATACTATACTTGTCTTTACTATATTGAAGTATACTATACTTTTCTTTACTGTACTGAACTATACTATACTTTTCTTTACTACACTGAACTATACTCTACTTGTCTTTACTATATTGAAGTATACTATACTTTTCTTTACTGTACTGAACTATACTCTACTTGTCTTTACTATATTGAAGTATACTATACTTTTCTTTACTGTACTGTACTGTCCAAACTTGTGAACCCACCAGTTTGTGATTACTATTTCAAGGCACAAGGCAATATTTCTTAAACTTCCAGAAGGCAGAAATATTTTTCCAAAACTAAATATAAGTGTTGATATTAGTTGGCAGCGGTCTTTACTTCAACATTATTGTGTTGTCATGTATTTCTAATACCTTTTAAGACTTTTTCTGGTAGATATTTTTCTAAGCCCCCTTCTAATAACTTGCTTATTCCTCATTGTATATATGCCTTAATAAAATAAAATAGACTCTTCAGTTTCATTTATCACCCAATGGTGTTCATGTGTCCTTCTACATGGAAATGACTTCTACACAAAGAAAGATGAATGCAAAACCTAAATGAACATTTTACAAATTCACTGAAATAGACAAAACGATTCAGATGCCTTATCTTATGTTTTGAGTGTGTATGACTCACAAAGACCAAATCATCTCTTTAATCTATTCTGCCTAGTGGCTGTAAAGTTGATATACTATTAGACGGGCTTCATTCATCTCTGAATGTTCTCTGACAATTATGTGCTGAGTATAAAATAATTATTATTCAGGGGAAAAACATGCTCAAGATATTTACAGCACGTATACAATGTTGATTGTATAAATGCTAATGAATTTATTTAAATTCAAATAATATCTATCTTAAAATTACATGAAAACTGCAAATAAACATTTTCAATAAACATAATCCAAATAAATCAGGATAATTTCCATATGATCTGTACTAAAAAGTTGTTTTTTGGTACATTTTGTCACAATGACAATGATTATATATCTGTTTTGAAATAGCTTAGAGATGTTGATTTATGTACAATGTGAACATTGCTGTGTCAATATTTAAACAATGTACAGAACTTTATCAGTATTGCATTATTCATCAGATGATGACCTCAGATTTTGTAATAAATGCATTTGGAAACACTTAATTTATTAGTTTTTTAATGGTGTTCACTCATGAGAGCAATGTGTTCAGACAGTATTAAATGTATTTCAGGCATCTGCTCTAAAATTCACCAACTCAGCAGTTACATAATCCACACTACAAACAACCATGTTCATCTTTTGGCTCCATTAGGATCCAACTTCCTTCCATCTGAGAAACGTTAGCGGAGAAGGAAAACCCTGCTAGCTGTAGTCAACAAGCCACTATATGTCTCAGGAGTCCTGAAAATGTCTACAATCTCTCACACAAATCCTTATGAGCCATGTCATAGTTTATAAATATGGTATACATTTATTTTTAAATCTGTTTTTATCTGCCATCACTATTTATGTACCACCATGCCCTTTATGTACCCCCATGCCCTTTATGTACCACCATGCCCTTTATGTACCCCCATGCCCGTTATGTACCCCCATGCCCTTTATGTAACACCATGCCCTTTATGTACCACCATGCCATTTATGTACCCCCATGCCCTTTATGTACCCCCATGCCCTTTATGTACCACCATGCCCTTTATGTACCACCATGCCCTTTATGTACCACCATGCCTGTTATGTACCACCATGCCATTTATGTACCACCATGCCCTTTATGTACCACCATGCCCTTTATGTACCACCATGCCCGTTATGTACCCCCATGCCCTTTATGTACCACCATGCCCTTTATGTACCACCATGCCCTTTATGTACCCCCATGCCCTTTATGTACCACCATGCCCTTTATGTACCACCATGCCCTTTATGTACCCCCATGCCCTTTATGTACCACCATGCCCTTTATGTACCACCATGCCCGTTATGTACCCCCATGCCCTTTATGTACCACCATGCCCTTTATGTACCACCATGCCCTTTATGTACCACCATGCCCTTTATGTACCACCATGCCCTTTATGTACCACCATGCCCTTTATGTACCACCATGCCCTTTATGTACCCCCATGCCATCCCAAAACAGATCACCAAATGCTAGTAAATGTAGTACATGTTATTATACCTCCATGTAGCTCAGTCGGTAGAGCATGGTGCTTGAAACACTAAGGTTGTGGGTTCGATTCCCACGGGGTAACAGTGTTAAAATGTATGCACTCGCTACTGTAAGTCACTCTGGATAAGAGTGGCTGCTAAATGTAAAATGATTATGGTGACAATGGATAGGCCATGATTGGCACCAGGCCCATCATCAGTGAATTGTGTCTTTGTTTGTAGAACATGTCAGATGCATGCTCCGTACAGCCGTGCTTCATCTTGTGACCGGGGAGGGGGGGCGGTGTTTGAAGATCACATTCCCTCTTCATAATCAGAAAAAACTTGAGATGCTGCAAGGAGGCATTAGATGGAAATGTATGGGGAGAGGCTGATGTAATGTCAGAGCAGAGGTGTGGCTGGCAGAGATGTGATAAAAGCATATTCCTCCTGCAGCACTACCATGACATAAATTATCTGACACAGGCAAGGCTCAGGAGAACACTGGACTGTCAAGAGAGCTGCTTACTGGGAGAGACAGTGGCATGATTCAAATATGCTGCTGTGTGTTGTTCATTTCACAATCTAAAAGTGGACCTATAATTTGGGCTGTATCATTATGACACAACTAACAGTCTGACAACAGTGTTCCTAGGTCTATGTTTGCGTACTGTACTGTATGTCCCAGTGCTTTGACTCCGTGGCCTCCAGAATGATAGCAATGTTCATTTCCCCAGGCACTCTGGACACTGACAGCCCTTCTGTGGTTCATCTAATTATGTGTTGTGATGACAACAAGAACTCATTTTTGTGTTTAGGACAGCCCTAAAGCTACTGGCTAATTGCAGCCTTAAACTGCCCCTGCAGACATCTCTGCCACCCAACCAGCTCTAAACCATTTTTTCCCTCTCCTCTGAAACGTAGTCATTAATGAGAGGGTGTTCTCAGCTCATGGTTAAAGTTCCTACTGCCTAATTGCTCATCTCAAATAGCTGCCTGATAAGGATGAGAAATCCAATTATGGTAATGTGTTTCATTTCAGCCACTGTCTTGGGGTAACTTGACAGGTTGTTTATTTTTTCCAGTAGCAACGAGCAACTCTAGTAAACAAGAAGCTACTTTATATGATTTTTTTAACCTGCCAAGTGATACACAGACACATTTAGGCTTAAAAGAAGTACACACATGGGAATAATTATAATTATTCTGGTAGCAAAAACTATTATGTTTTGGTTCCTTTTGATGTTTTTCACATTCATGGTATATTGGTGTGCTGGTGAGGGACAGAAACACAGAGTCCTTGTAGACATCTTAGCAACACTGTGTTTGGTGAGTTTGGTTCAGCTATTATACACAGGTGGGAGCGCTGTTAGGAAGTCAGACAAATGCAATTTTCCTTGTAGCTACACTTTTATGGAAAAAGAGATGCTTGCTCTCGCTGTGTGAATAGCCAGTCTGAGGTTAGTGAAATTGTATGGTCAAAAACTTTGCAAGACATGACATGTTCAAAAAAACGTAATTAAAAACGTTTTACCATCTTGAAATTGTGTATTAGGCATTGGATATGATTTTAAGCTTGTCTTCTACCAAAAGATAAAGGTTGAAAAGCAGATTGACTATAGAATTTTTTTAAGTGCTTAAAAAGTGCATTACCCCATTGCAAATGTCATGTTTATAGCAACTGGAGATAAAGCAGGCTGGCATTAATCCCTCCTATTACTCTCTAGAGTGAAGGTTTCTGATGCAAGGTGCCCGATGGAAGCTCGTGTCATTACCACCCAGGTAAATACGACCTAGACAATTAACAGGAAGAACATTGTGTCAGCTACTGATACCTCTCTTGGAACAACCTCTACAATACAACCTCCCAGTCAAATATCACCATTCATTCCTTTTTTTATTTTTTTTAAGGACACAAAGAAAGATACTTTCCTTTAAACAAACAAAATTGGCAGTAAACAAAAGGAGAGACCTTCAGGTATTTGTTATTCACAGAGAGATTCGAATATGTTCACAGTCATGGAGCAGTAGTCAGAGCTGTCATGGGTTTGTTATCTATACAGTAGTCACAGTTTGGAGAGCTGTCATGGGTTTGTTATCTATACATTAGTCACAGTTTGGAGAGCTGTCATGGGTTTGTTCTCTATACAGTAGTCACAGTTTGGAGAGCTGTCATGGGTTTGTTCTCTATACATTAGTCACAGTTTGGAGAGCTGTCATGGGTTTGTTCTCTATACAGTAGTCACAGTTTGGAGAGCTGTCATGGGTTTGTTCTCTATACAGTAGTCACAGTTTGGAGAGCTGTCATGGGTTTGTTCTCTATACATTAGTCACAGTTTGGAGAGCTGTCATGGGTTTGTTCTCTATACAGTAGTCACAGTTTGGAGAGCTGTCATGGGTTTGTTCTCTATACAGTAGTCACAGTTTGGAGAGCTGTCATGGGTTTGTTCTCTATACAGTAGTCACAGTTTGGAGAGCTGTCATGGGTTTGTTCTCTATACAGGTGACCGTGTCTGTCTGAAGGTGGGGTGATTCACCATACAGGCCATTCAACAATCAGAGGCTCCATTGAGGGAGAACCTTTAAACAATCACTGTATTACATGAATACTGAAGCATTGCCTTCCCACTGGGCACAAACTGGTTGAATCAACATTGTTTCAACGTAATTTGTCAATGCATTGTGATGTGGAATCTACGTGAAAATACAGTGCATTCGGAAAGTATTCAGACCCCCTTGACATTTTCCACATTTTGTTACGTTAGTCTTATTCTAAAATGTATTAAATAAATAAAAAATCCTCAGCAATCTACACATAATACCGCATAATGACAAAGCAAAAACAGGTTTTTATAAATGTTTGCAAATGTATTACAAACTAAAAACAGACATACCTTATTTATAGTATCCTTTGCTATGAGACTCGAAATTGAGCTCAGGTGCATCCGGTTTCCATTGATCATTCTTGAGATGTTTCTACAACTTGATTGGAGTCCACCTGTGGTAAATTCAATTGATTGTCACTCTGACAGAGCTCTACAGTTCCTCTGT
Organism: Thymallus thymallus; assembly: GCA_023634145.1. Taxonomy (NCBI): domain Eukaryota; kingdom Metazoa; phylum Chordata; class Actinopteri; order Salmoniformes; family Salmonidae; genus Thymallus; species Thymallus thymallus. The sequence goes on along the minus strand of CM042380.1, from coordinate 23,378,103 downwards.
GGAGATGGGAGAACCTTCCAGAAGGACAACCATCTCTGCAGCCCTCCACCAATCAGGCCTTTATGGTAGAGTGACCAGACGGAAGCCACTCCTTAGTAAAAGGCACCTGACAGCCAGCTTGGAGTTTGCGAAAAAGGCACCTAAAGACTCTCAGACCATGAGAAACAAGATTCTCTGGTCTGGTGAAACCAAGATTAAACTTTTTGGCCTGAATGCCAAGTGTCACGTCTGGAGGAAACCTGGCAGCATGGTGATGGCAGAATCATGCTGTGGGAATGTTTTTCAGCAGCAGGGACTGGGAGACTAGTCAGGATCGAAGCGAAGATGAACTGAGGGAAGTACAGAGAGATCCTTGATGAAAACCTGCTCCAGAGCGCTCAGGACCTCAGACTGGGGCGAAGGTTCACCTTCCAACAGGAGAACGACCCTAAGCACACAGCCAAGACAACGCAGAAGTGGCTTCGGGCCAAGTCCCTGAATGTCCTTGAGTGGCCCAGTCAGAGCCCGGACTTGAACCCAATCTAACATCTCTGGAGAGACCTGAAAATAGCTGTGAGTCAGTTAAGAACAAATTCTTATTTACAATGACGGCTTACACCAGCCAAACTTGAACGACGCTGGGCCAATTGTGCGCCGCCCTATGGGACTCCCAATTACAGCTGGTTGTGATACAGTCTGGATTCAAACCAGGTTGTCTGTAGTGACGCCTCTAGCACTGAGATGCAGTGTCTTAGACCACTGCGACATCTGCAGAGAAGATTGAGAGAAACTCCCCAAATACAGGTGTGCCAAGCTTGTAGCGTCATACCCAAGAAGACTTGATGCTGTAATCGCTGCCAAAGGTACTTCAACAAAGTACTGAGTAAAGGGTCTGAATACTTACAGCGGGTGAAATAAGTATTGAACACGTCACCATTTTTCTCAGTAAATATATTTCCAAAGGTGCTATTGACATGAAAGTTTCACCTTATGTTGGTAACAACCCAAGTAATCCATACATACAAAGAAACCAAAACAAATACGTTCAGAAATTAAGTTATGTGTAATAATGTGAAATGACACAGGGAAAAAGTATTGAACACATAAAGAAAGGGAGGTTCAAAAAGGCATGGAAAGCCAAGACAGCAGCTGAAAACTATCAGTAATTAAAAAGCAATCCAGCCCCCTGTCAGTGCAAATTAATATCAGCTGGTTCAGTCCCAACTGATGGCCTACAAAAAGGTCTCATTGCCAAGGTGTCACACAAGACACATCTCATGATGGGTGAAAGCAAAGATCTGTCTCAAGACCTTCGAATTGTTGCAAAACATAATGATGGCATTGGTTATAGGCGCATTTCTAAGCTTCTGAATGTTCCAGTGAGCACTGTTGGGGCCATAATACGGAAGTGGAAAGACAATCATTTCACCATAAATTTGCCTCGACCAGGTGCTCCTCGCAAGATTTCTGACAGAGGAGTGAAAAGAATAATCAGAAGAGTTGTCCAAGAGCCAAGGACCACTTGTGGAGAGCTTCAAAAAGACCTGCAATTAGCAGGTACTGTTGTCTCAAAGAAAACATTAAGTAATGCACCGCCATTGCCTGTATGCACGCTCACCACGCAAGACTCCATTGCTGAAAAAAAAGCATGTTGAAGCTCGTTTAAAGTTTGCTGCACATCATTTGGAAAAGCCAGTGAAATACTGGGAGAATATAGTGTGGTCAGATGAGAGCAAAATTGAACTGTTTGGATGTCATAATACACACTATCTTTGGAGGAGAAATGGCACTGCACATCACCCTAAAAACACCATACCAACAGTGAAGTTTGGAGGTGGGAACATCATGTTGTGGGGCTGCTTTTCAGCAAATGGTACTGGCAAACGTACGAGGAGCACCTGGTCGAGGCAAATTTATGGTGAAATGATTGTCTTTCCACTTCCGTATTATAGCCCCAACAGTGCTCACTGGAACATTCAGAAGCTTAGAAATGCGCCTATAACCAATGCCATCATTATGTTTTGCAACAATTAGGTTGCGAATGTCTTGAGACAGCTCTTTGCTTTTACCCATCATGAGATGTGTCTTGTGTGACACCTTGGCAATGAGACCTTTTTGTAGGCCATCAGTTGGGACTGAACCAGCTGATATTAATTTGCACTGACAGGGGGCTGGATTGCTTTTTAATTACTGATAGTTTTCAGCTGTTGTCTTGGCTTTCCATGCCTTTTTGAACCTCCCTTTCTTCATGTGTTCAATATTTTTTCCCTGTGTCCTTTCACATTATTACACATAACTTAATTTCTGAAGTTATTTGTTTTGGTTTCTTTGTATGTATGGATTACTTGGGTTGTTACCAACATCTTGTGAAAATTCCATGTCAATAGTACCTTTGGAAATATATTTACTGAGAAAAATGGTGACGTGTTCAATACTTATTTCACCCGCTGTATGTAAATGCAATATTTAATTTTTTAAATTTTTTATATATTAGCAAACATTACTAAAAACCTGTGTCTGCTTTATCATTATGTAGTATTGTGTGTAGATTGATGAATTTAGAATAAGGCTTTAACGTAACAAAATCAAGAGGTTCTGAATACTTTCCGAACGTTTAAATTTGAAGAAAAGGTAATCAACGTAAACGGATGTTTTGAGGTTGAAATTTCAACGACAGGATTATGTCATCATGGTAACCAAATTCCAACATAGACAAATCTTCTATAAAATATGTTGAATTTGCACCTTTAAAACAACGTCAGATCTTCAACTTTAAATCCAGTATCAGAAAAAAAAGAAGCTGGAGAATGGTTCTATCTACAGCTACCCATCCAGGGTTTTAACCAAGCCCAGCTTAGCTATAATATTAGTCACTGACTATTACCAATATGCTATCGTGAGAATGATTCTTGAGAGAGCTTCACTTTACAGTCCTGTGTAGCTCAGATGGTAGAGCATGGCTCTTGCACACCAGGGTTGTGGGACAATACAATATGCCTAGGGTTTCAACCCCTGATATCAACATTTGAAGGAGATATGTCTTCTTAAAGCCAGACTAAGTCAGCGGCACAGATGGAACTATACAAGCAGAAGATACATCTCCTTCAAATGTTGATATTTGGTTGCATTGACAATATCAATTTTGAAATACGATAAATTGCATATTAACTCTATCGACAGCTTCACCTCTCCAACTCAACCAAAAATAAAAGCCTTTTAATATTAATCTCTCACTCAGTGGCCACTTTCCCCCACACATTCCTTAAGCCATTGTCCATTAGTGTACTATGGGATCAAAGCCTATGGTTCAACTTCTTTTATGTAACTACTTCTCATATCCCAACAACTTGGCTCACAATGGATGACCGTCACTATAAATACATCCTAACGCAGCAGTATAGTGTATTGGTTCCTGGTTCCTACCTCTGTCTCTGTCTGCAGGTACCTAACTGGCTCTTGGTGTGTGATCTCAATCTGGGTCACAACAGGGCAGTATTGCTCTCTTGATCTGAGACCTGTGCTCCACTCACACACCTCTCCAATCTCATATGAACACAACATGCAAATCAGGTCTTTGAAAACAATGCCGCCAGCAAGGTGATTTTCTAGTGCACATTAAGAGCCTTACCATCGTTACCTTCGTTACGTAAAGTCTGCTATGTTTCCCCCCTCTATATTTATGGTGCTTTTGAGTTGTTAACTAGTCATAAATAATGTCCATCTGTGGCCCGGGTCTCTTTTTGGCTCTGGCAGGAGTACAGAGAACAGAGTCAGAGACCGCACATGGGGAACACTCTCAAACAATACCAAATAGATCTTGTTGGGGTAAAAAAAAAAAATCTCTCTCAAGGTTTAGAAACAGAACATCAGGAGGTATAAACTCATATGCCCTCAATGGGCCTTGGTATTAATATTTCACCAAGATGCTGAGGTAAAAATGCTGCTCTGACACTAATGTCTGAAAGCTATGCCAGAAAATATGTTTTCTGAAAATATGACCTGCTGATATTCCTCTCCATGTACAGTGGGGAGAACAAGTATTTGATACACTGCCGATTTTGCAGGTTTTCCCACTTACAAAGCATGTAGAAGTCTGTAATTTTTATCATAGGTACACTTCAACTGTGAGAGACGGAATCTAAAACAAAAATCCAGAAAATCACATTGTATGATTTTTAAATAATTAATTTGCATTTTATTGCATGACATAAGTATTTGATCACCTACCAACCAGTAAGAATTCCGGCTCTCACAGACCTGTTAGTTTTTCTTTAAGAAGCCCTCCTGTTCTCCACTCATTACCTGTATTAACTGCACCTGTTTGAACTCGTTACCTGTATAAAAGACACTTGTCCACACACTCAATCAAACAGACTCCAACCTCTCCACAATGGCCAAGACCAGAGAGCTGTGTAAGGACATCAGGGATAAAATTGTAGACCTGCACAAGGCTGGGATGGGCTACAGGACAATAGGCAAGCAGCTTGGTGAGAAGGCAACAACTGTTGGCACAATTATTAGAAAACGGGAGAAGTTCAAGATGACGGTCAATCTCCCTCGGTCTGGGGCACCATGCAAGATCTCACCTCGTGGGGCATCAATGATCATGAGGAAGGTGAGGGATCAGCCCAGAACTACACGGCAGGACCTGGTCAATGACCTGAAGAGAGCTGGGATCACAGTCTCAAAGAAAACCATTAGTAACACACTACGCCGTCATGGATAAAAATCCTGCAGCGCACGCAAGGTCCCCCTGCTCAAGCCAGCGCATGTCCAGGCCCGTCTGAAGTTTGCCAATGACCATCTGGATGATCCAGAGGAGGAATGGGAGAAGGTCATGTGGTCTGATGAGACAAAAATAGAGCTTTTTGGTCTAAACTCCACCCGCCGTGTTTGGAGAAAGAAGAAGGATGAGTACAACCCCAAGAACACCATCCCAACCGTGAAGCATGGAGGTGGAAACATCATTCTTTGGGGATGCTTTTCTGCAAAGGGGACAGGACGACTGCACCGTATTGAGGGGAGGATGGATGGGGCCATGTATCGCGAGATCTTGGCCAACAACCTCCTTCCCTCAGTAAGAGCATTGAAGATGGGTCGTGGCTGGGTCTTCCAGCATGACAACGACCCGAAACACACAGCCAGGGCAACTAAGGAGTGGCTCCATAAGAAGCATCTCAAGGTCCTGGAGTGGCCTAGCCAGTCTCCAGACCTGAACCCAATAGAACATCTTTGGAGGGAGCTGAATGTCCGTATTGCCCAGCGACAGCCCCGAAACCTGAAGGATCTGTATGGAGGAGTGGGCCAAAATCCCTGCTGCAGTGTGTGAAAACCTGGTCAAGAACTACAGGAAATGTATGATCTCTGTAATTGCAAACAAAGGTTTCTGTACCAAATATTAAGTTCTGCTTTTCTGATGTATCAAATACTTATGTCATGCAATAAAATGCAAATTAATTAATTAAAAATCATACAATGTGATTTTCTGGATTTTTGTTTTAGATTCCGTCACTCACAGTTGAAGAGTACCTATGATAAAAATTACAGACTTCTACATGCTTTGTAAGTGGGAAAACCTGCAAAATCGGCAGTGTATCAAATACTTGTTCTCCCCACTGTATGTGGATTGATGATGAGGCTAAGGAACAGAAATGTATGCACTCGATCCATTCTATATGAACCATCAACTAGTTTTTACTGACACAAGAATCATTGTTTTGGTGAGAAAAAGTGGTGAGCAGTGATTGCTGCTTAAATTCTGAAGGACGATTGCATCAAAGGTCTTGAAATAATTCTTGATATAGGATGAACTGTCTACCCTGTCAGCCACTGGACCACCGTTAGTACTATTGTCTCGCATGTTCTAGTACCCTGTTTGTTTCACTCTCCTGAGCTGATAAGAGCAGCTGAAGTCCCATATGGTTTTCCTGCATGGCTCTGTACTCTGTGTTTTATTGGGTTATCAGCAGCTGTGTTGTTATATAACACCCAAATATCTACAGGACATAGCTAAACAAAGATAAAATCGGACCCAAATATTAGTACAGGACGCACAATAGCATTTTACAACCTTGTCCGTTGCTTTTATTGTATACGTTCAGAGCTGTTGTGTGTGTGTGTGTGCGCGCGTGTGTGTGTGTAATTCTATCAAGAGAGTAGCTGATAATGGGCTTGGCAGGGAAGTATGGATGGCGCAGCCCTTGCCTCTCCCCTGGCATTCACACTCTAACACTCTACACACACCCACACATTATTCTTTGGTTGTATAGTTAAAAAAAATGTATGTGTGTCTTTAGTTGTCGTTTTTTTATATATATGTCTGGAATGTGTACACGTTAATGTTTTTAAATGTACACTAGGGGCCAAAAGTTTGGAATATTACTCATTCAAGGGTATTTCTTTATTTACACATTTTTTTACATTGTACAATAAAAGTGAAGACATCAAAACTATGACATAACACAATCATGTAGTAACCAAAAACAAAATATATTTTATATTTGAGATTCTTCAAAGTAGCCACCCTTTGCCTTGATGACAGCTTTGCACACTCATGGCATTCTCTCAACCAGCTTCATGAGGACCGCCACAGGAATGGAAGACCCAAAACTACCTCAGCTGCAGAGGATAAGTTCATTAGAGTTACCAGCCTCAGAATGCAGCCCAAATAAATGCTTCACAGAGTTCAAGTAACAGACACATCTCAACATCAACTGTTCAGAGGAGACTGTGTGAATCAGGCCTTCATGGTCAAATTGCTGCAAAGAAACCACTACTAAAGGACACCAATAATAAGAAGAGACTTACTTGGGCCAAGAAACACGAGCAATGGACATTAGACCGGTAAAAATGTGTCCTATGGTCTAGAGTCCAAATTTGAGATTTTTGGTTCCAACCTCAACCAAATTTAGATGGTTTGGGATGAGTCGGACCGCAGTGAAGGAAAAGCAGCCAACAAGTGCTCAGCATATGTGGGAACTCCTTCAAGACTGATGGAAAAGCATTCCAGGTGAAGCTGGTTGAGAGAATGTAATGTCTGTAATGTATTTTTTGTTATGTGTCGGACCTAAGTAAGACTAGCTGTTGCCATTGCTGCTGGCTAATGGGGATCCTGAATAAAATAAAAAATGTACAACCATCTGGGATTAGACACCAGGCTATAGCAACCACAATCAAACTTGCGGTTGTGTAATCTACTCAACTGTATGCTGTGAACTGCTTGACAATGCCATAGGATCCTTGTATCATGGCATAGCAGCAAAATCATTCTGATCCTCTTGAACACTGAGCACAAAGGCACTTTCACAGAGCACCAGGTGAGTTGGGTGACCTGAAAGGATGACCACTGTCTCTCCTGCTCTGTTTATGTCCTCCTGTCTGTCTGACCTATTCCTACTTTACAACCCAATTGTAAAACATGAGAGAAGAGCTCTGTATGGAAGGCCAGGAGTAAACCCAGGTCTACAATACATCTCTGGGGCTTTTTCACTAGGAATCTACAGTAATGTTACAACACTGGTACCTACCAGTCTATTCAAAGCCAAGGCGTCTTGACTCCCACTGAACGGCAGGGAACTGGATGTTTCTCAGCAGCCTTGTCATCAAGCCAAAGATCAGAGGCTTGGGTAGATGTAAAGCTTCCATTGATATGGTGATGATACCTCTCCACCCTACAGAGTCGATATGGATACAGTAACTGATTTCCAGAAGTGTTGCAGAAGGGGGGGATACCTATAGCCTTAATATAGCCGTCTGTATTGTATTGCAACCTATTTAGAATTTGTACATGTTCAATGCACACTGGGTTTACTACTGAAAGTACATTCTACAAAAGGGAATGTATCTAAATCATTTTCAAAATCTCTTGCCTGTGTAAACATAGCCATTGAGAAACAGTATAAAAAATACCACCTTATGTGACTACAGTTTATACTGGGTTCTCCATTTATCCACTATCGTTGGATAATGTCCACCCACAACCTTCAGGGTTGATTAGTTTCAAAAAGACCAATGATCCAGAAGACTTAGCTCTACTCAATTCTATTTTATCTTATGAGTGGAGCTTATGTAACAACTAGATAAGTCCCTTCGAGTTAAACAATTGTCGACTTTGCTGTTAGATGTTCAATGCACATCAAGAAAACACAAATATCACATTTAAGTAAATGTCATCATCTATAAAAGAGAAAAGAGAACCATCATTGGACTGGACCAAGAGAGAGGAGAGGAGAGGAGAGGAGAGGAGAGGAGAGGAGAGGAGAGGAGAGGAGAGGAGAGGAGAGGAGAGGAGAGGAGAGGAGAGGAGAGGAGAGGGAGGGGGCATCAGTACAAAATTAGAACAGCAATTTGAATATTATAGCCACACAGGCAGTGTATTCTGCCAGCAGCGAGTAGTACATATGGGGCTATGTGACGCAGTCTTCTAATTCGTTCAGGGGAAAGTCAAAGAGTCAGGACCCAAAGATAAATTAGTGTAGTCCATGTTCTTTTGCATGCTCCAGGACCAGAGAGCAGCTGTTAAATTTGGTCAACATGTTTTGTTTACAAGCTTTGCATGCAGATTCTGGGCAAGAGTCTATGTGTACTGGTATCCACGTGTTGGTGGACTGACTCACTGTAGTGTGTTTTCTCTGAACAAACGAGGATGCCTAAATTGAAGAAGGTACTTAGAGGCGTTCAATGCTATACTTGTGGCCTGAGGGGAGCTGTCAAGATGTCTCCACACAGCTGCTACTGCTCACAAGGAGCTGAATCACACCATCTGGGAGCAGGAGTGACTATGAACCACTGCTGACAGCAGGCAGAGATTCACACTTAGAACACACCTGATGACTGTAGACAAGTACAGATACGTACAGATAAGAAAAGTTCTCTCTCTGTGGGTCTAATCCCAAGAAATTCTGGAAAACAGTTAAAGACCTGGAGAATAAACCCTCCTCCTCACAGCTGCCCATGTCCCTTAAAGTTGATGATGGGGTTGTTACTGACAAGAAGCACATGGCTGAGCTCTTTAATCAACATTTCATTAAGTCAGGATTCCTATTTGGCTATGCCTCCTTGCCTGTCCAACATTTCCTCATCTGCCACCCCTTCGAATGCAACTATCCCTGATGCATCTCCCTCTTTTTCCCCTGCCTCGCTACAACGTTTTTCCCTGGAGGCAGTTACTGAGTCCGAGGTACTAAAGGAGCTCCTGAAACTTGACCCCCAAAAAACATCTGGGTCAGATGGTTTAGATCCTTCCTTCTTTAAGGTTGCAGCCACTATCATCGCCAAGCCTATCTCCGACCTTTTTAACCTGTCTATCCATTCTGGGGAGGTTCCCATTGCTTGGAAGGAGCCACGGTTAGTCCTTTATTTAAAGGGGGAGATCAAGCTGATCCTAACTGTTATAGGCCTATTTCTATTTTGCCCTGTTTATCAAAAGTGCTGGAAAAACTTGTCAATAATCAACTGACTGGCTTTCTTGATGACTATAGTATTCTCTCTGGTATGCAATCTGGTTTCCGCTCAGGTTATGGATGTGCCACTGCAACCTTAAAGGTGTCTCTGAGGGGTCTTTGGTCTGGTTTGCTAACAACCTCTCTCAAAGAGTGCAGTGTATAAAGTCAGAAAATCTGCTGTCTCAGCCACTGTCTGTCACCAAGGGAGTACCCCAAGGCTCAATCCTAGGCCCCATGCTCTTTTCAATGTACATCAACAACATAGCTCAGGCAGCAGGAAGCTCTCTCAGATGATCCAGTCTTATACTCAGCTGGCCCCTCCCCAGATGTTGTGTTAAATGCTCTACAACAAAGCTTTCTTAGTGTCCAACAAGCATTCTCTACTCTTAACCTTGTTCTGAACACCTCCGAAACAAAGGTCATGTGGTTTGGTAAGAAGAATGCCCCTCTCCCCACAGGTGTGATTACTACCTCTGAGTGTTTAGAGCTTGAGGTAGTCACCTCATACAAGTACTTGAGAGTATGGCTAGATGGTACACTGTCCTTCTCTTAGCACATTTCAAAGATGCAGGCTAAAGTTAAATCTAGACTTGGTTTCCTCTATCGTAATCGCTCCTATTTCACCCCAGCTGACAAACTAACCCTGATTCAGATGACCATCCTACCCATGCTAGATTACTGAGACATAATTTATAGATCAGCAGGTAAGGGTGCTCTCGAGCGGCTAGATGTTCTTTACCATCAGATGTGCCACCAATGCTCCTTATAGGACACATCACTGCATTCTATACTCCTCTGTAAACTGGTCATCTCTGTATACCCGTCGCAAGACCCATTGGTTGATGCTTATTTATAAAACCCTCTTAGGCCTCACTCCATCTTCATCCTTCACATACAACACCCATTCTGCCAGTCACATTCTGTTAAAGGCCCCCAAAGCACACACATCCCTGGGTCAATCGTCTTTTCAGTTCGCTCCAGCAAACAGCTGCAACAAACATTCAAACTGGACAGGTTTAGCTCAATCTCTTCATTCAAAGACTCAATCATGGACACTCTTACTGACAGTTATGGCTGCTTTGCGTTATGTATTGTCATCTCTACCTTCTTGCCCTTTGTGCTGTTGTCTGTGCCCAATAATGTTGGTACCATGTTTTGCGCTGCTACCATGTTGTGATGCTACCATGTTGTTGTCATGTTACGTTGCTACCATGCTGTGTTGTCACGTGTTGCTGCCTTGCTATGTTGTTGTCTTAGGTATCTCTTTTGGTAGTGTTGTTTTGTCTCTCTTGTCGTGATGTGTGTTTGGTCCTATATTTATATTTGATTTATTTGTATTTTGAATCCCAGCCACCCGTCCCTGACTTGCCTAGTTAAATAAAGGTTAAATAAAAGATGTGCATTGTATCTAAATAGGAATTATGTTTAGAGCATCATCTATAAACTATATCTCTGACAAGTGGTCTCTCCTCAGATTGTCAGATGGGTCTGTTTTGTTTATCTGCTAGTCAACAAACACATTTTCTGACAAATCTAGCTTTTGGGGAGTAAGTCTGTCTGTCTGGACTGGACTCTCCATTCTGACCTACATGTATTCTGAGATCAGCAGCAGTGGCCAATAGATCGGCAGCAGGACCCCCGGAGTCAGCGAATCAGGAGCCAAGGAGACCCTCCAGGAAATGTGTTTGAGTGAGCACACTAAGAATAACATTCATTTACCCACAATGCTCCAGTACTGTGCCTCTGAGTTAATCCAGGCTGATATCTTATCATGAGCACTGGGTTGCCCACAGCCTATATACTGCAGAGATACAGTTCAGTCAAGGGGAAGACAAGGCCATTTTTATAAGCATTAACATTCCCCTATATCAATCCTCTTATCAAAACCCAGAGTCAGACCAGACTTTCAGTCAACATGGATATCAGAGGACGTAAGACTGCTTTGTGTCTGCTTGAATTCTCAACACAATGAACAGTTCCTTCTTTACTCTAGGAATCTATCTAACCCATTCAAGACAGTAGTGGTGAGAGGATATTCTGACACAGAAAAATATATGTACAATGGACAAACTCAGGCAGAAACATTTGCTCAGGTGGTGGTGAGTGTGTAACCTCTACTGAAGGAGAGGTTTAAATGCCATACATAGCTCATACAAGACCTTAAGGGCCATGAAGTGGACAATCTGTAAAGATATTGGCAGGGGAGAAGTACAAGCGAGGCTCAGAGAATAACAGGAGAGTACCAACCGGTTCCAATAGACCCTCAATAAGCCCGACCAGGATTTTGATGATCAATTACGGGATTTCCCGTGCCACCCAAAAACATGCACATTGAGTGTGGAATACCAAAATAAGACATGGACAGTCAAGACACATTTAAATGGACATTTATTCTTGCCTGAGGTTGTGTGTTCAAAGGTTCTCAAACAGCTCAACTATATGGTTTTAAATGTACATGACTTAACATACATGAAGTACCCCCTTGATATTACACTCATAACAGGAGGCATTACAATTCAATGTATGTAACAGGTCAGGAATAGGACAGAGAACCAACAGTGCAACCTCTGTCACTGACCTCTGAAGCTTATTCTGGTACACTTCTCATCAGTTACACTGCTGAGTTAAGGCAGTTTTAACCATATTACAGTGTGATCATGTCGTCTGACATTAGGCCAGTAATTGTGCTATTGCCCTTTCTTTAAATGTCAAAGCTGTTATATTTCCTCAGTGTTAAACTGACTACTGCTGCAAGGCTAAATGGTAATTGTCAGGTATTTGTCATTCCACTCATTGCTAGGTGATCATCTCTAATTTCAGATGAGGTCTCCATTATGTTGGTAGCAGTTCAGCGATTTACAAGGGACATGCAGTTAAGCACTTTGAATGAAGTTATTTGTGAACAAATGTTCCATTTCTATATTCCCATAGCTATATAAATAGCAGCACATAGTATTTCTGAATAGAGCACACATTATATTAACATTTAAAAAAAAAAGTTTTACATACACTTTGATGTCATTTGGTGCTTAACAATTCTTACGGTTACATTGTCCAATAACCAAAAGATCCAGAAACAACTGTAAAATGGAGCAGGCTCCAAATACTGCTGGTACTGCCGTACTATTTGTGTGCACAGATATCATTCTAGCCAGTCGTTACATGAATTGACCAGGCAGGCCACTTCATGTACTATAGACTTCAAGTAAAGGCAGGAAGTTGACAAAGGCATCAGTCTGTATTGTAGTCAGTGTAACCTGTAGAGCCCACTGATACTGACACTGGTGAGGACTCACAGCCTGATCACTGTCCCTCTCTAGACTGTTGTTGAAATCTCCCGTCAGCATCTCTATGGTCAGCTCCAACAGCATCCGATACGCTTGCAAATCCTTGTTCTCTGTAAAACATAGGATATGTTATACTCAGAAAACTACAAACACAAGCAATTTGACTTGATGAAACCATATATTAAGTCAATCAGTAAACTTTTTTTCTATTTTTAAAACACATGCAAGTTCACGCTTACTTTAAAAGCTGTTCTAGTTCCCTTTTGATTTTGGTGACAATTGGTGGACCCTGATAGGTTAAAGCGGTGTACAACTGGACCAATGAGGCTCCAGCACGGATCTTGTCCAGGGCATCTTGTCCACTGGCTACACCCCCAACTCCAATGATTGGCACCTTACCTACAATGAGAAAGAGCAATACTGGGTGAATCAAGAGAACATTCTATACACCCCAGCCCTCAATCAGTCAATCAGTCAATCAGTCAATCAGTCAATCAGTCAATCAGTCAATCAGTCAATCAGTCAATCAGTCAAGACAGTATCAGCTGCAGCAACAGCCAGTAGCAGTGTTGATGATCCTTCATGGATCCTACCTACCTTTTGTCAAGCTGTACATCTCTCTCACAGTGCGTGTAGAGAGCTCCTTGATGGGCTGGCCGCTCAACCCTCCCACCTCTTTACTCTGGGGGTCCTGTAGGGTCTCAGGCCTGGATACTGTGGTGTTGGAGACCAACAGCCCATCCACACCCAGCTAAAACACAAACTATGGTTACCACATCAAACAAATTTAGGCAATCCAATCATTGAGAATTAACTTTTTATTTTTCATGATAGACACTTGTAATCCATCGGTTTAAAATGGAGTTCTGTATTCTATTGGAGTTCTGTATTCTATTGGAGTTAGTGTAGCATCCTAATTGTTCCAGGCACACTTGAAGGAATACACTCAGGCTACGTTTAGACAGGCAGCCCAATTCAGATCTTTTTTGACCAATCAGATAAGCTCTGAAAAAGATCCAATGTGAAAAGATCGGATGTGATTGGTCAAAAGACCAATTAGTGGGGCGGCAGGTAGCCGAGTGGTTAGAGCGTTGGGCCCATAACCGAAAGGTTGCTGGATCGAATCCCCGAGCTGACAAGGTAAAAATATGTCATTCTGCCCCCAGAACAAGGCAGTTAACCCACTGTTCATTGTAAATAAGAATTGTAAATAAGAATTTGTTCTTGCCTAGTAAAAATAAAGGTAAAATAAAAAAGTGGGAAAAAGAGATCAGAATTTGGCCATAGATGTTGGGACACAGCTCACCAATGGACTGTCTGACACATATTCACCGTAACGTATCTAACACTCTTCAAATATCTCCCTTTTCCCATTTGGAGTCTGTCCGCTTCCATGAACACAGAAAAACAGAAACACTCCTCCAGTCCCCTTAACATAGAGAGTGGAGTGGAGGTGACACTAATGCATTCAAATCAATTTGGTGAGATAAGTCCTCTGCTGGCTAAGACCCACGGCAGCAGGACTGCTCTGATGATGCCTACGTGACTACGTGAGTGGGGTGAGAATTGTGGTCAGGAAGATGAGCAAACAGGAGACACACAGATGGCCATAGTAAGCAGCCCCAGGTCATTGGGGGCTATATACTGTAGGTTAAGGCTTGGTGAGTAGGCTACATAGAGAGGCCCACAATGACCCCCCCTGTGGCTAGGCCTCTGACTGACCCCTGTGTGGCTAGGCCTCTGACTGACCCCTGTGTGGCTAGGCCTCTGACTGACCCCCGTGTGGCTAGGCCTCTGACTGACCCCCGTGTGGCTAGGCCTCTGACTGACCCCTGTGTGGCTAGGCCTCTGACTGACCCCTGTGTGGCTAGGACTCTGACTGACCCCCGTGTGGCTAGGCCTCTGACTGACCCCCGTCTGGCTAGGCCTCTGACTGACCCCCGTGTGGCTAGGCATCCGACTGACCCCCGTGTGGCTAGGCATCCGACTGACCCCCGTGTGGCTAGGCCTCTGACTGACCCCTGTGTGGCTAGGCCTCTGACTGACCCCCGTGTGGCTAGGCCTCTGACTGACCCCCGTGTGGCTAGGCCTCTGACTGACCCCCGTGTGGCTAGGCCTCTGACTGACCCCTGTGTGGCTAGGACTCTGACTGACCCCCGTGTGGCTAGGCATCCGACTGACCCCCGTGTGGCTAGGCATCCGACTGACCCCCGTGTGGCTAGGCATCCAACTGACCCCCGTGTGGCTAGGCCTCTGACTGACCCCCGTGTGGCTAGGCATCCGACTGACCCCCGTGTGGCTAGGCCTCTGACTGACCCCTGTGTGGCTAGGCCTCTGACTGACCCCCGTGTGGCTAGGCATCCGACTGACCCCCGTGTGGCTAGGCATCCGACTGACCCCCGTGTGGCTAGGCATCCGACTGACCCCCGTGTGGCTAGGCCTCTGACTGACCCCCGTGTGGCTAGGCCTCTGACTGACCCCCGTGTGGCTAGGCATCCGACTGACCCCCGTGTGGCTAGGCATCCGACTGACCCCCGTGTGGCTAGGCATCCGACTGACCCCCGTGTGGCTAGGCATCCGACTGACCTCTGTGACCACATCAGCAATGTCCTGCTTATCCTGGGCGGTGAGGTCAGGGGCGATCTTTACCAGTACAGGTGGCCTGCTGCTCCCCTGTAGGGCATCACGCTCCTTCAGCACCTGGATAAGAGAGGGGGGGGGTTTAGAAAATGTACATCACAACATGACCAAACAAGAGCAAAACACCTGTGCAGTTTTTTTCTAATCGTGTTCAAATCTTGTTCAATCCAAACAGTGCTGTGTGATGTGTATGTTGTCTAAATGGGAAGTCAATTAACTTTTGACATAGAAATCCATATAAAATATCACCGGCTATATCAATAAAAGTTGAACTGAACAGAAACATCAGACTTCAATAAAGAAAAAGTTGCAACAACATGCTCTCTGGAAAGCCAATGAAACACTATAAACATAAAATAAATACAATTTATGATATCACATCTCAGTGTGACATCCTGGTTAAATAAAGGATAAATCCTATCTAGGTCAGTCTAAAATTGCCAGCCACTGACCTTGTACAGCAGTTGTCGCAATTCCCCTTTCCCCTGCAGGTCTCTGAGGCCTGGGGTGTTAGGGCTGCTCACGTTCACTACCAGGTAATCAGCCAGCGAGCCCAGCGCCCGCACCCCCTCCAGGTAGTCTGCCACTGCATCCTGGGACAGCTTGTTCTTTCCCAGGTTGATGCCCAGGGGCAAGCCAGCTAAAAACACACAGACAGCAGGATATATTCCAGTTATGAGTCCCTGGGAGAGGTTAAGGTCAGAACGTAAATAGAATGCATGGGAGTGAATTAAGAGAAAACCAGACAGGCTAAAAGTGTCAACTGCATCACGAGCATATAGCGCATCAAATTACGCCTCGATCACACCAACAGCCTCATTGCATTTTGGTAAACCAGAAGTACATTCATTTCCAATGGAACGCTGCGTTCGCCTTGCAGCATTGAGTTGCAGAGGCAGTTGCAATGCGTTCTGTGTAGTGCATAAATTGGATTTATCGGTATGAGTAGATAGACAAATGGTAGTAGAAGGTGAATGTTGAAGTTTTGTTGCACACATATCCAGATGCTGCGTAACATTTTGCACAAAAACGTTGTCGGTGTGATCGAGACGTTAGGAAGCAAGTACATTTCTCACCTCTACGCAGAACAATGCTGTTAAAACGAGCTGATAAATTGTCCAAAGATAGACTGTTTGTGCATTGTTACATCTGGAATTGTGAAATGTATAGTTTAAAAAAGTGTCTATTCATTGTTCATAAGTTTGACTGCAAGATTATGAAGGCCTATAGGTTAGTGCTTATGAAAAACGGTGAAGCAATGCATGAACGCAACCACATTTTACATTTATAAACTGGATTGTGTTTCGGAATTATATATCACGTTGTCAATGTCCTATATTGACAATTTAACCGTTGTTGCTTACAGCCGATTGGATTGCAATACAGTTCAAACTATGTGCATGTTAGTGAGTGCTTTGATCTTCCCTACTTTGCTAAGTAAAGTTGTATGGTTAAAAAGTTAATTGCTATGTTTTATCTGACAAATAGACTATTTGAAAGCAATACAGCAGCCTACCTGTTTTGATTTCGATCATGGGCATATAGTCTAGGCTACTATGGCTGGAAAACGAGGAATGAGGTAACTCAGATTTCAAGAGTGTATACAACTGTTTATAAATCGCTTCCCATGACAATTACGGCCTAATAACTGGCTTACGCTACATCGTCTGTGTGAATTAATGCTTGCTACTCTCGCACATCAAATTCACGCCGTTGACGGACATCTCCCGTGTGATTCCGGCTTAATGTCCCAATCTAAATCAGTTTGCTACGTTTTGCTACGAATGCTCTATTTTACTGAAATACGGCAAATTGAATTCAATCAAACTTGAAACATGAAGCAAATGCACTTCATCAAAGATATAAAGCAATGTTTAAAAAATAATAATACAACAGTGACATTTTTTTTGTCGCCAACACTTGACAAAAACATTTCAGTTGTTTGCTTTTTGTCTGTCAATACAAGACAGTATAGGCCTAGTGCTGTTCCGACTTCTGTTCCAAATCCTTTGTAATTGTTTACTAGCTGCTCTGCCAGAGTGTGCGATTGGTATAAGGAACGTCTCTGATCCTGGGGAAAGGGAATTTCCATATAAAAGAGCGGCAGAGGACTATAGTGTAGTGTAGTGTAATTGGCTGTGTGCCCCTGAGACACTTATCAGCTCACTGTCAAGCCTATCTATCAGTCTGACAGACAGGACAGAAACATGAGTTGTCTCTCAAGTACCTTTAGTCAGCTCTACCTGGGTGCCTTCTCTTGCCTTTAGTCTCTGCTGTGCTGCTGCAAGACCACAGCTGTTGAACCCGTATCTGAAACGTACCCACAACATAAGAGGTTAAGTTTATGTAATACACAAAAATCCATACATTTGCCCCCAAAAAAAAGCAACTATAAGCAATTTAGGAACCATTCCTTTATCATATAATTATGATACAGTATGTGTTGATCCCTGATTGTCTAGAGTGCACATTCAATTCATTTGACTACTAATGAAATGAGGCCTTTAATTTAATGATCTTCTAATGCACTCATATTGAACTTCTGGGAAGCTGTGTTGTACACTGAGAAGTGAAAGAAGAACTCTGGCATATGATTATATGAGGGGCTTGTTAGTCTGAGCACCTCCCTGCATATGCTTAAATTAATTAATTATAATGATTCTATCCTACTATACGAACGCTTATTGTAATTTACTGACTACATGACATTATAGAAAATCAACTTGGATACATCCACAGTGAGCTCCAAAAGTATTAGGACAGTGATACATTTGTTGTTCTTTGGGCTCTGTACTCTATCACTTTGGATTTGAAATTACACAATGACTATGGAGGTTAAAGTGCAGACTGTCAGCTTTAATTTGAGTGTATTTTCATCCATATCGGGTGAACCGTTTAGAAATTACAGCACTTTCTGTACAAAAGTATTGGGACAAATTCACGTATATGTGTATTAAAGTAGTAAAAAGTGTAATATTTGGTCCCATATTCATCGCACACAAGGACTACATTAAGCTTGTGACTACAAACTTGTTGGGACGCATTTGCGATTTGTTTTGGCTGTGTTTAAGATTATGTTTTGCCCAAGGGGGACTATGTACAAAAAGTGCTGTAATTTCTAAATATGGGCTGACAGTCGTCACTTTAACCTTATAGTCATTGTATAATTTCAAATCCAAAGTGCTGGAGTACAGAGCCTAAACAACAAGTGTCACTGTCCCAATACGTTTGGAGCTCGCTGTATCAGCCCTACTATGTTGTTGTGCTAGGGCAGTGTCAACGCCAGTCAGTCTGTTTAGAATTTGCTAATCAAAACACTTAAGAAAATAACAGAAAGGTTTCACTGCCATCCCTGAAGAAAATGGGATGGTTCAGAATTATTTTCAGTGGTTTGCTCTTAAATGTTCAGAATGATGTCAAGCAAGCATAGACAGCCATGACAACATGCAGACGTCTTTATTGTGTAACAATTATTTACAAATACCTGAATATATGGATTTATGTTTGGATCTGGGCTGCTTTTTCCTGAATTAAGGATTAACTTCTCTGACAACCAATATGTCGTTTCATATACGCAAAGTACTGTGTTCTAACAACTGATTAATATGTATAACCATGCCTTGGCATTTCATTTCACAGCACTTTTCAGACTCTGAAAGTGAGCATAAGGAGGTGGCAGTGTAACACCCTGATAACATTCATTTGGCTCCTTAATTTCAGTGTGAAGAAGCGGTGCTACAACAAAGATAAAAAAGCAATTCATATTGTAGTCTGTCACCAGCCTCAATGTAAAAAAAATGTGTAGGCAGCAGGCTTATTCTCTTTCAACAGGACGGAGGATGACAAAATAAACTATCTGTGATGTTTCTGTTCGCTGCCTTTTGACAGAATTCACAAGCTAAAAACATGAATCTATAATGAATGGCAGTCAGCCATGCTATGGTTCAGTAGCCATGTCTTATTTATTCAAACCATACCGGTTGATGACCGCCTGGTCAGTGGTCAGTCTGAACACACGTGGTTTGGGGTTCCCCTCCTGGGGTTTGGGGGTGATGGTCCCCACCTCCACGAAGCCAAAGCCTAGTCTATACAGCCCGTCAACAGCTTCCCCATGCTTGTCAAATCCTGCTGCTATCCCTATGGGGTTCTTGAATTTACGGCCCATGACGTTCACTTCCTGGAGATAAGAAGTAACAACACCAGGTCAACATTTTTCCTAAAGTCCATGGAATTACACAGTGACCAAAAGAATGGTCACAACTTAGATTAAAAAGGTGAGTTGGGTGAGTTATGAGACAGTGGGAGTGAAGGTTATCTCAAACAAAGCATACATTCCATTCTAATCTTACACCAGCACAAACGCAATTACGTGTAAGCGAGGAGAGTCAAAACACCCAACAGGAATTAACCTAGCCTGGTTAAACCAGATGGAACATAGCAAAATCAGTTTGCATGCCACTGACCAGTGATGCTGGGTCCTGGTAGCGGTTCCGAGGCACCAGACCCAGGCCGATGAACCTCACAGCCATGACATGGGCTGTCTCTGCTCCCACAATCCTCTGCAGCAAGGGCATGAGCTGGTTGGCGTAGAAGCGCTCATCTCCCACAGCAGTGAGGTAAGAGACAAACAGGACGCTGCCGGACGCTATGATCTTCACTGCGTCCTTTAGACGCTGCAAAGGAAAATAAAACAAGGTGATGGGAATAAACTGAAATATGATGTGTACTACTTTGCATTCTGTTGTTAAAGCACATCATGTGAACTGAAGGGAGTTGCAATTATTTTTCTCTCACTAGATGAGGGAGAGTGAACCAGAATACCCAGAGACACTACCAGCTTTGAACAACCCATGTGTACAACCCAGTGGGTATAATTCAGCATGCTTGAGTCTGTCTAGTCATTCAGCATCCAGCAAACTAGCTTTATCACTTCACAGAGGCTGGTTACATGAACAAGCTAGCTAGCTAGCCACAGGGTAGCAAGCCAAGTTGAGCAAAGTTAGCTAGCTCACATCAATCAACAACACTCTGATTGTAGTAGCTAACATGAAGTCCAGTTTCGCTTACCAAACAGTCAAAACATTGTTCATGGCAAATACAAACGATTAAAACATCACTGTGTATGTTTCATCAATGATGTTACCTTCAGTTGTCCCGCCATGGATGTTATGTCACTTTGCAACTGTCTGGAAACATTTCTCTCACAATGCCGAGAATCACTTCCTAAATGGAATCTCGCGATACTTCAAAGGCATATCTGAAAATGTCAAATCAGAGTTCTTCTTCCTCTTCAATCAAATCAGACTTCAATGATGATTCTGCATGATAAACATTACAATTTGTTATGATGAATATAACAAATAAATGTGAATATTACAAAGGACTCATTAGTAACTCTAGTAACTAGTAATTTACTGAGTAAATGTGCACAAATAAGATACAATTTTTTTTTTTACAGTGTATGAGCCTAAATGAATTTCATAGGCCAATTGAAAACCAAAGATGTATTGTTACAACCCTGTTCAATGTCAATAGTAGCCCTTGGCTACAACAAATTGACTTGTAAAGTGGAGTAGATTGGGAAAGGTTTTTCTTAAACATTTCTGCCCTTGAGTGACGTAAAGGCACCTTTTCACTTTGCATGTTGTTTGAGTGTCTGCAGTGATTTTCCTAATGTAGTAAGAGTGTATTCACAGTTTTTCGAAAAGAAAGCTTTCTAATTTCCATAAGATGGGCAGTGTGCCTTTTTGCCAAGTGCAGTACTTGTTGCAGTTTGTAGGCTACCATAGCGCTACCATCTATAATGGATTTGTTCATACAAGCCTCTTTCTTTTTGTGGATTTCTGTGGTTGTATCTACGGCCAGTACACCATGCAGTGAAGAGGATGCAGATAATGCCACCTCTATAAAATTCAAACATGTGTTCAGGAATATGGCCTATGAGTTTTCTCAAAACCCGAAGAGCTGGTCTCAAGCCGAGGAATTCTGCGAGGAGCGAGGAGGGAAACTTCTGAGGACCCTGAACTGCAAGATTAAGAGCTTCCTTCAGGACTTCTCAAACGAGAGACACGAAAAAAACCTCACTTGGTGGGTGGCTATGGGGGTGTTAGGGCAGTACCAGGGGCCGGTGATCGGTGAGTAAAATTACTAGTAAACCACTCTATACTATGGTTCCAGGGCTGCACTGTGTCTTTTGCAGAGGTTTTGTTGATATCATGGATGGTCAGTCCTTGCATTCATAGTCCTGTTTATGAATTTGACAGTGGTTACCCACTGGGCACAGATATCAGTTCAACAGTTTTCCACATTGATTCAACTTCATCACATTTATTTGTTGAAATTATGTGGGAACAACATTGATTGAACCAGTTTTTGCCAAGTGGGTATATTTCTCAAGCCCTATCCCTTAGCTTTTTAGCGAAATGGTGGCGGGAAGTACACTTTGTTTTTATTTTAACTGCTGATTGCCAGTTTAAGCTCTCTGTGAACCATGATAATTGAATTTACTTTGCAATTAAATGATCAAGTTTAGTCATCTTATTTAAGCTACTGCTTATAGTCTTAAAGGAATTCCTGAGCATTACAGAGGCACTTTGTAAATGACAAGCATGTCTTAACTGTAAACTCTTGACAGCTACTATGTGTGAAGCACATCTTCACTATTGACAGATTATGAATGTTAAATGATATCAGCGAAATCTATTATTTTCATAAGCTCATATAATATAACATATTTCCACCATAGTCATGGAACATAGCCATAGGGAAAGCTTAGAACCAAGCTTTCACACTTGATCCATCAGTAATAATATAAGGACATTTTAAATGATACATTGTTGTTGTAAAACAGAATATTAAAATAACAGTTTTATATGGAAAACAGTACATTTCAAAGCTTTTCAATAATTGTTTTATGTGTCTGTAGTGTATAATGCTACAGGTGAGAATGGTACTTCTAAGGGAAATGGGAGTACCCCGCTCCTCTGCACCCATGTGATGATGGATCCCTTTCAGCTGGTGACCTCAACCAACTGCAGTGCCCCACGTGGCTACCTCTGCACCCTGGGTACAGCACCTTCAGTAACCCTACTTTAACGTCTTTAAAAAATACTGTGTGTCCTGATCCTGTTTGTAAGCAGATATGCTGCAACGTTTTATTTCATTATTTAGTGTAGAGGCTTCAATGATATCCTGCATGAAATCTTTGCTGTATAATTCTTGTTCTACAGATTTGAATTTCTCTGCAAATCCATCAAAGAATATGGTAAGTGGGTTTAATTAGTGGCCTTTATCCATTGTTGTAATTCTATGATGTAGAGTTATTAGGAATATAAATGGTTCTCGTTGACTTTCATAGAACAAACAGGGAGCAAGTGGCAAATCAAGACACTGGAGAAGCCATCAAATGAAAGTAAACCGTGAGTTGGTGGGAAGTATGGTGGCAAATGTGTTTCCCAGTTTCAAGCAATCATGTACTTCCATGAACTAAACATTCTCTCTCACTCTCTCCCTCTCTCCCTCTCTCTCTCTTATCCTACAGGTATGTCAAGGAGTTTGTCTAGCATGGAGAATCAGGTGACCAAAATGGATGTGCTCCTCAAGGTCAGAAATGCTGCTGTGTTAAAAATGCAGTGTGACATATTTTAAGCACTTTCTGTTATCAAAGCATTAACACAATTATAGTTTTCAGTGGTTGGGAGTTTTGTAGTCATATACTCTGTTCTGTTTCAGGAGGCTCAAATAGAACTGAAAAGAATGGAAAATGCTATAGGAGAGCCTACAGACGCCAACGGGGTTAAGTATCACAATGACGATGGGCATGTAGTAAGATGGGTGTAGTCAGTGGAGTAGATGACAGAGTTTAGGGCCACTGGAACCTTCAGTCAAAGTGCTCTCTCTCACCACAGAGATCTATTATTATCAAATCAGCAAACAGTGAATATCATTAAATAAGTGATAGTGCTTAATATGGTTAATAACCTGTGTTCCTTTCCTCAGTAGATAAAATACCTTGAGCTTCTACTACAGGGAGCCCAGATGCTGTTTCCAAGTAATTTGAAATTAGACAACACGACTGCTAGCATCATCATCAACTGCACTGGGGGAGTCATACTCCTCAAAATGAAAAGATGTGGCGCGGACAGTGACACTAATGTGGTGGGTCAAGCAATGATAACTTTCATAATTATACCACAGTAGGTGTATGTTAAATTGAAATGTAGGCCTACGTACTGCTGTAAACCTATACATCTGTTTTAAGTGTTGTGACATATGACAAAAGTCATAGATAGGGCATTTCGCTGATGTTCTGCTGTCTTCAAACAGGACAATGAAATGTTTGATTTGGCCTTAGAGATTTATAAGGCAGTACGCTTAGTGGTGACCACAGAATCTAATGAGCCCTTCTTCGTGAAGCACACAACAGGCAGCATCTACCAGATCAGGTTAGTGTTTACAACCCGGGGCTCCTCCATCTCACTCATTGGTATAGCCTCCAATTCTACACTCTTAGAAAAAAGGGTTCTAAAAGGGTTCTTTGAGGAGGGATAGGGTTCTACCAAGAACCGTTTTCATCTGAAGAAATCTTTTTGAAAGACAAGTGTTTTATATAAGGCAAATAGTTCTACCAGAACCCTTTTCATACTCATAACCGTTTTTGGAAGAAAGGTTCTACATAGAACCCTTCTTAATGTGAATAAGCTTTATTATTGTAATTGTTTACTTTAATCTGATACTTTAAAAAAAAAATACCTATATGGAAATATTTGTGTATTCCTCTGCTATTCCATTCATATATTCCATATGCAGTACTGACAGTTGATATCTTTGCCATGATTTCTCTTTCAAATTAGTATTTTCTGTGATTTTATTGATCAGGTATTAGGAGAATAGAAGGGAGTCTGAGTGAACCAGCAGTGCATTGTATGATTCACAGAAAATTTGACAGTTTTTCCTAGTGTTAATTTTTCAGTGTAACATTTCTATTGTTGATTCAGGAGTTAAATTAACTTAACAATCAGTGGTGTAAAATAACCCCAGTGTTGGTGTTAATAACCAGAGTTAAATAACATACATTTTCCTAAACAAATTGTGGGTACAAGTTGTGGGTGATTAAAAGTGCCAATTGTTGGATATCCTCACTGGCTCGATTCCAATAAGAACTACACATCACTCTGCAAGCCAGCATAATGTGGCCTATAAACCAGGAGTTTCTTAACACCACTGTGTTAGCGTATAACTAATCCCTCAAAGAAAGGCCTTATGATGCACATAATGTATTGTCATAAAGAGTTTAATTGTAAAGGATTATAAGACTGGTGGAAACCGTTCATTGGGGGTTCTAGGAAGAACTCTTCAAAGATATAAGGGTTTTCAGGAGAGCCCTTATATCTTTGAAGAGTTCTTCCTAGAACCCCCAATGAACGGTTTCTAGATAGAACCTTTCTTGGTAGAACCCTTCAGAGAGTTCTAGGCAGAACCTTCATAGAGGGTTCTATCTAGCACCAAAAAGGGTTCCGAAGAACCCTATATGGTTCTACTTAGCACCTGTAAAACTATGCGTCTTGCTGTCCCTCTACTTGAATGCGAGCCATCTAACTCTCGTCTCGTCTCCCTCAGCCTCACCCCATCACAAATGGAAAACAGGGTTCTAGGGTCAGAGGACGATGCATACATCAAGCTTCCATCTTTCTCTGCGTTGTATTCCTCTCTGGAAAACACCTCAGTTGTTAATGTACAGGTCTGTACGATAAACAACATTGATGATGCTGTTGTGCAAACAGTATTTTATTCTGATTTTTTTTTTTTATTCCTCTCAGATTACCACTTTTACAAGCAACCCATATCCGTCGACTGAAAACATCACAGGAACAGTGTGTGCCCTTGTACTAATGGATGGATTGAAGGAAATCCGTGTAGAAAACTTGACAGAGCTAATTGAGGTCGGCTATAAGATAGAACAGGCCAACAACTTTAACTTTAGTCTGCTGTCACTCCATCCTCATTTCCCTAAC
The DNA here is from genome assembly GCA_023634145.1 of Thymallus thymallus. Lineage (NCBI taxonomy): Eukaryota > Metazoa > Chordata > Actinopteri > Salmoniformes > Salmonidae > Thymallus > Thymallus thymallus. The sequence goes on along the minus strand of CM042380.1, from coordinate 23,352,741 downwards.
AGAGATGAGGGAACCATAAATGCAAATAGGTTTGGTTGTTTCTCTCCCGTCTCTATAGATCGTTCTGCCTCGCCCAGATGCTCCTGTGCTCTCTGGCACGAATGTATCCTTGGAGGAAGGGGCTCGGGTTGGGACCTCTTTCAACACTACGGACTCCAACATCACAGTCATATTCACCATAGTGCCCAGTGTCAATGTGTCCCTACTGCTGCTGCTGGGCCTGGGCTCCCCACCCAATGACACCCACTATAAACACCGCACCGTCCTGAGACACAGAGGTAGAGGAGGATTTCACTACCATAGTTACTGCTAAACATAACAATACAGACACTGTACTTCTGCTTTCAGTCAATCTAGCTGTCTGGTATGTACGTAGATTCACATGCTACTTTGATATTCACTGTAATTGGAGATCAGGCTCTCAAAGGTACTGTATATTTCCTTTACAAATCATTGATCTGTTGTTGGTTTGCTTTCTTAGTCTGGGTGGTACAGAGTAATCCATGTTCATAGCCTATTGTGGTCTTTCAGAGGGTTATCGCTGGCTGGTCACCCCTGAGATGATGGAAAAGAGAACAGGCACCTGGTATGTGAATGCCAGTCTGTTTAACTCAACCTGGAGCAAGGGCCTGACCCTACAGATCACCACCTTCACTACTAAGTGTATGTACTGGAACACTGAACAACAGTCATGGAGCATAGCTGGCTGCTGGGTGAGGCTGCTGTTAATGAGCACTAGTCCTCCTTTGTCTCCATCAGAATATGAACAAACCCAATTGGTCAGTGTAGGTATGTGTGTTTGTGACATTGTGTTTGTCTGTTGGCTTGTTCTAGGTGGGTATACAGTCAACTCCCAGGATGACACATTGTCTGTGTAACCACCTGACATCGTTTGGGAGCTCTTTCTTTGTGATGCCCAACTACGTGGACGTTTCACTCACAGCTCAGTACTTTGCCACAGTGAATGAGAACTATGTGGTGGTGGTGTTGCTCTCAGCTTTCTTTGGCCTGTACCTGGTCACTCTGCTCTGGGCCTGCTATGCAGACAGGAGGGCACTCACTAGGGTGAGTCTATCAAGGTGTATACAAACACACACACACAAACTAATGCATTCTCTCACACACACACATACACACACACACACACACACACACGCACACATACACTGAAACACTTGTTTTGTTCACAGAGGAAGATGACACTCCTGAAGGATAACCACCCATGTGCCAGTTATAACTACCTACTGAATGTCCAGACTGGCAGTCGGAGAGGGGCGGGTACCTCTGCCAATGTAAGATGGGGTGGTAACTGAATAGACCCTTCACTCATTTCTGTAGTCAGTTTACTTAGCATAGGAATATCAATACCAGTATCCATGCTAATTACAGTATTTGTTTATGTAGGTTACAGTCAAGTTGTTTGGCACAGGGGGGGAGAGCGAGCCCCACCACCTAAGTGACCCTGATAAACCAGTATTTGAGAGAAGGGGTGTGGACTTGTTTCTGGTGACCACAACCTTTCCCCTGGGGGAGCTGACGGGCATTCAGCTGTGCCATGACAACTCTGGGAGGCATCCCTCCTGGTAAGCACCAGGGCAGATGACACTCATCCCTGTAATTATTGTGACTTGTTTAAAGTCAAGGTATTTTTTAAATCACTCCATTCTTTCCATTGTCATGTTTAAAAATGATTTGTGGCACACTAAACTCTTAGGTTTGGTTAAGAATCTGCAGAGACAACTAGGACCTATAAATACTGGGCTGTGAAAGTAGTTTGGGTGTGACATTATCAATCTTTGCTCCTGATAGAATAATTTGTATGTTAAAGTTATGACTAAAGTATTTCACCCTGAAGCTGTGAGCGATATGTGAAATGTATGAGAATCATGTGAGGGGAGGGGGGTTTTTAGACAAAAAACTGCAAGTTAATGATTCCTTTGTAGGAATGAACGTGGTCAGTGGAAAAGTACTGGAATGTCTTGAAGGGAGTGAACTGAGATAACAGGGACTGTGTGGGTATATATAGAGGGTCCCTCATGGGAGGGGTCAGAGCTCTCTATGAATAAAGACTGACCATTTGCAAAACTGGGGCTCTCTCTGTATTATTTAAAACAAACTGAAGAATTTACAACCTTCAGGATACAGATAGAGTTAAAAAGTTCATTTAGAACATTGGGATAGAAATTCTCGTGACAGCTCCCCTCACCTTAGGAGACCTGGTAGAGTTTCATCACAATGACACTTCAAAAAATCATCCTTGCCTCCTCCCCTCACCTTGTCTCCTCCTCTCCTAAAATGCTCCTTCAACTCCTATTTAATACCTGTCTTAAACAATGTCCTTGGGAGGCTCCCAAGTGGCGCAGTGGTCTAAGACACTGCATCACTACAGACAACCTGGTTCGAATCCAGACTGTATCACAACCGGCCGTGATTGGGAGTCCCATAGGGCGGCGCACAATTGGCCCAGCATCGCCCGAGTTTGGCCGGTTTAGGCTGTCATTGTAAATAAGAATTTGTTCTTAACTAACTTGCCTAGTTAAATAAAAAAAAGGTCCAATGCTTCCTGGCTGTCTTTTTAAAAAGCTCTTACACTAAAAAATACATTATCATCAATGTCATAGTATTATTCCAACCTCATAATGTGGAAATATAAAACACAGGAAAATCTAATTTTTGACTGCACTGGGCCTTAAAATACCACAATGAAAACATTGCAACCACTGCTATGATGGCAGGGACTTGTTTTCATTTTTATCTCTACAGTCTAGGAATCTCTATCTCTACACAGGGAATAATAACCAGTTTGCTGAGTCTGACGTCATGTTTCCTCCCACCAGGTATCTCAACAAGGTGACGATCCAAGACCTGCAGACACAGAAGGTTTGGCACTTCCTGTCCTCATCATGGCTGAGCTCCGACAGGGAGGAGGGGCTGATCAAGAAGACCCTCAACGCTGCCAAGAAGAATGAGATCAGAAGCTTTAGGTGACTAACCACCAGTAGAGTACAATGTTACATGTGTAGAGGATTTCTAGGCAAGATGAAACATCTTGCAATGTGTCATGGAGTTTTAGTTCTGAACCCTTGTATCCTAGTCTGCTTTTACAATGTAATTCCCCTGATTTCCACCCTGGTCCTCCTCTAATGTCCCACACTTTCTATGTCCTAGAAATATTTTCCAGACCAGGACGTCGACAGGCTTTAGAGATCAGCACATCTGGGTGTCCATCGTAGACCCTCCCTGGCGTAGCCCCTTCACCCGAGCACAGAGGGTGTCCTGCTGCATGAGCCTCCTGCTCTGCACCATGGCCATCAACATCGCCTTCTGGAAGATCCCCAAAAACCAGCAGTCTCCTGTCATCTTCACCATTGGTAAGTCCATAGAGATACAACATTATATTGGGTACTGGATAGGTTCTTGTGGGTGAGTCAATCAGTCCTCTTTTGTGACTGTGCCATTCATATATGAGCCCACATCTAATGAGCTGCCTCGGATAAGGATGGGCAATTTTATTCTCCACTCACATAGAATTGGGCCATTTTGGCTACCGGAAAATTTATTTTCTACAGTAAAAAGAGAACAGTGCAGTACATGGGAATTACAATTAGCCTACAATATGGATGATAACATATCTGACGTTTTCGATGCAGCTGCGTTAACTATCAAAGACAATTATAAATGCAAGGTCCCATTCAAGGCTCTTTTCTCCTTGGTGTTCAGAGAGTTACAAGGACTAGTAGTTGTAGGCAGTGGATGGCTCTTCATAACCCTTAATAATGCAACGTTTCAGCCACATTCTTTCGACTATCCAGCCCTGAAAGACCTTGTCACACAGCACAGTGGTTATTCAATGACCCCAAGCCCTTGATAAACCTTTCACATGGCTAAGAAATGCTTGATCCAGAACAACACAACAAGTGTCCAGACATTGAATGATATATTGAGTGCTTTAGCGTCTGTTATTGTGCCTTGACTACATAATGGTAAGTGCTTTCATGTTCCAGGTTCGCTGGAGGTCACTTGGGAGGAGATCATGGTGGGGGTGGAAAGCGGTTTGCTCATGTTCCCCATCAACATCCTCATCATCACCATATTCCGCAGTATCAAGCCACGATTCGTCCAACCAAAGGAGAAAACCCACGATATGCAGGGCCTGAAACCCCTCACTGTTACCATGCCAACCATTCTTAAGGTCCTCTCTTTACATTTTCAAGATAAAGTGTTGTTGCTGTGTGTTATAGTTCTGCTCCATACTTCGTCTACAACCTTCAAACACTCACATTGTTTAATCCTTTAAGCTGTGCCTGCCTATTTTCTTACCTCCAAGGCCATACAATATCTTATTGGTTAGAGCAACCATTGAGATTGGTACTAGCAGCTGTGTTTATGTATGTTCTGTCCTTATATACTGCATTCCTGTGTACTGCGTCCCTGTCTAGGACACAGAGGAGATGGTGAATCTGCTCTGTAAGAGCCAGAGGAACAAAGTGCCTGAGCTAGAGAAGAAGCTGGAGTCATGCGATGACCTTTGCTCAGCCTTGGACAGAGTTCACGGGGTCATTCAGCTTATGCAAGGTGCTTCACTGACACTGCAAGAGCAAACTTAGAAGTCACATTAAAGCAATAGTTGGAATTGCACATAATACCAGTTCACACAGGTTTCGGCATCATTGTAATTGTTGGTGATGTCCTAAAATTTGACGTATCTGCCTACGTATCACTAGGGTTGAGTGAGAGTGACCCACACTGGGTCTACTGCAGCAAGTTTGTCCTGTACTTCCTCCACCACCTGTCCATGTGCCTGGAGCGGCTGGATGAGAGTGCCTTCCCCACCCCAGAGGCCCGTCAACACATCCTGAACACCGTCCACCTGCTACTGAAGACGTCTGAGATGGTTTTCACCAGCCACATGGCTTGCAGGTTGGACAATATACTTACAGGTTGGACAATATACTTACAGGTTGGACAATATACTTACAGGTTGGACAATATACTTACAGGTTGGACAATATACTTGTGCAAAGAGAGGAATATAAATAATATAATAAAGACAATATTTACAAAAAAACTCTTTACACGTCATTCCCTTCCTCTCAATTTCCAATAGTTTAATTGTTCTGTATTTGTGTGAATATCACCATATATTACTCTGACCAAGTACCTAAACAGACCTGTGTTTCCTTTGTGCCTCCTCTCCCAGTCCTGCCCGTGTTGCTAGGGAGAAAAGGAAAAGCTCAAGCTGCTGGCTGCCATGGTGGTTTGTGTTTGTGGGCTGGTTCTTGCTCGTCTCCATCAGTGTTGTGTCCACGTACTTCACCCTGATGTATGGCTTTGCCTATGGGAGGGAGAAGTCCATCCAGTGGGCTATCTCTCTGGCCATGTCCCTCTTCCAGAGCATCTTCATCCTGCAGCCCCTTAAGGTAAGACCAGGGCTCTATATCTTACATGAACAACACAGTCCTGAAGTTCTGTTCAATCAGTCAGTCATCATTTGATTCTGTTCAATCAGTCAGTCATCATTTGATTCTGTTCAATCAGTCAATCATCATTTGATTCTGTTCAATCAGTCAATCATCATTTGATTCTGTTCAATCAGTCAATTTCATTTGATTCTGTTCAATCAGTCAATTTCATTTGATTCTGTTCAATCAGTCAATTTCATTTGATTCTTGGATTTATTCTCAGGTGATTTCATTTGATTCATGGATTTATTCTCAGGTGATTTCATTTGATTCTTGGATTTATTCTCAGGTGATTGGTATGGCGATCTTCTTTGCCCTCCTCCTCAAACCAGTGGCAGTAGAAGACAGTGAGGAGGTTGGACTTCTCCTGAAAGGTAAGATCAGAGATGGAAACTTGAGTCACACTTAAGTCGCAAAGAAAATGACTTGCGACTTGACTTACACTCGTGATCAATTGACTTGAGACTTTACTTGGACTCTAGATGAGAGACTTGCAACAATGCAAGTCGGTACTGGGATAAGTTTTTGTTGTGCATTCTGTCAGATAACATGAAACAGGCGGCATTGTAACACAGAGAAAGTAGTTTAATACAGAGGGCTCAAAAGCGTTCTATAACGTCTGTGTTCTGCAAAAAATATGCAGACAAGCACTTGCCTTATTTCAATGAGAGGATAGTGGTTACTCATATTTGCACTTTGTCCTTATTTGATTGAGCGGACATTGTGTATGCTATTGCTATATAGATCGGAACATTAAAACGCAAGCAAAAGTTAAGCTATCGTTTATCTTAATTTTATCTTAAATTAAGCTTGTTAAGACAAGCAAAAGTTAGCAATTGTTTATCATAGTATGTGAAATAATGTCATATTTAAATAATATGCTGTAGATTATATAATTATGACATTGTTTGGCAACTAACTTTAAATGTATGAAATTGTCCAAAAAGGAATGTAGGAAATAATTTACTTCAAATAATTTACAAGGTTTATAGACCGAACCCACAGCAGGCAGAAAGACATTGCCAAAAGGGACTTGAGACTTGACTTAGACTTGGCCCTAAAAGACTTGAGACTTGACTTAGACTTGGCCCTAAAAGACTTGAGACTTGACTTGGACTCTACCTCAAAGACTTGTGAACATCTCTGGGTAAGATCATCTACCATAGAAAATCTACTGTACAAACCATTATGCTTTACCTCAGTGACAGTTTTACAAAGGAATAATTTATCTTGGTTTCTCAGTACTAGTACTCTGAAAAGGCAATTACATCAACCCAACTCTCAGTATTGATGAAGGGTTTTACAGAGAGAGAAGGATTACAGTCAGTATCTAAAGGGACTGTCATAGAGACAGTCAAATAAAAAATCTAAAAATCATGTCCACACCTACAGTCGTATTTTGCTGCTATTTTGGCCAGGCCTCTGTTGTAAAATAGATGTTTAATATCAATAAGTCTAACCTGGTAAAACAATTAAACCTGTGTTAGTATGTCACACCATGTCAGGCTCACAGGGACTCTGTTCTGTTGAGATTACCTTCTGAGATGTTGAAAAGAAAAGTCCTCACAAAGAGGCCTGTCTTATCTGTTTTACAGAACAACAGGCGATGTGTAAATTGTACTCCGGTAGGGAGATACACTGAGGAAACACAATTCAGCTCGACATGCTGTCTCCAGAGGATCGATGGGGTTGGAAGGCCGGATGCCTTACGACAGACATCCTCTGCTCTGCTGCACTGACTATCAATGTGGCAAATTGAGAATATAAGTTCTTTGAAAATATAGTTGTAATGTTTTTATTCAACACGTGTTGCTCTTATCTTATAAAAAATGTATAAGGGATAATATGTATGAATGTACTGAAAACTACTGTAGCATTGAAATTGTAATATTTAGTAATATGCTGATTGTTAGAAACTTTTATTCTCGTGGATTGTATGAAGTTACTCAATGTATGGAATTACTCTTTGTTATATTTATTTAATCACAAACTGCAGATATATTGTTTTACACTGTACATTTATATTTACTTATAAGTAGCATAGTCACCTCAAAAATCATTGTCACCCTTGATAAAGAAGACTGTCAAAAAAGACTGTATAACATAAATAGTACAAAGCCTGAGCTATATTGAATGTTTTATGAGATTAAATGACACGATGGGAACGATCTTAGACCACTCCTCCATACATAATCTTTCTAGATCCTTGATATCCTTCGGTCTGCTCTTATGGACTGCCCTCTTCAGTTCAAACCACAGGTTTGCAATGGGGTTTAATCCAGAGATTTTTTTTGGTCAGTTAATAATTTCTTTATGGATTTGTATGTGTGCTTGGGGTCATTGTCTTGCTGGAAGATCCACTTTTAACCAAGTTTCAGCCTCTTAGTAGAGGCAACCAGGTTTTTGGCAAAAATGTCCTGGTACTTGGTACAGTTCATGATACCGTTTACATCTGTTGGTTGCAGATGGCAGCCCTTCCAAATAGACTATTGGCATGGAAGTGGTGTATAATTGTAGAGTTTGAGACTTGGTGACCCCAAGATGTGATCAAGTACTGTAATTCTCCAACTGTGGCCCTTGGACTTTTCTTTGCCTACAGAACCATCTTCCTCACTGTGAGTAGAGACAAGATACACTTGGGTCCTTTAACAGGCAAGTTCACCACTGCTCCAGTGGTTTTAAACTTCTTAATTGTTGCGCTAATAGTGGTTAGTGGTATATTTTTTTGTACCCATTGCCTGATTTATGAAAGTCAACAGCCATTTGTCTCTTTTCATTTGTGATTGCTTTGCCAATCCCCATAGATGACAAAGGGATTTTATATGTGTGTTTCTTTTTTATACCCCAGTGAAACAGGAAGCCAGGAAGCCATGGAATATACAGTTCCAGTCTGAGATTAATAAAAAAGTAGAATGTTAATGCAGATTTTATTTTGTTTGATTTTATTGATAAGAATCTTTACCGGTGACAATAAGTTTGACACCTACAGTATCTTTTGAGATTTATTTTTACTTGGTATCCCTTTCCTGTCGTGAAATGACCTAGTGGCCTCATGGGTGGAATGTTAATAATATTCTTTAGAATTTCATAATTAATATTATTTCTAAAAAGCCGGCAAAACTCCAGTGTTTCTATGTCAAACGGTTTTGTTATATTTCAGTCTGCTGTGATGTATATAAAGTGTGACATTGGGCTGCAAACTCAAAATGTGATACATTTCAACTCTGTATCTCGTTTTTTAAAGCCCATAACCATCTGTGTGTACTTTTGTTTCAAAGTACAGAAGATTTATTTAAGACTACCAAGAAACACTGTGTGCCCCTGATTTAGCCCACTGCAGTAAAAGGTCCAACAAAATCTCTTTCAACTGTATTAATATAAAATAATATAATTTAAAAAAGATCTGAGCATACAATAAACCTCAGTATTTGTATTATTTATTTTATACAGTCTTTTTTGCTCATCTTTGTCAAGGATGCCAATAATTTTGGAGGTGACTATCTGTGGATTCAATTAGTATTATGTATTTATTTATTGGAATACATTTACAAAAATTTTAAAACAAGGTGTCTTTGAGACAGTTTTTCCATAAATAAGGTTATATTCATGTGCTCTCCCCTCATTCCCATCACAACATGAGTCCTACTTTCACTGTGCTCAGCAGAGTGTTATGACAGAAAGTGCAACATCCATTAGTAATACACTCATATCACCCCCGACAGTTACCTACGTTATCTCAATGCCATGAGCAACTACTCATGTTTTTCACTGCAAGCTATGGAGTTAATGGATTGACCAGCAACACGTGAATAAACAGCTCTATCCAAGTCAGTATAAATTGTTAGGGTCTAGCTTTCTGGTAGTAACTCCAGGCAGACACCAAGAATGCCCTTCTTGAGATACGATTCTGCTATCTGCATCCTGTTATCTTCACTCCACTCCCCAGCTACAATGTTGAAAGCCATCTTCCCAGTGAAACTAGACAGTTGGACAGTAACTTAACCGCAACCTTATCATACAGACAGGTGGTTTCTATTCATTTCTGCAAAGATAGATAGATAGACAGACAGACAGACAGACAGACAGACAGACAGACAGACAGACAGACAGACAGACAGACAGACAGACAGACAGACAGACAGACAGACAGACAGACAGACAGACAGACAGACAGACAGACAGACAGACAGACAGACAGACAGACAGACAGACAGATAGATAGATAGATAGATAGATAGATAGATAGATAGATTGATAGATAGATAGATACTTTATTGATCCCACGAGGGGAAATGTCTTCTGGATTGGACTAAGATACAGTAGCATAGAATACAGTATATTATACATATGAGATGAATGATGCAGGATATGTAAACATAATTAAAGTGACTAAGATACCGTAGAATAGTATAGAATACAGTTTATACATATGAGAGTAATGCAAGAAACGGAAACATTATTAAAGTGGCCAGTGATTTCTTATCTATGTCTATAGGCAGCAACCTCCAATTACTCTAATTACTACTGATACGCTAATTATACAAGAAAGAGCATAACGGTCTCCAACAAAACTCACAAACTCACTAAACTCACTGGGCAAAGACATCAGATTAATGTCCAATATAGATCGATATTAGATGTTGGAGATGTCAACAAATGGGATTTCAGCTTAATGTTGGTATTGATAATGGTAACAATGTTGACTGGACCAATTGAGTCACTCACTCCTCATTCCCGACATTAGCACTGACAGCTGATATTGGAGCTGAAAAGTGACAGTTTAACATGCAGTCTGATGTGACAAAGAACTGTTCTAATGGACTGAACTCTCCTCATCAAAAACCTATTAGAGAGTCTGTATAATTGTCTTTCTCTCCCTCTCAGTCCATAATGTTAATATGTTTTTTTCCTCTGCTAGTTAGCACACACAGTGTAGAGTGCCCAAATCTCTAAGACTAAGAATGTGTTTGATAAATAAAATAACAATCTAAGACCTTGCATTCATCCCTAGGGTAATGAGAAAAAGCAGCTCCATCAACACGTATTTTATTCTAATGGCATTGACATCCATTATACACTATATATACAAAAGTACGTGGACACTGAAAAGTTCCCATAATTAAACTTGAAAGTGTTTTCCGACAGAAACCTCACTCATCACCAGGTGCGAATGTAATCTTATGTGTCACCAGAGGACCTTTTCACAGAAAGATTGTTAATATGGGTCCGGTGGAGAGCATTGGCAGAACCAGGGCCAAACCCCACCTCCACCATCACTCCACTCAGGTAGTTAGTCTTGTAACTGCCATTCTAGAGGGACCCATCAAATGTTCTCTCAACAACAACAAAATCCAGCACTGAACAAATCCCAGTTCTCCAGTGCACAAACCTGTAAGCCTATGTAGTGAGAAGTTTGAGCAACTTTAGGCTTATGTTTACTGTGAACACTCGGCCTGTAACCCGCACCCATTCCTACACCACCAGACATGTGGGTGACCACTGTCTCTCTATCCCCTACTCTGCCACATACAAACTGCATGCCCCCACCATGCAGAGCTGAACACCAGTGGACTCTTAAAGATTACAGGGCCTCAGTGCCTGTCTTCTGCCCTATCTCCAGGGAGACAGAGCTGTCAAAGCTCATCATCGTCCACAGTCAGAGACGTTTAGTGGCACTGCACAGTGACTCACCTAGCTGGGTCAGCTTGACACTCTTAGAATTAGCTAATTCATGCAGCTACAGACACTTTAGATTAGAACCTCTCAGACAGCCATCTGGACAGGACAGTGATGTGACTATGAATAAAACTGGAGTGCCACAGATCAAAGACCACTCTGATGTAGCCTCTCCTCTCTTTGAAGTAATAAGGACTGAGCACAGTAGGCCAGTGGCAACTTAATTGGGGACGATAGGCTCATAGTAATGCCTGGAACGGAATAAATTGAATTGTATCGAACACATCAAACACTTGGTTTCCATGTGTTTGATACCATTCCATTCACTCCATTCCAGCCATTATAAGCCATCCTCCCCTCATAAGCCCCTGTGACTCTGATGGATTTATTCTGAACCACTTTAACCCTACTGGCACAGAGTAGACATTCCACATAGAAATTCCCATAATCCTAAGTAATAATGTCACATAGAGCTTTGTACTGTTGGGCCAGTCCACTTCACCGGGTCACCCCAACTCCCTTACATCCACGGGCAAAACACATCAAGACAAAAAGTTATGTCAGCATTGACAAAAGCCTCAAGCTCCTGAGAGTTCCAGCAAACACAAGACAACAGTGTCAAACAAGCATTCCTCTGCAGGAACCTTGTTCGTGTTCTGGAAGCACAAAACTTGGGAAACTTCCTGAAACAGAGCTTCAACTTCAAACTTAGTTGAAGTACACGTATTATTAATTTCTTTCTGTTTGTTTCGAGGTATTTTCAAGCACATTGAATGAAACCCTTCTCCCTTTGAGATGTGTCCCTCAAGGCTTAGGAGACTAGTTTCTGTGGAGACAAGAAACCCAGTTAACCTGTTAGGATGTTGAATGATGATTATTGAGTGGGTTGAGACATCCTGTGTTTGTGTGTAACCCTTTACCTGCCTCATCCACTGAGGTAATGTAGTAATCTACCCTCTAGTGGCAGTACTAGTATCTACACTGCACTACCAACTGTGTTCCTTTGATTACAGTAGCACTAATTCACTTGACAAGAACACCAAAACAATTACATCTAAGAAAATTAGCCACCCCAAAACTTCAATTAGAAATATGTCCTTTATTACACAAGATATACAGTACACTTGCTAATCAAAGTTAGTATCAAACCATCCTACATTACACCTAAGAGGAGGAGCAGTCAACCGTACAGTAGCGTTAGTCTTATTTTAGGATGGTGGAGTAGACTGTCCTAACTTCCAGCCATCATATATTAGTGAAACAAGCCAAGAAAGGAACAGCAAATCCACCCCTCTTTCTCTCCATTATCAAAACGACTTCTTCCATCACCAAGATTCAATTAATTTTCACCAAATAAATATAAAAATCATTGAACTACTTTTAAAGAAAAATTATATAAAGTGAGAAATAGGCATGTTATGTGTACATAGTCTGACTGGACAGTCACATACATCCCTATATACTTATAGAATGGGAAGGCCTCTGATGATGGTAAAATGCACTGTAAAATGCAAAAGGTGTCGCACATACATAGATAACATACTAAATCACACTATAAACTTCTATTACACAAACAGGAAGAAGAACCCATTACATTTCGAGGGACGTATTTACATCAAACTTACATGGGCATGTGGTTTTTCATACTGTATAATTTCTGTCACCAGTCAAATCATGCATTCCCATCGCCAATTCACTGCATGGGTTATATTACACAAGCATGGAAAGTGCATGTATGGGGTTAAACTAAATAGTTTAAAAATAATTGTATTAGGAGAAAAAAAAAAATCCCAACTCTTCCCTGCAACCTCCTACCACCATATTTTTGCTGTATAAATAAAACAATAATTGCTATAAATAGCATTGTGTATTACATATTTCAATATGCCACTTTATCAATCACACCTGATTGAATCCCGCCACCCCCAAGTAGAGTAACAGATATGTCATAGATCAGGTTTCAGACGTCAAAGGTTCAGAGCCAGAGAGTAATGGAGTGTAAAACCTGACATGGACAGGGTGCTACGGCCTTGAAAATGTCCTAGGCCTGAATACTTCGACACAATAGGTGTGCCAGAAAACAGGTTTTTCTAGTATGCGATTCAGTGACAGGTAAAAACCAGTTTCGTGAAACCCACCAATGAGAAACTAACAACATTCTGTATTACTCGATCCAGTCTCTGGATGAGACAATCAATTATTTAAGACTATTTGATTATTAACCAAATAATAAACTGATAACACAGAGGAGCATGATGGGACACTGGAGGACTAGGTCTTCTTCTTCAGATCCTCAAAGCGTCGTGATAGGTCATCAAAATCGATGTCATCAGAGCTCGCAGTGTTCCGTCCAACTCCAAAGGAGGAAGTGGGAAGCGTGTTGGGAACTGAGGGAAGCTCAGGGAGGGCGTTGTTATCGTACATCTTGGATGAAGGCCCAGGGCCTGTGGAAAAAACATAGGTTTAGATTAACATTACAAATGCAGCCCCAAAGGCAATTTATGCAAAAAGCAAGAAATGCTATAGATTGACGTGTAGGAAAGAATATATTTCACTGAAAACAACTTACCAGAGACCTGGGATGGACCAGAAGGTTTAATAGACAGCTGATCAATCTGAAAAATACACACGCATGTGTTAAGATGATCTCTCTACCCTGCCTGCATGTTGAAATGTTAAAGTTGAATAGATACATGAGAAGGCAGAGGAAAACAATATTAGTATGTGATTGGTGGAGGAGGAATCATTGAAGTAGTGCATTGCTGCGAAAGCCAACACAGCTGTGGTAAGAATTAGCAAAAAGCAAGAGCTAATAATATAATTAACCTCAAATTGCATTTACTTCACTATGAAGAACATTGCTTCCCTGCCTCATCCAGTAACACACTAGTTTTGACAGCAAGCAGATCTCGGTTTCAGAATACTATACTCCCTCAGAGCATTCAAAGACCGTCGTATGCAGTTCAGCAACAAGGTTAGTGATTAGCAGTTAATACCAGCTATGGCCCGTTCACACATTCTAATCTGTTCTCATCCAATCCCCATCATGCCCTTTAGCATAGCACTGTGCTGCAGACAAGTGACGGCACAAGCACACTATAATGAACTCCTCTTCCCTGAAAGGTGAACTGGCAGTCTGTCCATCTGTCTGGAGAAGCAGAAGGGGCTGGGTGCTCTCACACTTACAGACTCATAGGTGGGGGGGCAGCTTGGCAGCTCAGGGGGCTGCCCTCCTCTCATTGGAGGCAAGAAGTTGTTAAAGGCATCATAGGTGCCAACAGAGGGGCCGTTGAACCCTATGGGGACGGGCATCTGAAGAAAAAAACTAAGTTAATTACATTCATATGAACATCTCTATATTTCAGTCTTAAAGCTGGAATCCTTAATGGTGAAACAGCCATGTCTGTTGGCGATATTACAACAACAACGAAGTTAATGCAAACAACTAACACGGTTTACTTCCCCTGTGACATCATTGCACGCGCGATAGAAGAGCACAATATGTACTGCCAATTTTTTTTTACCATGCTGCACCAAGCTCCTCAGCTCGGCAACAAAACAATAGCGGTCAGTGGCGCTGTTTCCCCCTACTGCGGACTCCATCTGTAAGCAACGATCTCGCCAAACAACAGTTAAGTGTCTGACTATTGAAAAACAAATGATCTTACTGCTCCTTTGGGTGTTGGGTAGCTGAACGCTGATGGGGGGCCCATGGGCATGGGCATGGCTCCAGCGGTGAAGCCGCCGCCACCACCACCACCCCCTCCACCGCCTGGCTTCTTGAAGTCAGAGTCCACATCTATGAGGTCAGCCTCCTCGCCTGTACACACCTCTGGCTGCGAGGGGGAAATAAAAATCAAATTTTATTCATCACATGCTTCGTAAACAACACGTGGAGACTAAAAGGCTCTGCATGGTCAAGTCGACATCTGCATTGGCTGTGCAGAATTTATGGTGATATGGCCTCTGCAGAAGTCAGGGCATTCATACTTCTTGCGCGTCACGGAGCAGCGCAGAGCTGTTGTCAAGTGAGTTTGTGTTTATACAGGACCTCCCGCCCCCACATACCATGTTAATGCGGAGCTATACTGAGCCCTCCACATTGTTACAAAATTCGAGAGGCGCGCAGCGATGCGGTACAGAGCTTGATTTGGCCTGTACCAAATCAAGCACCAGTGCGTCACACCCTCCATAAGAAGCCTCCGACCATATTTTCGGATCAAGCATAAATTACCTTTAACAGTGAAATGCTTACTTACGGGCCCTTCCCAACAATGCAGAGAAATAAAAAAAAATAGAAAAGTAATAATCAAAGTAATAATAAATACACAACGAGTAACAATAACTTGCTTATAAAGTAAATTTAAACTAACACTAAATATTGATAGTCAAGCCATAGATATATACATATAACTAGGGATAAAGTTGCTTGGCAACAGGATAGGTAATGAACAGTAGCAGCAGTGTATGTGATCAGTCAAAAGTTAGTGCAAAAAAGGGTCAATGCAGATAGTTAAGTAGTTAACTAAATAGCTACCCAGACTAACTATTTAGCAGTCTTATGGCTTGGAGGTAGAAGATGTTCAGGGTCCTGTTGGTTCCAGACTTGGTAGTTTATAAATAGCAGAGGGAGTCAGTCAGAGGCAGACAGGTTTCATCATCAGATACTCACTCTGACCATGGCGTCTGACTCGTAAGGCACGTTGTAGTTCTTGGCGATCTCAATGAGGTAGCGCTCCACCAAGATCTTAGGAGGAGCTTCTACACTCAGTTTGTGAATGAGCTATGGGGTAAAGGAGAGACGGAGAAATACGTTTTAGGCACACAAGAAAAACACCAACATATATCTTGAAGCAGACCATCTGAAAATTCATACCCTATCATTGACAGTCCCAATTTGGTTTGTCCTACAGAGCTTGCCATACTCCTTGCTATATTTGGCACATAGCTGATCAGACACCTGTATGGAGAAAGCACAGTATCAAGGATCACAATACAGCAAAAAGTGTAAAGTGCATAACATTTTTTTTTTACTGAGGACTAGTTTAAAGTTTTATTATTCGTATGTACGGGATACGCGTGGTATACATGGTCCAACGAAATGCTTACATGCAGGTTCCTTCTCCACAATGCAACAGTAAGAAATAATAAAAGATACGAATACAAACAAAGTAAATGGCAGTAGAATAGAATAATACATTGTAGTATAAGTATAATACAGGAAGGCATTTACAGTCCAATAGTTACATGTGTATTGGGGAAGGAAGGAGGGAGGGGATGCAAGTGTTAAAATTAGGCAGCATAATAAGACTAGTCCAAGCGACTAGACAAGCTATTTCCAGGGTTAATGCAGCAGCACATTGCATACTACTCACAATTTTGAGCTCGTTGACCTCAGACTGCAGACGTGGGGCTGCCCAGATGAGAGTGGACACAGCCTCCTGCAGACCAGGGTCCAGCTCCCTGTCAAGAAACAGAAAGTTAGTGTTAAAAGACAGGGCTTGACAGATTTTCTTACTTATCCGAAAGCTCAAATAATTTGTTCAAAAATGAAAAATGGTCTGTAACACCATGGGCCAAAAGGGTGACTTTGTGTTTTTTGTAATGCAAGGAACCACTTTACAAAATATGATTATCATTACCATACAGAGAATCTGAAAAATGTATTCCACCCTCTGCCTATTGACTACATTGCATATTCAGACCGTCTCCAAATAGAACACTGAAAAAATACCTTGTCGCCTCGGGCATTCGAACCGGCGACCTTTCGTTACTGGCTAAACGCTCTAACCTCTAGCTACCTGCCGCCCTTTAAGGCTCTCCTGGAGGATGGTTGGCAATCCTTAAATAGCCTATATCATTTTTAAACATTACAACCAAATACTTGTCTTTATTCAATAATTTCCTTATTTAATGAATAAGTGATCAAATGGCTTAGGTAGGCTACTTCAAAGCAAGGTAACTTACTAAGACATGTTTATCTATAACCATGTAAGGCTAAATATGAAGGTTTACATGGAGATTATTGACAATTAGGCTACTCTTGGGGCCGGGGCGATACCAGTATCGCGATACTCATTAGTATGGTGGCAAGGAAACAAAATACAAAGCGGATTTAACTTATTTAAGAAAACAGCTTTAATGTTGGAAACAAACATTATGTTGTCATCCAGAGTCACGTTTACAGCGGGTGAAATAAATATTGAACACGTCACCATTTTTCTCAGTAAATATATTTCCAAAGGTGCTATTGACATGAACGTTTCACCAGATGTTGGTAACAACCCAAGTAATCCATACATACAAAGAAACCAAAACAAGTAAGTTCAGAAATTAAGTTGTGTAATAATGTGAAATGACACAGGGGAAAAAAGTATTGAACACATGAAGAATGGGAGGTGCAAAAAGGCATGGAAAGCCAAGACAACAGCTGAAAACTATCAGTAATTAAAAAGCAATCCAGCCCCGTGTCAGTGCAAATTAATATCAGCTGATTCAGTCCCAACTGATGGCCTACAAAAAGGTCTCATTGCCAAGGTGTCACACAAGACACATCTCATGATGGGTAAAAGCAAAGAGCTGTCTCAAGACATTCGCAACCTAATTGTTGCAAAACATAATGATGGCATTGGTTATAGGCGCATTTCTAAGCTTCTGAATGTTCCAGTGAGCACTGTTGGAGCCATAATACGGAAGTGGAAAGACAATAATTTCACCATAAATTTGCCTCGACCACCATTAAAGCTGTTTTCTTAAATAAGTTAAATCCGCTTTGTATTTTGTTACCTTGCCACCATACTAATGAGTATCGCGATACTGGTATCGCCCCGACCCAAAGAGTAGCCTAATTGTCAATAATCTCCATGTAAACCTTCATTTAGCCTTACATGGTTATAGATAAACATGTCTTAGTAAGTTACCTTGCTTTGAAGTAGCCTACCTAAGAAAAATGGTGACGTGTTCAATACTTATTTCACCCGCTGTATGTATTTTCCAAGCTTTAGAACACAATATTTTACATACAGCAGGTTTTTAAAAGGACCAAAGAGTGTAGTCTGCTTCCGGTTTACATTTTTGTCATGGAAGAAATATTGCGATACTGCTATTGTCCCGGCCCTAGCTATTTTAAGAATATCTTTAACACTGTCAGAATGACTTGTCCAATGTTGAATAGAGGGGAATAGAGTCAACTCCCAACTTTGAGTGCTTGAGATGCATTTTTTTTTTTATAACAGGAGTAACGCACCGGTTCATCAACTGCGTGTCGGTCATTTATTCAAGATCGCTGGACAACTTTTTTTTTTTAGGACATCGGACATGACATTAATACACGCTATTAGCTAAATACTTAACTATTAAGATAACTAGCCAAACTACACAATATGTTTTGAAGTGGCTAACCAGCCAGTCAGTTAGTCAATCATTATTTTATAGACCACCTGCTGCAATTTCTCTCCTCTGGCCCAATCACACTGGCATTAATGCAAGGGATGCACACATTACTTTTCCAGGATGTTCATGGCTGTATGATCCCTGTTTGCTAACCAAAACTTTCAGTTGTAAAGCTGGAATCCTTAATGGTGAAAAAGCCATGTCTGTTGGCGATATTACAACAACGAAGTTACTGCAAACAACAAACACTTTTTTCTTCCCCTCTGACATGTTTTGAGGAGGTCGGCAAGGAGACATGATGCAAGCAAATAAACAATTGAGTCTTTGTCCGAGTCCTCTAGGCTGGCTCACTTACTTCATGGACTGGATGAGGCCAAAGCGAGCCAGCAGCAGGTCACAGTACAGTTCTAGGATCTCCATGGCCTCTACCAAGTAGTCCTCTCTGATGATGTGCTCCACACGGATCCGTGCTCGCTCATCTTTTCCTGTTGACAGGTAGTCCGCAATCTCCTTCCGCGACTTCTGAGCTAGCTCAGCTACAAAGAGACAGAAGATCCATTCTGTAAGCTTTACCTCTAAAGACAACCCGAGACACAAAAATGTAAATGAACAGAGAATAGGCTAAAGCTTGTGTTTGTATGTAGTTGCCAGGCTCACTTTTCTTTTTCTCCATGAGCTTCAGGCGATTTATCACCAGTCGGAGATTGACCCGGAGTCTTTCTGCTTTGAATCCTCCCCCGAGCATGATGGCCAGCTAAGGAAACAAAATAAGTTGGTATTGAAAAGAGGAGCCGATACATACTGGCAAGTCTGACAACTTGTTTGCCACACTGGCATGCTGTCATCACCCACCATATTGTTTTCACCTATCCTTTGTTCAGATAACGTGAAGATGAAGGAGATGAGGGAACAAGAATAGGTTTAGACCCTTAAGGAGTCATCGCCATCATGTGAGCGGGTTAATGGCCACACTAGTAACTACAGGCAGGTAGGACAGAAGCAGAAATAGAAAACAGACAGCCACTGAGCTATGTAGCTAACTTAGCTAGCTGTATCTGTATTTTGTGTACTTTCGTTGTGGCATTTTGCACCTGCCCTGTGTTTTGTTGTAGCTGCTTGACAATGAAATTTCCCCCCGGGGGATCAATAAAGTACCTATCTATCTATCTATCTATCTATCTATCTATCTATCTATCTATCTATCTATCTATCTAACAGTAGTATTCACCCCCTGAAACCAATAACTGGCTAACTAGCTTACATCGCCTCTATTGGAAATTCAGAAAGTATAACGTTACACATTTTACTTTGTTGAATTAACAAAATCCATGTTGATGGTACACATAGTACATTAAATTGTTAACTAACTAGCACAACAAGGATGAAGAAATATAGTTAGCTAGGTACTAGTAACATTATGCTAGCAAGATAGCTCGCTGTCTAACGTTAGCTAGTTGGATAAACAAAGCAGTGCTGTTCGAATCTAAACGTATACAGCTAGATACAGTAATGTCAACTATAAAAACGATCAACCAATAAAAAGTCATAGTGTATATAACATCACTTACATTTTATATCTAATTAACACCATGTTTTGACATTACCTGTTAGGGTCGTTAGTTATGTAAACAGAAACTTGTCGAGCTGCTTGACTTCCGTGAACGTGAGCCTTCCTTCTCAGTCACACAAAAAACAAGATGAGTGACGTCACGGGACTTGGGCGGGTCACAGACACTCTTCACCACACCCGCAGTCTTCACCACACCCTTCACCACACCCGCAGTCTACCCCACACCCGCACTCTTCACCTCACCCGCAGTCTACACCTCACCTGCAGTCTACCCCTCACCCGCAGTCTTCACCTCACCCGCAGTCTTCACCTCACCTGCAGTCTTCACCTCACCTGCAGTCTACACCTCACCCGCAGTCTACCCCACACCCGCACTCTTCACCTCACCCGCAGTCTACACCACACCCGCAGTCTACACCTCACCTGCAGTCTACCCCACACCCGCAGTCTTCACCTCACCCGCAGTCTTCACCTCACCTGCAGTCTACACCACACCCGCAGTCTACACCTCACCTGCAGTCTACACCACACCCGCAGTCTACACCACACCCGCAGTCTACACCTCACCCGCAGTCTTCACCTCACCTGCAGTCTACACCACACCCGCAGTCTACACCACTAGAAGGCGACGGTGGATTGGAGAGCCGTAAACTAGGGCTGAGGTCCAAACACTTAAAATACACACCCTCATCCACTTACCCTCGCTTTATGCCCTTTGGGGGGGAATCCCAGTCGCCGTCTTGTGGGCGGTCCAAATTATTAGCCAAGGGAAGTTTGCAATGTAAGCCCCTCAGCCCTCGTTTTTAGTCAGTTTGCGTGTACAATTATGTTCACTTTGGGGCCTGAAACGCCCCATAATTCAATTCGCGACGTTTGTCCACCCGCTAAGAAAAGTCCACCGAAACGTAAAACCTCAAAGGAGAAGCCAACATACAAGTAATGTTGTTGTTTGGTTAACTCCAATTAATTTGCTAGCTACCACACAGTAGGCGTATATTACATTATAGTTAATTTAAATAAATATGCAATCCTTATTGACTGTAGCGCAGATAAAGCAAACACAACCTACCTTTGGTTGAAAATACAATCATCGCGGGATGAACTAGTGACGAATTTCAGGGCAAGGGTGGTCCATTTAAAGATCCCTTCTTCCTCCCTGAAACGTCATCAAAGTGTCCACTTAATTTGAGGGCTGAGGGGATAGGGTGTGTCTTAAGTGTTGGGACATCGACCTAGATTTCAAAGAAATTAGACACGCCATAAATGCACAGTACGCTAGCTACATAGCCAGAGATGTTGAGGAACACAACCACAAAATATCTGGTCAAACTGCACAGGACAGCAAGGCTGAGTTTCAAAACTACACCCCGAAGCTTCTTTTTTTTTTAGATCTGAAAAGCCCTTTAAATACTCACTCACATGAAAAAGCTGCTGCAAGTAGTGTTAGTGTGACCCTTGAACATTAATCACTAATTTAATCAACTATTTAGCTAAATAATAATAATAGTAGTAAAATGAGGTTTTACGGCATGTGTACATTTTAGTCATTTAGCAGACGCTCTTATCCAGAGCGACTTACAAATTGGTTCATTCAACATAGGATAGCCAGTAGGACAACCACATCTCGATCACAGTAAGTACATTTCTTTAAACAAGCAGCTGTGAGTAAAGTCAGTGCTAGCAGGGAAATAAGTCAGGTGCTAGTTTAGACAAAAGACAAGTGTTATAGGTGATTTTTTTTTTTTATACATTTACATTGGGGGGGGGGGGGGGGGGGGATGGGGGCTAGAAGGATTACTGTACTGTCTACGCATTCCACGGAGGGCTGAGTGTCTGCGGGTTTTTAATCCTTGAGTTAGTTCTTGATTGATCAATTAAGATAATGGATTAGTAAGGAACTCCCCTTACTAATCACCTAATTGTCTAGGTCTTGATTGAAATGAAAAACCAGCAGACACTAGGCCCTCCATGGAATAAGTTTGGCACCTGTTTTACAGGGTCAGCCATGGCAAACCGCGAACAAATTATGGTTAAGTGCCTTGCCCAAGGGCACTTCAGCAGATTTGTCACCTGCTGCCCACAGATTGATTAGCTGAACAGATCAATAGTATGAATCTAATTGATCACAAAAAGTCTGAATAAATGACATGATTACAAGTAAAAATTACAAACTTGTGAGCACTGGTTAACAGCTTTCTCTTTAAAAAATAAAATAAAATAAAAATATGTACAAATAAATATGCATTATCATAACAATCTAAATGTTACAACTTGAGTTTGCTGGCTGAGATTTCTTTGTGTTTCTTCTTCTTGGACCCTGGGTCCTTGGCTCCTTTGATCTGGCTCTTCACTTGGTCTTGTAGTTGGGAGAAGAAGGCGGAGGAGGAGTGGAGAGCTTTATTCTTCCCTTCATCCTTGAACAGAGAACAAATAAAAAAAATAGCTATTTTTAATAAACAATTTGTAACTGTGAAAGCCAGCTGAATCCTTGGTATTGTAATACATAAATGAAAATGTGTGGAGCACACAATGACCTTATCAGTCTATATTGATCACACAGAAATATAATGGATGGGCTTGCATGTTAACTAAATATAAAAACAAGACACGCAGAGTGAAAGAAAACACTGACCTTCAATAATGTTGCTCTGCCTCCCTTTGTGAGTTTCTTGAGGTTTTCTGCCACCTCTGCCTTTGATTGCTTCTTCTTCTCTCCAGTTCTGTTAGCCTCCTTCAGTTTCTGTCTCTTCTCCTTCTCACGGATCTTGATGCGCTTCACCTTCTTCTTCTTACGTCTGTCTCGTTTCTTGTCTGCGGAGGTCTTTTCAGAGTCACCCAGCACGTCACCAGCCTTGTTCTTCTCCTAAGATCAGAAAGGAAATGGTGTTAACCCGTCCTCAGAAGCATGTATTAAAAGTATACCATGGTGGACAACAGTAGTTCATTGGTTGTCTTCAACCCTTGAATGCTTTTGTACACGTCAGTGTACTCTACTAGAATATGATTTCCCATAAGAACTTTGTGAAACATTATGGAGAGGGATGCATGACAAACCTTGACTTCCTCTGGAGCCAATAGAGTGGCATTACTAGCACTGACTGGCGCTACCTCCTCCATAGCAATAGAAGGCAAGTTGGAGACAACTTTCACTTCAGGAACAGGCTGCAGGACACAAAGAAATGGTAAAACATATCAATATTGTGCAAAAAGCATTTCCACATTTGTAAAAAAAGCCTTCATTATACACTGGGTGGTTAGTTTATTATGATCCCCATTTGCTACTGCACATGCAACAGCTACTCTTCCTGGGGTCAACATAAAAACACATGACAAAGTACAGAACAGTAATAGACATAAGATATTACATTAAATAAATAAATAAACTATATATACATATTCATATGTACAGTTAAATTAGATCTTTAGAAAGAGGAGAGGCGCTGTGATACAATGTGTTTTTAAGCTAAACTTGCTTTTTGCCTGTGTAACCTCTGGTGGCAGAGCATTCCACAATGACATGGCTCTATACATAACTGGGTGACGCATTAAATCTGTTTTTGGTTTGGGTACCGTGAAGAAACCCATAGTGGCGTGTCATGCATGTCTGAAGTGTATGCAAATAGATTATACAAGTGGTTAGGCATTTTCAACACACAACTGTGTAGTCAATTTCTCCTTAACCATGAAAGACTATCATGTTGTTGATGTTAGTTCTGTGTGTGCAGTTAAGGGCAAGGCGTGATGCTTTGTTTTGAGCCAGCTGTCCAGGGCACAAGGAAACATTGACAGGAAGACTCACCGGTTTGGGTGTGAAGTGGAAGTTAGAGAGAGCGTCAAGCTTAAGGAATAGAGAATCCATGAGCTTTTGAATTTCTACATGGGCTGGGTTTTCTTCCTCCTCTGTCTTTTGCTGAAATACAAGGGAAATAGATAGAAATAATCTATTCAATAAACAAATTAATTAATTGCAATATAGAGAAAAGCCAAGTATGTTCACCCTCAAATTTAATGGTATAACTACCTGATTCTGCTTGAGGTACTCTTGCTCATAAACCTCTGCCAGGCTCAGCTTGCTCTTCTCATGGTCCAAAGTCAGCCTCTTCTTGTACTCAAACACCTCTTCCTTAGGCTTCTCCTTGCGCACAACATCATCCCACACCTTGGAAAATAAAGTCAGAAAATAGAATTGCCTTTGAAATGTGCAAATGCGGTTACTTCGGAACTAAATACTGGAAAAACCTATATTTGTTCCACCTATTTACTCAGAATGAAACAATGATGACACATTTAGCTGGATCCAACTGAGAATAGTTGTTCGGTTTGTTGTCAAGGTGGAGTTAAGTCTCTAGAGGCGGGTTAGCTGACAATGTCACAAAAACGATACACGCGATTCAATGGTGCAGACGTTTGTGTGTGTTGTGATTCTGAAAGGCCAGATACAGAAGCTAGCAACAATGTCAAGAAGCTGCCATGTGGTGAATCATAGGTGGCTAGTTTCAGCTAGTTTTATTTTGTTCTTGATACAATGTCTTGTTTAGCTAGCTAACTAACAACCATAACAATGTACTTGAAAGACAAGTTATCATTGTGCAAATGCATGTTTTCAATAAACATTGGAGACAAAATAGTTTACATATTTTCAACAATCTAAGCCAACTACGTCTTTTCTGCCCCATAGTTGAGCATGCATCAGTTTATTGATAAACAAACGACCCATCTATACACTGACCTGGTCTTTAATTCTCTGCTTGATGATGTCCTCCAGCTGCAAAGTGGTTTCCTCTGTTACAGCAGGGGCTGAGAGAAAACAGAGTAAATGTTAACTGACTGAACAAACCCTCACTAACACACAGCTGACACAAACTTACAGTAAGTACAATTCTAAACCATCTCCAATAGGATTGACAGCTAAACTGAACAGATTGGCAAGCATGTGGTACGTACCCATCCTGGAGGCCGAGTCAAATGCCACATCCACCTCCAGAAGGCTGTTCTCTGGACGAGTCTGAGCAGACACCTCTCCTGTCAGTTGCCATGGCTTCTCTCCCATGGCAGCCTTTTCCAAATCCTGGATCTTTTCAGCCATCTGTAAGAATTTACCATTTCATTAGTGTGCTACATAAAGATAGATATATATATATATGGCAGATGAAATGAGAGTAAATGAAATGACACCCAACCCAACTTAGATATTCTAAAACAACCCTTGAGGAAAAGCTTGCCTTGTCTTGTCGTTTCTCAAAGGATGATTTGGATTCAGGTTTTGTAGCATTTTGAGACTTTCCTCCAAAGACGTCCGCTATGTCTTCTCCCTCACTGTCGTCACTTTCTCCAGGTAGGTTAAAGGTCACCCGTTTCAAAGCCTCCTTGGCTTGTCTGCACTCTTCATCCTCAACAAAGTCCCTAGAACAGCAAAGGAACAAACACAACACTTATCTTAAGTACAAAATTAATATCCCTCCCCTATTGATGCAATTCCAACCATGACATTCATATGAGATTTCAACTTCAGCCACTTACTCTTCTTCTTGTTCATCATCATCATCATCTTCTTGCATCCCATCCATACTGTTTTCCTCGTCCTCTGCGTCTGATTGGTCAGCTGTTTGTGCAGGATGATCATCCACAGCATCAAAGAAGTCTTTGTACTTCAGATTCCTCGAACTTTTCAGCTACATAGTACATTAAAAGGAATTCAATCAGTGTGTTTGTCTACAATAATGACCAGAAACACCACCAACCACATGTAGCTGGACAGTAGCTAGGTCTGGCAGAGAGAAAAGCTATATGATACATACTGTGCTTGTTTTTTTGGAAGAAACATCTTCACCAAAGAGGTCTACGTCGTCATTGTCATCTCCAGAGGGCAAGTCCTGGAAGTAGTCTACATCCTCGTTCCCCTCCTTCCCCTCCCTTTTGTCCATATCATCCAGAAAGGACTCCATCTCTGAGAGCTTGAAGAACCTGTCATCAACCTCTGATGGAGGACCCGGTGGTTTTGACTCTCTCCCCACTGAGCATTTCTTCTGTTTAGCTTGTTTTTCTAACGCGTCCACATCAAAATCTACATCAGAGTCCTCGTCTGTGTTATCCCCTCTCAAGGCATCTATAGTAGTTTTAAGCATGGGTAGTTCTTCTCCTTCCCCATCTTCATCTTCCAAATCCCCATCTCTCATCTCCTCTTCTATGTCGTCACCATCTTGTTCATCCCCTTCACCTGGCACCTCGTCAGCATCCTCTTCATCAAACAGGATACTCAGAGTTGTATCCAAGGCAGCCTGACTCACTGCTGTCTCAAAGTGCTTCAGCACTGCAGTATTCTGGAGCTCCAGCTCCTGCCATATCTGTTCCTCGTCAAAGTTCTCAACCACCAACTGGTCCAGAGGGCTTCCCTTTGAGTCTGCTGGCTCGTGGGATTTGTGTAAATCATACAGGGTCTTGGTGAGAGAAATGAAGTCTGTTGCCACTCCATCCTGAAGACTATAGACATAAAGAAAGAATACAAATAGTTTGTTAACAGTATTCTTCAGTTAGTACAGTGATAAATATTGTTTCACATGTCAGAAACAGTCTTTACATGTTTTATCTCAGGCTACAGGGCGGCAGGTAGCCTAGCGGTTAGAGCGTTGGGCCAGTAACCGAAAGGTCGCTGGTTTGAATACTCGAGCCGTCAACAAAGTAAGCTAAATCCATCATGGCATGGTTTGGCAGTATGGCAAAACTAAACACGATTTATTTAGTTACAGGCTGTATCACAACCGGCATTGATTGAGAGTACCATAGTGCGGCGCACAATTCGCCCAGTATCGTCCGAGTTGGGCCGATGTACGCCTTCATTGTAAATAAGAATTCGTTCTTAACTGACTTGCCTAGTTAAATACATGTTAAATAAAAATTAAATAAATAGTAGCAGTCTTCTTAAACAAACACTGGCCTTGAAAACCCACAGGGTGTGCAGGGTTTTGTTCTAGCCCAGTACCCACACCTGGCTCAACTAATCAAGGGTAACTAAATTACTACAAAGCAAGTTTATCGGTGCCGATATCTTAAAGAATACTTGACGTGTTCTAGCTAACCAAACAGGGAACGCTTGCAGATCGTTGCTTGCTAGCCTTAGCATAGTGTAACGATGGCAGCAAGTTAGTGAATTGATTTGAAGTTACACATATCTGGATATTATTATAAAGATGTTGCACTTACCTAAGAAAATGTTCTGGATGTGCAGTTTTTATGTTTAGTAACTTTAAACAGCCCTCCAACTTGTTACCTATGTCTCCGCTAGCCATCGTTTTTCCTCACATGGGAACATGTGTGTAACAAGAAAATATGCTCCCCCAGAAACAATCTCTGTTCTGCTACAAAGATCCGGATAGCAGGTCCGGTTTAGATTTAGTTCGCTGGATAGACAACATTAATATCCCAAATAACTTTATTTACAAGTGCAATATACTTTTTTAAATTGAAAAGCAACATAAGTGTGCTCTATCCCATGGTCTTGACATTCAAAGCGATTCGCTACCATAGGTTGCACGAATCTTCGAAAATATGGCTGCGTCCGTGTTGAAGGTTGCATGTAAGTATAGATAGCTAGCTGTTGGTAGGTAGGTAGGTAGGTAGGTAGATACTTTATTGATAGCCGAGGGGACATTTCTACAAATACCTTCGTCAAGCAGCTACGTGAAAAATGCCAGAACGAAAATACACAAAACACAGATACATGATACATAGTGTGGCAGTATGAAAAAGTATAAAAATACAAGAAGTCTGGAGTGCAAAAAGCTATAAAAAGACATTGCATAGTATGGGTGAATGGCTGAATATGTACACTATACATTGTTACAGAGTGTTAGAATGGAAAAAAATGATACAAATATTGCAAGTTGATATAGATAAATAAGGAGTATTTACATGGTTAACTATACTATACAGGTCGATGGCAGATAAATACTTAAATAGCTAAATGTACATATGATATAAGTGAGGGTAGTAATAGTTTACTTAATATACAGTCTGGTTAAATGAACAGGTATGTGACTATTTTGCATGGTTAAATTAACTGTACAGGTAAATGACAGGAAGATTAACTGTACAGGTAAATGTTAGCCAGCTTGCTAACCTCAGCTGACAAATGTTGTTTCACATGTCAGAAACAGTCTCTTTACACGTTTTATCTCAGGCTACACAACAAAGTAAGCTACAGCCTTCGTTTTTAGTGCAGAATTACTTTTTGCAAGTGTTCCCTGTTGCTAACTACTTTACCAATCCAGGTAGCATATTCAATCAAACACTATCCGTACTCCGAAAAAAAAACAGTACATCATGGTTTGGCAATATGGCAGAGCTAAACACTTTTTATTTCTTTAGTTACAGGTCTCTCAACGTGTGTTCGTCACAGTTGTTCTCCAATGCTGAGGAGACTTTCAACCTCAACACCACTCTGCCAAGGTATTCCAGGATCTGTCTGGAAACTGGGAAGGCTGAATCACATCGCTATAGCTGTACCAGACATGGAAAAGCCACTGCTCTTGACAGAGATGTTCTGGGGGCTCAGGTCAGCGATAAAGTTCCCCTTCCTGAGCATGGAGTCTACACTGTCTTTGTGGAGCTGGGTAACACCAAGCTGGAACGGCTGCACCCACTCGGGGAGAAGAGCCCCATCGCAGGCTTCCTACAGAAGAACAAATCTGGTGGGATGCACCATATCTGCATTGAGGTGTGTCAGTCTTAGCAATGCTGCATATGCTGTTCAGCCCACATGAATGGGCTGTATTCACTCATTCTATCCTTATCTCCTTGTCTGTTCTGTAATGTAATCATATTGTATTGTTACAATCATATTGTTATTTTTGTGATTTCAGGTTGATGATATCAATGCAGCGATAGTGGATCTGAAGGCTAGGAACATAAGAACCCTGTCAGCTGAACCACAGATAGGCGCTCATGGGAAACCTGTCATGTTCCTCCACCCAAAAGACTGTGATGGAGTACTCGTGGAACTGGAGCAAGCCTGAATATCCGCAGGTCTCATTAACTCTGTAGCTCACAATAAGTTTGAAAATGTATTCATTATTGCACTTTTTCCACCAGTAATAATAATAATAGCAAAGGTAGATGTTTTTAATATGTATAATACCAGGGTTTTGATCTTGAAAATATTATATATATTGCTTTGTTTCCCTATTTAAAAGTAAGTGTCTATTTGCCTATGCTGTGAATAAACTCAATGATTGACTCTCTAAGTACTGTATGGTATGTAAATGCACATTTATCAAATGTGAGATGTACATAGATACATGTTTTTATGTGAAATAACTCAACATTTATTTTCACACGGATATAAACTGAGATGGTAGAGCTGCTGGGCAATGTTTATTAGGAGCGAATAAGTCATGCCGGTGGTTAGTATACAGGCGCGCCGGGGCGGGAGGCACAGTCGTTACACACTCTCTCTCTCTCTCTCTCTCTCTTGCTTTCTCTCTCTCTTTATCTCTCTCTCTCTCTCTCTCTCTCTCTCTCTCTCTCTCTCTCTCTCGCTTCTCTCTCTCTCTCTCTCTCTCTCTCTCTCTCTCTCTCTCTCTCTCTCTCTCTTGCTTTCTCTCTCTCTCTCTCTCTCTCTCTTGCTTTCTCTCTCTCTCTCCCTCTCTCTCTCTCTCTCTCTCTCTCGCTTTCTCTTGCTCTTTCTCTTTAGCTTTCTTTCTCTCTAATTGTGGATAAAAGCAAAATGGCCCTTTTATTTGCAACTTCTGGTTTAATCTCATTTGAACTTGCCATGCAACAGATCAAATGTCTTAATATTAAAATGTATAGACTGATTTGACAAGCATAAGCATGTATTGATTGTAATAAGGTTGTTTCAGTGTACTAAAAGCATTTAAGCTCAATTGCATGGACATCTAAGCAACCTGTCCAGTCTTATCTTTAGTGTTGCAGCTGGCTTTTCTTATTTCCTCAGTGCTGCTGTTCTTCAGGCTGTTAGGATTTGGAGTGAATAAAAGGAAGTTTCTGCATGAATATAAGTTCATGGCCTTCAGCATATATTCCTAATGACATTAGCCAGGCTCTTGTTTTGGAACTACATTTCAGGCAATGTGTTTATGTCGCTGACTTTCTGCAGCATTAAACTTGTAATACTTTAATTTGCTATGAAATACGCACATTCGGTAGGTCACCAGTCTGCATTGGTGTAAAGTACTTAAGTAAAAATACTTGAAAGTACTACTTAAGTAGTTTTTTTGGGGTATCTGTACTTTACTATTTATATATTTGACAACTTTTGCTTCACTACATTCCTAAAGATAATTGTGTACTTTTTACTGCATACATTTTCCCTGACACCCAAAAGTACTTGTTACATTTTGAATGCTTAGCAGGACAGAAAATGGTTAAATTCACACACTTCTCAAGAGAACATCCCTGCTCATCCCTACTTCCTCTGATCTGGCGGAGATACTAAACACAAATGCATTGTTTGTAAATTATGTCTGAGTGTTGGAGTGTGCATCTGGCTATCCGTAAATTTAAAAAACAAGAAAACTGTTCTTAATATAAGGATATTTTAATTA
This sequence comes from Thymallus thymallus, assembly GCA_023634145.1. Taxonomy (NCBI): domain Eukaryota; kingdom Metazoa; phylum Chordata; class Actinopteri; order Salmoniformes; family Salmonidae; genus Thymallus; species Thymallus thymallus. The sequence goes on along the minus strand of CM042380.1, from coordinate 23,322,079 downwards.
TTTGTACTTACTTTTACTTTTAATACTTAAGTATATTTGAGCAATTACATTTACTTTTGATACTTAAGTATATTTAAAACCAAATACTTTTTGACTTTGACTTTTACTTGAGTCATTTTCTATTATGGTATCTTTACTTTTACTCAAGTATGACAATTGGGTACTTATTCCACCACTGCCAGTCTGGTGCCTCGATCAATCTTTTTACTGAATACAGAAAATACATTCCATCCTGTCAAATTGATACTTTCCAAATGCTGGGGTTAAGGTATTTATTCCAATGTCACAGTTACCTTATCACTGTATGAATGATTGATATACAATTTGTTATGTCTGTTTTGGGACATATGTCTTTGCAATCATACTGAGCCATCGTCAACCTGAACTAAAGGGAACAGTATCTTATCAGGATGATTCATGGGTGGTTGTATTTCAATATTCCTTAACATTTCAGTAATTTGTGTTGTCTGTCTGTCTGTCTGTCTGTTTCCTGAATGAAATTATTCATTAAGATGGCAATCTTTGTTAAAGTCACACACAACAAAATATTAACCATAAAAATGGAGAGTCCCTCTGACTTCATATGCTCCCTTTATATACTGTACAGTTCCTTCAGAAAGTATTCACAACCCTTGACTTTTTCCACATTTTGATGTGGATTAAAATTGATTTAATTGTACATTTTTTCTCAATGATCTGCACAAAATACTCTGCAACGTGTAAAAAACGAAAATACACATCTTGATTACATAAGTATTCAACCCCCTGACAGTGATTACAGCTGTGAGTCCTTCTGGGTAAGTCTCTAAGAGTTTTGCACACCTGGATTGTACAATATTTGCACATTATTCTTTAAAAAATTATTCAAGCTCTGTCAGGACATTTTCGTGTGTAGATTTTCAAGCCGATTAAAGTCAAAACTGTAACTAGGCCACTCAGCAACATTCAGTGTTATCTTGGTAAGCAACTCCAGTGTATATTTGGCCCTGTGTTTAATATTATTGTCCTGCTGAATGGTGAGTTTGTCACCCAGTTTCTGTTGGAAAGCAGACTGAACCAGGTTTTCCTCTAGGATTTTGCCTGTGCATAGCTCTATTCCGTTTCTTTGTATTAACAAAAAACTTCCTAGTTCTTGTCGATGCCACCACCATGCTTGAAAATATTAAGAGTGGTACTCAGTTGTGTGTTGGATTTGCCCCAAACATAATGCTTTGTATTCAAGACAAAGGTAATTTCTTTGCCACATTTTTTGCAGTTTTACTAGAGTGCCTTATTACAAACAGGATGCATGTTTTAGAATATGTATTATTCTGTATAGGCTTCCTTCTTTTCACTCTTTCAATTAGGTTAATTTTGTGGAGTAACTACAATGTTGTGGTCCATCCTCAGTCTTCTCCCATCACAGCCATTTAACTTTGTAACTGTTTTAAAGTCACCATTGGCCTCATGGTGAAATCCTTTTCTGGCAACTGAGTTAGGAAGGACGCCTGTATCTTTGTAGTGACTGGGTGTATTGACACGCCATCCAAAGTGTAATTAATCACTTCATCATGCTCAAACAGATATCAAATGTCTGCTATTTTTATTTTTATCCATCTACCAATAGGTGCCGTTCTTTGCGAGGCATTGGAAAATCATATTAAATACTATTATTGCACACAGCGAGTCCATGCAACTTATTATGTGACTTGTTAAGCAACGTTTTACTCCTGAACTTATTTAGGCATGCCATAACAAAGGGATTGAATACTTATTGACTCAAGACATCTCAGCTTTTAATTTTTTATTAATTTGTAAAAATGTCTACAAACATAATTCCACTTTGACATCATGGGGTATTGTGTGTAGGCCAGTGACACAAAATCTAAATTTAATGAGTTTTAAATTCAGGCTGTAACACAACAAATAATGTGGAAAAAGTCAAGGGACTTGAATACTTTCTTTCATAGCTTGCCATTGGAGGCAAAGATTAATGGATTTTATTGCGTGTTATGAAGTATGATGGTTTCCAATCTCGTCCTCTTTCTGTTATATAATGTCATTTAGCTAAATATGATCACTCAATGAGCTGCACACTGATGCATTAGGAAGAATTACTGGCTTACAGATACATTCACTCCCCATTCAGTGAAATCTCTTTAAATTCGTTGTGACTGATAATCTTAGGTAAAAAAAGAAAAAAACTCTAATGTCCAATTATGCAACAATAACAGTGTAGTTATTTTTGCCACTAAGATAAAAGTGATTTGTAAATTGAAAAGTGCAGGAAATTTGATTCAGATGTTTTTTTCTCCCATCCATGCATGATTTCTATTACGCTACAGTTTGGCTATAAATTTACTATAGCCTATTAATTATAATCAACAAAAAATAAATAGAATGGACAATGATGGTGTTTTGTATGGGTCGCACTGCACGCTATTTTTTTTCTCTCCATTATCTTTTCCGTCTCGGTGGTCGGGTGGGGTTTGAGTCTATCGCCTCTGGTTGCCGCCACAACACCGTAACGAACGGAGAACCACATATGTTTTACAAACTCTGTGGGAGAACCCAATGGGGAGAACTGCAGTGGGGTCTTTATACACGTTCCCGGGCCGCTTCAACTGGTACTTCTATTTTTCAGATTCAGGGGCTGGTCCGCTTTCTCTCGATGTAATCTGATCCCGTGAAAGTGTTTAGGAAGCATCATCAGTTTTCACAATTCTAAAAAAGGAGGTGACTTGAGCGACAGAAGAACATACGTTGAATTCAGCAGGTAAGATAGTGTGGCCTTCATTTATCTACAAAGAAATGTTAGATGTATCATTACCGACGTGTCGAAAAGAAAGGTGCTTTTTGGTCCGTTATTCATAGAGCATCTCTGGAAGAGAGCAGACAGCAGCCATGGCATAGGCTCATCATCTGCAACTAGCTAATTCACCAATATGGATTTTTAACCGCCTGCTCGACACACTTTTAATGCGGGTAAATGTGTATAATTATTCAATACATGCTACATTCTCCTTTGCTTAAATGCTGGGAATATTAATCTAATCTGAACAAATGTATTGTCAAAATGTAAGTTATGGTGCTATATGGAGAAATACATTATGTGGCCACATCTACCTCAGATGTTGTCATAATCGTAGCAGGCTGTGCGATAAAGTAGCCGAGCCATTGATACATCTTGAAAAAAATAATATTTTGTTGACTTGTGTAATTGTAAAGTGATTTATGCCCTGTCTGTCTGTCTGTCTGTCTGTCTGTCTGTCTCTCTGTCTCTCTCTCTCTCTCTCTCTTCTCTCTCTCTCTCTCTCTCTCTCAATTTCAATTTAAGGGCTTTATTGGCATGGGAAACATGCCAATGCTAACATTGCCAAAGCAAGTGAAGTAGATAGTAAACAATAAAAGTGAACAGTAAACATTACACTCAGAAGTTCTAAAAGAATAAAGACATTTCAAATGTCATATTATGTATATATACAGTGTTGTGACAATGTGCAAATAGTTGAAGTACAAATGGGAAAATAAATAAACATAAATATGGGTTGTATTTACAATGGTGTTTGTTCTTCACTGGTTGCCCTTTTCTTGTGGTAACAGGTCACAAAGCTTGCTGCTGTGATGGCACACTGTGGTATTTCACCCAGTAGATATGGGAGTTTATCAAAATTGGGTTTGTTTGTGGATCTGTGTAATCTGGGGGAAATGTATATCTCGTATATGGTCATACATTTGGCAGGAGGTTAGGAAGTGCAGCTTAGTTTCCACCAAATTTTGTGGGCAGTGTGCACATAGCCGGTCTTCTACGGCAGCATTTCTCAATAGCAAGGCTATGCTCACTGAGTCTGTACATAGTCAAAGCTTTCCTTAAGTTTGGGTCAGTCACAGTGGTCAGGTATTCTGCCACTGTGTACTCTCTGTTTAGGGCCAAATAGCATTCTAGTTTGCAGGTTGTAGAATTTAATGGCTCTTTTCTGGATTTTGATAATTAGCGGGTATCGGCCTAATTCTGCTCTGCATATGTTATTTGTTTTTTTTCGTTGTACACAGAAGAGTCTTAATTTGGTGTTTGTCCCATTTTGTTAATTCTTGGTTAGTGAGCAGACCCCAGACCTCACAACCATAAATAATAATATTGGGGAAGATGCCAGAGCTAAGGATGATGTTAAAGAGTTTAAGTATAGCCAATTGGAATTTGTGGTCTGTATATTTTATAATTTCATTGAGGATACCATCAACACCACAGGCCTTTTTGGGTTGGAGGGTTTGTATTTTGTCCTGTAGTTCATTCAATGTAATTGGACAATCCAGTGGGTTCTGGTAGTCTTTAATAGTTGATTCTAGGATTTTCATTTGATCATGTATATTTATTTGCTATTTTTTCTTTGTTATAGGGCGAAGGGAGAAGTGGTTTACCCATACATCTCCGTTTTGGATAGATAGCTCTTCGTGTTGTTGTTTGTTTAGTGTTTTCCAATTTTCCCAGAAGGGTTTAGAGTCTATGGATTCTTCGGTTACAAGGAGCTGATTTCTGACGTGCTGTTCCTTCTTTTTCCGTAGTGTATTTCTGTATTGTTTTAGTGATTCACCATAGTGAAGGTGTATTTATGTATTGTTTTAGTGATTCACCATAGTGAAGGTGTATTTCTGTATTGTTTTAGTGATTCACCATAGTGAAGGTGTATTTCTGTATTGTTTTAGTGATTCACCATAGTGAAGGTGTATTTCTGTATTGTTTTAGTGATTCACCATAGTGAAGGTGTATTTCTGTATTGTTTTAGTGATTCACCATAGTGAAGGTGTATTTCTGTATTGTTTTAGTGATTCACCATAGTGAAGGCATATTTCTGTATTGTTTTAGTGATTCACCATAGTGAAGGTGTATTTATGTATTGTTTTAGTGATTCACCATAGTGAAGGTGTATTTATGTATTGTTTTAGTGATTCACCATAGTGAAGGCGTAGGCTCAGGTTTTCTGGGTCTCTATGTTTTTGGTTGGATAGGTTTCTCAACTTCTTTCTTAGGTTTTTGCATTCTTCATCAAACCACTTGTCTTTGTTGTTATTTTTCTTCGGTTTTCTGTTTGAAATGTTTATATTTGATGGGAAGCTGAGAGGTCAAATATACTGTTTAGGTTTTCTACTGTCAAGTTTCCACCTTGTGAAACGTTTTGTCCAGGAAATTGTCTAGAAGTGATTGAATTTGTTGTTGCCTAATTGTTTTTTGGTAGATTTCAACACTACTTTCCTTCCATCTATAGCATTTCTTAATATTATTAAGTTCCTTTGTTCAAGTAGAGTGTTATTTTGCTGTGATCTGATAGGGGTGTCAGTGGACTGACTGTGAACGCTCTAAGAGACTCTGGGTTGAGGTCAGTGATAATGTAGTCTACAGTACTACTGCCAAAGCATGAGCTATATGTGTACCTACCGTTGTAGTCCCCTCGAAGCCTACCACTGACTATGTACAGACCCAGCGTCCGACAGAGCTGCAGGAGTTGTGACCCGTCTTTATTGGTTATGTTGTCATAGTTGTGTCTAGAGGGGGCATATGGGGGAGGGAATGCTGTCACTTCCAGGTAGGTGTTTGACCCCATGTGTGCTGAGGGTGTCAGGTTCCTGTCCAGTTTTGGAATTTAAGGTCGCCAAAGACTAGTACATGTCCCTGGGCCTGGAAATGCTTGATCTCCCCCTCAAGGCTGGAGAAGCTGTCATCGTTAAAGTACAGGGATTCTATTGGGGGGGATATTTTTTATTTTTTTACCTTTATTTTACTAGGCAAGTCAGTTAAGAACAAATTCTTATTTACAATGACAGCCTAGGAACAGTGTGTTAACTGTCTTGTTCAGGGGCAGAACGACAGATTTTTACCTTGTCAGCTCGGGGATTCGATCCAGCAACCTTTCGGTTACAGGCCCAACACTCTAACCACTGGGCTACCTGCCGCCCCAGAGGTAGCACACATGGACATTTTTCTCTGTTGAGATAATTTCCTTATTCATTTCTAGCCAGATGTAAAATGTTCCTGTTTTGACTAATTTAATAGAGTGGGTTAGGTCTGCTCTATACCAAATTAGCATACCCCCTGTTTCACACCTGGTAGTTTGGTGGATGGGACTACCAGCTCTCTGTAACCTAGAGGGCAACCAGTGGGTCCGTCTCCTCTATACCATGTTTCTCTCTCTCTCAGTCTGTCTCTCACTCACTCTGTGTGGTGAGCACAAAAAAGGAGGAGGTCGAACAAAAAGAAGAACAATAAAGAAGGAAGTCAATGTATTAGCGTTTAATATCTCACTGACACGCCTGAGACGCAGCTCAGAAACACTAACCCACACACACACCACAGGGAAGGGAACATATAAAGGGTGTGTTCGTGTGGAATCTGGGGATGGGAATCAGGTGTGGACGCGTGAGCGCAGCTGCCATCATAATGATGCCGGGGGTTAGTATGCCGGCGCGGGAGGGACAGTCGTTTCTCTCTCTCTCTCTCTCTCTCTCTCTCTCTCTCTCTCTCTCTCTCTCTCTCTCTCTCTCTCTCTCTCTCTCTCTCTCTCTCTCTCTCTCTCTCACTCAATTCAATTCACTTTATTGGCATGACACAACAATGTACATATTGCCAAAGTATCATACATCAATATATATATTTTTTATATATATTTATATATATATATTTTTTTTTTCTTCTATTTTATATATATATACATATACATACACACGCACATACATATATATATATATATACATACATACATACATACATACATACATACATACACATATATATATTTTTTTAAATATAAAAAATATAAATAAATCTCTCTCTCTCTCTCTCTCTCTCTCTCTCTCTCTCTCTCTCTCTCTCTCTCTCTCTCTCTCTCTCTCTCTCTCTCTCTCTCTCTCTCTCTCTCTCTCATTTAATCTCCCCAAATCAGTCTGTCGACTGTATGTGAGTGTCGTTGTAATTGTGTAATGACATTACAGCGGTACTACTGGATTTACATGATATAACAGTTTGGATTTCCCCTGATCTCTACGAGGTTGAGAGCCTAATGAATAGGTGTAACACTATTACCAGAAATGATTGTACTGGTCTCCTTTGAAAGACAAGATTTAATTGCATTTGATAAAGTAGGCTATGCTGTAGGATACATTAGTTTTTACAATACTACTGTCATAGTCTGTCGTGAGAATACCACTGTCATAACACAAGAGTTCATGGAAATGGGAAAGATGACTTGTTGTTTTTGTAAATCTCTCTTGTCATTATGAGGGTTATTGTTATTTGTTTATTGCTCTTATCACACACACACACACACACACACACACACACACACACACACACACACACACACACACACACACACACACACACACACACACACACACACACACACACACACACACACACACACACACACACACACACACACACACACACACACACACACACACACACACAAACACCAGCACCATAATCATGAACAGAATGGACTGCTAATGAGAACTGTCTGCTTTTGATTCTCTTAGGGTTGATTTCCTTTGTCTGTTGTGTAACACTCTAGCCATACAAGAGGACAGAGCAGACAGCAGACTCAATGTAATTATTTTTGGTGTATTGTTCTATAGAAACTCAAGGAGACATGTCAGGGTTGCTAGGCTCAGTGCAGTCAACTTGTGTCCGGTCTGTCTGATACTCCTGCATATTGATAGAAATGTGTTTGGAAGCCTACAAAAAAGCAAGCCCAACTAAATCTGAAATTGGCCTTTGAATTAAACAAAACCATGTTCTGATTACATTTTGATTGTCCTTTAGTCAGGCTTGGTACGAATCATCACTGCTTCAAGACTATAGAATTGTCAGATGACACACAGATGTGTTTGATGTCTCTCTTAGCTCAATACACATTTAAATTAAGGCCTTGATGTTTTTATTCATATACACTATATATACAAAAATATGTGGACACCCCTTCAAATTAGTTGATTCGGCTATTTCAGCCACACCCGTTGCTGACAGGTATATAAGGGCTAGCGCGTAAAAATCATCTTTCCTCTGTTGCAACACTCACTACCGAGTTCCAAACTGCCTCTGGAAGCAACGTCAGCATAATAACTGTTCGTCAGGAGCTTCATGAAATGGGTTTCCATGGCCGAGCAGCCGCACACAAGCCTAAGATCACCATGCGCAATGCCAAGCGTCGGCTGGAGTGTTGTAAAGCTGGCCGCCATTGTACTCAGGAGCAGTGGAAACACGTTCTCTGGAGTGATGAATCACGCTTCACCATTTGCAGTCCGATGGACATATCTTAGTTTGGCGGATGCCAGGAGAGCGCTGCCTGCCCGAATGCATTGTGCCAACTGTAAAGTTTGGTGGAGGAGGAATAATGGTCTGGGTCTGTTTTTCAGGTTCGGGCTAGGCCCCTTAGTTCCAGTGAAGGGAAATCTTAACGCTATAGCAAACAATGACATTCTAGACGATATTTGTGGCAACAGTTTGGGGAAGGCCCTTTCCTGTTTCAGCATGACAATACCCCATTGCAAAAAGCGAGGTCCATACAGAAATGGTTTGACTGGCCTGCACAGAGCCCTGACCTCAACCCCATTGAACAGCTTTGGGATGAATTGGAACGCCGACTGCGAGCCAGGCCTAATCTCCCAACATCATTCCCAGAAGAGTGGAGGCTGCAGCAAAGGGGGGACCAACTCCATATTAACGACTCATGATTTTGGAATTAGATGTTCAACGAGCAGGTGTCCACATACTTCTGGTCATGTGGTACATCTTGCTTTCAAGATGACTGTAAATTAGTTACTGTAACATGATGACTGATTTTGAAGATGAATAAATACCATCATTTTTTGGGTTGGGTTTACATAATACCCACTGCACACACTAGTTGAATCAACGTTGTTTCCACGTCCTTTCAACGTAATTACTGTGTCCAGTGGGTAGTCTCATATCATGAGCAAGTTCATCACCAAATTACATTTATGTCATAATACTTGCACTTTATTGTGATATTACATTCACATTTGGAAATTCTATCTAGTAAATGGTCATTCTGTCCTAGATTAGGTGTCTGGTTTAAAAAGGGCCCCCTGGGGAGCCTGTGGAAGGTGTGCAGCTCTGGAGTCACCTTGGTCCCCAGCAGGTGGGCTCTCTCCACGGCCCGAGATCTGCTCCATGTTCTGGCTGGCTGGCGCCTGGCAGCCTGCCTTCTCTTGACCCTCTCCCCTCTCCCAGCCGTCAGAGAGGGTGCTTCTCTGCTCGTTCCTGTTTTATGTGTGCCACAGGAGCTGAAGGACAAACACTGTGTCGCAGCAGCATGCTGGGATGCTATTCATGCGGCAGCAGGAGAATTCTAAATTGGACTCTTGCAGATGAGAGAGAGCCAAGAGAGAGGTTGTACATGGGGATCTTGTTTCCCTTCTACTCAAGCTGACCAAGGTGATGATTATAACAAGCGAATCAGCTAAGGCTCAGATAAATGGCTATTACCTTATGTACAGCAGTATAAGATAATTAGATTCTGCTGTGGTCCTGTGAATGACAGAAGCAAGCGATGTCTTCATAGTAGCCTAATTCAAATGTTATGTTTGAACAGAACCGATGTCACACATAGCTGTTTATGATATATGATGTGTCCTTTCTTTTCTTTGCAAGCCTGTCATGTAGGCTACTGATGTCCAAGGCCAGTCAGTTGCACTCTGGCAGTGGGTTGTGTCCAAGATAAGATGTGTTGAAGGATGTAGAACTCTCTCTACTGCCTCTTGTGGTGTTTCTAGACACGTCTCTCAGCCTGCAGCGTCCCAAGGAAATCAGTTTGACAGTTGATTAATGTAGGAATTTGTTTGAGAGATTACAATTAGCACCCCAGTTATTACATGGTATTACTGCCTGGGACATTAGTGTATTTTTGTAGCACTACAAATGGAAACCTTTTATCAGTAGCTTTTCTATTTCCAGATAATTAAAATGTCATATGCTATCTCAAAAAAAACATTTCATTATTTGGAATTAAACAGTCATTGTGATCCGATTTTTAGATAGAAATCCAGGTGAACTGTTTTCGTGATTTGTAACCTGGCTCAGAAAGTAGCAAAAAATATGTTTAATATTTGACACACAGACACCTCTGTATGAAATGTGTCTGTTAGCTGACGTTTAAACCTGTGATAATGTTGCTTTACTACAGGATGTTAACCCTGCAGGAGAGCTGTCAGCCGTGTGCGATCATTGTCTCGTGAGAGATCTGGCTTTGAATTTGGCACGAGGAGAGTATAATCAGAGGCTACTCTTAGATCTCATGGCATTGCGGCTCCAGAGTGGCGCAGCGGTCTAAGGCACTGCATCTCAGTGCTAGAGGTGTCACTACAGACACCCTGGTTCAATTCCAGGCTGTATCACAACCAGCCGTGAATTGGAGTCCCATAGGGCATAGAACAATTGGCCCAGCCTTGCCAGGGTGTGGCCGGTGTAGGCTCTCATTGTAAATAAGAATTTGTTCTTAACTGACATGCCTAGTTAAATAAAGGTTAAATGTAAAAAAAAAAAAAAAAGAAAAGCTTTTTATACTCTAAAACATCCCTTTATGGTCATATTTATTTACTTCCCTTAGTATATAGCTTAACTGTTTAGGGGGAATCCATCACATGGCCACTTTGTGTAGTTGCTTTTCCACTGTTAAAATGCTCTTGAATTTAGTGGGTTTGTTGTGGGCTTTCAATTTCATGTAGTATGTCATCAGGACGTTTATGTTGTAAAGGGGATTTGCATGTTTTCTATAAGTCGTTGCATCACAGGGACAAGCTGTGTAATTACAATCCTTCATGTTTTAAATGTTGCTGCTTTTTGCTGGGGAACTCCGCCAACATCCAGAGCACCCTTAGTCACATTATGCTGTGATGGCTTCAGAATACTTTCTTCACTAAAACGACATAACAAACTCTCCATCTCAGTTTAATACTAAAAGAGAAGAGAGAAATACAACTTTGGAACATCATTAAAGAACTCAAAGTGGGATTATTTCCATCTTTGATCAGAATTGTTCATTCAAAAACTAAAGCATGAGGCTATATATTTGTCTTTGAGGCACTGATGTTCATTAATATAAAAGCAAAGTTAAAAACAACAAGTCATCAGGTGTTTTAAATGCTCTAGTGATTAGTGAGTTATGATGTCAGCCACCATTATGCCCTGCTAGGAAGATTAGGTCATTAGTAGGGCCACTTGACCTATGTGCTGTGGAGGGATGAGAGGGACGCCAGTTACATGTTTTAAGACACAGCGTTTACCCTTCCTTACCCGCTAGGTGTTCAGTTAGCACAGTCTAGTCTAATGAATGATGGGACTCTTAAAGGGGAAATCATTTCTCAGTCCACATAGAGGTTTGATTGTTTAATCAAAGTCATAGCAGGAAGGATGACTTACTACCAAGTTGTGATACCTGAGACTAGAGGTCCGCCCCCCCCCCCCCCCCCACCCCCTCAGATCTTTTGCTTTGTGTTGAGGATGGAGAGGGCCCAAGGCAGGCTTGGTTAGTGGCATATTGATTCAACACCCATCTCGTTGATCATTTGTAACAATCCTTCTTCAAAACCTGATGCCTTCTTTAAAGTGTGCTGTTTATCCGCAGCGATGAGAAATGAGGAGCGCTCTGATGTTCAGCCTTTTTGAGGGTTTCATAGCCAGGGTGGAAAGCCTTTTGATGTGAGCTGAGCAGTTTCCCGGCAGAGGGAAAACACGGTGTGTGACTCATGTCTGTCTCTAGTAGAGAGCCTGCCACAGTTATTACCCTTCCGTCTGTTGTTAGCGTCACACTGAACGTAATCACACCCACCTCCTCTCCCCGACCCGCCGGCCGACTGGGAAGTATGAACAGAGGGTGCTGCTGGAGGACAGTGGTCTGTCTTGTCAGTGACCTGTAGCCCTGGTGGATGACCCAGATGAAATGGTTTTTCAGCTTTGAGGGATGTGGATGTCTGACAGTCCTCATATACCAGGAGGGCATTGGGTCATATAGGCTTTGCTGAGTGTGCTGAATGATGCTGAGACATTTATTTCAGTTTGAAGGGCCAAGGCTACCTGGAAATGGCACTTTAATCTTTAGAGCAGCAAGGTTATACCATACTGCTGGAGAGAGTCACAGAATTTAGAAGTGGACTGATCATTTAGATGTGTCTATGTATGTATGCTATATATTGTAAGAATTTGAAACCCTTACTGGATAGAATCTTAAATAATTGGTTCACTATTTATGAAGTAAATGTTTTTTAAAAATCTATTTCACTTGTTTTTGAGAAACTTACCAAAGCCACGATAGACTTCCTAATTGCTTGTTGTGCAGTGTGGGGGCGTCCAAAAAACATGAACACCCAAATACTGTACATCCTTTTAGAAACTGACACGCTGTCAGTAATAGTGATGTAGGTCTTTAGATGTTAAATTGTTTAATTCCGAACGCTATAATCCATTTTGTGTGATTCAAACTGTTTCTCCTACCCAGCTGTGTCATTATCCGTGAAGCCTGCTGCTAGACTGGACGGAGAGTTACCACTTGAGTTCAACAAAATAAAAAAAAGATAAAATGCAAATTAAGTTCGGAATGACACAACTTCATGTGTACAACATCTAAAGACCTGCATCACTATAGCGTGTCAGTTTCCAAAAGGACCTATTTGGGTGTTTCTGGAGTTTCTGGAGCTTTTGTTCTTGTTTTTTTCAACACCCCCACAATGCACAACAAGCAATGAGAAAGTCTATTGCGGCTGGGGTAAATTTCTCAAAAACAAGTGAAATTGCCAAAAAACTGTCTACACCCTTCTATAACATGCAGTTTACATAAAAAATATAGATTTACTTAATAGTGAACCACTCATTTAACTCAATTTTACATGTTGTTAACTACAGTACATTATAGGGCTGGCACAATTACCGTAATAACCATGTAACGACGGTTATGGATGAAGACCACCGTGATTTTTGACCGCGTACATTATATTATTTGCTGGTTTTATCACCAAGTATATCTGTGTAATGTAATCGGAACTAATGCTTCTGTTGGATTATCTGAGCTTTAAGGAGCCCTGATTCAAATTTGTAGACATTATGTCAATGTGTCTCAGAATCAATGAAGTGATATCTTATTGTCATTTCCAGATCCCAGGACATTAGCATTTAAATGAACTAAACCCCAATTACAACAGACTTTCAGAGGCTGAATGAAGCCACTTTTGGAAAAAGAAAAATTGGCAACAGAAAAAACCTTGAAACCCCTAGAGAAAGCCCTAGAGAAAGCTCCATTCACACCCGTATAAATCATGGGTGGCACTAAAGGAAAGCTTATTAACACCCCAAGAGGGAGGCAAGGAGAATTCTCCTGTGCCTTCAGAATACCTTAAACTGAGCAAAGCGTGGAACTAAAAGCATGCAGACCGACAACCGATATTACTCTTTCATCTCAGTTCAATTATTTGTTTTGGAAAGTAACAAGGGAGTATAGCCTAGATAGGCATCATTTATCATTAGCTTTGTGACAAGTGTGAGGAAAGATTTAGCTGCTGCACACATTTCGTGTGAAAGTCCCTGTTATGTACATACTCTTGTTTCCTCGTAGTAGTTAGTATGTCTTCTATATGTAGACCTACAGTATGTAGAAGGCATAAGCTTAGGCTACTACACTGTGTGTAGGTGGGCATAGTGAGGCTGCAGGTGTGTGTGAGTGATACACTGATATACCTATTACCAGTCGTCCCGTACATTGCTGCAGTGTTGTGGGTCAACAAAGCCCACCTTTGTCTTTGTGTGCTTCCTACGTTATGCTGTTATTACTACTTTGGCTTGACTGTATTCAGTGGGCCTGCTCATTAGCCACTGTGTTTCTGGGAGGATTGCCTGACATTAGCATTTAGATGTAGATAGGGCTTTGGCTACCTTCTACAATACACTGGTTACTGACCACACAGCTGGATGGTTGTTCTCGAAAGGAAAACAACAATTTCTACAGCAGCCATGAAAACATTTACTTATTTTAGGTTGTGATTTAACATGATACATTTCCCCGCAAAGGGCTAGCCTGCAATTGAATTGTATGTGTATCTAAAAAACATGTCCCCCTCATTCTTAATCCTCTAAACTTGATGTCCCGCCCCTGCGCAAATTGAATTAGCATAATATACAAATCCCTATAAAAATCTGTCAGTTTAAGCTAGAGATGTTTTTTTGCATTGGATACGTCTCAATCCACCGCATCTGCCTATGTAACATTTCTGCAAGGTGTCAGAGCTAGAGTGCTGTTTGTCAGACCATGAGACACATCCCGAAAATCGGTCTTCTTACAGCGTCCGAACGGTTTGGCCTATAATCTATTATGGCCCCTCTGTGGAAAGATGAGACTCTTTAAATGGAATCCAATTTATTTTGATAACTTTAAAAACCATCAGCGAGACAGCGAGGGTGGGAGAGAAAGAGAGAGGGATGGAGTGAGAGAGAGGAAGAGAGAGAGAGAGAGAGGAAGAGAGAGAGAGGAAGAGAGAGAAGCCTTCACAAGACAGACTGCCAGTACGGACTAAGCTGCTCAGACATCTAGCCCTTACATCCATCTGAATGGGATCTGTTCTATCTGGGCAGTGATGACATAGCTAGAAATATCTAGACATTTTGTTTGACCAAATATTTCACAGGAGAGATTTAATTTGAGCTAGGCATCGTAGGCATCATTGTACAATTAGGATGAAACCTGAATGCACATTTTTGCTTCATCAATAGTCCTACTTATGAAGTGCACCATGTTTTCCGTATGATGTTCAGCACCTTGGACAGTTCCTTTCTGGCATCAGTTGTAAACACCTTGGGTTGTATCTGATATCCTGGTGGAACAGCTGCTTTGATCTACTGTCTGGTAATATCATTAGGTTTCTCACTGGGACGATGGGCATATAGATATCCCCGGAACTGTCACACAGATGGAGTGTCAGATCCTGATATCTCTTTCCTCTTGTGTTTTCCTTGTTTTCCGGAGGTCTTACTGTGTAAGCTAAGCCTCCGCTATCACAGCTCACACATTGATATATGATACTGATCCTTAATTGGTATCTTCTCTGATTCATTTGTTGTACTGACTGGGGTTGAAACACTAATGGTAGAGTAGAAACAAAGACAGATATTGCAAATATGCACAAACGTGTTTATGTTAACTCTGCATCACATCAAATTGATGTATTCCATCTCGGCATGAGGTTTTGTCTGTGAACAAATGTCACGCATCATTATTTTTCTTCTTTACGTATCTGACACCGCTGTGCTTGGGAATAAATGAATATCAATTGAAAAGTCTGTGACAGGCCTCTGTCTTTCTCGTAGGAGTAATTGTTTTTAACGCATGGATGAAATGTTGGATTGTACTTTAGAAGACAGTGGGGGGCTTTAGGTCTGACTTAGAAGTCCCTCAGCCGATGTTCTTCTCTCTCTCTCTCTCCTGCTCAGAAGTCTCACACTGAGAGGCAACACACAATGAAGGAGGACAACTAAGGCATAGAACCCTGAGAAGTCTCAGCTTCACCTCCTACTGAGGGAGACAGGAGGGTAGAGCTGACATAGAACTGTCTTTAGGCGCTGAAGTAAGATAGTCGAAAATATGAAGATGTCAAAGGAT
Source organism: Thymallus thymallus (assembly GCA_023634145.1). Classification (NCBI taxonomy): domain Eukaryota; kingdom Metazoa; phylum Chordata; class Actinopteri; order Salmoniformes; family Salmonidae; genus Thymallus; species Thymallus thymallus. The sequence continues at coordinate 23,306,444 of CM042380.1, read as the reverse complement.
GAACAAGAAAAGTGGCATTCTAAGTGGTGCTCTTTAGTTTCAGAATCAGAACATCAGAATACCCTTGATTTGTTTTTGCCATTCCCAATGAGGGAATTAAGAGAAGGCATTTGGAGGGAAGAGATAGTGACTGAAATAATAATAATAATAAAACTCTAGTGTCAGCACTTACATGGTTGAACGTACCCGACCTGTTTGTCACCCCTGGTTTAATTCTAATCACATTCACTGGAGCAAGATGTTAATAGCCAGCCCCTAACCTCTAGAATGTCTTACCTGGTGTTGCAGAGTCATACTGCCTGGCCATGAATATACCGTAGCCTCCAGACTAAGGGGAATACATGTGGAGGTCAATGCGTACTATTTTGACCAATAACAGTGTGTTTATCACAGTTCTTGCCTCAAAGCCCTCTAATTAATGTGTCTGCAATATAGAGGAGAGTCCAATGATTGCTTTGGGATGAAAGGGAACGGCATCACAGAGGTGAGAAACCTTGATGGGTGTAAAGTGGCCTTGGAAAAGCTTAGCAAGCCTTTAAAATGAAATGTCTGCTGTAAGGTAGAGGGTTGTGCAGATCGATGGAAATAGATTTCCTTCAGGACCTCACCTGTTGTTCTGTGTTGTTCTGTGCTGTGGTGTGCTGTGCTGTGCTGTGGTGTGGTGTGCTGTGCTGTGGTGTGCTGTGGTGTGGTGTGCTGTGCTGTGCTGTGGTGTGGTGTGCTGTGCTGTGGTGTGCTGTGGTGTGGGGTGCTGTGGGGTGATGCTGGTGATGTGTGCTGTGGGGTGCTGTGGTGTGCTGTAGTGTGCTGTGGTGTGTGTGTGTTTGTGTGTGTGTGTGTGTGTGTGTGTGTGTGTGTGCGTTCCTCTGGACTGCAGAGATGTCCATGTGCTGAGTCAGGCCTTATGTAGAGGATAGTGTACCTTCACTTATTCACCCATTTAGAATGGAGAATATTTATGTGCATTTCAGAGCAATTGAAGCCCTTTGTGTGTAATTAATGATGGCTGATTGCATATATTCCTGTGATTTGTCTGATGACTCTAATGGAGTGGACTAAGTGTTACGGCAGAGCTCAACGAGCATGGAGGGTGTGTCATGTAATGTAATGTAACTTAACGGATGTCAGCTCCTGGCATATGATTCAGCTAAGAGGAGTTATTGACAGACAGCAGTGTGCTCCTCAAGTCTTATCTGCTAGAGGTGTCACCCACACCGCTGCCTATTGTAGGATCTAAACATTGTCTGCAGAACACTGGGAGAGGATCAACACATGACCTGTCTGTCACCTTTCTCAAAACGAATAAGAAAGGCAAATACACTACACTGTTAGCAGACACTGAGAAGTTACTACACTGACTCAGACTACAGTCATCACTTCCTAAGACAGTATACAATATGTACAACCATGTACAGATGTAGGATCTTAATTTGAGCCAGTTTGCTACAGAAGGAAAATAATCTGGCAGCAACAGGAAATGATTAAACAGGAAATGTTTAAACATGTTAAACTGGTCTAAAAGTCATATTTACATAGATAAGCATTGTACAATTAAAGGTAAAATATGTGCTAGTGATTAGCCAGCTAATCGTTATATTTCAACATCAAGTTTAGCCAACTTATTTGCTAGCTAACAAGGTTGAACAGTTGAATTGTTGTGAACACATCCTTCAGTCTGTCTCCAACTGTTTGAAAAGCATGCTAGCCTGTCCACTTTGTTCTGATAGATGTTGAAATTAAATCAAGTGGCCTACCTTATTTCTCAGAATAAGAATGAGCTGCCAATTCATTATATAATTGTGTTTTTATGCTTATTGCACATTTATAAAACACAGACTAGACAGCTAGTGTAACAGTCTGAGGCTAAAATGCTCACTCTCGCTAAAATCTGTCAGAAATAAAGCCAATGCCTTTCTATGGGTTTATTTTGGACCTAAGCTTGTCTCCTGCCTTCCGTCCTTTGGGACAACGACTCCCATTGTTAGGGCGGAGACGTGCATCTCGTCATTATATCTCTGGTGTAAATGGGGAGGCGCACACAGCACAGAAGGAGCGAAAGTGACAAGACCAAAAATACAACACGAGAACAAGCGTACAAAAACAAAAATAACAAAACCTTCTTGCTATATTCCAAATGCGATACAGGCATTTGGAATATAGCGCAAAAACATCAATTCGAATTAATCAAATTAACTAGATATATAGCCCAGCCCTAGTTTAACAGGTCAACATTCACAAGGCTGCCAGGACACGTACTCAGAGCATGCGTTTATCAGCTGACAAGTGTCTTCACTGACATTTTCAACAGCCTGTAATACCTACATGTTTCAAGCAGACCAACATAGTCCCTCTACCCAAGAATGCCAAGGTAACCTGTCTAAATAACTATCGCCCCATAGCACTCACATCTGTAGCCATAAAATTATTTGAAAGGCTGGTCAGGGCTCACATCAACACCATCATCCCAGACACCCTGGACCCACTCTAATTCGCATACCACTCCAACAGATATAAAGATGACGCATTCTCTATTGCACTCCACACTGTCTTTTCCCTCTTGGACAAAAGGAACACCTGTGTGAGAATGCTGTTCATTGACTACAGTTCAGTCGTGAGAACACGAGAACACAACAACACCTCTCCCTTCTTAGGAGGTTCAAAAGATTTACAGTTCTACAGCTGCACCATTGAGAGCATCTTGACTGGCTGCATCACCGCTTGGTATGGCGACTGCTTGGCATCTGACCGCAAGGTGATACAGAGGGGAGTGCGGACGGCACTGGGGCCGAGCTCACTGCCATCCAGGACCTTTATACCAGGCGGTTAGATGAAAGCTCTGGACTATCTGCATTGAACCTTTGAAACTTTTTTTACTCATCACATACAATACTGTTCAAAAGTTTGGGGTCACTTAAAAATGTCCTTGTTTTTGAAAGAAAAGCAAATCTTTCTTTGCAACTCTGCCTAGAAGGCCAGCATTCCAGAGTCGCCTCTTCACTGTTGAGGTTGAGACTGGTGTTTTGCAGGTACTATTTAATGAAGCTGCCAGTTGAGGACTTGTGAGGATCTGTTTCTCAAACTAGACACTCTAATGTACTTGTCCTCTTGCTCAGTTCTGCACCGGGTTCTCCCACTCCTCTTTCTATTCTGGTTAGAGCCAGTTTGTGCTGTTCTGTGAAGGGAGTAGTACACAGCGTTGTATGAGATCTTCAGTTTCTTGGCAATTTCTTGCATGGAGTAGCCTTCATTTCTTATAACAAGAATAGACTGATTAGTTTCAGAAGAAAGTTATTTGTTTCTGGTCATTTTGAGCCTGTAATCGAACCCACAAATGCTGATGCTCCAGATACTCATCTAGTCTAAAGACGGACAGTTTTATTGCTTCTTTAATCAGCACAACAGTTTTTAGTTGTGCTAACATAATTGCAGAAGGGTTTTCTAATTATCAATTAGCCTTTTAAAATGATAAACTTGGATTAGCTAACACAACGTGCCATTGGAACACAGGAGTGATGGTTGCTGATAATGGGCCTCTGTACACCTATGTAGATATTCCATAAAAAAATCTGCCATTTTCAGCTACAGTAGTCTTTTACAACATTAACAATGTCTACACTGTATTTCTAATCAATTTGATGTTATTTTAATGGACAAAAAATGAGCTTTTCTTTTAAAAACAAGGACATTTCTAAGTGACCCCAAACTTTTGAACGGTAGTGTAATGTTGCTGCTACTGTTTACTATCTGTCACATTAATGCTAGTTATATGTACATACTGTATCTATCTTAATTACCTTGTTCCCCTGAACATCGATTTAGTACTCAATTGTCTCAATTGTCCCCTTCATCTACACTGATTGAAGTGGATTTAACAAGTGACATCAATAAGGGATCATAGCTTTCACCTGGATTCAGCTGGTCAGCCTATGTCATGGAAAGAGCAGTTCTTAATGTTTTGTGTAGTCTTTGTATTTAGCTAAGTTATTGTTACTCATTGTGTATCTATTATTACTTTTGTTATTCCGTGTTTTACTTTTTTATTTTTATTTATTCTATGTTGTTCTCTCTGCATTGTTGGAAAGGGCCTGTAAGTAAGCATTTTACTGTTAGTCCACGCCTGTTGTTTACGAAGCATGTGATGAATACAATTTCATTTGAATTATTATGTGGATTATAATTCCTGGATGTTTTTTTGTAGGAGTTTTATGTTAGGGCGAATCAAGTCTGACATTTTTGAGTGGAAATTACAAACTTTAGAAGCCTTTTTGAACCTTGAATACACTACTAGTGTGCAGTCTGTAGTCTGTAGCTAGCTGCTATATTAGGTTATATGTTCTTACAACATGTGATAGGCCTACTGATACTGTAAGTTCGGCACAGTATTTCGTTTTTTCATATTGCAGTAATGTACTTTAATTGGTTATTTAAGCAATACGGCCCAAGGGGGTATGGTATATGACCAATATACCACGGCGAAGGGCTGTTCTTAGGCACGACACAGCCCTTAGCTGTGGTATATTGGCCATATATCACAAACCCCAGAGGAGCCTTATTGCTATTGTAAACTGTTTACCAACGTAACTAGAGCAGTAAAATGAAATGTTTTGTCATACCCGTGGTATACGGTCTAATATACAAGCATTTCGCTACACCCGCAATAACATCTGCTAAACACATGTATGTGACCAATACAATTTTATTTGATTTTATATACCACGGCTTTCAGCCAATCAGCGTTCAGAGCTCAAACCACCCAGTTTATAATGCTAGAGAATGCATGGTTGATTGTTGCAGGTGTTGGTAACTGTCCTCCCATCAACAGAACACGTGTCATTTGTTGGCGTCTCCTGCAGCTGATCAGAATGGTCCTATGCAGAGAGGTAGCAGCTGCAGTGTACTGCAGTGTGCGTGGGGCCTCTGAGACTAACCGGAGCCCCAGGGCATGAGATGATACTGCAACCAGAGCACAATGTGACTGCCTGGCTGAGCGGGAGAGACAGTGGCGTCGCTGACACTTTTATCTGTCTGAGAAAAGGAGAGAGTGTGTGTGTGTGTGTGTGTGTGTGTGTGTGTGTGTGTGTGTCTGCATGCTCCCTCCCCTCCCGGAGGACCTGAGCCCTAGGACCATGCCTCAGGACTTTTCTGGCCTGATGACTCCTTGCTGTCCCCAGTCCACCTGGTCGTGCTGCTGCACCAGTTTAAACTCCTCTGCCTGTGGTTATGGAACCCTGACCTGTTCACCGGACATGCCACCTTGTCCCAGATCTGCTGTTTTCAACTCTCTCTCTCTACCGCACCTGCTATTTCAACATGCCTGGCTATGAAAAGCCAAGTGACATTTACTCCTGATGTATTTACCTGTTGCAACCTCTACAACCACTGTGATTATTATTTGACCCTGCTGGTCATCTACAAACGTTTGAATATCTTGGAGAAAGATCTGGCCTTAATGGCCATGAATTGTTATAAAATCTCCACCCGGCACAGCCAGAAGAGGACTGGCCACCCCTCAGAGCCTGGTTCCTCTCTAGGTTTCTTCCTAGGTTTTTGCCTTTCTAGGGAGTTTTTCCTAGCCACCGTGCTTCTACATCTGCATCGCTTGCCGTTTGGGCTTTTAGGCTTGGTTTCTGTGTAGCGCTTTGTGACATTGGCTGATGTTAAAAGGGCTTTATAAATACATTTGATTGATTGATAAATTGATTGATTGATTATTATACAGTATGTGTGTGCGTGTGCGAGAGCGCAGGACACGTTGCAGTTGCCAGAGAAAACGTGCTGATTGTTTTGTGCCTTGAGAAGTTGAGCAAACCAGAGGAAATGTCCCAGCTAAACTTCTATTGTCTGGAGAGGAGGTGATAATAGATTCTGCTCTGTCTGCTAACTGGCAATGTGTTCTCAGTAACAAGCACAGTTGGTTGTTTTCTCTCTCTGTCTTTTTCTGCAAAACGTTGTCTTCCCCTGGGAGGATGAGTCACACAGCTCTGCCTACTATCGGTTCAAAGCAGTTTAATCCTCAGATGGAACGTGGGCATTGTTCGGTAGATAGCTCAGCTGTGTGCTACTTGCTCATATATTTATCATCTGGGATAGAGCAATGCCTCTTCTGGCGCTATCAGTTCTCCTAAGCATTTCGATTTGCTGCGCTAATGTTATTGATCTTGATCATGAATTTGGACACAGTAAATTAGATCTTTCTAAGTGCCACACAAAGCAATGATTTATTTATACTCTGTCTTAAAACAAATGATGGTTATGAAATTTCCCCCCCGGGGATCAATAAAGTACCTACAGTGGGGAGAACAAGTATTTGATACACTGCCGATTTTGCAGGTTTTCCCACTTACAAAGCATGTAGAAGTCTGTAATGTTTATCATAGGTACTCTTCAACTGTGAGTGACGGAATCTAAAACAAAAATCAAGAAAATCACATTGTATGATTTTTAAGTAATTAATTTGCATTTTATTGCATGACATAAGTATTTGATACATCAGAAAAGCAGAACTTAATATTTGGTACAGAAACCTTTGTTTGCAATTACAGAGATCATACGTTTCCTGTAGTTCTTGACCAGGTTTGCACACACTGCAGCAGGGATTTTGGCCCACTCCTCCATCCAGATCCTTCAGGTTTCGGGGCTGTCGCTGGGCAATACGGACTTTCAGCTCCCTCCAAAGATTTTCTATTGGGTTCAGGTCTGGAGACTGGCTAGGCCACTCCAGTACCTTGAGATGCTTCTTACGGAGCCACTCCTTAGTTGCCCTGGCTGTGTGTTTTGGGTCGTTGTCATGCTGGAAGACCCAGCCACGACCCATCTTCAATGCTCTTACTGAGGGAAGGAGGTTGTTGGCCAAGATCTCGCGATACATGGCCCCATCCATTCTCCCCTCAATACGGTGCAGTCGTCCTGTCCCCTTTGCAGAAAAGCATCCCCAAAGAATGATGTTTCCACCTCCATGCTTCACGGTTGGGATGGTGTTCTTGGGGTTGTACTCATCCTTCTTCTTCCTCCAAACACGGCGAGTGGAGTTTAGACCAAAAAGCTCTATTTTTGTCTCATCAGACCACATGACCTTCTCCCATTCCTCCTCTGGATCATCCAGATGGTCATTGGCAAACTTCAGACGGGCCTGGACATGCGCTGGCTTGAGCAGGGGGACCTTGCGTGCGCTGCAGGATTTTAATCCATGACGGCGCAGTGTGTTACTAATGGTTTTCTTTGAGACTGTGGTCCCAGCTCTCTTCAGGTCATTGACCAGGTCCTGCCGTGTAGTTCTGGGCTGATCCATCACCTTCCTCATGATCATTGATGCCCCACGAGGTGAGATCTTGCATAGTGCCCCAGACCAAGGGAGATTGACCGTCATCTTGAACTTCTTCCATTTTCTAATAATTGCGCCAACAGTTGTTGCCTTCTCACCAAGCTGCTTGCCTATTGTCCTGTAGCCCATCCCAGCCTTGTGCAGGTCTACAATTTTATCCCTGATGTCCTTACACAGCTGTTTGATTGAGTGTGTGGAGTCTGTTTGATTGAGTGTGTGGACAGGTGTCTTTTATACAGGTAACGAGTTCAAACAGGTGCAGTTAATACAGGTAATGAGTGGAGAACAGGAGGGCTTCTTAAAGAAAAACTAACAGGTCTGTGAGAGCCGGAATTCTTACTGGTTGGTAGGTGATCAAATACTTATGTCATGCAATAAAATGCAAATTAATTATTTAAAAATCATACAATGTGATTTTCTGGATTTTTGTTTTAGATTCCGTCTCTCACAGTTGAAGTGTACCTATGATAAAAATTACAGACCTCTACATGCTTTGTAAGTAGGAAAACCTGCAAAATCGGCAGTGTATCAAATACTTGTTCTCCCCACTGTATCTATCTATCTATCTATGGTTGATAATTGAAATGGCTGAACAATGCGATTGGGCACGTCAGGGGGGGCACAACACTTAGGTGTGCTGGTTAGGAATGGTCTGTCAGACTCGGGCAGGGTTTTTGACATGGGGTAATAGCAGGATTGGGCCCGCATGGCCCCTGAGGACCCATGATGGCAGCCTGACTGACAGTGAACATCAATACTCTATAGTCATGGTATCTCCTACATGCTTGTTGAGTGACTCTCAGCTCTCCATGATGTCAGCAGTCCCTCCTCTCCCCTCCCCATCCCTCCTCATCCCTCCTCATCCCTCCTCTCCTTTCCCCTCCTCATCCCTTCTCTCCCCCCCGACAGCTCCCCTGACAAACTAACTGTCCCTCTGAAGTTGGATGGATCCTCTCTAGGCTCTAATTGTGGAGTGGAACATTAATGTGGATGTGGAAGACTTCCTTAACAGAGAGGATGTGGGGCTGAGATTTACACTGGCAGGACAGTAGCCTACCGGGCATAGCTTGTGACTCTAGCCATTTGTCAAGATTTGGAGGAGAATCTGTCCTGTTTCCACCCAAACTGAGACTAAGCTTAGCTGCAGATGGCAACCTCTCCTGGAAGGCAAAGTAGGATGCAACTTGTTAGAATGCAGTAAGTCTATTCCCTTATCCGTCTGTATCCGAGATGGAGGCACAAACATCCCAGAAAAAACATTCTGTCACTTCACACTGAGAGCCCAGGAGATCAGTCTTGTTTTCCCTGGTGTTTTTCTTTGAAGCATCTCTCCCCTTCAGTATCAGTTGATGTTGGTAAAGGGAGACAGGATGTTTTGGGACATCAAAGAAGCAGCCCACCTTTTAATCAACGCTCCAGGCTGAGCATGAGCAGAAGCAGGTAGGAGGTAGGTTACTTAGGTCTGTCTCTAGATAGGAAAATGTGGTAAGATAACATTACTCTCTGCTGTGGTGTAAGGTATCTCTTCAGCAAGGTTGGCGTGTCCAAATGGGTCTCAGTAACAATACAATGTGCAAATCACATCCAGTGCCACCTGAAGCTTTGAGGGGAGGAAGGATGTGTCAGCACAAGGCTTATCATGGAGAAAACATCTGGCCAGAGGGAGGAGTGTTCCTGAAAGAGACAGCATTATGCGAGAGAGAGGAGAGAGAGAGAGACAGAGAGAGAGAGAGAGAGAGAGAGAGAGAGAGAAAGGACAGTCAGCAGCAGCATCCTCTTCCTGTGCTGCCTGTCTCAATTGACAATCCCCCTCTCTCCCTCCTTCTCCCTCTCCCTTTCTGCCTCTCTCCCCCCCTCCCTCTCCCTCTCCCCCCTCCCCCTCTCTCCCTCCTTCTCCCCCTCCCTTTATGTCTCCCTCTCCCTCTCCCTCTCCCCATTATGGTGCCAGCAGAACAGAGCTTAATGAATCAGAATCTTTGTGAGCCCGTACTCAGTAATCACATCACACTAAACTGAGAGACAACTTTTTTCTCCTCTCTCTCTTAAACGTGTTAGTGCTTGGGGTTGTTGCTAATCTAATGACATACCAGTTCCTTTGAGGATGCTCCCTCCAACCCAGAGATAAGCTCCAAGTTCTCTTTGTTGAGTGAATTGGCATGAGGATCTGATCAGTTGTGACAGGAAGCACACTGAGAGAAGGAAGTCTACGTGTGCTCATTGCTCTAACTCTCCTGTTAAACATTGGGCTTTTTGGGCTTCCCATCTTTATTTCTGCAGTGTTGCTTAAAAACTCATTTGGAAATCTTGCTGTAAGTGTTGCTATAATGATGTTGTTTTGGCCCAAAAGCCAGACTACTTTATTACTAAGGGACCGAGGGAGGATGGGGGTGATAGATCAAGGCTTTACCGTCTAAGCTGAACCAGTCGCCTCGTCACCATACTTTACCGTCTGAGCTGAACCAGTCGCCTCGTCACCATACTTTACTGTCTGAGCTGAACCAGTCGCCTCGTCACCATACTCAGCCTTGTACTCTTTTTGTTTCAGGAGTGCATCTGGGAAAAAGACCACATCATCCAGCAACCTAATCTGTTGGTGAGTATTTCTGTCTATTTTGGTGTTTCTACTTTCCAGCATGAATGGGTTTCATTCTCAAGATTGTTCTAGATGTGCTGCTGCTGTTGTTTAAACTAGGTGGCTTTATTAGATGGATCAGGTGCCAATGTGTGCATTTAGTCTTATCTTCTGTCATTGAATGTGTTCCGGTTAAGCTAAGTAATCAGATATATACAAAGCTCAACCCAATGCTCCTCTGTACTGTAGTCTTTTCAGTTTCAATGCTCATTACCGTCCTACAATCCTAGTGCTTGCCATGTGATGTGTTGCTTACCGTTGTGATAGAGACCTGTAGGGCACAGGGCATCCTCTGGGCCCAGGGGAGTCCCCAGACCACCTGGGCTCTCTGTAGAGAAGTGTGATATTGACACGGAAGAACTGTGTGAGGGAGGGGTAGATGAGGATGCACAATGATCAGGCAGGGAGGAGGAGGAGGAGGAAGGAGGTATCGTGGGAGAAGTCTTTGAAGACGTTACAGGGCAGAGGAGAAGAGGAAAAACAATAGCTGAGCAACCCTCTCCTCATCACGTATCTTCAGCTGGAAAATGTATACAGAGCCATCCTTTTATTTTTTATTGAACCTTTATTTAACTAGGCAAGTCAGTTAAGAACAAATTCTTATTTACAATCACGGCCTACACCAGCCAAACTCGGACGACGCTAAACTGAGCAACTGTTCCATTTTGTAGAGAAGAGGACCAAGCTGCCAGGTCAATTCACAGTGGGAGTTGTGGGTGACTGTGGTATTACGGCTACTAGACCTTTATCTTGGCAGTCAGACAGTCAAACATCCACAGTAGTATCTCATGAGTATGAGCATAACAGCATTCCGCTTTTGTATCATTAAACAGAATGTGCAATAACTGTACTGCTCAAGCTGTGAGGTAGACCGAGAACGTGTCAGCTAAGTAGTCTATATTTGCCTGGCTACCTAAACTCCTTGCTCCGGCCAAACGCTACGCCATGCCCACGGACGTTATTTTCTTCTCCACAACGAGTCTGGATCTGAATACCTCCCTGACAATTTCCAGAACGCAAACACAGTGTGTTCTGGGCCAGAGCCAGAACACACGTGAACACAGCGTTTTGAAAATGTGTCATTGGCTTTGATACTTTGATTGGTCAGAGGTGATCCAATCACTGATAACTTTGTTTTGTACAACACCCCTGATTTTGACATCACCACAAACGACTTCAACGATGACAGTCTCAGACTGAAATATGTAGTGACCATAGAACAGCAGAAAAAACTCTGTTTGAGTCATCAGGCAAAGTCTCTATGTCAGCTGTCATTCTTCTTCTCATGATGTGACATTTCATTTGAGGCTGGTAGATCCAGAGTAGTTCTATATGGTATAGGAAGAAGAAGCACCATGTTGATGTGTACTCTCAGTTACTGTCAGAGCAGAGAAGTGACAACAGTAGGCGAGACACCCCACGGAGGAGGAAATATGTTTTTGTTATGGAAATACTGTATGTTATTGTCATTTCATAAAATTGGAAATGGATTAATTTGCATTGTAAAGTATAGAAATGCTGATAGATATAATATTTTCCCTTTTGTAACACATGCAATTTACATTACTGAAACCGTACTGCACTCACACCCACAGAGGTGAAAAACAGAACAAACTTTGATTGCGGTCCTGCATGTAGATTGGCCAAGGAGTTTTTGAGCTTGCACAATATTGTGCCAGGAATGGAGTGTTCACATCTGTTTCAGTATCACTTAGTTTACGATTAACATGCCCTTGACAGAACGACATTTTGCCAGTTTGGCACTGCTTCATCGTGCCTCACAACATCCCTAGGCTTGCCATTAGTGATGACGTACCATCAGGGTTGGGGAGTAACGGATATAAAAAAAAACTGTAACTGTAATCCGTTACGTTACCAGCTAAAATATTGTAATCAGATTACAGATACTTTTGAAAAACGTTGATTACTTCTAGGATAATTTTTTAATTCAGATAAGGTGTAAGCTAAAATAATATTTGACACCTTGCTGTTTTCTCAATTACATTTAAATAAGCATTGACAAAAGGAGTTTAAGTTTGTTCCACCTGAGCGAGTCTGACCATAAGTCAGAGACCACTATGATGACACACCAAATGTGTTTGATGGATCGCGAGAAAAGGAGCAGGAATAGTTTTTTTTAGGCTACAGTCCAAGCTATGTCTTCCAATGGTGCGAATGCTGTCGGCATCCACAGATTATCCAATTGGAGGTAAGGATGACAGCAGTGGTGTAGCCTACGGGGCGATAGGGATATCCCTTATCATTGACGTCTACATAGCGCATTGACGTGAATCACACTGCTGCTCTCTCATTTAGCTATTTGCGCCTTACAGATTGTGGTTGTTGTAGATGACTGTTCACAAATGTGTATTTTAACCCAATAATGGTTGAAATTAAGAAGTTTAAGCTACCTATCAACCATTGTTGGTGGAATAAGTACCCAATTGTCATACTTGAGTAAAAGTAAAGATACCTTAAGAGAAAATGACTCATGTAAAAGTGAAAGTAACACAGTAAAATACTACTTGACTAAAAGTCTAAAAGTATTTGTTTTTAAATATACTTAAGTATCAAAAGTAAAAGTAAAAGTTTTAAAAAATTCAAATTCTTAAATTAAGCAAACCAGATGGCACCATTTTCTGGTTTTTAAAATATACGGATAGCCAGGGGAACGCTCCAACACTCAGACATCATTTACAAACGATCCATGTGTTTAGTGAGTCCACCAGATACAGAGGAAATAGGGATGACCAGGGATGTTCTCTTGATAAGTGTGTGATTAGACAATTTTCCTGTCCTGCTAAGTATTCAAAATGTAACGACTACTTTTGGGTGTCATGGAAAATGTATAGAGTAAAAAGTACATAATTTTCTTTAGGAATATAGTGAAGTATAAGTTGTCAAAAATAAAAATAGTAAAATAAAGTACAAAAAATGACTTAAGTAGTACTTTCAAATTAAGTACTTTACACCACTGCAGACTGCAGCCTATGGAATCAAAGTTTGAGGGAGTTCCTACGTTCTAAACTCATCCATGGTATTGTGCTCCATAATTTCAAAAACTAGTTTAATTTAAGAAGACCACAACTGGGGCTTTTATTGCTCAATATAATTTGTTGTGATTTAAAATATCCATAGGCCTAACATACACTTAATGGGGCAATATGTAGTTGCTACATCCATTTTTAGACTTATAAATGAACGATATACTGTATACTCATTGATTCTTAAAGAATTATAAATACCTCATGAGCTTAGTTCAACTGTCACACCCCATCAGAACCCAAAATATAAGCTTGTTTTAATCCAGTGTTTGTTAACATTGTACATGTAAACACACACGGTATAGCCTCAAAACATGGTTAAAACAATACTTTTGATATCATGGATGGTCAGGCCTTGCATCCATAGCTCGGTCTATTAATGTGAGAGTGGTACAGCCCCATCCCTCAGCTTTTTACCAAAACTATCAACGTTACAGGTAAGACCCAGGCGCAGACAACGTCGGAGTAACAACAGTTTATTAAACCAACAGGGGCAAGCAAAAGACAGGTCAGGGGCAGGCAGAGGTCAGTAATCCAGATAGACGGGGCAAAGGTACAGGACGGCAGGCAGGCTCAGGGTCGGGGCAAGCAGAGTTCTGTAATCCAGAGTAGTGGGGCAAAGGTACAAGAGGCAGGCAGGCTCAGGGTCAGGGCAAGCAGAGTTTCGGTAATCCAGAGTAGTGGGGCAAAGGTACAAGATGGCAGGCAGACTCAGGGTCAGGGCAGGAAGGTCAAAACCGGGAAAACTAGAAAACAGGAAATATAGAGAAACAGGACCAGAGGGGAAAACGCTGGTAGGCTTGACGAAACAAGACGAACTGGGAACAGACAAACACAGAACACAGGGATAAATACACTGGGGATAATGGGTAAGATGGGCAAAGACAGGTGAAACAGATCAGGGTGTGACAAAAACAACCCTTTGTTATTGTTTCAACTGTGGATTCTCCCTTTAAAATTCTGTGGCATACATTTTACTCATTCAAATCGGTAGTGCTCAAAGCCTGTCATTCCATGAGAGCAGCATTCCTTTTTCAACTCGAAGCAATGAGCCAATCAGTCCTCCATGACAACAAAATCGTAAACAGTTTATGCTCAGGTAAAACAGTTTGCTTAATCTATATCTATAATTTTACTCTTACAATATAATTGCAAGAGTTAATTCAACTCCTATGGGGTCAAACTCAACAATATTTGGGGGTTTATATGGTCCCATTTAAGGTGTAAAGGTGTAATGTTGCATTTAAATATTTATTGTGTCATATTATGGTGGCTTGCAATGTGACATTCAATCTCTATTGCAGGAAGCCTCAACTAGATTCAGCCGCGGGCCGATTTCTTCTTGAGCGGATGGTCAGGGGGCCGGAACATGATTACAACTAATTTGCAGACTGCAAATTAACCGCAATAAGACCAGATATAATATTTGACAAAAATATCATAATTTCATTACACAGGTGCACCTTGTGCTGGGGACAATAAAATGCCACTCTAAAATGTGCAGTTTTGTCAAACAACACAATGCCTCATGTTTTGAGGGAGCGTGCAAATGTCATGCTGACTGCAGGAATGTCCACCAGAGCTGTTGCCAGAGAATTTTATGTTATTTTCTCTGGCATAAGCCGCCTCCAACATTGTTTTAGAGAATTTGGCAGTACGTCCAACCAGCCTCACAACCGCAGACCACGTGTAACCACGCCAGCCCAGGACCTCCACATCTGTCTTCTTCATGTGGGGGATCGTCTAAGACCAGCCAACCAGACAGCTGATGAAATGTAGGCATATTTCTGTCTGTAATAAAACCCTTTTGTGGAGAAAAACTTATTCTGATTGGCTGGGCCAGTGGGTGGGCCAGTCTCCCCAGGCCCACCCATGGCTGAGCCCCTGCCCAGTCATGTGAAATCCATAGATTAGGGCCTAATGAATTTATTTCAATTAATTGATTTCTTTACATGAACTGTAACTCAGTAAAATCGTTGAAATTGTTGCATGTTGTGTTTATATTCTTCAGTAAAAATACAAATAAATACATATACAGTACCAGTCAAAGGTTCAGACACACCTACTCATTCCAGGTTGTATCTTTATTGTTACTATTTCTATTGTAGAATAATAGAGAAGACATCGAAACTATGAAGTAACCAAAAAAGTGTTTAACAAATGAAAATATATTTAATATTTGAGATTCTTCAAAGTAGCCACCCTTTGCCTTGATGACAGCTTTGCACTCTTGGCATTCTCTCAACCAGCTTCATGAGGTGGTCACCTGGAATGCATTTCAATTAACAGGTGTGCCATGTTAAAAGTTCATTTGTGGAATTTCTTTCCGTTTGAGCCAATCAGTTGTGTTGTGACAAGATAGGGTTGGTATACAGAAGATAGCCCTATTTGGTAAAAGACCAAGTCCATATTATGTCAAGAACAGCAAATAGAAATGACAGTCCGTCCTTACAGGTCAGTCAATCCGGAAAATTTCAATAACTTTTGTTTATTCAAGTGCAGTCGCACAAACCATCAATCGCTATGATGAAAGTTACCTCTGCTGCAGAGGATCAGTTCATTAGAGTTACCAGCCTCAGAAATTGCAGCCCAAATAAATGCTTCACAGAGTTCAAATAAACTCATCAGAGTTCGGAAAAAAACGAACCAAACCAATTTGGTGTGAAATGTAGTTACAAGTATTCAGTCCCAATCAACTCCAGTTATCAACACTAAGTCCAGGGAGCATATCACTCTGTTGAGGGTTAAAATGTAACTCTAAATGTTTTTACTCTGTGATTTAAACTCTCCTTGATTTACTGTGTATCCAGATATTTTTGACATATGACCATAAAGAACATAATCAGGACAAGTTATCCTATTTAAATGAACAATATGATTCTGGTTGTGAAAATCTGTCTCACTATTTCCATCTTTCATATTTCTGCTCACTTTCAGCCAAAAAGCCCATGATTGATTGAGCGTTAAAGAGGATTAGCCTATTGGCTGAAAAGGAGAGGAGCTGTTGTGGGTTGCTTGCTGTACCCATGGTAGCAGAATGGCTGGCTGGGATGTGGCCCTCCAGAAGGCTGTGTTTCTGAGCCAGATAGCACTGTGATGGGGCCCAAGACTGCCTGCCTGCCTGTTTCTGATTCTGCAGGCCTATCCCCATCCGTCTGCATGTCACTGATAGTGTATGGGAATTGCATGCATGTTACGGGGCCCATGCTTCCATACAAGACACATTTTGGACTGACTGCTTGGCGGCAGAGTCCCTCGTGTGACTCTATCATCTGTTGAAACATTGCTTTACATTTCATGATTAAAAGCTTGAATAACTCGGAGGAGATGGCTGACATGAACATCTAGCTAGTTTAATCATTAAAAGCCATAAGACCCAAGTGTAAACTGATGATATGCTACTCACTATGATGATACGTTTCTAGTCTTCTGTGCATTCGATGCCAAGCAATCGTATTGACTGTGAAGTGTGGAAAGAAAGTGCCCTGGTCTGTCATCATGTATGCTGTTGAATATAGAGCAAATTCCTCCCATTTTCCCAAGCAATATTATTTGGGACTGCTCTAAGGAGAAATAGACTTCTTGAATAGCCTACTTCCCTCTTCATTTTCAGTTTTTCAAAGTAACATTTTTCCTTGCTGACTACTTTGTATATCATGATGTGTATGTCTTGAGCTGGCTGCTGTATATGTGTGTGTGTGTGAGTATTCATCCATTGGTGTGTGGGTTTTTTCTGCGTGTGCAATAGTGTGTGTGTGTGTGTGTGTGTGTCTGAGTGTATACGTGTGTGTGTGCTGTCTTGCATATCCTCTTGCTTATAGTCATTTAGACAATTTAGTCTCGCTGAGGACACAAATGTTGTATCTAAATGAATTAGATCCTCTGGGAAAAGCGTGAACAAACAAAAGGATAATTTAATATTTCAGACCATGCAAATCACGTCTGTTTTTCTGTTGAGATGGAGGCAGTTAAAATTCTGTAGCCTGAACGCAGTCTGCAGACACTAATAGGAATAGTGGTGCTCAGGGGCAGTTTCTGGTGTGGACATTAACGTGTGTCTTAGTTTGCTCAACTGAATAGAGGGTTTATATACTAATATAACATTTCAGCTGTAGCCCTAGTTGTGAATAGCAAATAGATTGCTGACTTAAAAGTTATTCATTCTAATTTCGACCTATTTCTAAGCATGTATCCAACAAACACCCAAGCAAGAGTGCTCCCTCCATTTTACAATGCTTGTAATATAATTTACTGTATTATTATGAAGTATGAGGTCTTTGCCAGATTTGTTGATGGCATGACATACATGCCCATAAGGGAGGTTGGGTTTATAGAGGCAGACTGAATGGAGCTGCAGAGCTTTGTGATATAAGGGGATTGCAATCAGAGCTCAGTAATCCATCCATCCAGACCTCCAGCATCATCAGCGGATCAAGAGGCAGAGCTACAGTACAGAATGTCTGGCCAGAGGGGTGAGGACGTCACTTGTTCCCACCAGGGACTCTGTAGTGCATCACATTACAACAATCTTTAGCACTAGGGGACGCAAATGAACGCTCTGATGTGCTGTTATGCCTTGAGATGGTTGGGGAGTGTTATTATGCCACCATCTCCTCTGTTTAAGCAGTGCTGCTGTCGCTCCTGTTTCCTTCCTCATTCGTCACCGCGCCTTGACTTCCCTCACTTCGTTCTTCTTTAATCTATTCAGTGTTTCATCCCAAGATGTATGACTCGGCCAATTTGAGATGCTGTGACTCTCAGAGAAGAAGATGTGTTTTAAAGACAATGGTGGCAGAGTGAAACACAGGCTTCCCTCAGAACAAGTGGAACCTTTCATCCAGAAACCCCTCCAAACTGGTGACAGCAGCAGCAACACTGAGAAGTCAGATACTGAGCCGTGTGCCTGAAGGGGATGGGAGAGATATCTGTCTCTCAGTCTCTTTTGTCTGCTATCTGTCTCCATGTCTTCAGTTTGGAAGCTATTGAATAGTCAGTGTTTGACTTACTCCTTTCACCCTGTCCTGTGCTGTCTTCATCTCTTCTTCATCGGTCCTGGCTATTGGCTAACACTGGCTATAGGCTACAGATTTATAATTTTTTAATTTAACCTTTATTTTACTAGGCAAGTCAGTTAAGAACAAATTCTTATTTACAATGACGGCCTAGGAACAGTGGGTTAACTGCCTTGTTCAGGGGCAGAACGACAGATTTTTTTCAATCCGGCAACCTTTCAGTTACGGGCCCAACACTCTAACCACTCGGCTACCTGCCGCCCAGATTCTCATCCACACTGACAGCTCTGGGATCAGCCATTAGAGACCCCTGCTGCTAGAACCTGGAGGAGAGCATGTAGTGTCTAGACCAGGCATCCAGAGTCATCCATGTACATCAGAACAAAACAAAGCATTGCATGACTGTCCTGAACATGCATTAGCACACCTTTGATTCAGGAATCTGGGTACTCTTGAATGAATTCCCATTAAAGTAAGGCATTCTGTTCCTACAAGCACAGCTTGCAGGGAGTGATGGAGATTGGAGAGGTCCCAGAAGAACACAGGGCTTGATAAAACACCACCCCTTTCTTAAAATAGCTTTGAATCATGCATTATTCGTACTGGGACTGCCAGTGCTGTCAAGCAGCATTTTCTGCAATGCTTATTGTCTCCCCTTGTTTTCTTCAGGCCCTGCAATTTGAAAAGATTCCCTAAACTAATTTCCATAGCTTTGTGTTTGTTATTGGGTGACTGATGACTCCCCCTTCCAGAGTGAAGAAACATTAAAGAATGCTTATTACATTGTGCTTCTTCTCTTCCTCTGTGTTAGAATTGGTTGCTGGCTGTGTTCTGTTGTTGTTGCTGGCTGTTGCCTTGTACACAGACAGAGAACATGGCGACGACACTCCTCTAGAGATGGGGAAGTAGATGACCAATCTCCCAGTCTGCGTCACGCTGTGTCCCCTGGGCCCACTAAAGCATGAAGGATGCTGGGAGGTCCTCTACAATCTGCCACTTTGTCAGTAGGGATGCAGTAGCCACATACACTAGTGTCGCACGTGTCCCTATTATCGATCAGGATCAATATCCGGACCACACCCAGAAACAGAAACAAACCCTCATACACACACGTGCATACACACACATTCACACATTCACAACAATACGAAGTCACAATGAACCAGACAACCATGGGCTGGGCTGTTAATCTAATCCCTGGTTCTCCCTCCATTTTTCTTTTGTTCTTATTGGTAATGGGCCATTCTCCTGGACGACGAATGGTTAAGCGTCAGCCTCTCTAATGTCCAGCGGTGATAACTGGAAGGGCCAGTTTACTCATCAAATGCACACATGGTGTTTCATGTAAGATGTGTATGCGAGTATGCGAGATATAATAAGATGTGTGTAGGTATGCTTATCTGAGTGTGTGTGTGTGTGTGTGTGCGTGCGTGCGTGCGTGCAGCGTGTGTGTGTGTCTGTGTGTATGATGTGAAGGCTGACAAATAATTCATCCCTGGCTTTTCATGTGGAGGCAGTCAGTGACTGAAGTCAGGAGTTATTTCATGTGTGGATGGCTGTTTCCAAACTGCATTAGTGGGCCCAGTCATTACTACTCTGGCTGTGGGTTTGATAAGGTAACATTTACTGTCCTCCCCCTGCTCATATTGCTGGGTACTGATTTGTCATCGAATACAATGAACATCAGTACTTTCAATGACTGTTATTAACATTATTTTCCTCAACCCTGTCAATTTTGTCTCTCCCGTTCCATCTCTCTTCTGCATATGAATGCTTTGCTCAAAGGAGAAACTACAGTGACAAGGCCCTCCATATACCATCAGGCCAAACATGTATTACTATTCATAAACATTAATTCCAGTCGACACAAATCACAAAACCAAATCCACGCCAGGTTATGCATACCTTGTACACTATCTTAATGTCAGGCTCTGGCCATAGAGAAGCAATAGGCTTCTCTATGTAGTTATGGTCAGAGTCTGACAGTGTCGTTCTTTTCTGTTTCTTTGTGGGTTTTGGGTGGATCCCTAATTAGAGGCAGCTGCTACCCTTTGTCTCTAATTAGGGATCCCATATATGTTGAGTCTGTCCTTCACTCTGGTGTGGGTTGTTATCGATGTATGTCGCAGTCACGGTGAAGTAAGTGTGCTTTTAAGTCCGTTCATTTGGTGTGTTGTTGTGAACGTGACGTTCATTAGTCTGTTTGTTTTGTGTCATTTTAGTTCGTCGTTTTGTTTAATACATAGTATTAATAAAATAAGAAATGTCGAACTACGATCCCTGCGCTGCGTCTTGGTCTCTCCCCACACACATTCGTGACACTTAATTTCAGCTAGTTTGCTACAGCAGTAAAATAATCCTGCAGCAACAGGACATGTGAATTATTATGTGGATTATAATTAATGTATATATTAACTTCAGAAGAAAACTTCTCTTGCAACAGGGTGATCAAATTGAGATCCTACACCTGTACTATAAATCACCTAGCTAATGGTGATTCAAACCTGTGTAACGCTATTTTTTAAATAACGTTCGCTAATTGACAACAACTCATAGAGTGTTAACTGACGTTTTCATTATTTGTGTTGAACTATGTATTCTCCAGATGAGTGCTGCTGTCTCTCTCCTCTGTCTCACACCTCCTCCTCCTCCTCCTCCTCCTCCTCCTCCTCCTCCTCTCAATACATCCTTCAGTGCTCTCCAGGGTCTATTCCATTGGCTTCCCAAGTATGATTCATGACCATCCTTGCCTCTCATCAGCTAAAGCATGTTCCGTGCCGTTGTGGAGGAAATGTGTGAAATGGATAACGATGATTGTGATGCCACCTGTTGTACATACAGTACAGCCTAGGACTCCCCATCGTATCAATATGATCATAACCAGCGATACTATCACACGTCAAAACATGTTGGTGTCACATGTTGATGGTCATAACCTTTTAGGCTATGAGGTTATGGTTGATGTCATATTGCCGTAGGCATACCAATTTGCTTCTCAATTGTTGATCTCAGAGACAATTTCCTGAGCAAATGTCAACGGGTTGGTACACAGTAAGAAACACTCTCATCTGGCAGAAACTGCATGGTGTATTTGAGCTGAGAGGTCAGTGGCGGGGACTATAATATAATATTATCACAATACTTAGGTGCCGATACGATATGTATTGCGATTCGATACTGTGATTTTATTGCGATTCAATGTTCCAAACATATTGCTCACCATATGTCTGCTGCAGAAGGACAAGAGACCGCCATGAGAAATCGACTTTTGTTCAGTCATGGAAATAAAGGTGCTTAAAAGAAATTGGCTCACTATTTAAAAAGAAGATAGAGAACAAGCTAAGAAGGAAAAATACTGGAGTTCTGTTGCAGGTTCAGCAAACTAGTGCAACGATAATATTGCGATATGTAACTGTATCGATTTTCCCCCCCATCACCTGCTGGCTGTGGCTGTGGTGACTCGGAGGACCTTGGAGAAATGTAAGCCTATAGGCAATGGCACAAGGTCTGGGGAGGCTGTCAGATTTTCGCTGACATTTAGAAAGAGGAAAACAATATACAGAGTGAGAAGGGGGTGCAATGGGGGTGTGATTGTTGAAGATGGGCAGGGACTCTGGTTACACCATTGGGGTGCCAGGACAGAGAATAACTTGGACTGCAGTGGCTGACGTGGAGCTGCCCTCCTGTAGGGGTGGGAGGGCCAAGACACCAGAGGTGGCAGAACGGAGTGCTCGGGTTGGGGTGTAGGGTTTGAGCATAGCTTGAAGGTAGGGAGAGGCAGTTCCTCTTGCTGCTCCGTAGGCAAGGTCTTGTAGTGGATGCAGCAAGATGAGTGGAGTGTGCAGAGGAGTGGGGTGACATGGAAGAACTTGGGAAGGTTGAACACTAGGCGGGCTTCAGCGTTCTCGATAAGGATGTTGTAGAGCTTGAACCTTTAGGAGCGAGTCACTGCTTTGATGTTTGCATAGAGGAAGGTGGGCCAACATCCAAGCTGAGATATCTGCCAGGCACACAGAGATGCGTGTCGCCACCTGGGTGTCAGAAGGCGGGAAGGCGAAAAGTAGTTGAGTGTCATCCGCATCGCAACGATAGGAGAGACCGTGTGAGGAAGTGACTTGGTGTATAGAGAGAAAAGAGGGCCTATAACTGAGCCCTGGAGGACGCCAGTCATGAGAGTACGTAGGGCAGACACAGATCCTCTCCACGTCACGTCTGAGTGGCGCTTCCCCTTAGAATTACCAATTATTCAGTCTTTAACTTTTAACGAGTCCTCTAACTTCAAGTCTGAAATGAAGAGTTAAGATCCAGACTGGACATGTTGGTTCTCTTCTAATACCTCTCTCTAACTATTTGTCACATGCACTGAATACAACAGGTGACTTACTGTGAAATGCTTACTTACAAGCCCTAACCAACAAGACCGTTTTAAGAAAATGAGAGTTAAGAAATATTATATTATTTACTAAATAAATATTTACTAAATAAACTAAAGTAAAAAAAGTAACACAATTTAATAACAATAACGAGCCTATATACAGTGGGTACCGGTACCGAGTCAATGTGCGGGGGTACAGGTTAGTAACAAGGCTGTATACAGGGGGTACCGGTACCGAGTCAATGTGCGGGGGTACAGGTTAGTAACAAGGCTGTATACAGGGGGTACCGGTACCGAGTCAATGTGCGGGGGTACAGGTTAGTAACAAGGCTGTATACAGGGGGTACCGGTACCGAGTCAATGTGCGGGGGTACAGGTTAGTAACAAGGCTGTATACAGGGGGTACCGGTACCGAGTCAATGTGTGGGGGTACAGGTTAGGAACAAGGCTGTATACAGGGGGTACCGGTACCGAGTCAATGTGCGGGGGTACAGGTTAGTAACAAGGCTGTATACAGGGGGTACCGGTACCGAGTCAATGTGCGGGGGTACAGGTTAGTAACAAGGCTGTATACAGGGGGTACCGGTACCGAGTCAATGTGCGGGGGTACAGGTTAGTAACAAGGCTGTATACAGGGGGTACCGGTACCGAGTCAATGTGCGGGGGTACAGGTTAGTAACAAGGCTGTATACAGGGGGTACCGGTACCGAGTCAATGTGCGGGGGTACAGGTTAGTAACAAGGCTATATACAGGGGGTACCGGTACCGAGTCAATGTGCGGGGGTACAGGTTAGTAACAAGGCTATATACAGGGGGTACCGGTACCGAGTCAATGTGCGGGGGTACAGGTTAGTCGAGGTAATTGAAGTAATACTGTATGTACATGTACTGTAGGTAGGGGTAAAGTGACTATGCATAGATAATAAACAGCAAGTAGCAGCAGTGTATAAACAAAGGGAGGGGGGGTATGTCAATGGAAATAGTCCGGTTGGCCATTTGATTAATTGTTTAGCAGTCTTATGGTTTGGGGGTAGAAGCTGTTAAGGAGCCTTTTGGTCTTAGACGTGGCGCTCCGGTACCACTTGCCGTGCGGTAGCAGAGAGAAAATGTTGTGGGCCTTCCTCTGACACCGCCTAGTATAGAGGTCCTGGATGGCAGGAAGCTTATACGCACAACCCTCTGTAGAGTCTTACGGTTGGAAGCTGAGCAGTTGCCACACCAGGCGGTGATGCAACAGGTCAGGATACTCTCGATGGTGCAGCTGTATAACTTTTTGAGGATCTGGGGACCCATGCCAAATCTCTCCTGAGGGGGAATATGTATTGTCGTGCCCTCTTCACGACTGTCTTGGTGTATTTGGACCATGATACACCCTGCCTATAGTAATTAATTAATACTGCACCATTCAACTCATACATTATTGTATTAGTGATTCATTCCAAAGCTGTACTGTTACTGTAGGCTATGTAGAACTGGACATGATTTCCCTTTTCAGATTTAGTCGCAATACTGCAATTTTATTTTTTTATTATTTTATCCCAAGATTTGGAACCACTCCCAAACACTGGCCTAATCCTCCATCACATATGATTAAACTGAGTGTATCCTTTCTGAGTCCCAACCAATTTTAATTTTTAAAAAAATATATAAAAAAAAGCTAAGCAAACATCAAAGCAGGACTGTTTATATATTGTTTGACCAAGCCTCTTTTGGTTTTCCTTCTAAATCTCTTTTGCTGCATCTCTCCTTGGTCCCATGGGTTCAGTGTCTCCAGCATGTTAGCACCCACTCAGGGCAGCTGCTCCAACCCCAGATGGCTGACAGGAAAGACCAGAATTAAACAGACGACTGCAGTGACAGCTCTTTGTGTGTGTGTGTGTTTGTGTGTGTGTGTGTGTGTGTGTGTGTGTGTGTGCACGTGTGTGTGTGTGATGCAAGTGACAAAGATGGAGTAACCAACAGAAAGCTTGAAAATAGAGAATAGCGAGAGTGAGACAGACTGAGTAAAAAAGAGAGAGATAAACCGAGATCAAAACATAGCTGGAGACAGGGAGGAAGTATCTGGTGGCTGCCACTGTGATTCTCCTTTCACTCTCTGATCCGGCTCCCAAGTGCTCATTCAGATACACACATTCATGTTCTTGACAGTCCTCTCAAGACCACTGTCCTCCCAAGTGTTTTCCCCTGTTTACTTCTTTTGTCTTGTGTCAGTTTGAGGCCATCTGTAGCACACGTTGTGCCCAGTGCCAGCAGCCTGTGAGGGGGTGGTGTAGGGTAGTAGGTAGTGGGTAATGGGTAGTGGGTAGTGGGTAATGGGTAGTGGGTGGTGGGTAGTGGGTAGTGGGTAGTGGGTAATGGGTAGTGGGTAGTGGGTAATGGGTAGTGGGTGGTGGGTAATGGGTAGTGGGTAGTGGGTAATGGGTAGTGGGTAATGGGTAATGGGTGGTGGGTAATGGGTAGTGGGTGGTGGGTAGTGGGTAGTGGGTAATGGATAGTGGGTGGTGGGTAATGGGTAGTGGGTAATGGGTAGTGGGTGGTGGTTATGGGTAGTGGGTAGTGGGTAGTGGGTAGTGGGTAATGGGTAGTGGGTGGTGGGTAATGGGTAGTGGGTAATGGGTAGTGGGTAATGGGTAGTGGGTGGTGGGTAATGGGTAGTGGGTGGTGGGTAGTGGGTAATGGGTAATGGGTGGTGGGTAATGGGTAGTGGGTAATGGATAGTGGGTAATGGGTAGTGGGTAGTGGGTAGTGGGTAATGGGTAGTGGGTGGTGGTTATGGGTAGTGGGTGGTGGGTAGTGGGTAATGGGTAGTGGGTAATGGGTAATGGGTGGTGGGTAATGGGTAGTGGGTAATGGATAGTGGGTAATGGGTAGTGGGTAGTGGGTAGTGGGTAATGGGTAGTGGGTGGTGGTTATGGGTAGTGGGTGGTGGGTAGTGGGTAGTGGGT
Organism: Thymallus thymallus; assembly: GCA_023634145.1. NCBI lineage: Eukaryota > Metazoa > Chordata > Actinopteri > Salmoniformes > Salmonidae > Thymallus > Thymallus thymallus. Next base: position 23,281,115 of record CM042380.1, on the reverse strand, counting down.
AATGGGTAGTGGGTGGTGGTTATGGGTAGTGGGTAGTGGGTAGTGGGTAGTGGGTAATGGGTAGTGGGTGGTGGGTAATGGGTAGTGGGTAATGGGTAGTGAGTAATGGGTAATGGGTAGTAGGTAATGGGTAGTGGGTGGTGGGTAGTGGATGGTGGGTAATGGGTAGTGAGTAATGGGTAGTGGGTAATGGGTAGTGGGTAATGGGTAGTGAGTAATGGGTAGTGGGTGGTGGGTAGTGGGTAATGGGTAGTGAGTAATGGGTAGTGGGTGGTGGGTAGTGGGTAATGGGTAGTGAGTAATGGGTAGTGAGTAATGGGTAGTGGGTAATGGGTAGTGGGTAATGGGTAGTGGGTAATGGGTGGTGGGTAATGGGTAGTGGGTGGTGGGTAGTGGGTAGTGGGTAATGGGTAATGGGTAGTGGGTAATGGGTAGTGGGTGGTGGGTAGTGGGTAGTGGGTAGTGGGTAATGGGTAATGGGTAGTGGGTAATGGGTAGTGGGTAATGGGTAGTGGGTGGTGGGTAATGGTAATGGGTGGTGGGTAATGGGTAGTGGGTAATGGGTAGTGGGTAATGGGTAATGGGTGGTGGGTAATGGGTAATGGGTAGTGAGTAATGGGTAGTGGGTAATGGGTAGTGGGTAGTGGGTAATGGGTAGTGGGTAATGGGTAGTGGGTAATGGGTAGTGGGTGGTGGGTAATGGGTAATGGGTGGTGGGTAATGGGTAGTGGGTGGTGGGTAATGGGTAATGGGTGGTGGGTAATGGGTAGTGGGTGGTGGGTAATGGGTAATGGGTGGTGGGTAATGGGTAGTGGGTGGTGGGTAATGGGTAATGGGTGGTGGGTAATGGGTAGTGGGTGGTGGGTAATGGGTAATGGGTGGTGGGTAATGGGTAGTGGGTGGTCCTGTCCAAGGCTCTGTGTCTTATTGTTGCCCAGCGGTCAGGGATGACAGTGTGCCAGCTTCTCAGCAGGCTGCTGTTCACTGTGTGTCAGATTGTGTGTGTGTGTGTCTAGGCCTTACTCACCTCTCTCCCCAGCCATCCCAGGGCCATGTCTGTGTTTGTGTGTGTTTGTGTGTGTGTGTGTGTGTGTGTGTGTGTGTGTGTGTGTGTGTGTGTGTGTGTGTGTGTGTGTGTGTGTGTGTGTGTGTGTGTGTGTGTGTGTGTGTGTATGTGTGTGTGTGTGTGTGTGTGTGTGTGTGTGTGAGGTACAGTACAGTACAACAGGTGTGTGTTTACGTATTGCTGAGATGATGATGGACCTCAGCTTTTACAACGGCACTTCCTCTCTATGTAACGATGATGAGAGCATTAAACAAATAGCACCCTGTTCGTAACAGCCATAACACCTCAGTGTTGTTCTCGCTGGCTCATCTGCATGGAGGGGATCCAGCTGGCAGTAGCAGACACCGATCAAACCTTCGGAGTTAGATGGTCCCCAATTCCTCTCCCTCAGGGGCCATTAAGCTCTGTGTTCAGCACAGTGGATCGGCGCTGTCGTCAGGCAGACTTTGAAGAGCGCCGGAGTTCTGTACTGATAGGTAACAGAAAGACACACCCCCTTCAGAGGAGCAGAGGGCTTCACGTCACAAAATTAGCTTCTCTCTCTTATCCACACTGTACCCTCAATGGTATAGGAGCAGCAGAATTTTAATGGGCTATATTATTATTATGTTAGTTTCAGCTCTTATCTTTGGCCAGCCTCTTCATCTGTACCCTCTGGGTCCTTTCCGTCTTGTCTTACTCTGCATACATTGAAAGGTTTTCATGATGCTGGTTGGCTCACTGTCTAGCTGTGAGATTAGCAGGTGCTGCAACGCCAACGGTTGCCTCTCAAGCACTGGAGGGAAAAACTGCTGAAGACCTACCTCAACTGTGTATCTGGCAGCAAGATGTGGGTCTTAGCCAAGACGTTTCAGTTGGTTAGTTGTGTCCTTCAGGGAATTAATTAAACCATTATACTCAAACCTACTTTCCTCTGAAAGATTAATTCAGTCTTTTCATTCTCCCTTCAGGCTCCCAGTAACGAGTTGGCTACTCTTTCAACCATTTTGGTGTTAAGGTTGGAAATAAGGCTGTTGAATACAAATAAAATGTATCAGGAAAGTGTCTAGCACATTAATGAAGGACAAATACATTTGAGGGTGCAGATCTAGACTGAGGGTAAAGCACGAGGGCTTTGTGGTGTGGCTGGGATCTTTCTCTCAGTCTTCAGGGGAAGACTGAGAGAACCCCTGAAAACAAAGAGTTGCCGTGGTGACTGGAAGGAGGAAGGTGTGTCAGGATCCTGGCGGCAGTGGCAGGAGGACGGACGGGTGGGCAGAAAGACAGGAGGGTTGGGCTGGTTGCTTGTGTTTCTCCCTTTCTCTCTTTCTCTCTATTTCTCTTTCTCTCTCTCTTCTCTCTGTCTCTCTCTCTCTTCTTCTCACTCTCTCTCCCTTTCTTTCTTTCTTTCTTTCTTTCTTTCTTTCTTTCTTTCTTTCTTTCTTTCTTTCTTTCTTTCTTTCTTTCTTTCTTTCTTTCTTTCTTTCTTTCTTTCTTTCTTTCTTTCTTTCTTTCTTTCTGTCTCTCTCTCTCTCTCTCTCTCTCCCTCTCTCCCTCCCTCTCTCTGTCTCTCTCGTTCTCTTTCTCTCTCTCTCTCCCTGCAGCACGTGGGAGGATGGGGAGAGAACAAATACCAAATCTCAATAAGACAGAGAGCGAGCGATGGTGCCTTCCCTTTTCTCGCTCAGCACAGACGCAACGGCTTTCTTCCTCCGACTGCTTCTCATTCGCTTACAGCATAACTATGTGACAACAATAGCACTTAGTATGTTACATACAGTAGGTTTTTAAAGGACCAAAGAGTTTATTCTGCTTTGTGTGCCATGGAAAATCAGGTGTCGTCGTATCGCCCTACTGGTATTGTGACAACGCTAGATTGGACAGATTTTCAGAACCTCAAGAAGATTGGGATGTGTGGTCTGGTGTGGTGTAGAGAGAAAGCATGTTGGCTTTTGAGAGGAAACAGTCTGTTCTGTGAAAAAGGAAAATCTTTCAAATGAAAATATTTCTTCCACTGCACTTTGTTCTCTCTGGGAGAACTCTCTCTGGGAGTTCCTTTTTAAATGAATCAGACCTAAAGCTATCCGTTGTGAGTGATAGTGATCAAAAAAACTAACCTGTTTAAGACTTGGGAGTGAAATGTGAACTGTATGTTAATTCAGAGCAGACCAGAGCAATACAAACACACAGTAACAGCTATCCCAGATACTTAACCCAGCCAGTGAGGACTATTGGCCTCAGACCAATTACCTTACTCCAGAGGAGCTTCTCCATGAATTTCTTCTTTAAAGTCTTATTTTTACAGCCGACTAGGTTTCATGACTTTAATTGAGTCTTTAATGACTCTGGCATGCTTGATAAAGCAAGTCATTAAAATGTGTTGTAAGGCATCGACTCACGACTGTTCAGTAGAAGAAGGGGTACAGGCCCGCTAATACTGCGCTCGGCTCACGACTGTCCAGTAGAAGAAGGGGTACAGAACCACTAATACTGCCTCTGCTCTCCTCTCTGCTTTAGATATAGAGGACCAATAGCGTCTAGAAATACTGATTTAGCTGATTTAGCAATACTGATTTGTTCCAGTTAAATACCATGATGATGTTTGCCATCCCATCCCCATCGTTAACATCTTTAATGATAATGAGCTTATTGGTGATGAGATCAATATAGGGTACGGTTTCTATTCCAAGAAGATTGTGACTGTGATGTGACATGGCAATTAACTATGCTCCACTGTTTTAAATTCCAGTGGTAAAATCCATATTGCAAAACTTATCAGCCAAAGATATGCTAGAGAGTTACTGTAGCTAACAACCATTACCAACCCAGCACTTAGGGTTTAAGGCACAGCCATTTGTATTCCTGCCTTTTGAATCCCTCCCTCCCTCCCTCCCTCCCTCCCTCCCTGCCTGCCTGCCTGCCTGCCTGCCTGCCTGCCTGCCTGCCTGCCTGCCTGCCTGCCTGCCTGCCTGCCTGCCTGCCTGCCTGCCTGCCTGCCTGCCTGCCTGCCTGCCTGCCTGCCTGCCTGCCTGCCTGCCTGCCTGCCTGCCTGCCTGCCTGCCAGCCTGCTTGCCTGCCTGCCAGCCTGCTTGCCTGCCTGCCTGCCTGCCTGCCTGCCTGCCTGCCTGCCTGCCTGCCTGCCTGCCTGCCTGCCTGCCTGCCTGCCTGCCTGCCTGCCTGCCTGCCTTCCTCCATGCCTCCCTTCCTCCCTGCCTGCCTGCCAGCCTGCCTCCCTGCCTGGCTTCCGTCTCCTCTGCCCTAAGGCACAGGAATCGGGAGGGACCCAGTCCCAGTCCCCTCACTCGTGAGCTACGGAGAAGAGGTATATTGAGGCATTTGTCAGCCAAACAAGGAAGGTGTCACAGACTATTTTGAAGCTGTAGCTCATCCACAGATATACATTCAGTAAGTCTCTTCATATGAGGAAGCCAGTGAGTGCTTCTCCCCAGCTGAGTCTCCCTCAAATCACTCTATTGAGATGCGGCACGGAGTCTCTGCAGGAGAGGGTTCATCTCACGGGGACCAACACATCCCCCTGCTTATCACACTCTCACTTGTTCAGTTCTCTTCTCATTACCACTTGATTGACTTATTTGTGTCCTACATTCACTTCTAGTCATCCTGGGTACTGGTAGCTTTTAATGTACCAGGGAGAAGAGGTTCACAGTGGTTTGGTGGTGCAGGGACTGATAATGACTGTATGGGCCATGTATTAGCACTGTATTATGACTGATTCTTAGTGTGCTATGCTTTAACCTTGATGGGTCAGTGGCATGGTGAAATGAGTGTGTCTCAGTTTGTATCATCACCATGCCCTGAGGCTGCTGCAGTCATACTGTAGGTCCACCTCTACAGTACACCGGGACCTCAGCTGGTCCACACTAATGACAGCTTTCTCTCTATCGCCTGCAGCAAGTTCTGTGCCTGACTGGAACTCAAGGGCCAGACAAAGGGTTCTAAATTTAACACACACACACACACACACACTAACTAACTAGGGCTGCTGAAGAGGAAGACAAATCTTCCCTCAACACACCTACCTTGCCTGCTATGTATGTACAGTATCTATACCTATCTTCAAGGAGTTTTCACCCAATCAGGTGCTATGTGAGACCTATTGTTTTATTCAATATATATTCTCCTGCCTTAGGGAAGAGGGGGTGGGGGATAACAGGGTTCTCTCTCTCTCTCTCTCTCTCTCTCTCTCTCTCTCTCTCTCTCTCTCTCTCTCTCTCTCTCATTTACCTCTCCTCTCTCCTCCCAACGCTTCCATAAAAGAAACAAGTGCTGTGTTCCCATTCCACACAGGCATGGAGGTGAAGTAAATCCTCAGCAAATTGTATTACATCTCTGCCTGTTAAATTGAAACCATGGATCATAGAGCTGCAGTCTGATGTGATGTGCAGGAGGCCCTGTATTGGGTATCTAAAGACATGTCTGCATAGGGCAGCTTTTAACAAGCTTTCTGTTTTTCCTATTATTATATATACTGTATTGAAGGAGACACATCTCCTGTTAACCTAACAGTAGGAATCATTACGGTGATAGGAAGCTGTAATGATGTACCTACTCATTACTGCTTTCTACTCTCAGGAGCAATTCCTCCAATGTTGATCCATTTTATGTTGGATTTTCATCTGTTATTCTACTCAAATCATACAGTATGTAACATCCTTTTTGTAGGTGCACAAAGCCTTGTACTTGAACCGCTCTGAACCTCCCCAGTAATACACCTAATGTAAAACCTTTTAACACCTCTCTCTCCTTGTGCTGTAAGAGACATCAGTTTAAACACCTCAAAACAAGACGCATGGGTATCAAGAACAAGATAAAACTAGCTGAAACGACCTACGATTCACCACATGGCAGCGTCTTGTCATTGTTGCTAGCTATCTGGCCATCCAGAATCACAACAACACACTGCCTTCTGTCCCATTGAAGGGTGCGCATTGTTTCGTGACTTGTCAGCTAACCCGTCTATAGACACTTACATTTCTTTGGCTGTCTGTTGGTCCTACGCTACCCTATACAGAGACTGATCTTTGAACATTATCCTGTCATGTGTGGAGTGGAGTTTCTAGAGTGGATGTTGATCAATAATCTGATAGGTTTCTCTATTGCAGTGTGAGCAAGATGCAGAGCCAGTTCAAAGGACAGAGAGCTGCAACATTCAACACATTGCTGCAATGGAAGCTGAAAGGACAGAGAAAACACACTGCAGCTTGTTTGGACAGGAAGTGACTAAGCCGTCCTATTGGGCTTTACAAAGGAGGCGTTTTATATATCTAACCAAACAAAATTATAATTACTAGCATGATTAGAGCCAGTTAGTTGGGATCCATTTCACTGTTGTTGCCTGCGATATGATACAGGGGCTGCCAATTCCACTGTGTCTCTGTTAACACCAGTCTTGTTTTAATTTTGTCTGTACTGTCAGCAAACTATAGGCTCATTTAAATAAATCCAGTAGAATATAAACAGAATTGTTTTCCTTGTTGTCAAGTTAAGTCATTGAATGGTTGGGCTGCTGTGAAAGAAACATATAAACTTCCTTCACAGGTAGATCCAGTAAGTCATATTAAGAAAAGCATGGGCATGGACAATATTTGTCTTACACAAACATACTGAATAAGCTCCTATATCACGAGGGAACAGCCATAGAGAAACCACTTTAATATTCCTCTTTTGACATATGTACATATTAGAATGTATAGTGGGGCGGCAGGTAGCCCAGTGGTTAGAGTGTTGGGCCTGTAACCGAAAGGTTGCTGGATCGAATCCCAGAGCTGACAAGGTAGTTAACCCACTGTTCCTAGGTTGTCAGTGAAAATAAGAATTTGTTCTTAACTTACTTGCCTAGTAAAAAAATAAAATAATAGGAAGCACATCTCTAGTGTACGGTAGTGCTGTTTTTATGAGCTTCCAGTCATTTCCTCACTATTCTCATTAAGGCTGCTTGTTCAGGAAGTACCAACTGTGATTTGTACCAGGGTTTAGTCATCAGGCTTTTACTGCAATCAGATGAGAGAGACTTGGGACTTGGACACAATAGTTATGTGTTACTGGCTGGTGTCAGGATTCACATTGACATGGTTATATGTCGTTCAGGGGATGATATCTTTGTTAGAGTAGATGTCTATAGGAAAAATGTTGTCCGCTATGCAGATTTCTCTGCGTTATATTTCATTTTGAATAAGGGGTATACCAGGGGACAGAATGCAAATTGCCCTGAACAGGTAGGACAGATTTCTTATGTATTTGTTGTGAGAGGTCGTCATTCACATGGTAATGTATTCAAATTCAATAAAAGCTGTCAAGTCTGTAATTCATACGGCTCAGCCGAAACAAAGAAGAATTTGGGAAAGCTATTTGGGGACTGGGAGGATGGAATGATTCACACCTCAGGAATTCTATTGATGGGTAGGTAGACACACAGACACTCTGCACATACAAAACAGATCCAGGCAGACAGAAAAACAGATCCAGGCAGACAGAATACATTGAAGGAGAGGTAAAACATACACACTCTTGGTAGAAACCTTCAGTCAACAGTAAAAAAGAGGGGCGGATTTATTCAGAACCAAACAAAGAGGAGGTGAAAGGTCATTGAGCCCATGGGAGGCAGTTACCCTTAGCTACCAATAATTCCCCATTGGGTGTGGGCAAGGCAGTGCCGGGCCGGGCTGTCTGCTAGAGGATGCTGGAAATAATAGAGGGAGCAGGGAGGAGGAGGAGGAGGAGGGAGGAGCGTAGAGGAGAGCAGCTGGTGGGGGATGGGGTAAGGCAGGGCTACACGTCTGCATCACTACACGCCTGCATCACTACACGCCTGGCCCTCTCCAACACTACTACTGCTCAGGACCAGAGACAGAGGTAGGACATATAGTTATTATTATTATTGCCATTTATGAGTCTCTGCCAGTCAGATATCTACATTATGTGTCGTTATCACATTTCCTATTGTACCCACTATAACGATAGAAAGCTGGGTTGAATGGGGAATCATGTGTTCTCCCCATAGACTTTCCAGTGAACAGCCTCTTTGTCTAGCAACAACATCAGCAGTATTGCTCAGAGTCAGTCACCTGAATGAATGGCCATAATGTGGGTTGTGACTGTGTATGTGTGCTTCTGGAGCTTTACCTAGTCCACCCCCAGACACAGCCTCCTCACAGACAGGGAGATGGGGAGAGGGCCTCTGCCTCTCTGTGGATGCTGGAGTGGGAGTAATTAGCCGCTGCAATCACCGGTGATTGAAAACGTAATTATGGGCAGAGAGAGAGAGAGAGAGAGAGAGAGAGAGAGAAGAGGGGAAAGGAACAACAAAAGCCCCTCGGAGAGCAGCTAGTTCTAGTGGCAACTGGTGGAGATGATACTGGTGGAAGGAATATAGAGGAGAGGGTGAGAGAAAGTGGGACACAAGGTCAGTGTTCCGTCACTGTCTGTTTAAATCTCAGTGTTTTAATACTCGTCTAATGTTTCTGTGCCGGCACTCATCTTCTCAGCCTGTTGTGTGTGCGTCTATTAATGGCTTCTCACATGATTTATACCATCCCTTCACTGTTCGATAGCTTTTTAATGAGATTGTTGAATTTGTTTATGGGCCTGCGTGCTGAAGTACCAGAAATACCCCAACATAATCTCTCCCTGCTCGCCTCGTGGCCGCACCCTAACAATGATTCTAGCAACCTGAAATAGGAGAATGATCCCAATCTCCCAGGCGAGCCATTCTCCACCCTGCTGTGTGCAGATCAATAGCAACCCAGATACTCTGGGAGACTGAACATCTCACCAATCTCTCCCGATGCTAGGAGTGAATATTCACAGGCCTCTGTGTAGAGATGACCTCTGTTTGAGTATCGATCATATGACTGTCAAAGTCCAATTAGCTTAAGGTAAAGGCAGGCTCCCTTTTTGTTTCATTCTCTTGCCTCAGATGTTTGTCCACAGGCCAAATACAACTCAATGCAAAGTGCTGTATTGAGCAGAGTTCTGTATTGTGTCAAGTCTAATTCAGTAGTGCTAAGTAAGCACTTAAGTGTGGGTCTGGGTGTGGGTAAGCTACTCGAGAACCTGTCTGACTCAATAGCAGTAATTGATCAGGTCTTTCAGTGGTGAAGAGATCCTGTGTCCAGTCCCAGGTTGAGAGAAAGAGAGAGAAGCATTTGTGTTCAGCAGGGGAATCAATGTGCATCAGCCATTTGTAAAGGCATGGATGCTATGCTAGGATGAGTTAGACATAACTTAGAGGTATGCACAGAGCCACATACTCTTTGTATTATCAGACTAGTTCTCCTGATCATTACCACAGTGAGATGCACATTATGGTTGTTTGGAACTGTGTTTCCATACTGAGATCAATGCTACTACAATGCTAGTTGTAGTATGCTGGGGACTGCTGATGTGGTTTCACATGAGGTGTGTATGTGGTTTTAATTTTGAACAACTTTTTTTAGGGGGTAAATCAGCTTTAATATTGCAGATAGATTGTGGCTTCCGTCAATGTAATAGTCTGCATCATTTACAATCCCCCATATATATATTTTTGTAAATACATATATATATAAAATATATATATTTATATTTTTACAATATATTTTACTTTACTATTTTCCCCTAACCCTACCACCCCCCACTAATTGGAGTAAACTAATGGACAACAACACTTCTGTTTCTACTTCCAGCTTATACAGTACATACTATATACATTTTACATGAGTTATCTCTCAAAATCTGTTTGTTTTTAGTCTCATCCTTCAGCTACCGTCAACCCCTTCCATCTATCAACCCCTCCCATCTCTCAACCCCTCCCATCTATCAACCCCTCCCATCTCTCAACCCCTCCCATCTATCAACCCCTCCCATCTCTCAACCCCTCCCATCTATCAACCCCTCCCATCTCTCAACCCCTCCCATCTCTCAACCCCTCCCATCTATCAACCCCTCCCATCTCTCAACCCCTCCCATCTCTCAACCCCTCCCATCTATCAACCCCTCCCATCTCTCAACCCCTCCCATCTATCAACCCCTCCCATCTCTCAACCCCTCCCATCTATCAACCCCTCCCATCTATCAACCCCTCCCATCTATCAACCCCTCCCATCTATCAACCCCTCCCATCTCTCAACCCCTCCCATCTATCAACCCCTCCCATCTATCAACCCCTCCCATCTATCAACCCCTCCCATCTATCAACCCCTCCCATCTATCAACCCCTCCCATCTCTCAACCCCTCCCATCTATCAACCCCTCCCATCTATCAACCCCTCCCATCTCTCTCTGAACACCATCCAGCTTTGATTTCTATCTGCCATATATTTTGTGCTGTGCTGTAATGTTTCACAAAAGTTCTGAACCTTTATATTCTCATAATTTCTAAAGATTGTAAATTAAAGATAAACATTTTTGCTAAAAGTATTATTATATTATTGATCGATTGACTATGACTTTACAAATCACCCAGCAGTGCTATTTACAGAGTTAACTCCAGGTAAATGTTGCAATTCTTCAACCATTCCTGAATCTGCGACCGAAAACAAAATGATCTAATGATTCTGTCTCTTGCAAGCAAAACCTGAAGAGATGGGATGGTTGTATCCCCCATTTGTATAACATTATATTGGAAGGCAAGATTTCTGTATAATCATTTAAATTGAAAAGCGTAGTTTTGAATCCGGCTTCGTTTTGTGTATCGGTTCATAAACCAAATCTCTTCCCAACTATTTTGCAATCTATATGGCACAGCAGTCAATTTTTGGTCCTTCAATGAAACTGGTATACTTTTTTATTTATCACAATTTTCTTTAACCAATTTTGGTCTTTAATGCAGGGCCGACAGACAAGTTCCTTACTTTCTCCCGCTTCCACTTGCCTCTTCCATTTTTGCGGTAATGCTGCGATTAGTTAGTTGTAAAAGCTTTTATTGGTTTCCTCATGTCTTTTTGCTTTGAATGTGATGATGAAAAGCTAAACATCCACCGTGCCTTTCCTTCCTAGCTGTCATCTGTAATTGGCACTAACAGGTTTTCACTGTAGGACACTGTAGATCTCTCACTGTGTCTAAAAGGCTCAGTCACTGGGGGGAGGGAGGGGGGTCCGTGGGGGTGGGTGGGCTGCATAACACTTACAAAACTTTTCATCTTTGTAGCCTTCCTGCACTGTCTTTCATTGAAATGCTGTTTGTGGTGATTGTACTGTAGCAGTACAGCTCTAATAGTGTGGTTCTGTCTTTCTGCGTTCTGCAGGACTGAGGACAGTTGAGATGCATGGCCTGTAAGCAGCCAGCGATGGCTCACAGGAAGAGGCCAGGGACCAGCGGCTCCAGCTGCAACATGGTGGAGCCCCCCACCCGGCCACCCTTCCCCGTCACCTACCCCCCAGAGCAACACAGCCAGGAGCATGAGGAGGGGCCTGAGGAGGGGGGCGGGGGGGTCCACTACTGCCACCAGCAGGGCCTGGAGCCAGAGCTGACGGACAGCCGGCCGGCCACACCTACTACACCGGGGACGGAACACAGCCATGACAACGATCATCCAGACTGCCAGGACCATGATGACCACAGTCACAGCGACGACCATGCAGAGTGCCATGGCCACGACCACGAGCATGCAGACTGTCATGGTCACAATCACGGTCACAGTCACGCCGATGTAGACTGCCATGACCACGACCACGACCATGGCCATGTCCACAGTCACATCAATGACCACGACCATGCAGGCTGCCACGGTCACCACCACGACCACGCTGACAGCCTGGACGGAGACTCCAGCTCTGACTATGTGAACAACACCTCAGAGGAGGAGGACTATGATGAAGGTCTGCCGGAGGAGGACGAGGGCGTCACTTACTACATCCGCTACTGCCCTGAGGATGACAGCTACCTGGAGGGAAGCATGGACTGCAACGAGGCCGAGGCTGACTATACCGCCAGCACCGTGCAGCGCGTCCGGGCTGAGCAGCCGGCCGACACAGACGAGTGCCAGGAGGCGGTGGAGGAGTGGGTGGAGGGAGAAGGGGGGGTGGAGGTGGGGGAGGTGCGCTGTGAGGTGGTGGAGCAGGACCCAGATGAACAGATCTACGACGGACGGCCGGAGCCCATTCTGGACCACCACCCCCAAGCCGCCGCCGTCCTGCACGAGTCCCCCCCACCCACAGAGGAGGGGGAGGAGTACCTTCCTAACGATGAGGAGGAGGTGGAGGAGGAGGAGGAGAGAGCTGGGGTTGGCTACACTGGGGACTACTATGCCCCAGAGGAGGACAATGGGAACTCTGTGGTTCACCTACCGCGGTCTCCATACCGTGGCCGTAAGGTGGTAGTGGAGGGGGAGACGGGGGAGGAGGCGGAGGAGGACATTGACCAGATAGTGGCAGAGATCAAGATGAGTATGAGCATGGGTAGTCTAAGCAGTGGTGGTACTGACCAGAGCCCTGAGGAGCTGGTGGCGGACAGTGCACCCAGTGATTACCACCCTCCTGAGGCCCATGCCAAGCCTGAGCCTGCCCCCTACACCCCAACCCCACACCGCCACGACAGCAGACCCAAGTCCCTCAATCTCTCCTCCACAAGGCACAACAACCCTGAGCTCCAGAGGGGCTTCAAGGTCCGCTCCCGCACCCCAGAGGAGCGACAGCGGTGGGCTCAAGAAAAGGTGAGAGGGAGAAGCCATTTTGATGGGTATTTTATATGCACGCTCATTGAATCTCCTCTATTGACATGATGTGAATGAAAAGTCAGACGTACAGATTAGGAGATGTGTTTAGAAGGTTGTCAGAATAGAAATCCAACGTTGAATCTATCTTCCACATTTTACAGGGAGATCAAAGTGATTTTTTTTACTTTTCTTTTCAGATTCAAAGTTTCCGATGCCTCTAACACTGATCTCCCGGATAAACATGACTTGGGTTTTTATTGTCTAGATTTTGGGGCATTTACCAAAGTATCCATTTTAAAAGGACTATAACCAACCCTTAAACCATGGCACTTCTTCTTCACACTTTACCTGAGTGGGGGATGGTCCAATGCCCTCAGGGAGAGATCTGTATAGAGTAACGTTCAACATTAATGGTGAAATCGTGAAATGGAAATTGTTTTTTTTGCATACCCCACTCCCCCTGAGACACCCTTGGAGAGTGGGGTCTCGACATGTGTTTAATACAGCTGGAGACCGAGCACAAGATGTACGGTCAGGTTATGTTCAGATTCTTGAACAGACCTATGCCATTGGAACTGATTAAAACAAGATTTGTGATAGGGAGATATGTATTATGTGTGAGGTGGTTGACAGGCAGGTTATTGTATTGTAGCTATGGTGTAGATAGTGAGACCCATCCCCCAGCCACAGCCAGACACCTTGAGCTCCCCTCTCCATCTCCCAAGCCCAATGTCCTCATTCAGATCAAGCCTGTTCTGGTATTCCACACACACACACACACACACACACACACACACACACACACACACACACACACACACACACACACACACACACACACACACACACACACACACACACACACACACACACACACACACACACACACACACACACACACACACACACACACACACAGCCTCTTCCTGTCTTCCCCCAAGCACCTCTTCTACCATGTTTACCCCCAGCCCAACCAGATGGTGAGGTGAGGGGAGAGCCTATGTGTGCCCTGCGGTATGGGACGGCAGCATGCTGATACACACCTGCTCCATTGTGTGCATGTGTGTTATGCATAACTGTGTGTGTGCTTGTGGTTGTGTGTGTTCTCTTTACTGTGTTGTATTGGATTATATTGGAAGCAAGCACATATTGTGCAGAACAGTCTCTGACAACAACAAAAAAGGTTAAATTCGGTGACTGTTTGTGATTTTACACAGTAGTTGTAAATGTTTTGCAAAATGCTTTCAGCGTTCAGGTTCTGTGATTAAGGCTCACTGAAGTGTTTGAAAACATCAGATTCATGCTGGATTCTTCCTCCTTCCTCAGGGCAGAGATTTGTTTTATCCTGTCAAACATCAAATGGATATGATTATTCATTAATTACTGTTTGCTCAAGCTGATGTGTAGATGTTGAATACTAATCAGGATTGATGATTGTGCTGTCGCTGTAAATAGAAAGATTGTTGAATTAAGTTAATATGAAATTAGAGCAATTTTATCATCTTTAATGTCATAATATTTATCATGCTTTGCAAAGTAAATGTGAACTGTCATGCCTATAGCGGTACTCAAGACAATATTATGTTTTGTGTGTAATTCACAGAAATACTTTTTACTGAACTAAATTTATGTCTAATAATAGCTAATAATTGTTTTTTTTTCATTAGACCTACTCTCTTTTCTCCGACCCATAGAGAAATGTATCAGACTGTACTACTAATGTATGTTAGCTGTAGCTCCCTAAGGGAACGCTCCTTTTTTAACATTTCCACTGTCTGCTTGGAAATGTACCATTAACTCTCTGTTTAACCCCTGGTTTAACCCCCACAGATGACCAACGGTGCAGAGCAGCCCAGGAAACAGCAGCGCTCTGACCTCAACGTGCCGCTGGAGAACAACAATGTCCCGGAGGTAAACTGTCTCTGTCTGCAATCCAAACTCATTGTGACAGATGATATATGTGGAATACATAACAGTATTATTACCGTCCTGTGCTTTGCCTTCAGAGCCCTTGTCATGGGTGTGAAGAGATTTTCTTCTTATTTAACATCAAAGCAAAACAATGTCCTTTACAGGAAAAAACTAATAAAAAACTATAAAAATAAAAGCTGAAATATTTACTACACAACAAACATATACTAAAAAGCACCCTAAAGAAAAGCAAAGCTAAAAAATATGTTTTAAGATCTCTTTTAAATATGTCCACAGTTTCGGTCCCCCTCAGGTTCTCTGGCAGGCTATTCCAGACGCTAACTAAAGGCTGCCTCTCCATGCCTCTTGGTCCTAGGCTTTGGGGTCGTTAAAAGGCCAGTGCCAGAGGATTTATGAGAATCAATTAACTGTGTTTATGAATGAATGAAGTCCCTGTCTCCAGGTAACACAGTTTGCTTATTATTGAGGACATTTCTCTCAGGAACATTCTACACAATGCTGCTATCCTCATCCCCCACTTCCATTGCTCTGAAAGGAAGGGAATTGGCTGTGCCCTTTTTTGACTCTGCAGTCAAGCCACTGGTAACAAGCAGCAAGCTGTGTGTTTACATCAGGGAAAACCACTCAACCTTGACCTGACTGTTCAAATGATGCTCACAGACACAGCCCTTTCTGCTCTGCACAACTCCATAAGAGCCCTCTCCTTTGCCCAACCCAGACTGATCATCCTAACATGGTTTTGTCTGGCCAGGCTTTCATTCACACACCATCAATAAGCCTGAAGAGCACAGCCGAACTGCAGAGCGAGGCACATCTTCACTTTAAAGGACATCTAAGGTCACGGTACCATTTAAGTATCTGCAAGTAACACAGGAGGCCATGTTGTTTCCCTTTAAGTTATTAAGTGAATTTATAGTGCTCCTGGGCCTTCCTCACAGACTGTAATGAACGGCCACACATATTTCAGCATGGATCCTCCATTTGAGTGGCATGTCTTTCAAGTGATGGCCATTACTCAGTGTGCTTTAATGTGTGGTTCTCTCATGCAGAGCTCTGTAGAAGTATTGATATACAATTGTGTTTTACGTCGGAAGATTTAGGCATGTCATGACCTTGCATGTTAACATGGACCACTGTTTACAATCAGGTCGATGCCATGAAGTTGTACTTCCTTTGATCTGTACTATACACTCTTAGAAAATATTTATTGTCCCCTTGTTGGATCCAGGTATAACCTTTTTTGGTTCCAGGTAGGACCTTTTTGAGGACCATGTAGAACTCTCTGTGGAAAGGGTTCTACATGGAACCCAAAAGGTTTCTACCTGGAACCAAAAAGGGTTCCTCAAAGGGTTCTCATATGGGGACAGCGAAGAACCCTTTTCGATTCTAGATCCTTTTTTTGTAAGAGTATAGCACACTTCTATGTATTCCGTTTTTGTGTCGTTTCTTACATGTTCTCCATCATCTGTTCATGAACAGGGTTTGTATCGATTTCATAGGCTACTTTGAACTGATGTTCGAAAATGCTTAATCTTCTTTGACAGAATAAAGCTTTTGGAGTTTGTTGTTGTGTTGTCTGTTGTGGAAGCCAAAGCCTTTTTAGAGAGGCGATTTTCCTTTTGGTTGGTTGAAATTAGAAAATGCATATTTCAATCAAGACTTTCTGTTTTTCAGGAAACAAAGAAGGCTGCATCTTTCCCTAGTTTTGTTGATGGTAAGCCGTCTCTACATGTGTTTCATTTAACTCAAAAGACAAAAATGTATCATATTCACAACATCAAAACAGATATTCCCTGTAAGAGGCTTATATCACTTTGGGTGAAGAGATCTGCTCATTCCAAGTATATTAGATGTATTGCTCTAATTCAAGCGCCTTAATAACTACTCAAAATCTAGTTGCAAAATGACAGATCGTGGAGTATTAACAAGAGAAAATATGAGCTTGCAGCTGTTGCATGCGATCAACATGTTGTTGTAAGAGCGAGAGAGAGAGAGAGAGAGAGAGAGAAAGAGAGAGAGATTGATCAACAGATTAATGAGTTTGCATTTGAAAATGAAGACAAACAAGAAAGTAAAGACTAATGATCATATTCATTTTTCACTATCTTTATTTGGCCAATTTACCCGAGTCAGTGAGTTACTGGTCAATGTGGGAGTGCTATATCTAAGCAGGCCAGTCCCAGGCCTCTGTGTATGTTTGGTTCGAGATATTTTCGAGGCATTCTTCGCCAGGCCCTTCTCACCACTGGGTAGTGAACGGCAGGGCCTAATCTTCATGGAGGCTGAGCTGTTTCTTTCTTTCACTTTCTTGATATCATGACAGTGCATTGTATCCCTCAGTGGATGTCACAGAGTCTACATCTACATATCACACAGGCATATTAATCCCCCTGTGCCTCTCTCAGCTCTCAGCTCCCTTCCAACCCACGGCCATTTTACTGCTCAAGCCTCCTCCGTGATTGTTTCTCTGAATAATACCCAACAGCTACAGAATTGCAGTGTGATTTATTCAAATTGTACATACGTATATGAACTTTCAACTCAGAGCTTAACTAGAACAACACAGAGATATCTTTGTTTTGCAAAATAAATATGATCTAATAGCGTTTATCTTCTCCTGCTCCTTCATTTCTCTGTCCATCCCTTCTCCCTGTCTCGCTCTGTCAGTTCCAGGGCCCTGTGAGCCAGAAGATCTTATTGATGGCATCATCTTTGCTGCTAACTACCTGGGCTCCACCCAGCTGCTCTCTGAGAGGAACCCGTCCAAGAACATCCGCATGATGCAGGCCCAGGAGGCTGTCAGCCGGGTCAAGGTACGGACAGACAGCAGACAGTAGACAGGCCTTCCATCACACACACACACACACACACACACACACACACACACACACACACACACACACACACACACACACAGACACACACACACACACACACTTCCTTCCTTCCTTCCTTCCTTCTTTTCATTTGGATGTTGTTTTGATCTTGTATATTTTCACTGTGACGCTAGGAACCGTTTTGGAAGATTCAGAGTGAGGGTGTCAGATGTGTTTGTTTACACCCCAGGAGACAGTGTCCAATCTAGTAGGATTATTGCTACAGTACTGTAGGACACAGTGGTGCTGTGTAATCATGTTCCTCCCCAGTGGGTTAGTTTACAGTCCTTTAGCTCTGTTTACCACCCACTGTTTTATTTCTATACTGTTAAGATTTAATGATAGCCTATAGAGGAAACAAACCCTTAAGGTATTCATCAATATTGTTTGATCTTTCTTGTTATCGTATATCTGAATAAACTTTATATTCATGTTTCAGGCATATAGAAAAACCTGATGGAGACATCAAAGTGTGTACAGTATATTGACATAACAGCTGGAAACCTTTTTAATTAGTGCTCTAAATGGAACCCCTGTCTGTAGATAGTCTGTAATCTGGGGAGACAGAAATACAGTTTTATAAATGGAGTTAAAATGTGAGTGCAAGGTGCTGGTCTTTTTAATTAAAGAGAGGTCCAGATTGGCCTATTAAATCCACATGGATATTAATACTGTTTATTTCCCCAGTCAGAGCAGTTTGAGATTTGGCCAGAATTAGCAGTCCATTAGGGCTCCAGTTGGGCCATATTGCGCTAAAGCACATATGTCACATGGTGTTATTAATGGATGTGTCACATGGTGTTAGTAATGGATGTGTCACATGGTGTTAGTAATGGATGTGTCACATGGTGTTAGTAATGTATGTGTCACATGGTGTTAGTAATGGATGTGTCACATGGTGTTAGTAATGGATGTGCCACATGGTGTTAGTAATGGATGTGTCACATGGTGTTAATAATGGATGTGACACATGGTGTTATTAATGGATGTGTCACATGGTGTTAGTAATGGATATGTCACATGGTGTTAGTAATGGATGTGTCACATGGTGTTAGTAATGGATGTGTCACATGGTGTTAGTAATGTATGTGTCACATGGTGTTAGTAATGGATGTGTCACATGGTGTTAGTAATGGATGTGCCACATGGTGTTAGTAATGGATGTGTCACATGGTGTTAGTAATGGATGTGTCACATGGTGTTAGTAATGGATGTGTCACATGGTGTTATTAATGGATGTGTCACATGGTGTTAGTAATTAATGTGTCACATGGTGTTAGTAATGGATGTGTCACATGGTGTTATTAATGGATGTGTCACATGGTGTTATTAATGGATGTGTCACATGGTGTTATTAATGGATGTGTCACATGGTGTTATTAATGGATGTGTCACATGGTGTTAGTAATGGATGTGTCACATGGTGTTATTAATGGATGTGTCACATGGTGTTATTAATGGATGTGTCACATGATGTTATTAATGGATGTGTCACATGGTGTTAGTAATGGATGTGTCACATGGTGTTAGTAATGGATGTGTCACATAGTGTTATTAATGGATGTGTCACATGGTGTTAGTAATGGATGTGTCACATGGTGTTATTAATGGATGTGTCACATGGTGTTAGTAATGGATGTGTCACATGGTGTTAGTAATGGATGTGTCACATGGTGTTAGTAATGGATGTGTCACATGGTGTTAGTAATGGATGTGTCACATGGTGTTAGTATTGGATGTGTCACATGGTGTTAGTAATGGATGTGTCACATGGTGTTATTAATGGATGTGTCATATAGTGTTATTAATGGATGTGTCACATGGTGTTAGTAATGGATGTGTCACATGGTGTTATTAATGGATGTGTCACATGGTGTTAATAATGGATGTGACACATGGTGTTATTAATGGATGTGTCACATGGTGTTATTAATGGATGTGCCACATGGTGTTAGTAATGGATGTGTCACATAGTGTTATTAATGGATGTGTCACATGGTGTTAGTAATGGATGTGTCACATGGTGTTAGTAATGGATGTGTCACATGGTGTTAGTGATGGATGTGTCACATGGTGTTAGTAATGGATGTGTCACATAGTGTTATTAATGGATGTGTCATATGGTGTTAGTAATGGATGTGTCACATGGTGTTATTAATGGATGTGCCACATGGTGTTAGTAATGGATGTGTCACATGGTGTTATTAATGGATGTGTCACATGGTGTTATTAATGGATGTGTCACATGGTGTTAGTAATGGATGTGTCACATGGTGTTAGTAATGGATGTGTCACATGGTGTTAGTAATGGATGTGTCATATAGTGTTATTAATGGATGTGTCACATGGTGTTAGTAATGGATGTGTCACATGGTGTTAGTAATGGATGTGTCACATGGTGTTAATAATGGATGTGACACATGGTGTTAGTAATGGATGTGTCACATGGTGTTAGTAATGGATGTGTCACATGGTGTTAGTAATGGATGTGTCACATGGTGTTAGTAATGGATGTGTCACATGGTGTTAGTAATGGATGTGTCACATGGTGTTAGTAATGGATGTGTCACATGGTGTTAGTAATGGATGTGTCACATGGTGTTAGTAATGGATGTGCCACATGGTGTTAGTAATGGATGTGTCACATGGTGTTAGTAATGGATGTGTCACATGGTGTTAGTAATGGATGTGTCACATGGTGTTAGTAATGGATGTGTCACATGGTGTTAGTAATGGATGTGTCACATGGTGTTAGTAATGGATGTGTCACATGGTGTTAGTAATGGATGTGTCACATGGTGTTAGTAATGGATGTGTCACATGGTGTTAGTAATGGATGTGTCACATGGTGTTAGTAATGGATGTGTCACATGGTGTTAGTAATGGATGTGTCACATGGTGTTAGTAATGGATGTGTCACATGGTGTTAGTAATGGATGTGTCACATAGAGGTTATGTTTCCCTTTCCATTTCCGTCCCCTTTTCTACATTTCTTCTCTGCTATGAATACTGATGGTGAGCAGGCAGAGAGGATGGCCATATTCAAAACAGACTCAGCCACTGTGCATTTCAATCACTTCACTACTGGTTGGCTCTCAACAAGCTGTAGAGTTATGATTGCTTTTTGGCAGTCTAGCTTTTGAAAGGCCATTTATGCAAGGGAAGTCTTCCCTCAGTCTGATAACAGTATGATCACAAATATAGTATTTGCAGGGTATGCATTCCCATGCAGTGAAATGTGTATGTGTGCTGGCAATGTATTGTTGACATAGACAAGAAGACACTGTACATGATTTTGGGAGCTATACCTATTGGATCAAAGAAAACACAAGCCAAGATGAAACATCAAATGTTAATAAGTTGTCCAGGCACAATACATTTCCTCTCACTCTCATGAAAACATGGGCTGGGCTGTATCATTCATATTTTATAACCTAACTCACAGTGCTCCACTGGCACTTGGCTGGCATCTACTTTTAGAAACATCCACCTGTGGCAAGGCCAGCTATTCACTGCAGAGCAGAGATGGAAGTGTATGTTAGCTCAGTGGGTCAGATTGGCCCACAGCTCTATGTGACACGGTGGCACACTCTCCTGTCCAGCAGCAGTCTGCTTCAGTAGGCACAAGACTGGGGCAAGTGACCCTCCCATCTGAGCAGCTGCCAGCTTTCCTTTGGGAAAAGCTGTCAGCTTTTGGAGGGATATTTGAGTCTTGAAGGCCCCTGCCTCCCTTCCACTGCTGCTGGGATCTGTCTCCATCCATCCCGGGGAAAATAAATCCAATCTGTCCTTCCGTTCTCTCGCTATCATCAAAGGCCTTTGAAGGTGAAACCATGGCAACGCTTAACTGCAAGTTTTTTTATTTATAAAAAATATGTATATATGTTGGCTGTTCAGCTGTGGAGGAGGCCATCGGAAAGCATGCCACTTGTTCTCTCCCCTCATCTGAGGAGGAACTGCAGATGATGTGTCTCTCCACAGATGAATTGGCCATATGTCACTCTGGAGGCAGGGGATTGGGCTCTTTTATGTGTTGGAGCTACCATTTCTTCACACACCAACCCCTGAACACTGGGACTGGGCAGGGTGCTCTGTGCCCTCTGTACCATTTTATGGTTCTCAGATCTTAGCCACTCCATCACCAACAACAACCCACACACAGACGAATTACACTGCTGTCCTAAATATTTAGTCCAAAGCTACAGAGAACGAAGTGAGCCAGACACACACCAAAAAAACATAACATTGCAGGTAAATAGCACGGCGTCATATGTTTTATTTATGCACATCTTTTTTGGCTCCCCTCATTTTGATGTATTATTTATGCAGCTTCATCATCCACTTCTTTTTCTGCCTGCCTTGATTTGCTGCAGTGGATGTAGCTGGAGGACTCAGATGTCTGCCTTGCACTAGGAGGGCTGAAGGTGGAGGAGAAAATGTGTTACAAACAACCCAGGATCATCCCTGTATGGCATGCCATGCTCTGCTCTGTTTCCCATACAAACACAAATAAACGGACTAGTTACAGCACGCAAACATCCAACTCGCTCGACCGTCTGAGAGGCAAGAGCATGCCCTCTGCTCTGTCTCTCAGCTAATGGTGAAGCGGTAGAGAGAGTGCTGACCCTTCCTCTGCTCCTGACTGGCTGGCTTGCAGAGAGCTGTGGTACCAACTCCCTCAGACAGCCATAGTAACAGAGTCTATCTGACTGATGATGGATGGGACTAGAACAGATCAACCAGTTTCAGCTCACGGCTCACAAACACCAACAGAGGTCCTTTACGTGTCTGGACTTCACCACACCCTCCTTCTGGTCCTGTGCAGTCGACATACAGTGTTAAGGTCTTTTTGTGGGGCTCAGTGTTGGGAGAGGGAAAGGGGGATACCTAGTCAGTTGCACAACTGAATGCATTCAACCGAAAGGTGTCTTCCGCATTTACCCAACCCCTCTGAATCAGAGAGGTGTGAGATTAACTAAATCTGAATTTAACTGAATCTGAATCAACTGAAATAACTGAATCTGAATCTGTGTTTGTCAGTGTTTTCTGGTCAGCCATCCTACAGTACGTTTCTCAATGTGTTGTTTTTAGACCATTTGAAAACCACTCAGTCACCAACTGTCAGTTTTGCCATCCCATTTCTCTAGGATGGTGACTGACGTCAATACAGGACTAAATCATTGTGTTGCCTTAAATTACATGGCAAGTCATCTCAGGATGCTGGGCTCTGCTGTAATTCCTCACCATGTTCTGAAAGAATGTGTTGTGGACAGGAAGGTTATGCCAAGCATGTCTTGCCTTGACTTGAATCTGAAGCCCTTTGATAGAGTATTTACATATGCTACTCAAGTTCCCCTTTTTTTACTTTGATATAAAGGTATGGTATCAACACATTTTTGCATGTCTTTATGATTTGCTGTATTCAAAAGAAAAAGAGCAATTCTGATCCTTTTAATTGCCGTTTTAATTTGTTTCTGCAGAACACAGCTGTGCCATCGCTCGTCTCCCTTTCAGAGCAATGATACACCTGCTGTTTGGTTTAGTTATTTACTTACTTTCTTTTACGTTCTTTACTTCCTGCCCTCTGTTTTTGCCGCTCCTCCCGTCCCGTGTCTGACGACCCTGTTCTGTCCCAACGTCTCCTCCCAGAGGGTTCAGAAGGCTGCCAAAATCAAGAAAAAGGCGGTGTGTAAAACAATATGATCTGATAAGAACAGAGAGAAGGGCCACCTTGACTCCACCCTCACCCTCCGGCTCCCTGTTCCATCTGTGTGTGCTGTCTGTCTCTCACCCTGACACACGCTGAGCCGTAGAACGTGAGGATGTGACTAGAGTCATGATGAGAATCTCCATATCCCACTCCATCTGATTTCCCAGCATGCATCACTAAGAGGCTGGACTGTGTGAACTCTGGGAACATCCTATTCCTGCAGCGTGTGCTCTGAAAATCAGAGCCAGCAAACAGCCATTGATGATATTGATGATGTAAATAAATATTCTAGCCTACACAGAATTACTACAAATTATAATTAATACTATTAAACATATCATCAAATACATTTTCCCCCAGCTGTTTCATTATACAGTATATTGCATATTTTAAAAACATGTATATTATGCTTCTCATTATATACACGTCAGTCCTTAGTTAATTAACCTAAATCAAACGTGATTTAATTAATACACAGTGCATAGTGATTAGCGTGAATGCAATCCACATGCCTGGGACTGGCATTCACACACATCCGGCAGCTTGCAATAGCTTAGATAGTACTGCCATGTTGCGCCTACTTTCATCAGTGCCAATTCTCCAAACACCAGCATCATGTCAGAGCTATTGATGTTAAACCCCAAAGCCAACCGGGTCCCTCTGTGACTATATGACCAGCCCTCACTGCTGCTGTCTCAAATCCCTTCCACTCTGCTCTGATCTGGATGCCGGCCCTGTGTGTCACAGAGATGGCTGTTTTTGATTCCACATGTATTCCATGCAGTCATGCATGCTCAATTACATTACCATTTATCATGAAAATTAATATTATGAACCACTTAGCCTAGTCCCCATTGTATAGGTACAGTAGCCTACAGAGACCCATTTTGTGTGGAACAATGTGAGCATGACCACCACTCAATAAACAACAACAATATCCAAGGGCAACGCCACTAACCAATCCTTTATGAGATATCAATGTTTTACAATGTGTTATAATTAAGCAATAAGGCACGAGTGGGTGTGTATATGGCCAATATACCACGGCTAAGGGCTGTTCTTAGGCACAATGCATCACAGAGCCTGGACACAGCCCTTAGCCGTGGTATATTGGCCATATACCACAACCCCCCCGAGGTGCCTTATTGCTATTATAAACTGGTTACCAACGTAATTAGAGCAGTCATACCCGTGGTATACGGTCTAATATACCACATCTGTCAGCCAATCAGCATTCAGGGCTCGAACCACCCAGTTTATAATTCAGATTATGAAATGGAATATGAATGTACATTTTATGGCTGTTCTTTATGGGTTTAGCCATAGCCATATTTATGAAATAGCTTTAAAACTGCTCTCAACAGGAGATTAAAGAGTACAGCCTGTTTACCAGGGCCCCTGGTGAGCTCTCCCCAGTCCTCAGGCCCCAGCCAGGGTGCTTACAGAATGGGCACCAGGGCAGCTCTCTCCTGCCACAGGGGGGACTCTGACACACCTGTCTCTCTTTTGTCTCTGACCAGAGCCCAGAGGGGGATGCACAGACACTGACAGAGGTGGACCTCTTCATCTCCACCCAGAGGATCAAAGTGCTCAACGCAGACACACAGGTGAGTAGAGGTCCAGACTCTAGCCCTAACAGGACCAATCAATCAAATGCAGAGGGACCATAGCCATGCAACTCCTCTCAGTGACTTTTGTGACAGATTTTAAAGATTATTTATTTATTTAATATTTTTTATCTGATCTCCCTCTGAGCCAGAAAGCTTCTATGGACAGCTGTCAATAAAGTGGGGTGTAGCAGTAAGATGAAAGCTAGTTTTAAACACTTTGTATCCCAATCCATTTGATTCCCAACCAAATCCATCTGCAATATTAATTAGGCAGAAATCATCTCAACTCCAAAGCCAAATTGTTTAGGACGCACATGCTTGACACATAGCTTTGAACAGTAATGCAGTTATAAATTAGGTACTGTGTAGCACTTTACGCTTGATGTCGCACCATAATGTCATATGGGAACCTATGGGAAACAAGATTGTCCAATGTGAGAGGGTCAGCCGCAGTGTTAACAGTGATGTCTCTGGTGTAGAGACTAGAGTGCCAGCTGACTGACTGTGAACAGAATGTGTGTCCCTGTCGTTGAGTTGCAGTTTGACTGAACAGAACAGCAGTGTGTGGGCTGGTTGCCTGGCACAGCCTACTGTAATGTGCTGCAATGCAGTGTCTCTCCACTCCACTCCCTGCCTGGCACTGGGCAACCTGCTTCCCGCAACCATCAAGATGGGAAAAGTCTGGATTTATGGGGCTCTGTTGGTTAGTTGGTGAGAGGTTGAAGTCAGAACTGCTCTTCCATAAATTGCTTCACAATGACATTTTCATGTGATATAATTCCACCATTTCCTAGATTAAATAATGTCATATTTCATACGCACTAATAACATTTAATCCTATTTAATCATAATCAATAACATTTAATCCTATTTAATCATCTTTTAAAATAATCTCCAAACGTGCCTTGGTTCAGACCCTGCTGTCTGTGTGTACCAGAGGCGGTGAGCGCATTCGAGAACCTCAGGTTGATTAGAGCTGTGATTTCCACGCCAGGCCTGCTACAGAGCATATGGTCTGAATGGAAGGTGAAAGGTGAAAGTATGTGGGCACAGCATGCACAGACAAATTGGATCATTCATTCTGCTGACGGACTAACAATGTTTCGCTGAAGAGCGTGCAGGACGGAGCTGAGGGTTCCTGCTCATTGTTGGTCATGTCCCACACTACCAGACACACCTTGTCATACTTCGTCGGACGCTTACAAAACACACTATGTGTTACTTTTACTCTAAGCGTCAATTGTAATGCAGTATATAGCTGAGTATTTTTATACTGTGTATTAGTACACCTGTCACAGTGTGTTCAGTTGTCATAATACCCTGATATTTGTTATTCACATGTATACATCTACAAGGGAAGGTACTAGTTGTTAATTATTTGTCGCTGTGGTTGCATATACAGGAAACTATGATGGACAACGCCCTGCGCACCATCTCCTACATAGCTGACATTGGGAACATTGTGGTGCTGATGGCGAGGCGCCGCATGCCCCGCTCAGCCTCCCAGGACTGCATCGAGACCACGCCTGGAGCCACAGAGGCCAAGAAACAGTACAAGATGATCTGCCACGTCTTTGAGTCTGAGGACGTAAGTGTGTACGAGTGTATGTCTGGGATCGATCCCTTGAGGCTATAATCGAATGGTACAATGTCCGGAACTGGATGACTAGGATCAGGACCAGGTGAAAGGTTATGCACAGGACATGTTTCTAAATGTAGAGGTAATGTGTTGTGATTGATTCAGAGGTTAGTCGCAACAACAATGACACGTTCACCAGTAACACCTTCTGTCATGTTTAGTGACACCATGGTGCTGAGAGGATCCATCTCTGATAGGCCAGAGTCTGTCTCCTCACCTAGCCAGTGAGTGTCTGCCGCTACATTGGTGCTGAGAGGATCCATCCGTCATTTATCCTCAGCTCAGAAGGGACAATTACATATTTCAATTATACCTCTCCCAACAGTGTCTCATTACTTTATACCTATTACAAGGTAGGCTTCATCCTTGGTCTGCTGGTCTGGAAAAGGGCAACGACTGGCTTTACTGTCCCCATTCGTTATGGGCAGGAGAATTCATGGCTGAGTTTCACCATGGGTTAGGGGTAGGGAGTGGGACAATATCACGGGAATCCTAAAATCAAATAGCAGCTTGTTTGTATTGCCATGACATTTCAATCACTGGCTAACTGTCCTCCTGTTCCTCGGTCAGTGCAGAGACGTTGCCAATGTGTGATATGCTGTCTGTCACAGTAATATTGCCAATTTTCACTGACACCACAGTCCAGGATGTGCTTCATGTGTCTATCAAAGCCCAGCATGCGGTTGGATGTCGGTTTGTTAACAGGGCAACCACAGCTTGCTTCCTACCTTAGGAAACATATGATTCCCTAAAACTGAGGGACAGTAGGAGGAAATATAGAGTATTATAGGGAAGCTATATGAGATAGAAACATCATCATAGGGAAACTATATGAGATAGAAACATCATCATAGGGAAGCTATATGAGATAGAAACATCATCATAGGGAAGCTATATGAGATAAAAACATCATCATAGGGAAGCTATATGAGATAGAAACATCATCACAGCGAAGCTATATGAGATAGAAACATCATTATAGGGAAGCTATATGAGATAGAAACATCATCATAGCGAAGCTATATGAGATAGAAACATCATCATAGGGAAGCTATATGAGATAGAAACATCATCATAGGGAAGCTATATGAGATAGAAACATCATCATAGGGAAGCTATATGAGATAGAAACATCATATGATATACAATTAGATTCCTCTACTTTTCTTCTCCTCTTTAGATCAGCTTTTTACAATCAATACCTTTGCCATTTTATACAAAAAATCAAGCAATCATTGCACCAATGCTACAGGCTTGATGATGCTCACTGCTTTGGCTGTGCGAACACATTTTGGTCCATTTATATGGTTTTACTAAATGAAGCCAGGACAGAAGCTAGTTATCAGTAATGAAGACATGGCAAATAGGTTTTGACATTTAAATTCAATGTTTATTGGACCTCATATAGTACTTGGCAACAGTGAAGCAATTCCACCGTTGTCTTATATGCATTGATTCATACCACATAAATTAATATTGATCTGCATCCCCGAGTTGCTCTGTGATGGGATTCTCCCCATTGCTGTCACGATGACAGTGTATTGGCAGTGTATTGCTTCTCTGCCAAATGCATAGCTGTTTTTATTCATAGAAATAGAATTACTAGAAGGGAAAAAGCCTCTCAGACCACAGCAATTTGACTCTACACTCATGGGTAAATTCTATTATCCTCTCTTCTCATTGGCTCAGGCCCAGCTCATAGCCCAGTCGATTGGACAGTCATTTAGCGTGGCCTACCAGGAGTTCCTGAGGGCCAATGGCATCAACCCAGAGGACCTGAGTCAGAAGGAGTACAGTGACATCATCAACACGCAGGAGATGTACAACGATGACCTCATCCACTTCTCAAACTCTGAGAACTGCAAAGAGGTTTGGCTCTCATTTAACTGTATGTGGTAACTGTATAACGGTGCCTCAGCTGCACTGTACAATCCACTTCTCTTAGGTCTTTTGGATGCTCAGTCAATGACCTCTTACTTAGGATTAAAGAGTCTCTGATGAGCAGTGAGGCAGTCTAGTTCTGTGGAAGTACTGCACATGGACTGAGCCAATTACCAGAGAATCTAACAGTGGTCTTATACCCATCTGGCCCTCCTCCTTCCGCACGTTGGTCTGTTCTTCCGCTACACCATTATATTTCTTCCTGATTTATTTTTCTCCTGCCCACAATCACTTTGACTAGAGTCACTCATCACTCATCACTCTCTCTCTCTCTCTCTCTCTCTCTCTCTCTCTCTCTCTCTCTCTCTCTCTCTCTCTTTCTCTCGCTATTGGCTGGCTCCACAGCTGCAGCTGGAGAAGCATAAGGGAGAGATCCTGGGCGTGGTCATAGTGGAGTCTGGCTGGGGCTCCATCCTCCCCACGGTCATCCTGGCCAACATGATGAACGGTGGACCGGCCGCCCGCTCCGGGAAGCTCAGCATCGGAGACCAGATCATGTCCATCAACAACACCAGCCTTGTGGGGCTGCCGCTCTCCACCTGTCAGGGAATCATCAAGGTACATGGACAGGGACAGAGTTCTAGGAAGAGTCATTATATCAAATCAAATCCAATTTAATTGTCACATGCGGCGAATACAACAGGTGTAGACCTTACCGTGACATGCTTACTTAACCAACAAGGCAGTTTTAAGAAAATAGAGTTATGTAAAAAAATAAATATATAATAACACAATAAAATAACAATAATGAGGCTATATACAGGTGGTACCAGTACCGAGTCAATGTGAGGAGACTACTATATACAGGGGGTACCAGTACCGAGTCAATGTGAGGAGACTACTATATACAGGGGGTACCGATACCGAGTCAATGTGAGGAGACTACTATATACAGGGGGTACCAGTACCGAGTCAATGTGAGGAGACTACTATATACAGGGGGTACCGGTACCGAGTCAATGTGAGGAGACTACTATATACAGGGGGTACCAGTACCGAGTCAATGTGAGGAGACTACTATATACAGGGGGTACCGGTACCGAGTCAATGTGAGGAGACTACTATATACAGGGGGTACCAGTACCGAGTCAATGTGAGGAGACTACTATATACAGGGGGTACCAGTACCGAGTCAATGTGAGGAGACTACTATATACAGGGGGTACCGGTACCGAGTCAATGTGAGGAGACTACTATATACAGGGGGTACCAGTACCGAGTCAATGTGAGGAGACTACTATATACAGGGGGTACCGGTACCGAGTCAATGTGAGGAGACTACTATATACAGGGGGTACCGGTACCGAGTCAATGTGAGGAGACTACTATATACAGGGGGTACCAGTACCGAGTCAATGTGAGGAGACTACTATATACAGGGGGTACCGGTACCGAGTCAATGTGAGGAGACTACTATATACAGGGGGTACCAGTACCGAGTCAATGTGCGGAGACTACTATATACAGGGGGTACCAGTACCGAGTCAATGTGAGGAGACTACTATATACAGGGGGTACCGGTACCGAGTCAATGTGAGGAGACTACTATATACAGGGGGTACCGGTACCGAGTCAATGTGCGGAGACTACTATATACAGGGGGTACCAGTACCGAGTCAATGTGAGGAGACTACTATATACAGGGGGTACCGGTACCGAGTCAATGTGAGGAGACTACTATATACAGGGGGTACCGGTACCGAGTCAATGTGCGGGGGCACATGCACGTTATTATGGTGACATTACATGAATTGTATAACACTACATGAATTCTGTCATTTTAATGTAAAATAATCCACTGACTAAACCCAGTGGAGGTTGCAGGATGTCCTCTGCTCTGCTCTGTCTGACCACTGTGTTTCTCCATCAGGGCCTGAAGAACCAGGTGCAGGTGAAGCTGAACATTGTGAGCTGTCCCCCTGTCACCACCGTGCTCATCAAGAGGCCAGACCTCAAGTACCAGCTGGGCTTCAGCGTCCAGAATGGGATTGTAAGTACGATCACATCAGGCACCACCGCTTAGCCCTGTGTGCAATGTCAAACTATAAACACAGTGCAGTAGTGTTTTCATTCATCACTCAACAACAAAAGGCCTTGACCACTCTTCTTCTGTCTGTTTCTGGAATACTGTGTTCTCATGCGTAGGTTGAATAACACAGGCTGTGCTTGGGTGAAAAATGTTTTTGATGAGATTCTGGACTATATCAATGTCTTTGTCTAATGAAACTTCAGTTCCCTCAGGAGGATTTCAGCTGACATTAACTGAATAGGAGAAGACAGCACTGTAAATGATGAATAGCTTGTTACTTTCTCTCCTTTCAGCTGGTACAGTCATATCTCTAAAGAAACCAGTTCTCAGGAAAATAATATTGTATCAAATAATCTGACAAGCTGTTAGCCTATAGGTCTGTGCGTACACTATGTGATTGCATCATGAGCTTTACATGCTTTGAAGAAAAAGAACGTTGCTCACACATGTATTTTAGTGTGTTCGTCATACCACTTTATTCAAGTCTGCGTATTCAAGTTATCCTCTGTGACACATTGCTACTATGACACAAATTGTCAACTCCTTAGAGCAATATTTATATATCCCTTTAAAATCCTATTCATTTTTTTTTTCAGATTCAATTACTGTTTTATCTCTTGTGGCTATCATTGCACTGAGGCTGAAGCTTG
This sequence comes from Thymallus thymallus, assembly GCA_023634145.1. Classification (NCBI taxonomy): domain Eukaryota; kingdom Metazoa; phylum Chordata; class Actinopteri; order Salmoniformes; family Salmonidae; genus Thymallus; species Thymallus thymallus. The sequence continues at coordinate 23,250,029 of CM042380.1, read as the reverse complement.
GAGATTTATTGCCTTAGGTTATCAGATCGTGGTGAACTGTCATTTTCCTTGCTACAGCATACAGATTAACCTTACAATGTCATTCAAAGAGCTCAAATCTCACCCTGGTCTCTCCCTACCAGGATCACACAACCACATCCATGAACTATACTTGACATTTTAGCAATACAACTGTTCCAGTAGACTTAATGGAACATTTTTGCATCACTGCTTTATTCCCCTATAGAATTGCCCCTGTCTTGTTGCCCCTTGGGGTATTAAGGATAATATTCACCTTCTGTTTGTCATCTTCACCCACAGATCTGCAGCCTGATGCGTGGGGGTATTGCTGAGCGAGGGGGTGTCCGGGTTGGCCACCGCATTATTGAGATCAATGGCCAAAGCGTTGTGGCTACAGCACATGAGAAGATTGTCCAAGCCCTCTCAAACTCCGTGGGCGAGGTGAGGTTCAGTTTAGATACACAGATATAGTTCACAAAGGAGCTCAGAGGACACCAGAATCAAATAGTATGAGAATTCACAAAAGTAGATTACTGACCAAGTCAGGTACCTCTTTGAAAGAGGAATGGACATAAGATGCATTCATCTTTATCAGCAATAAAATCATTAGGCTGTAAGTGTGTGCCTCTAAGCTTGATTATTTTTAATAAAGATATTGACAGATATAATAACAGGCAATAGATGCAAGTGCCTAGCTAAATGTTTGTTTTCTGTCTTTTCCTAAACCAGATTCACATGAAGACAATGCCAGCGGCCATGTTCAGACTCTTAACAGGACAGGAGACTCCTATGTATATATAAACCAAGGACAGATACCATTCTCTTCCACAGAGGAGCTGTAAGCAGCGGTTGTTTACAGTCCTGTTGGAGAGCTCTGGGTGGACTAGACAAGACTAGCAGACATAGACTTCCTTTCTTTCTTTTGTGTTGATGACTTATCCTTTCTTTCCTCCATCTTTTTTGAGCTAACATTCATTCAACTGACACTCCCAATATTGTGCTGATGTTAATACTAAAGAGGGTCATCTGGGCAGAAGGTGTTCACGTTATTTATTATTAGTGTCAGTTCAGTGAGACTACATGAAATGCATCACAATGTATTTTTTATATTCATATTAATGTAATATTGTACCTGCATATCGGTTAATTTTGTTTTTATTTGTTGTATTTATTTTTGGTGTAAATACATATTTTGCTAATGTGTCTTAAGTAATGGGGAAGGACCGTGGTTGCTTTGTACATATTTATTTACTTTTCCTGCTGGTTTGATAGCAGGGAAGAGAGCCCTTGACTGCTAAAGGACGATTGAAATCCTGTTGTCAATATAGTTTAGATGGACAATAAAAGGGTGTTTGGGAGTGACTTGGGTAATATAATTTTGTTTATATATATCAAGCAAATGCTATCAGCAAAGGTTGTATGTTACAAAACGCCATAACCCTTCAGATTTTAAGTTCAAAGTCATGAGGAAAATGTTTTTGACTAGTGCGCAAGTTTTTAACTTCCATATATCAACACAATTTATTGGACAGCAGTCTCATATATTTTAATAACAGTTCATTCAAAACTATTGAACTTAACATTGGTTTGATTTACAAAAGAATAAGCAATGTATGAAACTAGAAAGGGTAGTTTCTATGTGTGTTATGTTCATCTTTTGTGTTCCACCCAAACAGAAACTCAGTTGAGTTGATAGTGAATGTATTGTGTTGTAAAAGCTGTGTCCATTGCCATAAGCAGTATTAGAATGTCTGTACAAAAAGAGAACTTTGTGTAGTATTGTGCTCATAAGCGTCACGTTTAGCCACTGCAAACGTCCCCCCTTCTGCTGTGTCGGGCTTCAGCCTCGAGAGAAAGATGAACAATGAATCCCACGGTGACTGAGGAAGCCTTATGACTGAGTAATTCTTTTAACATGCATTGTACTAAAAATTACATTTGAAAAATCTACCATTTATCTGTGTGCATGCCTCATGATAGTATCAAGTCATTATGGCAAGATAACAATAAAATCTCTAATAAACCCCAATTTCTGTTTGGCTGGCTCATTGGAATAATTGTTTTACTGTGAATTGTGTCATTAGGTTTTATCAGTCAACATTTTCAGATAAACCATTTACATTTGTTTTATATTTATTGTATGGACAGGAGATTGATTGACTGCATTACTAGTATGTGGAACACACTGGACTTGGCATTCAGTGTGTGAATTAGTCTCTAATTCCTCCTGGTGGCAGCAGCTAGGTACTGACTAGAGGACTAGACAAAAAAGAACTACAATATTTCAATACTTTCTGATTTATAACTATATTCAAAGGCTGTATTTAACAGTTTTGCATCATGTAAAAAAATCTGGTAATCAAGTAATTACAGTCAAAAGTACAATAACATGGGGCATCTACAGTGCTGTGGTTGTCTTTACTGGCTCTTATTGGTCCTGGTGTTCCCAGTCCTCTCAGGGGTTCTGGTCAGTCTTGTCACACTTGAGCATGATCTTGACCCCTTGTCCCTGGCGTGTGGTCTCGAAGGCCTGAACAGCCTGCTCCAGAGGGAACCGGTGGGTCACCAGGGGCGCCACGTTCACCTTCTTAGAGGCCAGCATCGCTATAGCCATTGGCCAGCTAGAACAAGGACAAATATTACTTGATTAACAGTTGAGGTATAAGACAACAGATAAACACAACTTGCTGCAATTGTTGGAACATTAGGGACCATATTCCTGAAGACCTCCCATTGTTGGGAAGGGCCTGTAAGTAAGCATTTCAGTGTTAGTCTAGACCTGTTGTTTACGAAGCATCTGACAAATAACATTTGATTTGAAGACCTACGTCCTGCGCTGGCTTCAGGGCTCTATTGTGTGAGATGAAGGGCAGTGTAAAAGGGCAACAACTTATTTTATGTACCTAGTTAATGGGAGAGAAAGAGGTTCACTCACGTGTTGCAGTAGCGGAAGACCCCTCTGATGTCCACCTCTCTGAGAGCAGCATTAAGCAGTGGGACAGTGGTCATTGCTGCACCCAACCCCACTAGAACCACCACTCCTCCAGGACGTGTAGCCTGGCAGCAAGCATATATATTTATTTTACACCATACACTAACATACACATACAAACAACAACTTACAAACACAAACAATGAGTACATCTCCTCTGCCCAGACCTGCATGCTAACACCCCTATCCCTAGTGCCTGCATTATTGTTTGTCACATGGGCTTACATTTGACCAATTAGTTTTTCTTGGTCACCCATGCTATTTTAATAATTAAATAATTAGATTTTTCCATTGTGTTAATGATGGCGGATTGATTCATTTTTAGTATATGTTTTTTCAAGATGAGAAGAGAATCGTTTATCTCATTGTGTATCTCACTACACCCCCATATGCCATGTCTTTAAATATGCAGACAGACGGATTAAAACTACGTTTACATTCTAAAACTTCTGACAACCAACTTTCTTGCTCCGCCCATAACTTTGGGTCTTTATAGTCTTCCCAGAAAATATGGATTATTGAGTCATTATTAGTTTTACACTTAAGACATGATTCTGCCATTGTGCTGTAGAATTTGGTCTCTTGTATAATACATTCTATACATTAGTTTATACTGGATTAAGCATACATTATTGTTAACTGTAATTTAATTAGTTATGCTCCAAAATTCCCTCCATCTTGTGCCAACATCAGTTCTTTTTTTTTTGTCTTAGTTCCAATAGTTTATATGCTCCAACATTCTCTATGTCTTGTGCCAAGATCAGTTCTTTTTAAGTCTTGGTTCCAATAGTTTTTTTTTTTTCTAGTTTCTTTTCTTTCTAACATTTCACAGTACAGCATTTCCATGGGCTCTAATATCACTCTTGTGGCTGTACTTACATAAATGGCAGTTTGGACACTGCTCTCCACACCAGTGCATTCGATGGTGATATGAGGCTGTGCTCCCAGCAGTCCCTCCACTCTCTTAGCCAGCTCTTCAGGCCCATCCTCCCTCTTTACAGTCAGAGGGAAGTCTGCTCCCAGCTCCTTGGCCATGACCAGACGATCTGCTGACAGGTCTGAAACAGGAAGGACAAAAAGAGTACTGTGGCAGTCCCTACTATACTGGGCCAGCACACATTAGTACTAATGTACCAACATTTATATATTTTCACATCGAAGCCATTTCAAAGGAAGAAAGTCCCTGGTAGACCATTTTGATTTAAGTGAAACAAAATGGATCCCATAAAGAGTGTATTATTACCCCCCTGTGCCTTACCAGTTATGACAACCTGTGAGGCGCCCATAGCCTTGGCCACTAGCAGACAGACCAGACCAATTGGTCCTGTGATAGGGAAAAGAGAAATGAGAAAGATGCATTGGTTGAATGTGCACATGTTAATGTGAAGTTTGGACTCTGCTCTCCACGCCGATGCACTCGATGGGATATGAGTCTGTGCTAGTATTTTATTTTTATTTAGCCTTTATTGAACTAGGCAAGTCAGTTAAGATCAAATTCTTATTTACAATGACGGCCTACCTACAGGGACAGCCATAGTAATACGGCAACCCCTGGAGCAAATTAGAATTAAGTGTCTTGCTCAAGGACACATCAAGAGGCTTTTCACCTTTGTCGGCTCGGGTATTCAAACCAGCGACCTTTCGGTTACTGGCCCAACGCTCTAACCGCTAGACTACCTGCCAGGATATTTTTCTACTTAGCTGGTCATTGTGAAACTGTGTGCACGAGGGCTAGAAGTGATGACATGAAGGGTCAGTATAGGAAATAGTGCATAAGCCTTGTCTGAGCCAGAAGGGCCCATAGGGCAGGAGCCTGTCGCCTGATTCAGTAACTTGAGGCAACTTGATGTAAAAGTACACTCTCTGGACAGGACGCTAGTCTATCGCAGGGCCTATATGGAAAATACAGGGAAATACATTATCATTAACTAAAAAGCAAGAGCTGATCTTTATTTAACCAAACCTTTCATTCATGAATTAATGTTTAGGTATTTACATGTGTTAATGTTTATAAAGCATTCTCGCTTACCAGCAGAGTGGACTTGTTATATATTAAGTCTGTTACTACAGGTGTTTAAGTTCTCTGGGTTTCCCCACTGATGTTATGCTGTGTCAACATGATTCTCACTTTTGTAATTAAACCACATTCTTTCATTTCCGAACTTGCATTGGCATGTTAGTAGAATGTAATAACCTCCATACTTCTTATTGGCTGTAAGTTCTGCAATGTTACATTTTATTTTATTTTATCACATCTTGTAGGAGTTGAATGACTGGACATAAAACCTGAATGGCTGTAACTGCAAAACTGTGTCACATCATGGGTCCAAGCTAACAGTAAATAAGAGCATCAAACAGCTGAGTTTTACCTACCTGCCCCACAGATAAGTACACTGCTGCCCAGGGTCACTCCAGCTCTGCGGCAGGCATGAATACCCACAGACAGGGGCTCAATCAGGGCCCCCTCCTCATATGTCACATTATCAGGCAGCCTGTTCATATACAGAAACAGAGGAAACTTCAACAATGTAGGTTTGTCATGTTACCCCCAGTGTTCCCCAGTGGCAGTATGTTGACAGTTACCTGTCCTTGTAGATAAAGTAGAAATAATGCACTCACTTGTAACAGAAGTTGGCGCTGTGTTTGTAAAATCTGCATAAATTCCCATCATCAGGGGGCGTGGCACAGAAGAAGATGGTAGGGGAAAGATTGTAGTTTCCTGATTTGAAGAACTCATCCATCTCGCGAGGGACACCTGGCTCTACAGCGACTCTGTCCCCTAGTTATCCAACACATATGAATAATTGACAGACAGACAATCCAAAGTTGCATTATCTGAGTAGTGTGTTTTTTTTTACTGATGAACTTTAACCTGCATTAAAAGCAAAACAGCATACCCTCAATGAATAAGGTGAGTACTTCCTTCTCACATGGCCTGCACAGCTCTTACCTACTTTGAGGTTCTTCACTGCTGAGCCCACCTTCACCACCCGACCAGCGGCCTCATGCCCCAGCACCATTGGCTTCTTTACCACAAAGTCACCTATACGTCCATTTTGCCAGTAGTGTACATCCGACCCACAGATCCCAACTGAATGCATCTGAAGCAACACCTCTGGATAAAGGAAAGACAAGCAATTGCTCTAAAGGATATACAAACTGTACAACAATTGTACACAATTGAAAATCAAATGCAGAAATATACTTTACAAGCTGCCTGGATACTACATTGTTTCTTATACCATTTGGACCTGGTTCAGGGATGGGTCGTTGTTCCTGTAAGAAATCAATCATCACAATTAGCCTGACCATTCAGATAATCAACTGCAATTATTTATCCATTCATACTAGCATTCCCCATGGCCATGACAAGCGTCCCGCAACCAGCCATTTAAATTAAACATTTTGACTTTTACTTTGAATGTTACATCTTTTTTTTTTTAATGACTTTTAATTGTAATGTTACAGATGCCATCTGTAATAAAAAGTCTAAATTGTTAATATCCTAAATGGTCATTTAAATGGCTAGTTCCGGGACGAACCTAGGCCACGAGCAGATGAGCTAACCTAACGTTAACAACTTTCTTATATTGACCAAAAACTGCAGTTTTCATGGAATCTCGATCTGCTTACATTATCATTACATAGTTTAGAGACGACTTTATTACCAGTCTGAGGTCGCCCTGGGAATGCAACACCACGGACAGGTTTTCTTTTTCCATGTTGTATTCACTCTAAGACAACTACAGCGTGAATAAAATCAGAAATGTTGTAAAATGCTTATTTCGTCATTGCAGGGCTCAAAGTGCATCTTCCTGCCGCTTGGTGGGCAGTCGACAAAACAAAACATGTGATTGGCGTTAGATAGAATATGCCATTATTGCAAAGAGAGGGTCGAATTGAGCTATTCCTAAGAGAGCCAAAAATTATACGAAAAGTTGATTGCTATTTCGTAGCCATCTTTATTAATCGAATCCGACTTATTTTAATGATGTATACGTTGATAATGGTGTAAGGCTATGCAATTACTGCTCCAGTATTTATGTTGTTCGCATCCCCCCCTGCTGCATCGCATTTGAGCTAACCCAGAGCGCTCTTATTAGTCACGATTGCGTTGCGTAGTGCATGGACCAATCACAGGTCCTGTTTCAGGGGGCGGGAATGAGGTTGAAGAAACACAGGAAATGTTTCTATGGAGAAACAATATTAAACACGTCGGAATCAGTGGTCTGAATAAGACAACCGTCTGGCCGTCTGCTTTGTACAGAGTATTTTGCTTCTTTTTTGTTTACTTAGCAACAAATAACGCTAAGAAATAATGAACATCGACGATATGGTTGTTGAATGTGCTTGCAAACATTTGGAAAAGTTAAATATTAGCCACCGAAGTCTAGTTGTTCTTTAACACTAACCAAACAAAAAAAGCTGTTTTTGAATAACAACTGTCTCCTTCCCTCCAAACGAGGTAAGCAAGACTGTCAAATAACTTTCACTGAAGATGTTACCCCAATTGTCCACATTATCCATAGGCCGGCCTACAGAACACCACTTATGGGGCAAAGTTGTACAAGTGCCTTGCATTAAAATCTTGCTGATTAGAAATCTGACTCAGCTTGAGGAACGTGTTATTGATGGGAACCAGATAACTATGCTGCGAAGTGCCATTGGATCTGAGGAACATTACAATCCTAGCAGTCAATCGTAATCCTATATCTATGCTTCCAGAGGCCTTGGGAGACCTGACAAGAGCTGCAGGTGCTGTGGGCTGCGTACTGTGGTCTAATGATGCTGCCTTCCTCCATCAGAAAACTCAACAAGTTACAAAAACTTGATCACTGCACTGCCTCCTGACCTAGGACAGTTACAAGCCCTACATTGGTTGAACCTGGCAGGCAATGAACTAAAGTATTTTCCAGATGAACTCAATAACCTAGTCTTTGTTCTTTATGGACATGGACAGAAACAGTTTTGAGCATGTGCCCAAATCAGTCAGGCCAGTGATTTCATGTGCATTCAACTGATTATCGAGCCTCTTTCCTCTATATCTGTAAAGAGAGAAGTTTCTTAAAGCAAAGGCAATATTATGTTTGTACGGTTAGCCTAAATGCATAATCAATGAAATATTTTCTACAGATATGACAAGTCATGAGTATGAAGTTCAATGATATTACGTCACTGGATGATGACCTGATCCTTGGATTTACTGGAATGACTTAGCTTGACCTCAGAGAAAACCCACTCAGACACAAACCAAATCATTGGAAGGTAACAAGCAAGAGGCCGGTTCAAAATAGCTAGTGATTCAAGTATGGAACTTGTGTTTATTATTTAATGTGTTGATTAAGTATTGACTACAAACTAGACTGGTTCAGGTGTGGTATATGTGTTGTTAACCATTTAGTTTAGTTTTTTTTATGCTCCATGCAGGGTTTGAACTTCATTTTGCTGGGAAAAGTGAATGAAGCCAAAGCAGATATTTCTGATTCATAACACACTTTATATCAAAATGCAGCATTGAGGCAACTTATCTTATCATGTCTGTGTCAATCAAAATATATGTAAGTAACCTCTTTTTAATTCAATAACATTTTTTAAAAATATAATATAAAAAATATATATAATTCAACAACTAAAACAATGGTGAATAGTAAAAAAGGTACTACACTGTCTAGCTTAATCTGCCATTTAACATCCCATACTGTATTTGTCATTCTCTAATAAAAAGTGTTACTCTTAATTATCCCAGTGATCTTTATCCTTGTAATATGACATTAAGCAATATCTACTGTAGAGCGCCTTTTTTTAGAGACTGAAGAACCACAATGGCCTGGTAGGAAGTCTTGAAGTCCTCCTGAGTAAGTCCTCAGTTCATCAATACTGACATATCCTTCAAATAGAATAAAAATTGTTACATTATAAATATTTTCATTATTCTAGAAGGTGTGTATTTCTATCATTTATAATATATCTGTATGGAAAGCACATGATAAGGATAGTTGTAAGAATGCAGGGTGATACGTATTTGTTTTTACCTGTAACCATGTTATTAACTGGGTAATGTTGTACTTCACAACACAGAGCCCCCTCTCTTTGTGGAGTATCCGGAGTATGCAGTAAGTGTACCTCATGGCTATTTCATAAAAATTGCATACTTGTTTAGTGTGAGCATATTACAGTATACTGAATAGTTGTAACCATTGCATAGGAAAATATGACCCCTAGTGGTAGAAATGTAAAAAAGCATGCTCTGTTCTGGACCAATGATTCAACATGGGCCAGCATCCCTGATGAATGCTTTCGACACCTTGTAGGGTCCATGCCCCAATGAATTGAGGCTGTTTTGAGGGCAAAGGGAGGGATTAGGAAGGCGTTCCTAATGTTTGGTATACTCAGTGTATATGGTATATACGGAATTGTTCTGAACCCCTCCAAATTAGTAACTGATCAGGAGCCCATACAAGATGTGGTACATACCAACTATTGATGTCTGTGTGATCACAGCAATCACCACTGCAGTCCTCTTCCTTCTGCCTATTGCCCAATGCCAGTCTGTCATCTGAATCCTTACAATAGAAATACAATACATATACAAATGTATTGTGCTTAAAGTGAAAATTAAGATTTTTACTAAATTGAAGCTAAGGTGAATTAGAACATATTTTACCTCTGTATCAACAGCCTTTGCATTATCCTCCTGTTCCCAAATGAATCGTCCAATCACTGCTTTTACCACTGAAAAGGTCAATGATTTACATATTTTGTGTGCATATTTTGCAGTGTTATGGAGAATATTATTATGAGATTTTCTTTGCATTATGACTGTCGTGCAAATGCAAAGGAAGGAAAGCTGATATATTATCTACTTACCCTCCTGGACAGAGACTGGAGGAAGCACATAATGACCGATGCACACCGACTTGACACTGTGGCATTTCTCACAGGCAGCTAGATAGAAGCTGTGAAAAACTGTGAGCCTGTTCTCAGCATAGTCCCTACTCTCAAATATCCTGAAAGAAATAAACAAAAGTAAGTTAAAGGGTCTACATTTCGATGTACAGTACATTTCCTGGGATGCACTGCTCACGAAGAAACCATACCCCCTAGGGACGGGCCTATGACAGTGACATCAGGAATCAGGACAAAAAAGCCACATTATGCGGAGGAAAATCAGTGAACACGGAGAGTAAGACATCATGCTCAGCTGGCTGACAAATGGTAAAAAAAAAAAAGTAATCAAAATTAACATCCGAAGTGGATATTTTAATGTATAAATAAATACAAATTCATATGGACGGTAAGGAGTCACAATAGTTCATGAAATGGAAACACTTGATTGGAGAGCTGTCTAGCTAGGTGTGCATAGCTAACGTTAGCTAGCTAGCTAGCCTACCTTTCTGTATCAGGACATGTGGCATCCTCACTGAATAGGTAGTCTGCAGTCTCCCATCTTGTAATAGCTCCACCCTCAGATACTGGAATGGAAATGTTGTGCACTCAATACATTATGAAACCGGTATCCCCACTATTGTATTCAAGTTTAGTAGGCTGGTCAATAGAAGGAGTCAAAATCCACCCAAAGCTGAAAAATAGCCAAAGTTTAGCTAAGTAGCCTTGACTTGAGCTAGCTAGCTAACTTACCCCAAAATCTTCGGCCGCCTCTTCTCACGCTATTTGAGAACCATGCAGTTCTATTTGTGAACATACTTTGCAATTACTGTTCAAAGATTTCCGTTATTTTTTTGTTGTGTGTTTATAAAATGTTTGTCCTTGTTGATCAGAAAACCTTGGGATGTTGAGCAAATCATCAAGGTGAGGATGATGTCGATGATCGGTCGCGGGGCGGCTGAGGGCGCGAGCTGCGCAGCATGGACATTTTGGCGGTAAAAAAAGTAGTTACTCTAATTATAATGTCCACAACAAGGTAGGTACTCTAATTATAATGTCCACAACAAGGTATGTACTCTAATTATAATGTCCACAACAAGGTAGGTACTCTAATTATAATGTCCACAACAAGGTATGTACTCTAATTATAATGTCCACAACAAGGTAGGTACTCTAATTATAATGTCCACAACAAGGTATGTACTCTAATTATAATGTCCACAACAAGGTAGGTACTCTAATTATAATGTCCACAACAAGGTAGGTACTCTAATTATAATGTCCACAACAAGGTAGGTACTCTAATTATAATGTCCACAACAAGGTAGGTACTCTAATTATAATGTCCACAACAAGGTATGTACTCTAATTAGGTATGTTACTCTAATTATAATGTCCACAACAAGGTAGGTACTCTAATTATAATGTACACAACAAGGTAGGTACTCTAATTATAATGTCCACAACAAGGTAGGTACTCTAATTATAATGTCCACAACAAGGTAGGTACTCTAATTATAATGTCCACAACAAGGTAGGTACTCTAATTATAATGTCCACAACAAGGTAGGTACTCTAATTATAATGTCCACAACAAGGTAGGTACTCTAATTATAATGTCCACAACAAGGTAGGTACTTTAATTATAATGTCCACAACAAGCTATGTACTCTAATTAGGTATGTACTCTAATTATAATGTCCACAACAAGGTAGGTACTCTAATTATAATGTACAAAACAAGGTAGGTACTCTAATTATAATGTCCACAACAAGGTAGGTACTCTAATTATAATGTCCACAACAAGGTATGTACTGTAATTATAATGTCCACAACAAGGTAGGTACTCTAATTATAATGTCCACAACAAGGTAGGTACTCTAATTATAATGTCCACAACAAGGTAGGTACTCTAATTATAATGTCCACAACAAGGTAGGTACTCTAATTATAATGTCCACAACAAGGTATGTACTCTAATTATAATGTCCACAACAAGGTATGTACTCTAATTAGGTATGTACTCTAATTATAATGTCCACAACAAGGTAGGTACTCTAATTATAATGTCCACAACAAGGTATGTACTGTAATTATAATGTCCACAACAAGGTATGTACTCTTAATTATAATGTCCACAACAAGGTATGTACTCTAATTAGGTATGTACTCTAATTATAATGTCCACAACAAGGTATGTACTGTAATTATAATGTCCACAACAAGGTATGTACTCTAATTATAATGTCCACAACAAGGTATGTACTCTAATTAGGTATGTACTCTAATTATAATGTCCACAACAAGGTAGGTACTCTAATTATAATGTCCACAACAAGGTATGTACTCTAATTATAATGTCCACAACAAGGTATGTACTCTAATTAGGTATGTACTCTAATTATAATGTCCACAACAAGGTAGGTACTCTAATTATAATGTCCACAACAAGGTATGTACTGTAATTATAATGTCCACAACAAGGTATGTACTCTAATTATAATGTCCACAACAAGGTAGGTACTCTAATTATAATGTCCACAACAAGGTATGTACTCTAATTATAATGTCCACAACAAGGTAGGTACTCTAATTATAATGTCCACAACAAGGTAGGTACTCTAATTATAATGTCCACAACAAGGTAGGTACTCTAATTATAATGTCCACAACAAGGTAGGTACTCTAATTATAATGTCCACAACAAGGTATGTACTCTAATTAGGTATGTTACTCTAATTATAATGTCCACAACAAGGTAGGTACTCTAATTATAATGTACACAACAAGGTAGGTACTCTAATTATAATGTCCACAACAAGGTAGGTACTCTAATTATAATGTCCACAACAAGGTAGGTACTCTAATTATAATGTCCACAACAAGGTAGGTACTCTAATTATAATGTCCACAACAAGGTAGGTACTCTAATTATAATGTCCACAACAAGGTAGGTACTCTAATTATAATGTCCACAACAAGGTAGGTACTTTAATTATAATGTCCACAACAAGCTATGTACTCTAATTAGGTATGTACTCTAATTATAATGTCCACAACAAGGTAGGTACTCTAATTATAATGTACAAAACAAGGTAGGTACTCTAATTATAATGTCCACAACAAGGTAGGTACTCTAATTATAATGTCCACAACAAGGTAGGTACTCTAATTATAATGTCCACAACAAGGTAGGTACTCTAATTATAATGTCCACAACAAGGTAGGTACTCTAATTATAATGTCCACAACAAGGTATGTACTCTAATTAGGTATGTTACTCTAATTATAATGTCCACAACAAGGTAGGTACTCTAATTATAATGTACACAACAAGGTAGGTACTCTAATTATAATGTCCACAACAAGGTAGGTACTCTAATTATAATGTCCACAACAAGGTAGGTACTCTAATTATAATGTCCACAACAAGGTAGGTACTCTAATTATAATGTCCACAACAAGGTAGGTACTCTAATTATAATGTCCACAACAAGGTAGGTACTCTAATTATAATGTCCACAACAAGGTAGGTACTTTAATTATAATGTCCACAACAAGCTATGTACTCTAATTAGGTATGTACTCTAATTATAATGTCCACAACAAGGTAGGTACTCTAATTATAATGTACAAAACAAGGTAGGTACTCTAATTATAATGTCCACAACAAGGTAGGTACTCTAATTATAATGTCCACAACAAGGTATGTACTGTAATTATAATGTCCACAACAAGGTAGGTACTCTAATTATAATGTCCACAACAAGGTAGGTACTCTAATTATAATGTCCACAACAAGGTAGGTACTCTAATTATAATGTCCACAACAAGGTAGGTACTCTAATTATAATGTCCACAACAAGGTATGTACTCTAATTATAATGTCCACAACAAGGTATGTACTCTAATTAGGTATGTACTCTAATTATAATGTCCACAACAAGGTAGGTACTCTAATTATAATGTCCACAACAAGGTATGTACTGTAATTATAATGTCCACAACAAGGTATGTACTCTTAATTATAATGTCCACAACAAGGTATGTACTCTAATTAGGTATGTACTCTAATTATAATGTCCACAACAAGGTATGTACTGTAATTATAATGTCCACAACAAGGTATGTACTCTAATTATAATGTCCACAACAAGGTATGTACTCTAATTAGGTATGTACTCTAATTATAATGTCCACAACAAGGTAGGTACTCTAATTATAATGTCCACAACAAGGTATGTACTCTAATTATAATGTCCACAACAAGGTATGTACTCTAATTAGGTATGTACTCTAATTATAATGTCCACAACAAGGTAGGTACTCTAATTATAATGTCCACAACAAGGTATGTACTGTAATTATAATGTCCACAACAAGGTATGTACTCTAATTATAATGTCCACAACAAGGTAGGTACTCTAATTATAATGTCCACAACAAGGTATGTACTCTAATTATAATGTCCACAACAAGGTAGGTACTCTAATTATAATGTCCACAACAAGGTAGGTACTCTAATTATAATGTCCACAACAAGGTAGGTACTCTAATTATAATGTCCACAACAAGGTATGTACTCTAATTAGGTATGTTACTCTAATTATAATGTCCACAACAAGGTAGGTACTCTAATTATAATGTCCACAACAAGGTAGGTACTCTAATTATAATGTCCACAACAAGGTAGGTACTCTAATTATAATGTCCACAACAAGGTAGGTACTCTAATTATAATGTCCACAACAAGGTAGGTACTCTAATTATAATGTCCACAACAAGGTAGGTACTCTAATTATAATGTCCACAACAAGGTAGGTACTCTAATTATAATGTCCACAACAAGGTAGGTACTTTAATTATAATGTCCACAACAAGCTATGTACTCTAATTAGGTATGTACTCTAATTATAATGTCCACAACAAGGTAGGTACTCTAATTATAATGTACAAAACAAGGTAGGTACTCTAATTATAATGTCCACAACAAGGTAGGTACTCTAATTATAATGTCCACAACAAGGTATGTACTGTAATTATAATGTCCACAACAAGGTAGGTACTCTAATTATAATGTCCACAACAAGGTAGGTACTCTAATTATAATGTCCACAACAAGGTAGGTACTCTAATTATAATGTCCACATCAAGGTATGTACTCTAATTATAATGTCCACAACAAGGTATGTACTCTAATTAGGTATGTACTCTAATTATAATGTCCACAACAAGGTAGGTACTCTAATTATAATGTCCACAACAAGGTATGTACTGTAATTATAATGTCCACAACAAGGTATGTACTCTTAATTATAATGTCCACAACAAGGTATGTACTCTAATTAGGTATGTACTCTAATTATAATGTCCACAACAAGGTATGTACTGTAATTATAATGTCCACAACAAGGTATGTACTCTAATTATAATGTCCACAACAAGGTATGTACTCTAATTAGGTATGTACTCTAATTATAATGTCCACAACAAGGTAGGTACTCTAATTATAATGTCCACAACAAGGTATGTACTCTAATTATAATGTCCACAACAAGGTATGTACTCTAATTAGGTATGTACTCTAATTATAATGTCCACAACAAGGTAGGTACTCTAATTATAATGTCCACAACAAGGTATGTACTGTAATTATAATGTCCACAACAAGGTATGTACTCTTAATTATAATGTCCACAACAAGGTATGTTCTCTAATTATAATGTCCACAACAAGGTAGGTACTCTAATTATAATGTCCACAACAAGGTATGTACTCTAATTATAACGTCCACAACAAGGTAGGTACTCTAATTATAATGTCCACAACAAGGTAAATCCAATAACACAATCACAGCTCCTCAACTCACTGTATTACAAATATACATATTATGATTAGGCTACTAGGTCTGTTATAACAAAGCCAAATAGTAAATAGGTCTGAGTGCTGTATATTTCTTGGTGAGGAGTTTGTGAAGGTCTAAACAGAGTATGATAATCCTCTTAACAACATAAGCACCAAGCTAATTTCCAGACTGTCCATCTCCCTGTCCAGACATATTATGTCCAGTGACAACAGAGTCAGCATTATGGAAATATTTGGCATGGCTACCTCCACATTTGTACAATATGCGCTACCATCCAATTGACTTTTGCAAAGAGAGGTGTTGTAAAAAAACAAAAAACATGTATTTTTACCCAACCTCAAAATGCTGGTCAGTGATACTATGAATTGGTTTGTGAAGAAGCAGGTGAGCGGCGGGAGACCATCTGACAAGAAACATGGGCTGCCAGAATCCTGAAGCACCATAGGGAACGGTTACTGAAGGAGCTCAATGTCAACAAGGTGCTGCCATACCTTGTGTATGACAGGGTGTTCTCTCTGGGGGAATGCAAGGAAATCCTGGGTTATGTCTCCAATAGGGCAGAGATATTTCTGGACAAGTTCTGTTTGAAGGGCCCGGGGACATTCTGTGCATTCTGCTCTGTTCTGGAGGAGGTGTGTCCACACTTGCTAACCAGTTTTCTGCTGGATATTGAAGGTAAAGTAAATCACAATCTTTAAATCACAAAATATGTATTTTTTTTGTCAGTTTCAATGGAAAATGTGCCATGTGTTAATGTTAGTGGCTAGAGGTTTTAATCCATTCTAAACTACCATCTTTACCTAAGAACTGGGACAAAATAGCCACTTTAAGCCACAGCATTGAAGAGATTATTGCCTGTCCAGTGAGATATGTTGTAACATATGGCCCCTGCATCAGTGCCAGACAGTCCATTGTCCATTTAGTTCAATGAAGAAACCAATAGAGATAACGGTAATCAACATTCTGTACTTTCTCCAATGTTGTTTGTATTTTTGTTTACATGTTCATATTGTTTAATTTATGTTCAATTTCTGGTGTTTAGCTCCCAAGCAAAGAAATGATGAAGTAGTATATTGATATTGTAACATGGCTTAATTCATAATCTGGGGGAAATGAAGTGTGTTGTCACACCAGTATTTCTTCATCTGGTGGTATATAATTAGTTTGAATATCACGGATGCTTTCACTCATTGTTATTAATTTATTATCTCATACAGATAAGCCTGCGTTGAGGAGCTGTCAAAACCAGGAGGGGAGAGTCATGGCTCCTCACAACCAGGGTGTGTTTCTATCTCAGAAGCGTACAGTGCTGCACCCTCTATTAATCTATAACGACCCTCTCTTCAACACCAGGTGAGCAATAATGTCTACAAAGAAAACTGCATTTGAAAACTGCATTTACCATCGCCTACAATGGGCTGTAGATAATAGTACCTACTTATAACCACATGGTGGTGATATGAGCTGACTTTATCGTTGGTCAGTGGTCTTCTGGCCCTGATGCTGGGACACAACTGAATGAATCAGTGTGTTTTACACCTTAACCTTTAATGATCAGTAAGTTGTGTCTTTAAAGTATTTAATTTGAACCAATTTAGCTGATGTTTGGCAATTCTAACTCTAGAGACCATGTTAGCCAATCTCAGACATGCCGATGGCAAGGACTTAGCTCTACATTAGTGCTGAGCGATTAACTGACATTTCTGTTATTTTTTGTTTTTAAATAACACATTGACTGACATCGGTTGAAATCCATTGAGTTCATTGTGCACATTGTGCAGTTTCTCTAGTGATAAATCAGATCAAGGCCGAACTGTGCTATGTAGTAGGGAGTTGTAGTTTCCAACAGGCCAATATTCTACATAGTTTAGTGCAGAACACATGGTAATTAGCTATAATGACCATAATCCATTGCACACCTACTTGTCCGGTCTGTGTTTCTTTTATGCCAGCCAGTGAAAAGAGAGAAGAATGCGAGATCGAGAGGGATAGAGACTCGAGAGCAGTTGCTTCACAAGGTGCCTCTACCTGAAATACATTGGCTAAGGGATTGACAGGTACGCAGTCATAAAAGCATGCCTTATTTACTTTGAAGAACTACTAAAATAGTGATTTTGTCAGACAGCATAGACAGCAGCTCTATAGAGATGAGATGACTTTGAATTAAATAAAGTCATCAAATAAAAAAATGAAATATACACAACAACTTAAATATTTTATTAAAGTAAAGTAATGTGAATAAATGATGGTAAATAAGTGATAAGCATTAAATGGCAGTCACTACCGTCAGTGGACTTGTTACAGCATTCAACCCACGTAAAAAAAACGAAAACCGGGATTTTTGTTTTATTGAAGCGAAAACGAACTGACCTCAATAAGGACTAATTGCTCAACACTAGTCTATAGTGTCCGATCTATTGAACAAAGTGCTCCTCTGATTGATTAGCAGTGGAGGTACAGCATTCGATAGAAGGTGACCTAAGTGATGCACTGAATGAGGGGATAAAACAGGAATATATTGGCTTCTCAAAGCAACCCTAGTATCCACACTTGGTGAGTAGAGACTGATATAATTACTTAATACCTTTCTGTACAAATTGTTTGTATTTGCATAATAAACATAACAAATAGTCTTAATTCGCATATTATTGCATTGATTTTAGGAAATGCTGCTCTTTGTATTGTAAATGTGTCAGTCATGAAATGCCAACTCTCAGATAGACTTCTCCTCTGATGTTTTAATCAAGGAGGAATATACATTATTACTGGATATCGTAGGGAGTGGGAGGGAGGGTTTCTGTTGTTATTTTTATTTATCTGGTCTGGTGTCACATGATGGACATGTTAAATACTTTGTCCTCATCATCAGTGAGGGGTTGCATGCAGGTCAGGAGCTTATAGGCTAGCTGCCACAGATGCATGCCAATACCAATTTGGTTTCGTCTCTCTGAAGGCAATAATGTCATGTAGCCTTGTGTTTTACATCTTGAGGAGACTATAAAAAAATATATTACTGTGTAGGAAATTGATGGGGAATGCTTCTGTGTGTTCTTGATGCCAGCATGGCTGTCACAGTGGGCTGTGTACATCTAAATCAAGCCCTGATGATGCTCAGCTTAAAAGCTGGTTAGAGAACCTAGGTGTCAATGTGCAGGCCTATAGGTTTATATAGGATCTACTTACTGTCATATTAGGTGGAGTATATTGGCTGTATGGAAGAGAGGAATATAATATTGGCTTATCCTTACATGAAATCAAGCTGGCACTTAGTGAATTGGAGAGACAGAGTCAAAGGGGAAAGTGGACAAGAGACCTCTCGTATTAGATAGAAAATTGTCGCTCATTTACAGTGTTCAAGTACAACTTTGGCAGTATGCTTGGGGTCATTGTCCATTTGGAAGACTCATTTGTGACCAAACTTTAACTTCCTGACTAATGTCTTGAAATGTTGCTTCAATATATCCACATAATTTCCCTTCCTCATGATGCCATCTATTTTGTGAAGTGCACCAGTCCCTCCTACAGCAAAGCACCCCCACAACATGATGCTGCCACCCCCGTGCTTCACGGCTGGGATGGTGTTCTTCAGCTTGCAAGCCTCCCCCTTTTTCCTCCAAACATAATGATGGTCTTTATGGCCAAACAGTTCTATTTTTGTTTCATAAGACCAAAGTACATTTCTCCTAAAAGTACGATCTTTGCCCCCATGTGTAGTTGCAAACCGTAGTCTGGCTTTTTTATGGCCGTTTTGGAGCAGTGGCTTCTTCCTTGCTGAGCGACCTTTCAGGTTATGTCGATATAAGACTCGTTTCACTGTGGATATAGATACTTTTGTACCTGTTTCCTCCAGCATCTTCACAAGGTCCTTTGCTGTTGTTCTGGGATTGATTTGCACTTTTCGCACCAAAGTACGTTGGTATCGTGGACACAGAATGCGTCTCCTTCCTGAGCGGTATGATGGCTGCGTGGTCCCATGGTGTTTATACTTGCGTACTATTGTTTGTACAGATGAACGTGGTACCTTCAGGCGTTTGGAAATTGCTCCCAAGAATGAACCAGACTTGTGGAGGTCTACAAAAAAGGTCTTGGCTGATTTATTTTGATTTTCCCATGATGTCATGCAAAGAGGCACTGAGTTTGAAGGAAGGCCTTGAAATACTTTTTTATTTTTCAGAAGCTTCTAAAGCCATGACATCATCTGGAATTTTCCAAGATGTTTCAAGGCACAGTCCACTTAGTGTATGTAAACCCACTGGAATTGTGATATAGTGAATTATAAATTAAATAATCTATCTGTAAACATTTTGGATGAATTACTGTCATGCACAAAGTAGATGCTCTAACCGACTTGCCAAAACTATAGTTTGTTAACATGAAATCTGTGGAGTGGTTGAAAAATTATTTTTAATGACTTCAACCTAAGTGTATGTAAACTTCTGACTTCAACTGTAGCCATTCTGTGTTTGAGTCCCTCCATGACAACAGAGTGTTTTGTCACACAAACCCCAACATCTCATTTGGATGGTGCAGTGGAATGTGGATGTGAAAATATGTGTATCTGAGCAGAACACAAGCGTTACCAATCAAAGCACCTCAACTAGCTTGAAATAGAATAATGCAACAGAAAATTCTAGAGCTTCTTTTAACGATCTTCTTTGTTATGTCACAACAGTTACGTAATTGCTTGCTATAATTTCTAGCATTGTCTGTAAAAAATATCCCAACTGAGATATACATTTAGGGTTGGAAGCATTTCTTTAAAATATACATGTTTATGCATGATGTTTATTTTCCCTTACAGCTGTAAGCATGCTTTGTTGATATAGCATTCTGTTTCAGCCATAATGTGAAAAGTCAGTCTGCTTCTTTCTTAATTGGGAACACAATAATGCTTTCTGTGCACAATGTTTTAAGTAGTTTTAAGTATAAAATTGTTTTCTGTTTTGGGTTGGGTACGATACTGACAGGAGTTATACAATAGCTCTGTTGTCTGGGAGTTTAGACGCTTTCTCTCAAAGCCAGATTCATAGCAGAATTCCACAGCCTGCACCAGAATAATTATTTTGTTCTTCAGAAAAAAGAACAGTTGCTCTGTCATCCAGTTGTGGATTAACTGGAACAGATAAATAATGATCAACATAATGAGATGTCATGATAAAATTATGAAATGGGAGATGGAGAAAGGAAGTAGTGGTAATGAGGATTCCATGGTGATTGGCTGGGAAGGCCAGTTAAGGCAGGGTATGGGGCGGGGTCAAGGGACAGAGGTATAAATGTGGACCAACAAGGATAAACAGCTACTTTAAGACATCATGAGATGGCAGTGTTCCAGTGTTCTCTCTTTCTTCACTGTACATTCTGTAGGCTAACAGCACTGGGTTGTACAGGACTGACTGTTTACATTCATTCATGGTGTCGGTCAGCTTCTGGTTTTCTATGCTTTTTCTTATGAATTGCACTTTGATTCTGAGTCAGCACTCTACACAAAAGTCTATAATGAAGTGGTAATAACATGGTAGGAGGATGGTAACAAGGTATACCTATACAGTTGAAGTTGGAAGTTTACATACACCTTAGCCAAATACATTTAAACTCAGTTTTTCACAATTCCTGACATTTAATCCTAGTAAAAAGTCCCTGTCTTCGGTCAGTTAGTATCATCATTTTAAGAATGTGAAATGTAAGAATAATAGTAGAAAGAATGATTTATGTCTGCTTTTAATTCCTTCATCACATTTCCAGTGGGTCAGAAGTTTAATACACTCAATTAGTATTTGGTAGTTTGGAAATTGCTCCCAAGGATGAACCAGACTTGTGGAGGTCTACTTTTTTTTCTGAGGTCTTGGCTGATTTCTTTTGATTTTCCCATGATGTTGAGCAAATAGGCACTAAGTTTGAAGGTAGGCCTTGAAATACATCCACAGGTACACCTCCAATTGACTCAAATTAGGTAAATTAGCCTGTCAATTAGCCTATCAGAAGCATCATTTTCTGGAATTTCCAAACTGTTTTAAAAGCACAGTCAATTGAATGTATGTAAACATCTGACCCACTGGAATTGTGATATAGTGAATTCTAAGTGAAATAATCTGTCTGTAAACAATTGTTGGAAGAATTACTTGTGTCATGCACAAAGTAGATGTCTTAACCGACTTGCCAAAACTATAGTTTGTTTAAAGGAAATCTGTGAAGTGCTTGAAAAATTAGTTTGAATGTCTTCAACCTAAGTGTATGTAAACTTCCGACTTCAACTGTAGGTCTGTACATTTCCAGTGGATAGGCTATGAAAAGGTTCCTTTCTCGAAAATGTTCTGTCAAGTCTTTCTTTTCACGCTGAGCCAGACACAGATCATTAAAGGAGTATCTTTTATCGCAGGTATTCTGGGATTTAGGCCACCGCAGGATGGTGTTCTTGCAGCTCCCTCCACCTTTGAAGTGTCATCTCATTCACCTGCTTGCCTTTCTGAATAACATATTTTGGCAGGCCAGAACCATCAGTCCCAAAATAGAAGTACTATTTTAAAATGTCCAAATGTAGAGAAGAGCGCTAATGCAGAACATTGCTAATAATTTACAAAGTGCCACCACACAGAAGGCAAACGTCATTGTCAGATGAAAACGTCTTATATTCAAAACAGAAACAGAACATTCTTCCATTAATGAACATACAATTACATCAAACATTCATCAAAACCTAATTTGAATACTTTTTTCGTCGTCCTAGAGTATTGAAATGTTCAGAGTACATTGAGGGGTTACTGCTTTCAATACATGTAAAAACTATTCAAATGGTAAAAAATGTAGTTACAAGGTACAAGGTTTTCATTCCGACAGCGACGGAATATATGTCAGACCATTTTGTCAAACCACATAGATTGAACATACAGTAGAAGAATGGAAATGTTCCTAGTGCACAAAATACTATGACTTTTCCATGTTTTATCTTCGATTCAGTCAAGAAATGCCACGTATTTCGTTTAACCGTTTATTAGAAAACGATTTACAATACATACAATACTTCAGTCTTGGCGTTAGGCTCCGCTCCTTCGTGGTAGCTCACTGCCAGAGCGTGCATCATGTTAAGATATTAATAATAATAATAACAACAGGCAGGGAGCAAGGTACGCTGTACAAATCCCCCTGACACAAAGCAGAGGCTGGGGTAAGTGGTGGGAAAGCAGAAAACAAACATGCATGGCGAGTAACGCATGTTACAGCAATAGCACACCACCAGGAACACCAGTTTAAGCTTGCTCATGGCAGCCAACAGAGAATTGGTGTGCAGAACCTGATTGATTAAGTAGCTCGCCATATTAAGGTAGTGATGCATCTAATTGGTGCAATATCAGCTGTTGCTACCGCAAACCACTTGAATTTATGTTGAAAATGTGCCACTATGTTATTGTTGAAGTTGGTGATTTTCTGCTCTATTTATATCTTATTTAGATGGGATCTAAAATGTGAGAAGGCAGCTGCCCCAGAATGTTAGCAGCAGAGAGCTGTAGCTGGTGTTATCTCACTACAGGAGTCTGGATTCTGTGTCAGGCCTTGTGCACACTGTGCCATTTCTCAGGGTGATTTTGGGGCCATGCGAGGACCCCTGGCATGCAGGTCCTGTTTTCACGTTTCGGAGGGACAGCGGGAAGCATTGCTTCCCAGACCGTTAAGTGTCATGGCCGGAAGGCAGGACCCGAGGTGCAGAGCAGTAGTAGATTGACATTCCTTTATTGGTTACCAAATACAACAAAAAAGGAGAGGAAGCAACCCACGAACTGAAATGCATGTAGCACAAACAAAGATCCACACGTAGGTGGGAAACTCAGAAACTTAAATAGGATCCCCAATTAGAGACAACGCAGGGCAGCTGCTTCCAATTGGGGACAAACTAAAACCAAACATAGAGATGCCTAGAGACATCCCTGCTGTCAAGCCCTGATAGTCACCACCAGACAAACATAGAGATGCCTAGAGGCATCCCTACAGTCAGGACCTGACAGTTAAGGGGCCGTGGAGGAGTTTGTGGGATTTTTATTATTTTATTTTATTAGGATCTCTTTTAGTCCTCATTTGGAGTCCTTAAACATTAAAATACAATTTATAATACAATCACATTTTCACATACAGTATAACACACTGTTACAAATAGACATAATACACTGGCATATCGACCAGACAAATACTCTTAACAGTCTGAAAAGATAGATTGATTCCTTGTGAGAAAAGTCTTGACAGTGGGGTCAGAGTGGACAAAGTAGCCTCTACACAACACGCTCCACCTGAGGTAAAGGGCTTTTAAGGATGGCAAGTTGAAGACAGGCAGGGACACATACATCAACACCCACACAAACACTCACAAAATCACAGTACAGTTATTGTATCATAAGAGGAGACATGAAATAAGTTGAATATTTGTATGGTCCAAGATCCTCTATTGTCAAGGTACGTTTGTGGGTAACTTGTTGTGGTCTTTGATGATACAAGACTATTGAGAAGTTTAAAGGTGCTCTTATATCCATAACGTACACACAGTAAAATAACACTCACAGCACATAACTTCTGCTAAAGAGTATATTAACCCAGTATCTTTCCCTATTTATTTTAGCATAGCATAAACAACAGACTTGGCTGAAGTGTGTAGGATGTTATTGGGGAGTCTGGTTTCACTCCACCTGTAGTGTAGCCTAATGCTGAGGCCTGTTCCTCCTCCTCTGTATTAACAACACAGGATGCCATGTCTAAACACAGACTCACTGTTCTCTTCATTTACACGTCCCCTGAGCTTGTGGCTGACACTGCTGCTGTCTGGACCCTGGTAGTTATACTGAATCACACTTCGTTCTGCATTCCATACAACACCACTGTTTAGGTTCCTGTCACGACAGGAGCAATGTAGCATCTCCGTTTCAGAAATAGTCCTTTGTCATGTCCCCTTGGTCATTAGTTGGGTGTGAAATGTTTATACTGTATGTCTTCCTTCTTGGTTTCACCTCACAAAACCTAGATTACTGTACCACTATTCAGATGTCAACTCCATACAACATATTTTTATACAGAATGTTACCGAACTGAACTGCTGAATATATCTGGGAAAAGAGTTCATGGAGTCATGCATCGGATCAAAGCTTTTATGTTGTAAGGAGCTGCTCACCGATGATTGTTTCATGACATGTCCTCTCTGACCGAAGACAGTGGTATCGCCGTCCAAGACCAAAACGAGTAGTGCTTTTGCTAGATAATAGCTACATACATCATGTCCAGGTCATATTTCAGTCACAGCCAGGTGTAGTGTGGTTATAACTGTTAATAGCAGGCAATTTGTGAGCCAAGTGCCCAAATGTGAGTTGAAAAGCATCTACACCCTAAAAGGGTTCTTCAGCTGACCCTATAGGAGAACCCTTTGAAGAACCCTTTTTGGTTCCAGTTAGAACCATTTTAGGTTCTATCTAGAAACCTTTCCACAGAACCAAAAAGGGTTCTACCTGGAACCAAAAAGGGTTCTCCTATTGGGACAGCCGAAGAACCCTTTTGGAACCCTTTTTTCCAAGAGTGTACTTGTCACCACATTGTTCCTGGTTCCATTATGCATCACAGTATATTTCTATGCCTGGCGAATCGTCCTTAGTCAGCCAGGGCCTTGTGGAGGTCCCCTGACCCAGTACTGCCATCCTAGAGTTTCTGGGGACCTACTTACTGCAGAGAGCACAGGATGGATGTTGCTGCTATACCCACTCTCTGTCAGACACACATCACATCCCACCACCACCCATTAGACCCAGTCATTCCTCTAGCTAAGTTTGAACTGAACTCTTTCGATGGCTGTTTTTAGCAACAACTAAAGGTAGGCTAACATCAAGGAAATCCGGTTCAAATACTAAAGCATGAAAAGTAAACTGTCAACCTGCGTTATCGTGTTAGAGAAGGGAACAAGCTGATAGGGGTTTTTAAAACACCATTAGGCTAAACCGGTCCGTACTTTGGTACAGTGGCCTGTCTCTGTGGGGCCTGGTTTCAGAGCAGAGTGCAAATGACTCAGATCAAAGATAGAACCCCAGGTAAAGCTCCGGAAGACGCTCAGGGACATTTATGATTGGATCAGTGACCTGTCCGTCAAAACTTTGGAATCTTGTTAATGAAAAGACCTTGATTAAGGGGTGAGGATGAAGAATTGGTTGCCCTCCAGTAGGGTTCTACGTGTTATGAACTCTGCGTCTATAGTTAATGGCGGATGCTAGATCCTATCTAGGCGCTATATGTGAAAAGTAAGATAGCATATGAACAGATGAGTGACGGCTCTGAGGCTCCCTCCCCTGGGCTGTGTCTTCAGCTCACAACAACAGCAGATGGAGGAGGCTTTTTCGCAATACATAGGCTAGCTCACTGAAATGTTTATTTAGCTGCACTATATAATTCATTTAGTTTCAGGCTTTTCATTTCAACTTGCCTTTACATCATTGGCTATTGGATTATTTCACTTCAACCTGCCAGGGATGTTTTAGTTCAATGATTAATTCCATCCATTGACGTATCTTCACAATCTCCTTTATTAATTCCACACAGCTCCCTTGGATCCTCTTAATGTATTCCGAACATTTATTTGCCTCCCTCCCAGTGACGACCCCAGAGCTTTTAATCAGCTATATAGATGGAACCACAAATGGAAAGCTGTAATATTGTGTCTTTGTACACTGAATTATGTTATTAGACTACACTGTGATGCTATGAAGGTATGTAATAGGCTTAGTGCTGTCTTGAGTGAATGGATGGTCGTGAGAGAGTCTAGAAAGCGTTTAATTATTAAATTTCGCTACCATGGTAACTGTGTGTGGTGTACATTACGAGGGCTCAGGGCTGTAGGTTTGTTATTGCTGAGTCCTTCCTTTGCTGTGTGGATATTGTTCAGTGTTGTCTTCTCTATGCCGGGACAGTCTTAATGATGCAGAAAATATCAGCATCCAGGAGCCTCAGCCAAGCCCATCCAGACTGTCTCCTGTTTCCCTGGATTCTGTTCCTTATGGACGCCCATGGTTGAGGAGGAGAGACAGTTCCAACACCTCTCTCTCTCTCTCTCTCTCTCTCCTCTCTCTCTCTCCTCTCTCTCTCTCTCTCTCTCTCTCTCTCTAGCAGACAGGCAGTGAGGGGAGAGGTGCTCTCTTCCGTTCCGGTGCTGGTTCAGGTTTCCTCTGGCTGGCAGCACTGGGTCTGACCTTGACTCTGGCCCTGCAGATCAGATCTGCCCAGTGTAGCAGAAACAGACCCCCTGCTCCCAGCCCTCTGTCTCTGACAGGTCCTGCCTGGCCTGGCGCTCGTTCAGCTCATAGCCTGGAGAGAAGAGGTAAACACAGAGAAAAAGCAAAGGGATATCAAGGATATTCTGTCTTTCCCATGAGCATGTGCGTGTGAATATATTTGCAGAAATGTGTTTATTTAGAGATTGAGACCTAGTTGGTCTCCACAGACCTCAAAACCAGTGGCAATACATGTGGGAAAATGTATTGTGACTTCTCTCTGTTTAGCTGCGCTCATATCCAATCTGTCAATGTTTGTGTGCTTGGGAGTTATTGCATGTAAGGGCCCACCTCTCATAAGCCTATTGCTAGAGGTGAGCATGGCGACACCTTAGTGCTCAGCAGGGGGTGAAGGCAGCTGTATGCCTGTGTTAGTGAGCGGAGCCGGGTTTAAATGCACTCGTTGAAGTATTTGTGCAGTTATGTAAGAATTACAGCCATGGGCCTCCTGAGTGGCGCAGCGGTGTAAGGCACTGCATCGCAGTGCTAGTGGCGTCACTACAGATCCTGGTTTGATACCGGGCTGTGTCGCAGCCGGCCTTGACCGGGAGACCCATGAGGTGACGCACAATCGGCCCAGTGTCGTCCGGCTTAGGGGAGGGTTTGGCCGGCCGGGATATCCTTGTCCCATCGCACTCTAGTGACTCCTGTGGCGGGCCGGGCGCAAGCACGGTGTACAGTGTTTCCAGGTGTACAGTGTTTCCAGGTATACAGTGTTTCCAGGTGTACAGTGTTTCCGCCGGCATATTGGTGTGGCTGGCTTCAGGGTTAAGCGAGCATTGTGTCAAGAAGCAGTGCGGCTTGGCGGGGTCGTGTTTCATAGGACACATGGCTCTCGACCTTCGCCGCTCCCGAGTACGTACAGGAGTTGCAGCGATGGGACAACACTGTAACTACCAATTGGATATCACGACTAAGAAAAAATAAGAATTACAGCAATTACATGAAGTCCAGGCAATGGACTGTCTCTGTGATTACACACACGCGTGCACACACACACACACTTGTTTTTCTGTCCTCCTGGGGACCTAACATTTATTTTCCCTAACCCCTAACCATAATTCTAACCCTAAACCTAACCTCGACACACCCTTCAGCCTTCCAGAGGAAAGCTGTCTGATAAGTTGACCTGAAGCCCTCAGACTTATTAGAGCATTGCGCCATAAACAGACTGTGAGTGCTAGACCTAGCTAATGGATGTGTAGCGTATTTGCATTACTGACTGGTGTTGCATCAGAAACGGTGGTCAATAACAGACCTGGCTAGCTATCCAGTTGCCTGGCGTCAGGGTGAGTGACAGTAGTGGTGATTGTAGCTGGGCCAGCCTCTTTTTTTATTTTATTTATTTTTATTTCACCTTTATTTAACCAGGTAGGCCAGTTGAGAACAAGTTCTCATTTACAACTGCGACCTGGCCAAGACAGAGCAAAGCAGTGCGACAAAAACAACACAGAGTTACACATGGGATAAACAAACGTACAGTCAATAACACAATAGAAATCTATGTACAGTGTGTGCAAATGTAGTAAGATTAGGAAGGTAGGGCAATAAATAGGCCATAGTGGCGAAATAATTATAAATTAGTATTGACACTGGAATGATAGATGTGCAGATGATGATGTGCAAATAGAAGATACTGGGGTGCAAATGAGCAAAAATAATAATATGGGGATGAGGTAGTAGGGTGGGCTATTTACAGATGGGCTGTATACAGGTGCAGTGATTGGAAAGCTGCTCTGAGAGCTGATGTTTAAAGTTATTGAGGGAGATGGTAGTCTCCAGCTTCATTGATTTTTGCAATTTATTCCAGTCATTGACAGCCGAGAATTGGAAGGAATGGCGTCCAAAGGAGGTGTTGGCTTTGGGGGTGACCAGTGAAATACACCTGCTGGAGCGCATGCTATGGGTGGGTGTTGCTATGGTGACCAGCGAGCTGAGATAAGGCGGGATTTACCTAGTAAAGACTTATAGATGACCTGGAGCCAGTGAGTTTGACGTCGAATATGCAGTGAGGGCCAGCCAACGAGCGTACAGGTCGCAGTGGTGGGTAGTATATGGGGCTTTGGTAACAAAACGGATGGCACTGTGATAGACTACATCCAATTTACTGAGTAGAGTGTTGGAGGCTATTTTGTAAATGACATCGCCAAAGTCAAGGATCGGTAGGATAGTCAGTTTTACGAGGGCATGTTTGGCAGCATGAGTGAAGGAGGCTTTGTTTGCGAAATAGGAAGCCAATTCTAGTTTTAATTTTGGATTGGAGATGCTTAATGTTAGTCTGGAAGGAGAGTTTATAGTCTAACCAGATGCCTAGGTATTTGTAGGTGTCCACGTATTCTAAGTCAGACCCGTCGAGAGTAGTGATGATAGTCCGGTGGGCGGGTGCAGGCAGCGTTCGATTGAAAAGCATGCATTTAGTTTTACTAGTATTTAAGAGCAGTTGGAGGCCACGGAAGGAGTGTTCTATGGCATTGAAGCTTGTTTGAAGGTTAGTTAACACAATGTCCAAAAAGGGGCCAGATGTATACAGAATGGTGTCGTCTGCATAGAGATTGATCAGAGAGTCACCAGCAGCAAGAGCGACATCATTGATATATATAGAGAATAGAGTCGGCCCAAGAATTGAACCCTGTGGCACCTCCATAGAGACTGCCAGAGGACCGGACAACAGTCCCTCTGATTTGACACACTGAACTCTATCTGAGAAGTAGTTGGAGAACCAGACGAGGCAGTCATTTGAGAAGCCAAGGCTGCCGATAAGAATGCGGTGATTGACAGAGTCGAAAGCCTTGGCCAGGTCGATGAAGACGGCTGCACAGTACTGTCTTTTATCGATGGCGGTTATGATATCGTTTAGTACCTTGAGCGTGGCTGAGGTGCACCCATGACCAGCTCGGAAACCAGATTGCATAGCAGAGAAGGTACGGTGGGATTCGAAGTGGTCAGTGATCTGTTTGTTAACTTGGTTTTCGAAGACGTTAGAAAGTCAGGGCAGGATGGATATAGGTCTGTAACAGTTTGGGTCTAGAGTGTCTGACCGCGGCAGCTTTCCAATCTCTAGGGATCTCAGACGATACGAAAGAGAGGTTGAACAGGCTAGAAATTGGGGTTGCAACAATTTTGGCGGATCATTTTATAAAGAAAGGGTCCAGATTGCCTAGCCCAGCAGATTTATAGGGGTCCAGATTTAGCATCTCTTTCAGAACATCAGCTATCTGGATTTGGTTGAAGGAGAAGCGAGGGGGGGGGGTTTGGGCAGGTTGCTGTGGGGGTACAGAGCTGTTGGTCGGGATAGAGGTAGCCAGGTGGAACGCATGGCCAGCTGTAGCAAAATGCTTATTGACATTTTCTATTATCGTACATTTATCAGTGGTGACAGTGTTTCCTAGCCTCAATGCAGTGGGCAACTGGGAGGAGGTGCTCTTATTCTCCATGGACATTACAGTGTCCCAGAACTTTTTGGAATTAGTACTACAGGATGCAAATGCTTTTCTAACTGACTATGTATATTGGTTCCTGACTTCCCTGAAAAGTTGCATATCGCGGGGGCTATTCAATGCTAATGCAGTATGCCACAGGATGTTTTTGTGCTGGTCAAGGGCAGTTAAGTCTGGAGTGATCTGTTCTTAGTTCTACATTTTTTGAATGGGGCATGCTTATTTAGGATGGTGAGGAAAGCACTTTTAAAGAACAACCAGGCATCCTCTACTGACGGGATGAGGTCAATATCCTTCCAGGATACCCGGGCCAGATCGATTAGAAAGGCCTGCTCACTGTGTTTTAGGGAGCGTTTGACAGTGATAAGGGGTGGTGGTTTGGTCTGCAGTGATTACTTCTCTCTCTCCCCCTCTCTCACGTGGACAGTTGAGAGCTCCCGCTGATACATTTATCCCCCAGCTCTACTGGGCCTACTCAGGGATGCCACTCACTTGCTCTCAGGAAGAAGACTATGTGCCTCTCTCCACTGTAACCCTCTCCCTCCACTCTGCCTGTAGACAACCACTTTTACATTCCTGTTATCTGACTGATACAGAGTGATCGGTCACATGGATAAGACACATGGGATGTTTTTACATATATTAGGCCTATATGAATATTGTTTCTGTCCTGTTGCTTTATAGATTGCTTTAGCATATTTCCCCCTGGGGATTTGGTGTCATTTTCATAATTCAATGTGAATGTTCACATTCATTTTAAACCTTTTTCATGTGTGAAGCATTGAGCCAGCATCCTTGCAGCTTCTTGTCAGATCTCCATGGAAACACAGGCAGATCTTCAGCTTCCTCTCATTGGTTGAGAATGTGGTCTGACTTAAGTCACTCATGGCACACTGATCCTTTTTGAAAGGTAATGTATTTCAGATAGTGTTTTCTCCTAATCTCAGAGACCTTTTCCCATAACCTGTTTTAGCAATTACTTTCGCTGCAGTGTGTTCCCACCTGATCTGCTGAGACCTTTCATGGTGCTCTTGGGAGCCACACAAACTTCTCATGAGAAGCTAGTAGTCATAGCTTTTATGGGATTTTTATGGGATCTTTACAGACTTGATTCTTCTCCCCTTCGTTTCCACACGTATTGGTCTTTGCCAAGTGATAAGGTTCCATCTTAGGAAGTAGGTAACAGCTTGCCTTTGGCACATGGGTTCTAAAATGGTGGTTTTACTTGCTATACGAAACCAGTGATTGACCTGTGGCTGGCAATATTTTGTATAGACCACAGGTATGGTAGTGTAGTCATTATTACCTGTTAAGTGTCTTTATGACAGGAGAGTGGATGCCCCAGTGTGTGTGCAAGCTCCCCTGTTCATCAGTGCCTCAGCATATTTGTGCTGTGAGGCACTTAGGGTGAAAAGTCTGAACCAGACAGCTTCTTAAAAAAGAGATGACAGAGGAGGAGAGGGCTGATGTCGAGTCCTGCTTCACTGCCCTGCTGACTGGATCCACACGGTGAGCTCCGAGCATGCCAGTTCCCCCAGCCTCCTGCTGTCTCCTGCCTGCTGCCTGCAGTCTACACCTGGAGCACTGCGACACAGCCTCCTGCCTGGCTGCCCACTCCATCTGGCATCCCTCCTCACACGGAGAGGCCTTTTTCCTCTCAACTTCCTCTTTCTCCCCTGAAGCTGGAGCCATAAATCACAGCCAGGCTAGTGCCTCATCCTCAGCTCAGCCGTAGTCCCTCCTCCTAGCTAGGCCTGCCT
Organism: Thymallus thymallus; assembly: GCA_023634145.1. Classification (NCBI taxonomy): domain Eukaryota; kingdom Metazoa; phylum Chordata; class Actinopteri; order Salmoniformes; family Salmonidae; genus Thymallus; species Thymallus thymallus. Next base: position 23,217,804 of record CM042380.1, on the reverse strand, counting down.
GCCTCACCAACCTTCTGGCCCCTCTCTCGACCAGGCCTCCTCCGGGACCAGCCGCACGCACTCGCACACACCGGTGAAGGCTGGTGGGAGGAGCTATAGGAGGACGGGCTCATTGTAATGGCTGGAATGGAATAATTGGAATGGAGTCAAACGTGTGTTTTCCATAAGTTTGATGTGTTTGAAACAGTTCCATTAATTCAAGCCATTACAATGAGCCTCCCACCAGCCTCCTTTGCCACACACACACACACACACACACAGTCTTATCACTGCCTTTCCGCTGGCAAAAAAACAAGACACAGTCAGACCACAAACACAGCAAAACACAGTGAGAAGGGGAGGGAAGAGGCTGAGGAGGACAGGCGGAAGTAGTGGGCACTTCGAAACACTGTTCTATCCATTTGCATACATATTACATTACCGACAGCCCCGTAATGTTAAAATGAATATGCGCCACATGTCCTCTGTATGCAACTTCCATGCTGCTAGTGCCTCATGTTCACTTCATTACACTCTGGCATGTGAGACAAATAACATGTACTGTATGCAAATGGTAAAGTGTGTGTCAGCAGCATCAGCCCCATCTCTGGATGGAGAGGAGATGAAGGGCCATGCAGGCTGCCGAGGCGAGGCGTTGCAGGGGAACGTCTGTGTGTGTATAGGTGTGTGTGTGTGTGTGTGTGTGTGTGTGTGTGTGTGTGTGTGTGTGTGTGTGGAGTGAAAGCAGCACTGCAGTGGAGTGTTGAGTTACAGCGATGCTCCATGACTGGAGCCACAGCAGTGACACCAAGCAGCTGGAGGCTTACACTGTCTGACTGCAGAACGGGCCAGACACATTCATTGTGATAACTGTCTCCCTTTGTGTGAGTGTGTGTTTGTGTGTGTGTGTGTGTTATGTTTGCAGTTAGTTTCTCTATTATATGTTTGAGCGAGAGAGAGAGAGAGAGAGAGAGAGAGAGAGAGACTGGTAGAGTGTGAGGGACTGCAAACAGATTTAATCTTGCTGCAGTGGGTCATGTGATTAATCGTGGCCTGGGGCCAGTGGATAGTGTAATTTATGGCGAGGGATAATCAACACATTAGATGCTGTGCTGTTGCTAGTGGAAATCTCAATCTTAAACCAATCCAATATTCTTCAATTCCACTCAACATCTGCAATTATGTGGAAGTGTGACCACTGTAAAGCTACAGTAACTTTAATGGATGTGTTTGTGTGCCCTCTCTGCCTGATCCTGGTGGCATGTGATCAGTGTTTATCTGAGTTAGTGGAGGCTGGGCTCTGTCACCTGTGACTGGAAGCTGGGAGGTGTATGTGTGCTGGGTAGGGTAGGGTGGGGAGCAGCAGAGAAATAATCTGCTGTGTGTCGACGTGTGCATCACCTTGCGCTTCCCTTGACCTTGTCCTTTCTGTCTTCCACATGGCTGCAACCTTCTCCTGTTGTGGTGCTGCCCTCGCCAACCTCAAACCTTCCACAGTGTGTGTGTGTGTGTGTGTGTGTGTGTGTGTGTGTGTGTGTGTGTGTGTGTGTGTGTGTGTGTTTGTACAGGTCAGATTTTTTAAATTTGTTGTCGAGAATTTTAGGCTGTAACAAAATCAATTTATGTTTTTTTTATTATTCTCCCTCACCGTCTAGTTTTTATTTTGGCTCCATGATATTTTCTACATACTTTATATTTGGTTTTAGTTGTTTAAATTTACACTGAAAACATTCCTAAGTAAAAAAAAATATTGTAATTCAAAAGATAAATTCAAAACTTTTGGCAGCCAAGATTTAGCAATACATAAATGCCTATAGGGGAGACACTGGACATGATTTGCCCTTACGAAAAATGTATCAACACCTCAAAAAATGTACATTAGAAGCAGTGAGAAGCAGGGTCAAATTAAGATAGCATACATGTATTTATGTTGGTCATGTATTAACAGTTCCATTCCCTGAAGTTCCATTCTGTCTGAAATAAGCCTAAGGAGACAGGAAGTCAGAAAGTGAGATTTTGGCTGTGGACAGTTATTTCAGTAGGACATCCCTCTGTTCTTCCCAAACACAAAGTGGTGCTGACAATAGCAGTTTAATTTTGACCTTCCTCACCAGGTGCTCACCAGCTTGTACAGCCTGGCATGAGCTTAGCTACATGTCTGTTGTTCTGGTGCTGTTCATTTATTTATTACATTTAAGGATGTTGCGGTTTCCTGGCTGAATAAATCCATACTGTCGAGGTCTCTGACGTCTCATATATATATAGCGTCTCATATTATATAGCCTCTAGCTTGAGTGGGTTAAGTTATTGATGTTGTTTGCCCAGTTGTATGTAGGCCTAATGTAGTCCATGTTACATTTAGTCATTTGAATGAATATTTTCTGCACAATAGCCTATACATATTGTCATCTAATATATAACCTAACTTGCGTCAGACCCCTCCTCCCCCTCCCAGCCAGGCTGACAGTCGGTAAATGTTCCTCTGCAGTGACATGCTTTACGAGGAGGTAGAGGAGTTTTTGGCTCAGCTTAGTCATTAAGAATCCCTTAGCGCTTAATAAAAGATTACTAACTGTTACGTCTAGTGCCCTGGCCAAATTTTCCATTTAAAACACAGACCTCTACCATCCATTTAAAACACAGGCCACCCTGCCCCATCCCTCAATGTGATTGGACAGGCACTTTGTTTACTCCCAGAATACAGCCCATAGACATACAAGCAGAAACAAAATGGCAGCCGTTCACTGGCCCTGAATTTAATATTAGCCAAGCGACTGCATGTTTTATTCTTCTATTGTCAACGTGGCATGTTAGCATCTTAGCATAGTATGTGTACTTTGTCAAGGAGTGCAGTTACGTGTGTTTTGGGAAGCAGAGGATCACTGGTTCGAGCCCGGTATGGCGACAGGGACAGTGGAGGAAGATATACTGTTAGCACCACACTGACGTCAGTTTCACAAGCTGTTTTAATATTGCATATCTGCAGTATATAAAATTATATAATGTTGGTTTTATGTTTTGGTGTATCCAGTCCAGTGGCTGTGCTCAAATGAGTGAGCTGTAGCATGACTCAGAGACTTGTTTAACCTTTAAAGGTTAATGGTCCTTCCCATGACTCCGAGTAGCTCTGAAACAGTATTTTACACAAATCTGAGTCTAATGTTCTGTATAGTGCTTTCCGCTTCTTGTTGTCTCTGAAGATTTGTTGCTTAGAATTGGACATTGAATCAATGTGAAAATAGCGGTCCTCCCAGAGATACCGGGATCTTTTGACCTTTGACCGCTGACCACTTGGTTTGACCTCTGATTCTTATGAGTTTTTTATGTAAGACTTGAGCAAGGATGTATCAAAAGAGGATAATAGAAGTGAATATATCTATACGGGAAAAATAACTGTCTTGTTATGTAGATGGTTTGTTTTTTATTGTTGTGATGAGAAACAGAAACGGTATACAATAATCTGTGTGCAGTAGGCTGGTTAATCTAACTCAATCCACTTTTAGATTCCTAATCATCTGTAATCTGGGACCAGACAGTCAGGGATCTGTAGTTAAGGGAGACTCCTCCTGACGTTGCATCGTTGTGCGTCAGGACAGAAAAACAATATTAACAGAACAGTAATAACACAAACTATTCAGAGTATTGTGTTCATAAACCACTTAGAAACAGTTTCTGTGTTCAATTGAATGTTGCATTCTCCTCTCTCAAAGCCCTTTCCTAATTAGCCTTGTTGTTGAACTCCGTTTAATTGAGCCAGTGATGGGATAATGGTGGCTGCCCTTCAGACCTCAGTAGGAGCAGGGCTTGGCTGACTAAGAAGATTGCAATTAAAACAACAAGGTCAGTAGGGAGGCAGGTAGCACAGATGAAGCAAACCCTGTTTTTCAGTTTCACTTAGTGCCTTGTTACCAGCAAATGTAAGATAGCATTTTAAATTGTAATTTTTTTTAATCAAAAATGAACAAAAAGATAGGGTTGGAAGAAATGTTTAATGATTTATGTTTAATTAAATATGTTATAATTGATGTGATCAACATGTTGATAGTAGAATATGTGAATGTTACATTGTGGCAAAAATAAAATCTCTCTTTCCCTCCCACCTCTGCTGTCCTTCCCCTCCCCCTTCCTTTCAGTAGGTATAAAAACGACCGGTCTGGGAGCAGTACTGGATCAGCCCATTAATCATGTTTTTATACAGCCCTTTTTTATAGGGTTTAATTATAAACCATATGTTTGCTCTGAGAAAACCAAAAAAACTATATCATCCACCGAAATTAAATACCAAGATTTATTCATTGGACAAGAACCCTTCTCTGCTCTCTACATGCATTCACTTTCCCTCCCTCTCCCTCTCCCTCTCCCTCTCCCTCTCCCTCTCCCTCTCTCTATCGCCTCTCTTCCCTGCTCTCTCTCTCGTTAAACACACGCACAGCACACTCTCTCCTACCTCACACACGGACGTTTGGGTGCCGCTGCAGCGTTTCGCTAGCTAGAGTTTTTTTCCAAAGAAAAGTGCCACTAGGGCAAACAACAAAACTATGTTCTGGTCCTGACTAACATTGAATGGATTAGCCATCTATTCTTGAGCACTAATGAGATTAGGGTGTCATTGCAGACATGGGTTGCGGCGGCATGGTACCTTTTGTTGAGCTCCTAAGGGAGTGTTTTCCCTGTCAGTCCTTCAGCGCTGGAAATGGCGTTCTGATGCTGAACAAGGAAGACGCGGTGCAGGCGGATGCCAGCGAATAGAAATTACATGTTTTCCATAAACTGGTTTGTGGTGTGGATTCCTAGTAGTGGTGGACAAAATGAAGTACCAGAAATACATAACGGTGATGCAGATGGCTATGGGGGTGACTGCCATCAACAGAGACAATTGCATCCCTCCTAAGAGACAGATGTGGTGAGTATAGATTTCACCGTGCCAGGAACCGGGGTGATGCTGATGAGAGGAGAGGAGGATAGCGTAGTGTCTACCGCATCACTCTTACCTAATGACAGCAGAGAGGAAGACCGAGAGAGGAACCACACAGCCATTGTGCTTCTGCTCCGGCTGCACAATTAGCTTGTTGGCTTTGTTGTCAAGGAGAGTGGGAGTCTCTCTGTGTGACATGCTTAGTTAGGGTGAGCAGCAGCTGTTTGCGGAAGTCAGCCTCCCTCTTTGTGCTCAATGTTGCTACGGCTGTGGTAGTGGGCAGGGAGGAAGATTGTATGCCGGTATATGGTTGTATCTGTGTTTTCTGGGCAGGGGGATTTTTAGCCGATGCCGTTACATGGTTGTATCTGTCATGTTTTTACTTTGGGCAGGGAGATTGTAATGCCTACTTGGTTGTATCTGTGCCTACACTGTGTGCAGTTTGGGCAGGGTCATAGTATGTCAGTAGTACATGGTTGTAATCTGCCTGTGGGTTTTTTAGGCAGATTACATGGTTGTCTCTCTCTCTCTATATGTTTGTTTTGGGCAGGGGGATTGTATTCCACTACATTCCAGTTGTATCGGTGCCTCTGTTTTTGGAGAACTAGTGGTGGCACATCACTCGCAGAGGAAGAAATCACACATTTACTGTAATGATCTAGAATGATCCAGAAAGAATTAAAGACCAGGTGAAAGGGAGTAATAAAGGCATTGTTATCGAGACACAATGTGTCATAAAATGTCAGATAAATTATATTTGAGTCTGATGAATACTGTGTGGACTCGATTTTGTCCCCATCTTTGTGGCATTTCTAATTCCAGTACATTTGCCTTTCACACAGTCCACTTCCTTCTTTCTCATCATGTCATTATTCCCCCCTTGTTAGAAATGTTTATACTACCGTGTAGAATCGGAATAATTATTGCTCTTTGCATCTAATTCAAATGAATAGCATGAACATATGTAGCATGAAACATGATCTCCTACTGTTATTAGTCATTGTTCAGTACTGCTGTAAAACAGGAGTTACTGGTGCATAGTAAGCTATATCACTGGGAGGATTTCCTGTTGATGGGTGTATCTAATCAACAGAACCCCTGTCATGCTCTCTGTGGTGCGTGTCAATCTGATGACCAGATTGACGTATAATCTCATTTACCATCCATCCATTATACAGAACACGATCCGTCCATCCAGATGTGACCATACCATATTCACTTTACCTTATACCGCAGTGGTTGAACTCTGTATTATACTGCAGTAGTCACGGTAAGACTAGGACAAAGCCGTGTCAACTACCTGTGTTTGGTTGCTCTCCTAAACCCTTTTACTTAGTGTTTTAGTAACCACCATATCATGAAATCAGACCCTTACTGCTGCAGGATATCTGGAAATCAGGATAACCTTGTTAAAGACCAGAATAAATAAGAACATCTATAATTCTAGAAGGGAATCGATGGAAGGGATTGGTTGGTATTTCTTTCTTCCGTCAGATCGCATGTGCACTGTTTCCTCATCTGTAATCCAAACAAATGACGTTAAGCATGTGACATAATCCGGCCAAATGGTATTAGTATTAGTCTTCGATGACAAACAAACAGTGGTTTATTGGTTTATTGCAGCCGATCTAGCAGAGGTAATTCTGAGGAATTCCAATACTGAGTGTGAAGAAGATTCCAGATCAGCTGTCAAAAAGCCTCAGATTGGGAGTGGGGACAATGTGTTCTATTCTAGAATGTGCTCCTCCTTTCTTTGTGTGAATGCTGTCACTAGTGTTGAGAGAGCAGCAGCAAGCACTGAGGTTATTTTTTTGACACTGCTCCCTTAAGAGACGCAGTGCTGTGCGGTTGGTCTCAGGGTCATACTATCTCGTGGTGGGGGAGGGGGATGCCCATTTAAATGAGATTACTATATTGCCTGACGGACCGATGGACATGTTAGCTGCCCCAAGCAGAAGCCAGCTAGCTTCTGCTAGCCTAACTTCCTGTTGTTTTTTATTGAGTCATTGGCCAGAATGGTTGTAATCTCCTCTCAGCTGGTTTATGGCACTAAGGGAACAGATTAAATTGGATTTATTGACTTGTGGCTGCCGCTATCCCCACCCCCATACAGTGACTTCACATCATGGGGGGGCATTTGTATATGGCACCATTCAAGACGGTTGTAAGTGGGCTTATCATACACAGCAAGGTACTCTGGGTGAGGCCAACACTGACCACATTAAAAAGGATAGGAGGGTGGCTGTTAATATACACTGAGTGTACAAAACATTAAGAACACATGCTCTTTTCATTACATAGACTACCAGGTGAATGCAGGTGAAAGCTATGATCCCTTATTGATGTTACTTGTTAAATCCACTTCAATCAGTGTAGATTAAGGGGAGTACACATGTTAAAGAAGTATTTTTAGATATTGAGACGGTTGAGACATGGATTGTGTATGTGTCCCATTCAGAGGGTGAATGGGCAAGACAAAATATTTAAGTGCCGTTGAACGGGGTGTGGTAGTAGGTGCCAGGCGCACCGGTTTGTGTCAAAAACTGCAACGCTCGGGCCTCCTGAGTGGCACAGCGGTCTAAGGCACTGGATCGTAGTGCTCGTGGCGTCACTACAGACCCGGGTTAAGTGGGCGGGTGTTAAGAAGCGTAGTTTGGCGGGTCATGTTTCGGAGGACGCATGACTCGACCTTCGCTTCTCCCGAGCCTGTTGGGGAGTTATAGCGATGAGACAAGATTGTAATTGGATCGAAATAGGATATCACGAAATTGGGGAGAAAAAGGGGGTAAAAAAATAATTATAATAATACAAATAAAACTGCAACGCTGCTGGGGTTTTCCACACTCAACAGTTTCCTGTGTGTATCACGAATGGTCCACCACCCAAAGGACATCCAGCTTGACACAACAGTGGGAAGCATTGTAGTCAACATGGGCCAGCATCCCTGTGGAACGCTTTCAACACCTTGTAGAGTCCATGCCCCGATGAATTGAAGCTGTTCTGAGGGGGGGTGCAACTCAATATTAGGAAGGTGTTCCTGATGTTTGGTATACATTACTACTGTAGGATAGTGCAATATTGCATTTTTATTTATATACTGGTATTTTGTATATTTTGTCGACAGGTGCGCTTGATTGGTCCGTCCGAGCCTCTCAATGGTGCATTAATTCAGCGAGCACTGAGCCCATGTTTGGGGCCTTCGTGACCTCACGGTAATGTCACTGCGATAATTGCTCATAAAAAATCCTGACTGGAGGAGAAATGATAACAAGGCCTATCAGACATTTATCCCCGCCAGGAACATACAGACGTGGAGAAGCATGACTGTTAAAATCTGTGAGTCAGAAAGATGCTCCCGGACAGAATGACTCATGCCTTTCATGAAGACTCGCAGGAGGCTGACAAGATGGAATCAGTCACCGCGCCACAAACACTGAAGGACATGACAAACTAGCTAACCCCACTTCCCTTTCTCATATGAACTTGGTAATGTCCTCTACACTAGGCGTTTTATATTTCTCTTTTAGGAACTATATCCAGCTTTCTCAAGTGAATACATTACCAGTCTAGGAAGTATGACAAGGTGACTCAACTACCCTACTTTCTTTCTAGTTAGAAAAAAGAAAGAAACAGTAGTTAGCTCACACTCAGTGAGATGCCCTGAGGCTTGCACCCTGCAGGTTAGGGTTAAGGAAGGCTTCGTCCTCACCTCAGTCCATCACAGATCACCTAGAGTCTGTGCAGATGTTTCTGCCCTACTGTTAATTTATTACCCTTACATTACCTTTACACACTGTTAGTCAGAGCCTAGTGTCATTACCTTTAGACACTGTTAGTCAGAGCCTAGTGTCATTACCTTTAGACACTGTTAGTCAGAGCCTAGTGTCATCCTGGACCTGGGTTAATACACTTTACACTCCATTACCAGACATAATGTCAAGCTGTGCTTTTATTGTGTTTCACCCTTTCTAATAAGGAGGACCTACGGCACGTGGAGAAGTGATCAGGAAAGATGTGGGGGGTGTTTGGGAGGCGGGTTGCGGGTCGCGTTTGGCTGTAGTGTGCTGTGTTGATGGTGGGTCTTTATGTGCCTCTCCACAGGGGTCACCTAGTGTTCGGATGTGACCGTTGGTCTGAATGCCTAATCTGTCTATCCATCTGTCAGAGTTGTCTAGCCTACCTAATCAGGGAGGCGACCCCTCCGATCCCTCCTGCCTGCCCACGTTTCTCTCTTACATTCGCTCACAGAGTTTAAATAACGCCTGATGTGTTTTTATCCCTCTTTTCCAAAGATGTCCACTTGGTTTAATATGCTTTGCTTTGTTTTATTTTTATTTATTTTTTATCTCAGGGATGCAAATGGGATGCAGCAAAATGCCTCTCTAGTCATCCCACGCTCCAGGAGGGTTGAAGCCTGTAGTGGATGAGTAATGTGTCGTAGTGGAGGAGCTCAGGGGACGTCATGTCCAGCCTGGCTTAGCCAGGAGAGCCTATAGTAGGCCACGTGCTGGCCGTACCGTCCTTCAGTCTCTCTCAGGAGTTTCTGTAATGGCCCAGATACAGTTATTTATGTGTCTGCTGTGTTCTTTCTTCCTCTACTGATCACTTCCTCCAACAGAGATGCCTGAGACAGAGGTATCAGACACACACTCTCTGGCCTTTGTTGTCTTGGTTAAGTGCAGCCGATTGTTCTGCAGCGTGCACACTGTGTGAGGAACTGTGAAGGCCCTAGTCCTGTCCATTTGATTTAGACACAATGGCTGTACTGCAAGATAGCTTTGATCCTAACTCTTGAGCATTTTGAACGTTGAATAGCATTTTAAATCCAACAAAACTATTGTGCTTTGATTATGGAGCTGTATGATCAAGTAAGCTTGTCCTACAAAGGACAAAACTTTCTGACACTCCATGCATAGACTCTCTGAACAGGGAGTTGATAGTTGAATATACAGTATATAGACAACAGAAAATAGAGACATATGTTTGTTGCTTGCATGTTTATGATCTATGTAGCTACAATCCAGTCTCTTTGAACGTGTTTGATAGACAGCTGAGAACAATGTCAACAGCAATGTCTTTCTCATTTGAAAGTCAACTGAAGGTGACTTAAGACCTAAGGATATGTTCGATCATCATCACCATAATGATTCAATGAAGTCTACTCATCCATGGAGCCAGTCTGAACCCAGTAGCTGATAGTAGTTACTGTAGGGCAGGGATGTCAAACTCAATCCACGGAGGGCCGAGTATCTGCGCGGTCTTGTTTTTTATTTTCAATTGAAGCTGCAATATTTTTATTTTTATTTTATTTCACCTTTATTTAACCAGGTAGGTCAGTTGAGAACAAGTTCTCATTTGCAACTGCGACCTGGCCAAGACAAAGCAAAGCAGTGTGACAAATAACAACACAGAGTTACACATTAAACAAACAGTCAAAAACACAATAGAAAAATCTATATACAGAGTGCAAAATGTAGTGCAAAAATGCAGTAAGGTTAAGAGGTAGAACAATAAATAGACTATAGTGGTGACATAAATTACAGAATTATCATTATTAACACAGGAATGAAAAGTGTGCAAATTATGATGTGCAAATAGAGATACTGGAGTGCAAGATTAGTGAAAATAAACAAAAAATAAATATGGGGATGAGGTAGTAGTGTGGGCTATTTACAGAAGGGCTATATACAGGTGCAGTGATCGATAAGCAGCTTTGACAGCTGATGCTTAAAGTTATTGAGGGAGATAGGAACCTCTAGCTTCAATGATTTTTGCAATTCGTTCCAGTCATTGGCAGCAGCGAACTGGAAGGAATGGCGGCCAAAGGAGGTGTTGGCTTTGGGGGTGACCAGTGAGATATACCTTCCTGGAGCGCATGCTACGGGTGGGTGTTGCTATAGTGACCAGTGAGCTGAGATAGGGCGGGGATTTACCTAATAAAGACTTATAGATGACCTGGAGCCAGTGGGTTTGGCGGCGAATATATAATGAAGGCCAGCCAACGAGAGCATACAGGTCGCAGTGGTGGGTAGTGTATGGGGCTTTGGTAACAAAACGGATGGCACTGTGATAGACTACATCCAATTTGCTAAGTAGAGTATTGGAGGCTAGTTTGTAAATGACATCGCCGAAATCAAGGATCGGTAGGATAGTCAGTTTTACAAGGGCATGTTTGGCAGCATGAGTGAAGGAGGCTTTGTTTCGAAATAGGAAGCCAATTCTGGATTTAATTTTGGATTGGAGATGGTTGATGTGAGTCTGGAAGTTGAGTTTATAGTCTAACCAGATGCCTAGGTATTTGTAGGTGTCCACGTATTCTAATTCGGATCCGTCGAGAGTAGTGATGATAGTCCGGTGGGCGGGTGCTGGCAGCGTTCGATAGAAAAGCATGCACTTAGTTTTACTAGCGTTTAAGAGCAGTTGGAGGCCACGGAAGGAGTGTTGTATGGCATTGAAGCTTGATTGAAGGTTAGTAAACACAGTGTCCAAAGAGGGGCCAGATGTATACAGATGTATACATGTAACTTGTGTGTTATAGATCTGTCATTCTCATTGCAAGCAAGTCTAAGAAGTTGTAGATCTGTTCTATGCACGCTATTTCTATGCTTCCCATTTAGTTTTTGTGACTTTTACTTTCGGTTTTGTACACCAGCTTAAAACATTTGAAAATACAATATTTTTGGTTTACGGAAAATATATTTTACAGCGGTTTAGATGGTACAATGATTCTATACACTATACTTGCTTGTTTTGCCACGTAAACTGAAATTAAGCAAACTATTTGAATTTTAGCAACCAGGAAATGGCGAAGCGATTTCTGCATAGTGCATCTTTAAGCACTATACAACCAGGTGAGAGGAGTTCCTTACTAACTAGTGACCAATCAAGTACAAGGGACGTGCGAAAACCTGCAGACACTCGACCCTTCTTGGAATGAGTTTGACACTTGTGCTGTAGGGTGTATGTATCAGTCAGTGTGCTAGATGTGAAGCTGTGCTGCTCTGTACCATTCAGCCCCACAGCACATTGTGTTCCAAGGTCAAGGACTTATAGCACTGCTGTCAGGTATCACTTTTCACTGACTACCCAGATAGGCCATGTTGATGATGTAAAATAGGCATTTAGTTTTTCTAATGTGCACTTACTGTCAAAATCGAAGCATCCGACACTGATTATATTAAAATGTGTATCTGGCATCAAAGACATATAGGTTGTCATTTTAATTACTACTAATGTAGCAGTGCTTCCAAAGCACCTACTGTTGTATTTATTTTTATATCTGATATTTTTTTAAATTATAATTTTGTATTTAACCTTTATTTAACTAGGAAAGTCAGTTAAGAACAAATTCTTATTTACAATGACGGCCTACCCCGGCCAAACCCTCCCCTAACCGGGACGACGCTGGGCCAATTGTGAGCCGCCCTATGGGACTCCCGATCATGGCCGGTTGTGATACAGCCTGGGATCGAACCAGGGTCTGTAGTGACACCTCTAGCACTGAGATGCAGTGCCTTAGACCGCTGCGCCACTCGGGAGACTTAAACTGACGCATTTCAAAACCTTAAGCGCTATTGCGGTGATGATATAACTCTATCCATGTCTTTTAAAATGCATCAATGCTGAATCTGAGATTATCCATAATAGATGTTAGGGGTGAAAGCTCTTGTATGTCATAATGTTATGTGTTCACTACCCGAGTATAAGCAACCTGGTCTCAGAGCATTCCGTATTATTCTGTACGGAAATCCGAGACACTCCATTTAGTATGATATGTTACAAATTATAATTCTTATTATATGAATTATATAATTATTATTATATTATACGTATTTATATTATATTATACATATTTCCAAAACGTATGATATGTTACAAATTCTAGCTAGGTGGCTAAAATTAACTAGCTGGCTAATGTTAGTTAGGCTAGGGGTTAGGGTTAGGGTTAAGGTTAGGGTTAAGTTTAGCAGTTAGGTTAAAGTGTTAAGGTTAGGGGAAGGGTTAGCTAAAAGGGTTAATTTATAATTAGCTAAAATGCTAAAGTTGTCCTTGATGAGATTCTAACTCGCAACCTTTGGGTTGGTAGACGTTTGCGTTATACGCCCACCAATCCACCCGGACCAACCACCCTACTTTCGTTTTCTGTCTTATGTAACCATACCAAACTTAACATATCATACTAACTGGAGTGTCCCGGATTTATGTTTAATATGTTACGTCTAGTCTATGAGACGTGTGCATCAAGAACCATGCTGAGGTTGTCAGTAAAACGCTGTCGTGACCTCTTCAGCCTTTGCAGTAAGGGAGATTCTCTATTTCTGGGAAGATCTTCATGTAATATTCATAAACTTCACCTCTCGCAAGAGTTACTGCTTAAATATTTTTATTTATTTCTATATTTTCTTAAAGTTGAGGCATTGTTGTAAGGACACACAAGGGTCGGACAAACAATGTTTGAGTCTAAGCTGCTCACAATTTTACTGCGTTACTCCACAACGGCAAGGAAAGCAGTCCATATTTGCACATGCAGCAAGTTTATTTCTGTTTCAATGGAACACATAGTTTCCAAAGTATTCACTCTCACAAGGACTCTTCTGTATGCTTTAGTTTCATGTAGATTGATTAGTAGTGTGTACTACATAGAGCCTCTGCATGGCCCCTCTGTATGGGCCAGTTGACCCAGAGGTACTGTACCATCCATACCCTCTATCAGAGCAGAGAGAGAGCACAGCTACAGTGCCATGCCATCCATCTGAATGCAAGTCATTCATTCTTAGAAATCTACCCCAGAACCCCACAGGGCTTTCTAAGCTGGAATCCCCTCTTCACAGCTGCTATGTACATTAAGACTCTGTGATTGTGGTTGTCAGAGGCTCCTCCAGATGGAATGCAGTGTGTGTACGTGTACGTGTACGTGTGTGTGTGTGTGTGTGTGTGTGTGTGTGTGTGTGTGTGTGTGTGTGTGTGTGTGTGTGTGTGTGTGTGTGTGTGTGTGTGTGTGTGTGTGTGTGTGTGTGTGTGTGTGTGTGAGAGAGAGAGCACTCTGGTAGCTTTGAGATTAAATCCCTGGTGTGTGTGGGCCGTGATGCTGCCCATCAGCCATCATCACAGGGCCAGAAGCCAGAGCAGTGAATGGGATGCCAGGCAGGGCACTGAGGGGAGGCACTCCCTAGGCTTGTCCTAGAGGTTTTTGGTTTTGGGAGCCGGTAACTTCAGTGCCAGGGAATACATCAGCATGTGTATGGCCCTATCCCGAATCAACAGAGATAAAACAGGTCTGTGTGCTATTGTCTCTTATCTTGCATCTCTTCTGAATCTGTTGAGACACAGTCAGTGGTACCAACATATAGAAGGCAGCAGTGGTCTTATGCTCTGTTTCATGCTCATTGTTTTCTTTCAATTCAAATGAGAGAATCTTTCTTCTTGTGAATAAACCGTAACATCAGAAAAGTGATCACAGAAGATTCCGATTCGACCTTGTCTTGTTGTCTTTATAGAATCACCTCTCAATAGACCCATTTCACGATCCATACCATTTACTGCTCATAAAAGCAAAGGAGATGTGTATCGATGCAGCCCTAAGGTTCTGCAGGTCGAAAGTGCTTACCATACATGCCGTGACATTACTTGAATAAGTAATCAGCTTGCAGAAGGAAGGGCCAGGTAGTCAGCACTATTGTATTGCAGTAATGTCACTAAAAGCCCTCTATACCCAGAGCACTAGTGCTGCTGCTGCTGCCGTGGTTGGAGCCATTTCAAATAACGTTTACAGAGCCAATTACAAACCATTAGGAGCTTAATCGTGATGCCCCTACAATTTTTGACACCGAGTTCTACCACTTCCTCTCTCACCTCCTCACAGCTTTCACATCGCCTGTTTGATTCCTAAACTCGGAGGGCTATAGCAGTTTTAGGCTATTTAACAGCAGGGCCGGATATGAGGATAAAGGTTATAGTTTTCCCCCAAGCCTCTCCAGCATCTGGATTCCCGCAGGCTGGGGTTCTGAGGGGGCGATGAGTGTGGCCTTGGGGCCTGGCTGTTCTGTTCAGCTAGCGGTTCTCTTCAGAGGGGGAGTGTGGCTGTGCATGTTAGAGCCTAGCACTGGCTGAATAATGGAGGAGTAGGAAGGATGCTCCATACCTCTGTCCCCCGGGGGCCACATGACATTACACCCAATTATGCACACTTGCCTTGAATGCTACTCAACCCAACAGGGAAAAGTGTCCTTTAAAGGAATGAAGAGAAAAGGGAAATAAACGTTTTGATCTATCCTGTATTCAGCTGGGTATCCTCTGTCTCTTACCTCAGTTCCTCCTGTGTTGCCAGCGTTGAGTTTGTCCCTCCATTTTGAAAGTGTGTGTGGTGTGGCGGTGATTGTGTATGTATGTACTGTATGTTAACACTAATGTGGTGTCTCTGTCCCTCTGTGTTCCAGGGTGACTCCCACAGATGGATTGTCAGGGATAGGTGCCACGGGGATAGGCACCGCGGCTTCGTCCGCTGCCATTACAGAAGCTCAGGATTCAGCAGAAGCAGCTGCAGAAGATGCTGCCGCTGCTCGTGCCGCTGCTCGTGCCGCTGCTCGTGCCGCTGCTATGTGTGGCTCTGGTGCTATAGGAGGATGCAATGTAATGTTTGCCACCTCCACACTCTCGCTACCCATGAGCCAGGGCAAGCCCTCCCTCCGCAGGATCAAGGGCCGCATTCACCGCAGCAAGAGCCTGGACAGCATAGACCTGCTCGACTCCAATGTAAGTTCTAAACGGACTAAAATGTATTTGTGTGTGTATGCTTGTGCGTGTTTGCGTGTGCATACAGTGCCTTCGGAAAGTATTCAGACCCCTTGACCTTTCCCACATTTTGTTACATTACAGACGTATTCTAAAATGGATTAAATCGTTTTTTTCCCCTTATCAATCTACACAAAATACCCCATATTGACCAAGTAAAAACAGTTTTTTGGAAATTACTGCATCGAGTCTTCTTGTGTATGACGCTACAAGCTTGGCACACCTGTATTTGTGGAGTTTCTCCCATTCTTCTCTGCAGATCCTCTCAAGCTCGATCAGGTTCATGTCCGGGCTCTGGCTGGGCCACTCAAGGACATTCAGAGACTTTTCCCGAAGCCACTCCTGCTGTGTGCTTAGGGCCGTTGTCCTGTTGGAAGGTGAACCTTCGCCCCAGTCTGAGGTCCTGAGTGCTCTGGAGCAGGTTTTCATCAAGGATCTCTCTGTACTTTGCTCCATTCATCTTTGCCGCGATCCTGACTAGTCTCCCAGAGCACAGCATGGTCCCAGGTCTCCTCCAGACATGACGCTTGGCATTCAGTCCAAAGAGATCAATCTTGGCTTCATCAGACCAGAGAATCTTGTTTATCATGGTCTGAGAGTCTTTAGGTGCCTTTTGGCAAACTCCAAGCTGGCTGCCATGTTCCTTTTACTGAGGAGTGGCTTCTGTCTGGCCACTACCATAAAGGCCTGATTGGTGGAGTGCTGCAGAGATGGTTGTCCTTCTGTAAGTTTCTCCCATCTCTACAGAGGAACTCTAGAGCTCTGTCAGAGTGACCATCGGGTTCTTGGTCACCTCCCTGACCAAGGCCCTTCTCTCCCGATTGCTCAGTTTGGCTGGGTGGCAAGCTCTAGGAAGAGCTCTTGGTGGTTCCAAACGTCTTTCATTTAAGAATGATGGAGGCCACTGTGTTCTTGGGGACCTTCAATGCTGAAGGCACTGTATGGGTGTTAAAAAAAGTCTATGTCCTTGCTTTCTAATTTCTAGTTTTCTGAGGACAAGGATAATGTGTTACCCTAAACCTTTCAGCGTCCTTTCTAACTCATGAATAATATAAATAATCGTAATGCTGCTTAAATGCTATTCTCTAAACCCCCTGCAGTCAAGTTATAGCTGATCATGAATTTAAACAAGCTTGTTAACTATTATCAAAGGCAATGAAGAGATGATTTCCCTGCCAAAATGTACTGTACAAAGGGACTTTTCAGTTCAAATAAGTGCATACAAGTGAATATTCATAGGGGTGTGTTATTAAACTAAATCATGAATATTGTTATGTAACTTCATGGTTATCTGGGGACAAATAGTACATTATTCTCAATCAGCAAATTAAGTTTAAGTTGTTTAAAATACTTTTGTAAATAGGGCCTACTACCTTTTATCTGTTAGGAAAGATACAACCACCAGCTATAGCTGCATTATTTGGTTCCCTTAGGAAGATGGTATTCTAATTGAGTGTGGTGTTAAGCAAAGCTTTGATCTCTGTTCTACTGATACAGGCTGAACGGATTTCTATAGGCTCTACAATAGACATATACTGTACCTCACTGACATTTGGAAGCCTCCCATTTTCTCAGTAATAGTCTGTAAGTACAGTGCCTTCAGAAAGTATTCACAGCCCTTGACCTTTTCAACATTTTGTTGTTTTGCAGCCTGAATTTAGACTGGATTAAATATCCCTTTGAGCATGGTGAATTACACTTTGGATGGTGTATCAATACACCCAGTCACTGCAAAGATACAGGCGTCCTTCCTAACTCAGTTGCCAAAGAGGAAGGAAACCACTCAGGGATTTCACCATGAGGCTAATGGTGATTTTAAAACAGTTACAGTTTAATGGCTGTGAAAGGAGAAAACTGAGGATGGATCAACAACATTGTAGTTACTCCACAATACTAACCTAAATGACAGTGTGAAAAGAAGGAAGCCTATACAGAATTGACTTTAGTTCAGTAAGGCACTAAAGTAAAACTGCAAAATATGTGGCAAAGAAATTAAAGTTATGACCTGAATACAAAGCATTATGTTTTGGGCAAATCCAACACATCACTGAGTAGCCCTCTTCATATTTTCAAGCATGGTGGTGGCTGCATCATGTTATGGGTATGCTTGTCATCCATAAGGACTTTTTTTAGGATAAAAAAAACAAAACAGAATAGAGCTAAGCACAGGCAAAATCCTAGAGAAAAACTTTGTTCAGTCTGCTTTCCAACAGACACTGGGAGACAAATTCACCTTTCAGCAGATTAATAATCTAATATATAAGGCCAAATTTACACTGGAGTTGCTTACCAAGATTACATTAAATGTTCCTTAGTGGCCTAGTTACAGTTTTGACTTAAAATGGCATGAACATCTATGGAAAGACTTGAAAATGCCTGTCTAGCAATGATCAACAACCAACTTGACAGAGTTTGAAGATGTATAAGATGTATAATGTGCAAATATTGTATAATCCAGGTGTGCAAAGCTCTTAGACTTACCCAGAAAGACTCACAGTTGTAATCGCTGCCAAAGGTAAATCTAACATGTATTGACTCAGGGGTGTGAATATTTATGTAAATGAGATAGGTCTTTATGGGATATTGTGTGTAGATGGGTGAGAGAAAAAATCTATTTAACCCATTTTGAATTCAGGCTGTAACAAAATGTGGAATAAGTTAAAGGGTGTGAATACTTTCTGAAGGCACTGTATGTCGTAATTTTTTTATGTAACTAGGCAAGTCTGTTAAGAACAAATTCTTATTTACATTGCCTACCGGGGAACAGTGGGTTAACTGCCTTGTTCAGGGGAAGAACGACAGATTTTACCTTGTCAGCTCGGGGATTCGATCCAGCAACCTTCCGGTTACGGTCCCAACGCTCCAACCACTCAGCTACCGTTATTACGTGGCCCCTCTTGTAGATGGCACACCAGTTATATTAGCCTTGGTAATCATGCTCAGCGACACACACACACACTCTGCCAGAAGACCTTCAGTTATGCAATATGTGACTTCTGTCCCTTCAGCATTGAGTTCTATGAAACCTAAAGCATTCCATATGTCCCTGACTGACTGACTGACTGACTGACTGACTGACTGACTGACTGATTTATTCTTCTAAAAAGAGTAATCTGATAAATGGTAAGCTGCTTGAATCAAGCTCTAAAAACCATGATAACCCTGGGAATCTGCAGTAGCTGAGAGCAGCTTGGTTTGGCTGGCAGTGGATTTCTCCTCTCTGGTCATCCCATATGAATTGCTCTGAATGGGGAGAGGGGGAGGGGTGTCGGTAAAGCAACCACCGGTTTATGAAGTGAGAGCATGCCAACTTTCCACTAATGCACAATAAGACTGCTTTTTAGTGCCACTGGAACATACAGGACATTCATTAAAATGCATTAAAACAGCCAAATCTCTTACATAGCAAACATTTTGTAACATTCACCTTACATAAATACACACAGATTTGAACTTGCTTTAGATGTAACACCTGTTATCAGACATCTTGTGTTTACTGCACCAACCTCACTAGAAGCCCCTTGATACAAAAACACAGACTCAGACATTACCCAGTGGAAGAGGAGCCTAAACTAACTGCCTGTATCTGCTTGTTTTGTGTTTTTGTTGAGGAGGTAATTGGGAGATCATATATTTTGGTAAGGGCTCATCATTTGGCACCTCCGCAGCGGCCGGTATGTCCTCATGTGTCTGGGTAGGGGCTCTTTATTCGGCACCTACACAGCAGCCAGCCTGTCGTCTGTGCATGAGAGGGATTCATTATGACTATATTTAGAAAAAGCACCATTTGCATTTTACAGAAGTGAATCCATTATTGATGTGGTGGAGCTGGAGGTGGCAGTAAGGGACCAGCCGTTAGCCCAGGTGGCACAGAGTAGCATGGCTATCCTGAGTGGATACACGTTCACGCTCTCACTCACACACATACACAAACACTAGTGTTGCACGATATACCAACATTTCTGTACTTGTTCTATACTAGAACATGAAAAACAGTTTGGTACTAGAATTTGTGTTACTTTCAGTACTTCTGTCGAATGTGTCTCATGTTGTCTACTGATTGAGAGAATATCAAGTATGTGTATCAGCGCAGCCGGTGTCCCCATATCGCGAAAGTGTCCGTGCCTGCTCAACTTACTCATTGCTAGCTCTAGCCTGCCATGAAGAACTCCTGAACTCACTGGGAGTCTGGGCTACATCACCACTTATGCTGCACAGAAGTTAACACCCTTCATGTAGACACGTCATGTAGAAATGTTGAAAGTGTTGATTACTGTTCCCAAAACAATGTCCAGTACAGGCTAGAACACTACAATGAAAGAAGATAACGGTAGCTTCCAGCCTTGTAGGCTAACTTTCCTTGCTAGCTTACATCTGAAGCCAACATCTATTCACTGTCTTGTTTGTGATAAAATGCAGACCATAACACAAGATATTGCTGATTACAAAGCTGGTTGTCACCAAAAACTTTGTCTCCCCCCCTCAAAAACTTTGTCTCTCCGAGTCAAGATCATCTTTGTCTCCCCCCCTCACGTCTCTCCCAGTCAAGATCATCTTTGTCTCCCATCCTCACGTCTCTCCCAGTCAAGATCATCTTTGTCTCCTCCCACACACATCTCTCCCAGTCAAGATCATCTTTGTCTCCTCCCACACACATCTCTCCCAGTCAAGATCATCTTTGTCTCCCATCCTCACGTCTCTCCCAGTCAAGATCATCTTTGTCTCCCATCCTCACGTCTCTCCCAGTCAAGATCATCTTTGTCTCCTCCCACACACACACACACACACACACATCAACGTACACACACACGTGCACCGCACAAAAACAGACACAAAAACACAAATACACACACACATAATGAGTCCTGGCACGTGTCCCACTCTTACAGGTTATATTTTTACTAATAAGATCTTATGAGGTGCATTGAGTGAATATACAGTAGTGCTATTAATGCTGTAATTTCATATATAGGACTACAGTTTTAAAGGCACAAGTTTATTTTGACTTTATTGGTGTGTGTGCAATTTTGTTTCATCTATCAGTCTTAAAAGAGTGTTTTACGGTCTGAGAGACAGGGTAAGTGTTCTCCAGAGCCTGTTGCCTGTTCTCCAGGGTTGCCTGTTCTTCAGTCATAAACACAGTACAAGGCCTTCTTTATGTCCTGTGATTGTATGGCTCCACTGAACGCAATTGAATGGTTTCCTTGGTTAGCCACGGGACACCCTTGCATTGAAGAAATGTGTGAAAGGAACCATTTAAACCACATGACTAACACTCTATCTCTCTTTTTGTATTCCCTCCCTAGGGGTCGTATGCTCCTCAAGTAGGAAGGGGAATGTTTCTGATGTTACATGTAATTCAGAGGAAAAATCTATTGCTCAAGCTGGCGGAGGAGGTTTTAGCCCAAGGCCTAGCCTGGCTGTCATCTATGCTGGCAGTCAGTGTTCTTCACTGAAAGATTTGATTTGGAGCAACATATCACTGTCACAAATGAGATTGTAAGAGAGAGAAAGAGAGACATAGATTTCAGAGAACCAAGTAAGAAAGAGAGACAGAAAACTACATACCAGTGTTTACATGAAATTTGGATTAAATATTTCTATAGAATGTACCAGATATGTTTTTACTGGCCATGGTAAGTCAATGAATCTACCTGAATCGAAGGATCAGGGATAGAGAGAGCGGAAGGGAATCACAATGATTCTATGTGATTTCCTCTTCAAAAGTTGAGCCATCCTTCAATCAGGCTACTCTTCAAAGACACTAAAGAGAAGATATTCATAATAGAATCTCCATCTCCCCTTCCTTGCTGCATCGTTTCATGTTCTCGTCCCACTATCCCCTCTCGCTTTCCTACTCAGGACTATCACAATTTCACAGGACAATATGAGACAGTTTACATTTCACTTCACTGAGTTCACTGCCATTGCATTAGCTTCTTCACATGTTGCAGCCGCAATAGCAACCATTTTCTCCCTAACGTAGCCCAGGACCATTGTTTTTTTTTAATTATTATAATACATTTTTTTCATTTAACCTTTATTTTACTAGGCAAGTCAGTTAAGAACAAATTCTTATTTACAATGAAGGCCTACCTACAAGGACAGCCATAGTAGTACGGCGCCCCTGGAGCAAATTAGGGTTAAGTGCCTTGCTCAAGGACACATCAACAGGTTTTCACCTTGTTGGCTCTGGGATTCAATCCAGCAACCTTTCGGTTAAGAGTGGTCTTTGAACAGGAGTCAAAAGAACAGGAGTTATTAAGAAAATTATCTACTCCATAATGCAGTGTTTTTCTTGCCGTTACAGCTATTTTTGTAAATGTTAGCTGAGGAGAATAAAATGTGTTTTATCGCTGGAATCTCCAGAAGGTGAATACAGTAAGAAGGAGGCAGTTTGGAGATGTAACTCTCCTGGTAATGCTGTTATAAATTATTCAGGGTAAACCTATGGCTCCCTCATTTGTCTTCTATTGCAAAGCAGCTGCCAATGTCTGGCGGCCCTGAAGCAGAGAGGATTGATTATATAGACCAATGCCATGAAAATGAAATGGACTCTCCCTGAGACTAATGAGCTGAGGGGAGATTTGTGATCACTTTATGACTTTTACCTTTGGACAAAGAAGCACCTTTTAACTCATAATGGAGGTTGTCTAGAAATGTTCCACGTGTCATTGAGCACTATTGACTTGTGTGTGCTGTCCATGAAGAGCCTTAATTTTAACCCCAAACTACAACTGCTCCTCGGGCGCCGGTGACGTGGACGTCGATTAAGGCAGCCCCCCCGCTCCTCTCGGATTCAGAGGGGTTAAGTTAAATGCGGAAGACACATTTTGGTTGAAGGCATTCAGTTGTGCAACTGACGAGGTATCCCCTTTCATTCAGCTTCTCCACCTGTGTATGATAGTTAGGGGGTGCAGTAAACAGAGGCAGAGCCCCTTGGTAAACACAGTGTAGTGAGATGACTGATAACTGCAGCTGCCTTTGTGTGCAATGATACTATTCTGCAGGTGATGAAACCCCCCTGCATACTCCAGTGAGATAGCTAAGTGCAGAGAGAGAGACGGAGGGAGGGAGGGAGAGAGGGAGGGAGGGAGAGAGGGCGACAAAGGGGAAAGAGAGATGAGGAATGGATTAGAGGAATAGGGTACACTGAGAGGAAGGACCAAACATTAGAAACGAGAGAGAGAGACATCGTCTGTTCTGTTGCTCTGTGAGAAATGGTGGTGTCTTTGGGCACCTAATGGATTCCTCTTATCTTCGTTAAAAAAGGAAACATCTATAAGGGCTGTAATGAGAGCTCATGCAACACAGGGGTGATAGAGCACCTCCAGGGAATATTTCACAGTATGGAGGAGCACTGGCTGTAGAGCACACTTAAGGGCTGTTCTCTTTCTCTTTGATATAGGTCTGAATGGTACCAGGGAGGCCAATCATATACTGTTCCATGCCGGTGAAGCGCCATTCTAACTTCGTTGTGTACTGAGTTTGGCAACGCAACACTACTGGCTAGTATATACAGTGGGGAGAACAAGTATTTGATACACTGCCGATATTGCAGGTTTTCCCACTTACATGTATGTAGAGGTCTGTAATTTCTATCATAGGTACACTTCAACTGTGAGAGACGGAATCTAAAACAAAAATCCAGAAAATCACATTGTATGATTTTTAAATCATTAATTTGCATTTTATTGCATGACATAAGTATTTGATCACCTACCAACCAGTAAGAATTCCGGCTCTCACAGACCTGTTAGTTTTTCTTTAAGAAGCCCTCCTGTTCTCCACTCATTACCTGTATTAACTGCACCTGTTTGAACTCGTTACCTGTATAAAAGACACCTGTCCACACACTCAATCAAACAGACTCCAACCTCTCCACAATGGCCAAGACCAGAGAGCTGTGTAAGGACATCAGGGATAAAATTGTAGACCTGCACAAGGCTGGGATGGGCTACAGGACAATAGGCAAGCAGCTTGGTGAGAAGGCAACAACAGTTGGCTCAATTATTAGAAAATGGAAGAAGTTCAAGATGACGGTCAATCTCCCTCGGTCTGGGGCACCATGCAAGATCTCACCTCGTGGGGCATCAATGATCATGAGGAAGGTGAGGGATCAGCCCAGAACTACACGGCAGGACCTGGTCAATGACCTGAAGAGAGCTGGGACCACAGTCTCAAAGAAAACCATTAGTAACACACTACGCCGTCATGGATTAAAATCCTGCAGCCACGCAAGGTCCCCCTGCTCAAGCAAGTGCATGTCCAGGCCCCTCTGAAGTTTGCCAATGACCATCTGGATGATCCAGAGGAGGAATGGGAGAAGGTCATGTGGTCTGATGAGACAAAAATAGAGCTTTTTGGTCTAAACTCCACTCGCTGTGTTTGGAGGAAGAAGAAGGATGAGTACAACCCCAAGAACACCATCCCAACCGTGAAGCATGGAGGTGGAAACATCATTCTTTGGGGATGCTTTTCTACAAAGGGGACAGGAAGACTGCACCGTATTGAGGGGAGGATGGATGGGGCCATGTATCGCGAGATCTTGGCCAACAACCTCCTTCCCTCAGTAAGAGCATTGAAGATGGGTCGTGGCTGGGTCTTCCAGCATCACAACGACCCGAAACACAGGAGTGGCTCCGTAAGAAGCATCTCAAGGTCCTGGAGTGGCCTAGCCAGTCTCCAGACCTGAACCCAATAGATCATCTTTGGAGGGAGCTGAAAGTCCGTATTGCCCAGCGACAGCCCCGAAACCTGAAGGATCTGGAGAAGGTCTGTATGGAGGAGTGGGCCAAAATCCCTGCTGCAGTGTGTGCAAACCTGGTCAAGAACTACAGGAAACGAATGATCTCTGTAATTGCAAACAAAGGTTTCTGTACCAAATATTAAGTTCTGCTTTTCTGATGTATCAAATACTTATGTCATTCAATAAAATGCAAATTAATTACTTAAAAATCATACAATGTGATTTTCTGTTTTAGATTCCGTCACTCACAGTTGAAGAGTACCTATGATAAAAATTACAGACTTCTACATGCTTTGTAAGTGGGAAAACCTGCAAAATCGGCAGTGTATCAAATACTTGTTCTCCCCACTGTAATGGAAGATACGAGACTTGGGGAGAAAAAGGGAAACATCTGAAGCTGTAGCCTACATTATTATGTTCACCAGTCAATCAGAAAAAAGGGAAATAAACCTGCTGAGAATAATAATGATGGCCACAGGGTTAGGGTTTAATCCATCTTAAATCATCATGTATGAATTGCATACATGATGAGTTAGGGGGGGGGGGGACTCTGTGTGAATTAATAGAAGGTCAATGTGATGTAAAGGGTAAACTGCTCCCTATAGGGGAAGGTATAGCAGGGTTTTTTTTTATCACTTTGGTACATTTTCATTTTCACAACTCTTAGTACAAAACTCAAAACAGAAAATCAAAAAGGCAACAAAAATAATTACTTTAAACACATTCTGTATTGTATAGTACAACACACAAAATCTGTCACTTTTCCACCAAATTTAATCAGTGTTTAATCTAGAAATGAAACGTTTCACATTGCAATACAATGTAAACAAAAACAAAAAATATGAATCTAGTTGTTTCAAATAATAATAATTATTAAGTAACTGGTTCCACAGCCTTGCTTTAGTTTACTTGGGAGATGTATGATTGCAATCCCCATGAGCGTACCACCCTGCTTCAGCCATGAATTAGGCATGCAATGACATCAATCGGTCAGGCTTAGATTCACCATGCCAAAAGGTTTTTCCCCAGGGAAATTTTGAAACATTTTGCTATTAGATTAACTGGTTGTTAAAATAACTACATTGAGAAGGTATTGTTATGTTATGTTTTGGTGAATAGGCCTAAATCAATGTTCTCATTATATTTAATTAAACTTGTACTTTGGATCAATGCTTTTGTGTTGAAAGATGTCTTCAAACAAAATGAATGCCCAATAAAACATTTTGAACATGAGACTTGCTGCGTTGCGCAAGTGTAAACAGTTTGTAGTTTTGTAAGAGTTTAGAAAATTCACCACATACTTGTGAAAATAGCACCAAAGCAATTGAAAGATAATGTAAATAAGGGTTTGGCTATGACTATGGATATCATTACCCACAGGACATTCTGCAGCGTGTGTGTCTGAAGTGTGTGCCTGTGTGCTTCTCAATGTTAAAAACCATGTGTTTACAGCCTAATAATGCACCATTTGTTAGGTAGGTATCAGTGACAATAACACATGCATTTGCAGGGACCCTAGAGCCTTCGGAGCACAGTAATGCGCATCTGTGGTCAATTTGAAAGGCTGCCAGCTAATCCAGACTCCATGTGCCGCCCGCCATTGTTTGTTTGTTTATTTTTGTGCTTGTTCTCGTGTTCAGCAGACAACAAGCACTTCGTCTACACCTAATGCACCAGACAAGGATTAATACAATGATTTACTCATAGATCTACTGTATTTCCATGAGCTATATTTATTATTTTACAATAAAAACAGACCTGAGTCAAATCGGCATCGGATGCGTGTGTGGCAAAGGTAGCGTGTGTGTGATCATGTGCATGTGTGTATGCATATACGCTTGTTCATAAATGTGTGTGTTCCTGCGTGTTCCTGTTTTGGAGGTTGGATGCGTGCAGTAGTGTTACCCAGCTGGGCCTCTGACACGACAGAATCAGCCAAAGCAACACAGACAAACTACAGTCCTAACACACACACACACACGTGTGACTGACTGAGTTTACTGGGCTAACTGGGGTTATTGCAGTGTATAAGCACAGTGATCTGCACTAAGAGATGCACCTGACCCCAGAGCGTAAAGCTCCATTGTGTTAATTAGATAAATTGTTCAGCAATAATCAGCTTTCTGTGGGGTTGTTCTAACACCTCCTATTCTAGATGTTTACACCTGTAAGACAGGTGTACACACACAAACACATAAACATGCATACACATACATATATATGCACACGTCTGCACACTCATACAAGCACACACAAGACTAATGGTTCCTCTGAGGTAAGAAAGGCCTTAACCCTTGCAGTTTTTCACTGACTGTTATTTTCTAAGAACAAATTACCCAGCCATGTGGGAGTTGTGAGTGATAAGATGAGTGTCTGCCGACACATGGGAAATATCTTCATCTATTCCGAACACTCTGCAGCCCGTTGTCACACTTTTCTCTCATCCCTCATAAACTGTTTCCATGTCATAACCTCTACTCCTCCCTCCCATTCATCAGTTATTCATTTCTAATGGTGCCGGGAAGGTCATGACAGGCAAAGAATCAGAGCAGAGATTCTATAGATAGCATAAAGATCTATAGGTCAACTTGAGTAGCCTGCCTGCCTGTGTACTGTACAATGATACTTTATTGTCTTGTGCATGCAATCCTTTGGGTGTACTGTACACATTCAATTATACAATCAAGCACATGCTGTAAGCATTAATTCATACTGTATGTGTGGGCAGTGCGGGATGCCTGCAGGCTTTTGTCCAAAGGCAGATTAGCACCGATACGTTTTATCTATAATTACGCTTCATTATTTCTCTTCATATGACAAGGTTTGAAAAGGATTTGCCAGTAGATTGCCGACTTGATTCATGATGATGACTGCTAGCTTGCAAAAAAAAAAATAAGTAGGATGTTGACATGATCAGACCAATCAAAGCTACTGTAGATATAACGTGATTTGACATAATTTTATCTGCAGAGAATAATGGGAGAAACTCCCCAAATACAGGTGTGCCAAGCTTGTAGCGTCAAACCCAAGAATTCTCAAGGCTGTCAGGTTGGATGACGAGCGTTGCTGCACAGCTATTTTCAGCTCTGTCCAGAGATGTTCGATTGGGTTCAGGTCCGGGCTCTGGCTGGGCCACTCAAGGACATTCAGAGACTTGTCCCGAAGCCGCTCCTAAGTTGTCTTGGCTGTGTGCTTAGGGTCATTGTCCAGTCGGAAGGTGAACCGTCACCTCAGTCTAAGGTCCTGAGCGCTCTGGAGCAGGTTTTCATCAAGGATCTCTCTGTACTTTGCTTCCTTCATCATTGCCGCGACGCTGACTAATCTCCCAGTCCTTGCCAATGAAAAATAACCACACAGCATGATGCTGCCACCACCATGCTTCACCGTAGGGATGGTGCCAGGTTTCCTCCAGATATGACGCTTGGCATTCAGGCCAAAGAGTTCAATATTGGTTTCATCATACCAGAGAATCTTGTTTCTCATGGTCTGAGAGTCTTTAGGTGCTTTTTGTCAAACTCCAAGCTGGCTGCCATGTTCCTTTTACTGAGGAGTGGCTTCCGTCTGGCCACTCTACCATAAAGGCCTGATTGGTGGAGTGTTGCAGAGATGGTTGTCCTTCTGGAAGGTTCTCCCATCTCCACAGAGGAACTCTAGAGCTCTGTCACAGTGGCCATTGGGTTCTTGGTCACCTCCCTGACCAAGGCCCTTCTCCCCCGATTGCTCAGTTTGGTCCGGCGGCCAGCTCTAGGAAGAGTCTTGGTGGTTCTAAACTTCTCCCATTTAAGAATGATGGAGGCCACTGTGTTCTTGGGGACCTTAAATGCTGCAGAAATGTTTTGGTACCCTTTGCAAATCTATGCCTCGACACAATCCTATCTCGGAGCTCTATGAAAAATTCCTTCAACCTCATGGCTTGGTTTTTTTCTCTGACATGCACTGTGGGACCTTATATACCGAATTTCGAGTCTCATAGCAAATGGTCTGAATAGTTATGTAAAGAAGGTATTTCTGTTTTTAATTTGTAATAAATTTGCTAAGATTTCAAAAAAGCTGTTTTCACGTTGTCATTATGGGGTATTGTATGTGGATTGCTGAGGGTTTTTATTTATTTAATCCATTTTAGAATAAGGCTGTAACGTAACAAAATGTGGAAAAAGTAAAGGGGTCTGAATACTTTCAGAAGGCACTGTATATATACTGTATATATATACTGTATATATATACACTGTATATATACACTTCCGTTCAAAAGTTTGGGGTCACAAAATTGAAATTGATACAGTGTAGACATTGTTAATGTTGTAAATGACAGTTTATTTTTTATGGAATATCTACAGCAACCCATTATCAGCAACCATCACTCCTTTGTTCCAATGGCACGTTGTGTTAGCTAATCCAACTTTATCATTTTAAAAGGCTAATTGATCATTAGAAAACCTTTTTGCAATTATGTTAGCACAGCTGAAAACTGTTGTGCTGATTAAAGAAGCAATAGAACTGGCCTTCTTCAGACTAGTTGAGTATCTGGAGCATCATCATTTATGGGTTGGATTACAGGCTCAAAATGGCCAGAAACAAAGAACTTTCTTCCAAAACTCGTCAGTCTATTCTTGTTCGGAGAAATGAAGGCTATTCCATGCGAGAATTTGCCAAGAAACTGAAGATCTTGTACAATGCTGCGTACTACTCCCTTCACAGAACAGCACAAACTGGCTATAACCAGAATAGAAAGAGTAGTGGGAGGCCTCGGTGCACAACTGAGAAAGAGGACAAGTACATTTAGAGTGTCTAGTTTGAGAAACAGACGCCTCACAAGTCCTCAACTGGCAGCTTCAATAAATAGTACCCGCAAAACACCAGTCTCAACTCAACAGTGAAGAGGAGACTCCGGGATGCTGGCCTTCTAGGCAGAGTTGCAAAGAAAAAGCGGCACGTTGGAAAGGTGGCAAAATGTGGGCTCATAAAAAAATAACAAATAAAAATAATAATATAATGAAATAATGGAAGAAGAAAAAAAATGGCGCTAATTTTACCAATCGGCTTTGAGCAGACCCGTAGCACCTGGAACTAAACCACTTGATGCACTCAAATGTATCTGTGACAATAAGATGGAATCAGTTTTCCCTAATGCTTTCATAGCTTTACGGGTGCTTCTTACCCTCCCTGTTTCAGTTGCTTCAGGAGAATGGAGTTTGAAAGTTGAAAGTTGGTACTGGTTCAATATTATTACAGTCACTATTTAGATGAGTTGAAATTGACACTTTGTGCTGCACTTGTCTATTTGCGTGATGTGTATATATTGGCGTTTGTGTTGCTGTTTTTTTGCTTATGACTTGTTTTGGCTGCGTGTTGTTGGTTTATTGTACGTTGAAAATAGAGGGGCGGCACAATTGTGTTTCGCCTAGTGGCAGAAATGCACGCAACGGTAGTGCATAGAAGACATCAATGGACAGTCTTCTTGGGAGAGCTAAGCAGTCACACTCAGTGCGCCACAGCGGGCCAGCGTAGAGCTCACATCCTCCCTTCTCTGATGTCATCGACGGAGATGATGACCCACTGGCATGGTGGAGAGGGAATGGGGGTCGCTTTCTGCTCTTGGCGCCCTCAAATACCTCTGCATCAGTGCAAAAAACGTTCCGTCTGAACGTGTTTTCAGTAGGCCTACAGCAGGCAATATTGTTAATGAAAATAAAAATGTAGCCTAGGCTAGAATATTCTGTTGTGTGCCTTAAACTTATTTGCACTGTAATTTATTTGGTTAATTTCGTACATATTTTGTTAATTTATTTATTTTGTCATTTGTAGCCTATCCAAATGTGGGTTATTATTTTTATAGGCAACATTTCTTTTTTGTTCTGGCATATTGAAATCGCTGCTGTGGGAGCTTATGTAATGCCCGTTGCGCAATTCAAGGATATGAATAAACACTTCCACAATAATAGAAATATCTGTTTAGAAGTTTAACTTGTATAAGTAACGTTTACTGCTAATTCTATTGATAGGAGCCTAGTGTAGGCCTTTATTATTGGCCGTTTTGTTTGCAAGGATGTTCCGGCGGCACACAATTGTTTTTCCAAAAAATTTGGTCAGGTGGAGGTTCATAAACTTCTAAGGTTTGTTTAAACTTTCTGACATAGAAATCTGTTACTGGCCTCCTAGATTAATTTGAAGGTTGATCATGAAATATATGCTTAGACCAACAAGCCACATTCAAATAAAATGGGGATTGGGACAAAAATAGAAGTACGCATTTAAAACAAGCCAGACAGCGGAGTGTACGTTGCAAAAGGCACGTGATCATCCGACATTGGAGAGGTGAGCGAGAGAAATGTTTTCTCTCATTTTGCACAGTTTTTGGCGCTCCATCTACAATCTACATTGTATGGAAGCTTATGGGTAGCACAATTCAATTTGAAATGTAATATGAAAAATGACAATGCAATATGTAAAATGGCAATGAATTCTGTATTTCAATTGACATTTTCCATTACATTTGTGCAACGTTTGGTGCAAAATGAAAATTAAATTACATAATTTACATTTGCCATTTCATACACTAGTTTTAATATGTAAATTGAATACATATTTTAACGCTTTATAAGTTGCAAAATTTAAATGTATTACAGAAATGATTAGATGTGTGTAACATGTTCAAGCAAAAACTGTGGCAAAATGATCATTCAAATGTTATTTTTCTTAATTGCATTTACACTCACAGTCAAACACTTTTGAGGTGTTGGAAACACGGCGGCGGCAGAGCTAATACGAGTGTTAAATTCATTAGCAGATGAAGTGGAGCGTAAACACAGAGATTATGGCCTTGAAGCGTATAAAATCATTAAAATATATGTAAGTTGTTGTTTACTTCAGTCTACACTGCTGCATTCGTCGATGTACCGTCCATCGACTAACTCCATACAAGGCCGCGATATCTTTAACTTTTAACCCATACATAAGATACCCATCTATGGCCTCGCCAGGGATCTCCACGGCTGGTCTCCCCAGGGATCTCCACGGCTGGTCTCCCCAGGGATCTCCACGGCTGGTCTCCCCACTCCCCTAGGCCTATCCGAAGACAATCGTTCTTCCACCACCTTTAAGAGGTCAGCAGCCAAACGGGTGTCGGCGCCTGATAAGGCAGAAAATTCCAACAACGTACTGGTTCTATCACCAACATACGCGTAATAATCTTCGGAAATACTATCGTTTCTCTGTTCACGCTCCACTTCATCTGCTAATGAATTTAACACTCGTATTAGCTCTGCCGCCGCCATGTTTCCAACACCTCAAAACCAAAACACGTAACATAGCTATAACATGTTATGTTTACCTGTTGCCGAGCCCCGCCTTGATGCAGTGATTGACAGGGCGGGAGGGGGCGGAGACGTGATCGGCTCGGAATGCATTTTCAATTTGAACATTGAATTTTGCTACATTCATTGCGCGGGACATTTAATGAAAATGCAATCGCAAGTGTTTGACTGTGAGTGTAAATGCAATTAAGAAAAATAACATTTGAATGATCATTTTGCCACAGTTTTTGCTTGAACATGTTACACACATCTAATCATTTCTGTAATACATTTTAATTTAAATTTTGCAACTTATAAAGCGTTAAAATATGTATTCAATTTACATATTAAAACTAGTGTATGAAATGGCAAATGTAAATTATATAATTTAATTTTCATTTTGCACCAAACGTTGCACAAATGTAATGGAAAATGTAAATTGAAATACAGAATGCATTGCCATTTTACATATTGCATTGTCATTTTTCATATTACATTTCAAATTGAATATTGCTACCCATAAGCTTCCATAACATTGTAGGCCTACTCGTGCATTATGTTAATAGTAGGCTGTCTAACTACCGATTTATTGAAAAGGGCTATGGCAAATAGGAATAGGTAGGTAACTTGACTTGTCGCTCGTCTGTGAGCTGCATTGTTGTGCACTGCCTGAATCCGGCGGTGCCAGTCTTGTTCAAATAGGTTAAACTATCGTCCAAATATATTTATATATATATATATACAAAAACTATCGTTTCCACATCACGGTGACGTTGCCATGACGATGTCTGTCAAACATTTTGATTTCCAATTATATCGTAATATCGCCCAACCCTAGTTTGAACCGTTTACTCTGCTTCACTGAGCCTCTACCCTGAGACCCACTTAGCTCTGGTCAGTGGTAGTGGCCTCTCCCCAGGCTCTGTCACAAAGGGTCATAATAAATATGTTTTATTCATCTCCCTGGGGATGGTCTTGTTTTGCTTGCAGGGAGGGGATTGTGCAGGCATAAAAATACTTACCATGTATTTTCAGTTAGAGTTATTGCACACATTATTTTGAATACACTCTGGGCCAAAAGTTTGGAATATTATTCATTCAAAGTTTTTTCTTTATTTGCACTATTTTTTACATTGTAGAATAAAAGTAAAGACTTCAAAACTATGACATAACACATATGGAATCATGTAGTAACCAAAAAAGTGTTAAACAAATCAAAATATATTTCAAATACTTCAAATAGCCACCTTTGCCTTGATGACAGCGTTGCACACTCTTGGCATTCTCTCAACCAGTTTCACCTGGAATGCTTTTCCATCAGTCTTGAAGGAGTTCCCACATATGCTGAGCACTTGTTGGCTGCTTTTCCTTCACTGCGGTCCGACTCATCCCAAACATCTACATTTGGTTGAGGTTGGAACCAAAAATCTTAAATTTGGACTCCAGACCAAAGGACACATTTCCACCGGTCTAATGTCCATTGCTAGTGTTTCTTGGCCCAAGCAAGTCTCTTCTTCTTATTTGTGTCCTTTAGTAGTGGTTTCTTTGCAGCAGTTTGACCATAAAGGCCTGATTCACACAGTCTCCTCTGAACAGTTGATGTTGAGATGCGTCTGTTACTTGAACTCTGTTATTTGGGCTGCAATCGTAGGCTGGTAACTCTAATGAACGTATCCTCTGCAGCAGAGGTAACTCTGGGTCTTCCATTCCTGTGGCGGTCCTCATGAAGCTGGTTGAGAGAATGCCATGAGTGTGAAAAGCTGTCATCAAGGCAAAGGGTGGCTACTTTGAAGAAACTCAAATACTCAAAAAACACTTTTTTGGTTACTACATGATTCCATATGTGTTATGTCATAGTTTTGATGTCTTCACTTTTATTCTACAATGTAAAAAATTGTGCAAATAAAGAAAAACCCTTGAATGAGTAATATTCCAAACTTTTGGCCCCCAGTGTACATGTTGATGTGGTTAATTCCTTTGTGCAAATGTAAGATGTTTTCCATGCCTGAGTGTGTGTAAATGGGGACTACAGCAGGGGGAGAGATAAGATGGATCCTCTCTAACAGTTTCACCAGTCTCTAAAATGTTCCTGCCATGGCATGCCCAAATAAATGGATTCTGAAAGCTATGATTTGAGGCTCCCCCTAGTCTGTTTCCATGGCAACAAGGTTTGCTGCAGTAGTGAAAAGAAAAGAAGATGAACCAATCTGGGTAATTTCTATGAAGTGTGCAGTGGTGGCTTGCTGCAATGTTTACATTAGATAAGCTCCCCAATTCATTGTGCTCAGTCAAGAAGGCTGAACTGTCTTGGAGCTTAACTGGGTATTTATTCTCATTCAAGCCATGGCTACATTTAACTGGGCCATTTGGCTCTGCATACACTGTGATGCTGCTGCATTTTTGGAAAACAGGATATATGAGACATTGGCTACTTTGTAGAATCTCAAATATAAAATATATTTTGATTTGTTTAAGACTTTTTTTTCCAGACTTTTGACTGGTACTGTATCTCACCTTTGAAATTATCTTTGCATATTATAGAAAAAATACATTGGTAGTGCATGATGAAGGGAATACAGTAACAGTATGCAGATTAGTGCTGCAGCAGCAGCCTCTGTAAAACCTGAAGTGGAGTTATTGTCTTTATCGTCTGCATTTCCCTACCACCTATACTGTGGAACATTCCCTCTCCCTTGTTCCCGATTTCTTTTAAATGTGTAATGCACCCATCATCCAGTGGCAGTTCCAGCCGACGCTGCAAAACCACAAATACATCTCCCTCCGCTCTCCTCTCCTCTCCTCTCCTCTCCTCTCCTCTCCTCTCCCAGCTGCTCCACTTCACTCTTGGGTTTCTGATTTTACATTTTACTTTTACTTTCAGTATGAACTAAATTGACCACCAGAAATTTTAAACTTTGTATGTAAGTGACCTGCCCCTAGGGAGGTCAACGGAGCCACTGGCAGCCCAGAGCTTTGTGGTGGTGTCTTTTAGAATAAGTGGAGAGAGGGAGGAAAGGGGGGAAAAGGAAGCGGGAGCGGTTTAATGAGAGCTGACGGCTGCAGGAGCCAGACATGGGGAGCAAGGTATCAGCGCCAGAGGAGGGGAGGGGAGGGGAGGGAGGTGTTGTGGCCCTAGGTGGCTCCCCTCGCCTGGGGACTCTCTGGGCTCTCAGGGTGGATTCATCACCAGCCGGGCCACTGCCTCCGCTGGGCCCCATTAGGATTAAGGCTGCTATTTCAGGACACTGGGGCTAGGATACCTATGGAGGAAGGGATGTGATGTTCTCTGCAGCACATAGCCTACACAGTTTGCTGGGCTCTGATGGCTTATCAGCCCAATTCCATTAAAAAGGGAGAGATTGCCACATTTTAAATCTATATTTTATGGGCTGCCAGGGGCGGGTCACTTACATACAAAGTTTCACATATATATTTTTTTTATTCCTAAAATGGCCCTAAAATTCAAAATCAAATAGCTAAATGATCCATAGTATGACCATCTTATACAATTCCACGTCAGCTTAGCACCCACCTCCCCTAACGTCTTAGATTCTAAAGAAACAATACCCTTTCCTGCATCCAATTGACCAAATTGCCATCTAGTGGCCCCATGGGTGGAATGTTATTCATTTTTTCGGAATTAATCATTAATAAAAAATTAAGCAGAGAATCCAGTGTTTCTATGTCAAACGGTTTTGTTATATTTCAGTCTTATGTGATGTATATAAGTAAGGGATGGACGTCTATGTTCTGAACGTTACCTTGGAAATAATGGATGATGCTGCAGTGTAAAATTATTCAAAGTTAATGTACAGAACAGAGGTTTATTCCGCTTATACCACAGTTGCCAAAGAAAACAATACTAAGCACACATTTACCTAAAAAAAAAATATATATATATATATAAGCAAATTCATACTTTCTAATATTTTGGTTGCTAGAGACGTGGCCCAGTCGTTCGTTCTTTATGTTCCGTTGCCATGCTCACTGGCAATGTTTCTATCCCTTGCTTGCTAGCTAGCCAGCTAGCTACAGCTAATACAGTCACAACCTCTGCAGCCAGAGGAACAGCAAAGTAGTTGTTTTCTATTGACATTCATTTGGATACAACCATAACAATGAACTAGCTGATAATGCCCGTTTTTGCCTGGCATAGCTAGAAAAGTGTGCCTTCTTGTCAACACTGACTGTTAATTATGAGGAGATCGCATTGCAAATGAAACACTAGGCTAGAAGCTAGCTAAATAGTTTGTTTCTAGCAAACCTGCCAATATAACTACCAACAACTACAAGCATGTGCGAGGATTTGACAGCATAGTGCCACTTGGTCACGACTGCAACAGTAAGGACCAGAGAAGTTCTTGTTCATCACTCACCACGTTAGGTCATCATCAGATGCTCCAAAGAAATATGTCTCTGCTAAATCAAATTAATGCTAGCTAGCTAAGTTTTTCCATCGTTGGACCTGCATTTACAATGTATCCAATTTAAGTTTGTGTAGTTGTTGGTTTAGCATTCTGGAACTTTGTAGCAAATATGGTCTGTATGTGTAGGCTTACAGTGGGGAGAACAAGTATTTGATACACTGCCGATTTTGCAGGTTTTCCTACTTACAAAGCATGTAGAGGTCTGTAATTTTTATCATACATACTCTTCAACTGTGAGAGACGGAATCTAAAACAAAAATCTAGAAAATCACATTGTATGATTTTTAAATAATTAATTTGCATTTTATTGCATGACATAAGTATTTGATCACCTACCAACCAGTAAGAATTCCGGCTCTCACAGACATGTTAGTTTTTCTTTAAGAAGCCCTACTGTTATCCACTCATTACCTGTATTAACTGCACCTGTTTGAACTCGTTACCTGTATAAAAGACACCTGTCTACACACTCAATCAAACAGACTCCAACCTCTCCACAATGGCCAAGACCAGAGAGCTGTGTAAGGACATCAGGGATAAAATTGTAGACCTGCACAAGGCTGGGATGGGCTACAGGACAATAGGCAAGCAGCTTGGTGAGAAGGCAACAACTGTTGGCGCAATTATTATAAAATGGAAGAAGAGCAGGTCCCCCTGCTCAAGCCAGCGCATGTCCAGGCCCGTCTGAATTTTGCCAATGACCATCTGGATGATCCAGAGGAGGAATGGGAGAAGGTAATGTGGTCTGATGAGACAAAAATAGAGCTTTTTGGTCTAAACTCCACTCGCCGTGTTTGGAGGAAGAAGAAGGATGAGTACAACCCCAAGAACACCATCCCAACCGTGAAGCATGGAGGTGGAAACATCATTCTTTGGGGATGCTTTTCTGCAAAGGGGACAGGACGACTGCACCGTATTGAGGGGAGGATGGATGGGGCCATGTATCGCGAGATCTTGGCCAACAACCTCCTTCCCTCAGTAAGAGCATTGAAGATGGGTCGTGGCTGCGTCTTCCAGCATGACAATGACCCAAAACACACAGCCAGGGCAACTAAGGAGTGGCTCCGTAAGAAGCGTCTCAAGGTCCTGGAGTGGCCTAGCCAGTCTCCAGACCTGAACCCAATAGAAAATCTTTGGAGGGAGCTGAAAGTCCGTATTGCCCAGCGACAGCCCCGAAACCTGAAGGATCTGGATGGAGGAGTGGGCCAAAATCCCTCCTGCAGTGTGTGCAAACCTGGTCAAGAACTACAGGAAGCGTATGATCTCTGTAATTGCAAACAAAGGTTTCTGTACCAAATATTAAGTTCTGCTTTTCTGATGTATCAAATACTTATGTCATGCAATAAAATGCAAATTAATTACTTAAAAATCATACAATGTGATTTTCTGGATTTTTAGATTCCATCACTCACAGTTGAAGAGTACCTATGATAAAAATTACAGACTTCTACATGCTTTGTAAGTGGGAAAACCTGCAAAATCGGCAGTGTATCAAATACTTGTTCTCCCCACTGTATATTGCATAGTGATTGCAAAGTGTCCCGACATCTTTTCCAAATGTCCCGTTATCTGGTTTTAATGTCTGAACCAAAATATAAACGCAACATGCAACAATTAAAACGATTTGACTGAGTTACAGTTCATATAAGGACAGTTCATTATTACAGACGTAAATACAGCTCAGTTTCATCAGCTGTCCGAGTGGCTGGTCTCAGACGATCCTGCAGGGGAAGAAAACGGATGTGGAGGTCCTGGGCTGGTGTGGTTACATGTGGTCTGCAGTTGTGAGGCCTGTTGGACATACTGCTAAATTCCCTAAAACGATCTTAGAGGCAGCTTATGGTAGAGAAATTAACATTAATTTCCCTGGCAACAGCTCTGTTAGACATTCGTACAGTCAGCATGCCAACTGCACACTCCCTCAAAACTTGTTGTGCTGTGTGACAAAACTGCACATTTTAGAGTGGCCTTTTATTGTCCCCAGCACAAGGTGCACCTGTGTAATGATCATGTTGTTTAATCTGCTTCTTGATATGCCACACCTGTCAGGTGGATGGATTAAACAGATGTGTGCACAACATTTTAGAGAATTGTGCATCTGGAAAATGTCAGCTCATGAAACATGGGACCAAGACTTGCGTTTATATTTCTGTTCAGTATAGAATGCCCTTCTAGACAATCAGAAATTAGTATTCAACAATGCTGTGGTATAAAGAGTAATATTGGTATGCAAACTCAAAATTGAGTACATTTGTCTTCTTTTTAAAAAAAGTCCATAACCATGTGTGTGAGGTGTATACTTTTGTTTCAAAGTAGACTTGTTTAAGACTACCAAGAAACACTCGGTGTGACCCTGATTTAGCCCGCTGCAGTAAAAGGTTGAGAGAAAGTGTACCAGTTGGACTTTATTGTAACCTGACTCATTTAGCTGGTCTGTGGGTTCGTTAGAGTGCATTACATATCTCAGTGTTGGTACTGAAAGAGTTTAAAGTAGGCTAACAATTGGTGAAAGGTTATGAGAGGGATGTTTCCTCTTATCCCCTCAATGGTCTGCAGTAATGAAATACAGGGTCATCTACAAGGCTAATCGACACCAGCAGGGCTACAACTCAGTGGCCCAAACAGACACAGGCTGTCCAGTGCCCTGGAGTCAGTGCCCTGGGGCTAAGCCTAGGGGTCAGAGGTCAGCCTACAGAGAAACATTTCAGCTCTGACGATCAAACACCTGCAGATTTATGAATCACGGATATTAATGAACTCTCAATTATTTTAATAATTGAGACCGACTGAAACTCAAGAAACGTATTGTTAATCAATTATGTGCAATTACTTTTCATTCATACATCATATTTGTATTAATTTGGTTGCATTTTGTATGGATTCGTTTTTATGAGGACATTAAATGATACATGCAATTAACCATTTTGGCCTTTCTGGTATATCTCATTAAAATGTGTGATATTGACTGAGAAATTCAACACACACACACACACACACTCACCAAGACACATCCTGCTCTGCTCTGCTCTGCTCTGGTATACTCTAAGTTAAACAAACAGTGACTACGTACCAATATTACATGGTTTACTGGGCTTATAGCAGAGTTACCAGAGAGTCGTTGTTTCAACAGTAGAATACTTCCTCAACTTTCTTTGTATGTAATGTTTATGGTCCGTTAGTCTGCACCTCATATACTTTCTGGGTGTGTGTCTCCAGCTCCTATCTGACTAAAACCAAAAGGTTAGCAGGATTATGCAACTTCTCCTGTGTACCTATGTTATGTGTGTTTGGTGTGTTTTTAAAATGCAGTATTATAATTATGTGAGAGAATAAGAAACCTCCTCCTGTGAAACATATTCCTCTACCCCCCCCAATCAGATCATTTAGAGCTGCTCTCCTGCAGAGGGCAGAGTTTTACTACTTGTGAATTTGAATATGCTGCTCAGAGCTCAGAGACTAGAATGCCCTGAGAGGACCGTTGCTGCTGCAGATTCATCTCCCAAAAGACTGACTGGCACACAAAATTATTCACATTTGCTGTTTTTGTTGTTAGTGAAATGTGAATGGAAGGGGAACTGTTTCCTCTATAGAAGCATGTTTGATGTCTCTTTAATGTGTTTTTATTCCCAGTTAGGGGATTGTCTGGGAAAGAGGATGTTGGGTGAGAACAGACAGAGCGAGAGAGATGATACACTGTGAACAGAGAGAAGTTAATTCAACTAAGCTCTCTGTGAGATGAACGAAGCGGCAGGCTGGCAGCATCCATTAAAATCTGCATAGAAATGTTATTCCATTACTTCCTCATGCAAAGGTGCCCAGCTGTGAAACACGGAGTAAAGAAGACAGCGCCCAGGGAACCATGGCTCTATTCTAACCATTCTCACAGTCTGATCCACTTCAAGCACTTTCTTCTTGCAGGGCTCTCGTCGCGTGGCTTCTCACTGCAATAATTGCCCGGGCAGAGCAGATGCCAGGAGATTTAATTAACTCAAATCGACATTCCAGTGTGTGCCACAGGGATTGTTTTTTCCAAGCAGACTAGTAGGGATCTTTAGAGCATAATAGAGAGTGAGAGGATAGAGTGTGTCCCTATTCTACTTAGAGTGATGAGAAACAGGTCTTTTTCAAGTCATAGTTCCCTGATAGAGCCAGAGAATAGACAATGCTCAACGCTCTAAATGCTAGGCTACCTGCCATCCTTAAATGGGAGGAGAGGCAGAAAGAAAAATAAGT
This sequence comes from Thymallus thymallus, assembly GCA_023634145.1. NCBI lineage: Eukaryota > Metazoa > Chordata > Actinopteri > Salmoniformes > Salmonidae > Thymallus > Thymallus thymallus. Next base: position 23,177,418 of record CM042380.1, on the reverse strand, counting down.
GCAGTACCGGTCAGCTAAGAACCAATATGTAATAGTTCTGTGTTTGTGGAATTGTAGAAACAAGGGAAGATGGAGGGAGTGTTGGCTTATTGGAAGAGAGGAGAGGGGGATGAATGGAGAAGTGAGCATTCTAGAGCAGTGTGTGTCAGGTGCTTGAGCTTTGTCAGCCATGGCTCAGTGGCCCTCATCACTGGTTCACTGCCAGCAAGTTTTCCTTTCATGCCATAGGCTACTAATGAGTTTGTATTTACCAAAACTGAATTACACCCAGCTCATCTGCAGCAATGTGACAATGCATCCATATGTTGGCAGATGGGGAGAGGCATATTGTTGTTGATAAACAACAATATGGCAGAAATGCTCTCAGCCAGATTAGTTAAGTGGTGAGGATGATTTTTTCAATTAACAGATCAGGCTCTCAGGCTGCCAACAGTATGTACTGTATTTCATATACTGTATAAATAAGTAATGCACAGGCTTCTCATTAAGAACCATTTAAGGCTGTTTAGCCCAACTGGGAGAAAGGATAGGAAATTAATAGTTTTGCCTGGAAATGTTTGTTTTGTGACCCAAAATACTTCCATTATTATTATAGAGAGATAATGGAGAGCTTCCAGTAGTGTGTTGTTCTGTGTACTGGGTCATCTGGTTTCAGAAGTAATGTGTTTGAGTAGAAACAGAGGGTTGCTGCAGTCAGGCTTTCGTGGACTTTATTTCTCTGTTCACTGACTCTGTCTTCAAAGGGCCCAGGCATACCCCTCCTCCAGTCCTCCTGCTCCCCACTGTTTCACGCCTCCTCTCCTGAACATCCCAAGCAGCCAAGCTTCAAGCGGTAACTTAAATAACCTGGCACCTCATGAGGTATAACAAGAGGGGGCCAGACAAAATGTATCCTGTCACACCGCGGAAAGATTATGTTTTCCATAATTTAGTGTCGGAGAACAGGAGTGAACAGGGGGTCTGTTGCTTTCAAACATGTCTGCCGTTTCTTCAGAGGCTCCCACTAAGGCTGAGCGGTGGATTTCTTCTGCCCTGGCAGAGGTATTAAGTGTACACATCCCTGCATTCTCCAACCTTGTTTTCTTTTAATAAACAACTGCTGGGCCTCTCTGCTCTGTCTGCTGTCAGGCTCTCCTGAGACAAACTGGCTGGTACTGGACCTGGGTTGGTGAGCTTAGCAGGGGAGGACAGAACTTTATAGTCTTCGGCAGTCTTGGGGTGCCCCCTTTCCTTTGTCAAGTGGGTTGAACTTTATAGTCTTTGGCAGTCTTGGGGTGCCCCCTTTCCTTTGTCAAGTGGGTTGAACTTTATAGTCTTCGGCAGTCTTGGGGTGCCCCCTTTCCTTTGTCAAGTGGGTTGAACTTTATAGTCTTTGGCAGTCTTGGGGTGCCCCCTTTCCTTTGTTAAGGTAGGGTAGCACCTAGTCTTTGGCAGTCGTGAGGTGACCCTTTTCCTTGGCAGGGGAGGGAAGACCTTTCTAGTCATTGGCAGTCTGAAGGTGCACCTTTCCCCCCTCTGGATGAGCTTCAGATAGATAGATAGATAGATAGATAGGTACTTTATTGATCCCCCGGGGGGGAAATTTCATTGTCAAGCAGCTACAACAAAACACAGGGCAGGTGCAAAATGCCACAACGAAAAGTACACAAAAGACAGATACACGGTACATGATACATAGAGCGGCAGTATGAAAAAGTATAGAAATACAAGATATCTGGAGTGCAAAAAAAAAGCTATAAAAGGACATTGCATAGTATGAGTGGTTGGCTGAATATGTACACTATACATTGGTGGATGTTGGATGGTTAACTATACTATACAGGTCGATGGCAGAGAAATACTTCAGTAGCTAAAAATGCGTATGATATGAGCGAGGGTAATAATAGTTTACTTAACAGACAGACTGGGTAAATTAACAGGTAAGTGAAAATTTTGCATGGTTAAATTAGCTGTACAGTTAGGTATACAGTTATATTTACAGATAAGTGAATACTTGCATGTTTACACAAACTGTACAGGTAAATGACAGGAAGAGATACTTTAATAGCTAAATGTGTGTATGATATCATTTGGGGTAATAATAGTAATTCCCTTAAAATACAGTCCTTAGTGCGCAGGGTTTAATTACAGACAACTGCACTTATTGCACATTCGATATACTAAAAGCAATGAGAAAAGGTGCAACTGGCAGGATACTAATATGCATTCCTGAGTGAATGCCTACGTCCAATAATTACTTACAATATTGCATGTGATATAATATAACAACTGTACATGAGTATGTATATACAGACCTGTATGAATAAATAGGTCCTGAGTGGATGAGTGCTGACGGACCAGAGTTACTCACGGATGGATGCATAATTGTTAAACTAGGTCCTAGCACCCCAACAGTTCCAGATCTATGTTGCCGACGGCACGGCACCCCGGTGAGGCATTATATAGTCTCATAGCCGCCGGCAGGAAGGACCTCCTGTAGCGCTCTCTGGCACACCGTGGTGGGATCAGTCTGTGACTGAAAGTGCTCCTCTGCGTCATAACCATAGTGTGCAGAGGGTGGGTGACGTTGTCCATGATGGCCAGCAGTTTGGCCAGGATCCGTCTCTCCGCCACCTCCTCTAGAGTGTCAAGGCTCATCCCCAGGACAGAGCTAGCCTTCCTGATCAGCTTATTTACCCGAGAAGCATCACCGGCTTTGATGTTTGCTCCCCAGCACACCACTGCAAAAAAGATGGCACTGGCCACCACAGACTGGTAGAAGGTATGCAGTAGTTTACTGCACACGTTGAAGGACCTGAGCCTCCTCAGAAAGTAGAGTCGGCTCTGGCCCTTTTTGTACAGGGCCCCGGTGTTACCAGCCCATTCCAGTCTGTTGTCCATATGGACACCCAGGAACTTGTATGACTCAACCATTTCCACATCCGTCCCCTTTATAGGGACTGCAGTCAGTTGTGCCTTGGTTCTCCTGAAGTCCACCACCATCTCCTTAGTTTTGCTGATGTTGAGCTGAAGGTGGTTCTGCTCACACCACAACACAAAGTCACTGATTGTGCTCCTGTACTCCTCCTCCTGCCCACCCCTGATGCACCCTACAATAGCAGAGTCATCCGAGAACTTCTGTAGGTGGCATGTCTCAGAGTTATATCTGAAGTCTGAGGTGTAGAGGGTGAACAGGAAGGGGGACAGGACCGTACCCTGGGGGGCCCCTGTGTTGCTAACAGCCCGTTCTGACACACAGCTCTGTAGTCGCACAAATTGTGGCCTACCGGTCAGGTAGTCCGTGACCCAGGAGACTAAGGGTGCTTCCACTTTCATCCTCCTCATCTTCTCACCCAGTAGCAGGGGCTGAATGGTATTGAAGGCACTGGAGAAGTCAAAAAACATGACCCTCACAGTGCAACCTGCGTTGTCCAGGTGAGAGTAGGCCCTCTGCAGAAGGTAGATGATTGCATCATCCACCCCGATTTTGCGCTGGTATGCAAACTGCAGGGGGTCCATTGATGAACACACCAGGGGTCTGAGGTGAGCGAGGACTAACCTTTCCAGGGTCTTCATGATGTGGGATGTTAGCGCTACAGGTCTGAAGTCATTCAGGACAGTGGGGTGTGCCTTCTTGGGCACTGGGACGAGGCAGGATGTTTTCCACAGCACAGGGACCCTTTCTAGGCTCAGGCTAAGGTTGAAAAGACGCTGGAGTATTCCACACAGTTGGTCAGCACAGACCCTCAGCACCCTTGGGCTGATGCCATCAGGGCCCGCCGCTTTCCACTGGTGTAGTCTCTCCAGCTCTCTCTTCACTTGGTTGGTGGTGAAAGCCAGCCCAGGTGGGGAGGTGGGGGGAAGGGGGGTGTTGAGGATCAGTCCAGGGGGGGCAGGGGCAGAGGTGGGGTCACTGATTGTCTCAGCAGAGGTGCTGTGAGCAAAGTGGGGGTGGGATAGCCGTGAGGGTGTGTGGTCTGGGGAGCTGGAGGGGAGGTGGACAGGGCCAGTATCGAACCTGTTAAAAAATTGGTTCAGCTCATTGGCTCTGTCCTGGGTCCCCTCCGTCTGCCCACTGTTTGACTTTTTGAAGCCAGTGATATTTCTCATACCCTTCCACACCTCTCTCACCTGGCTCTGCCTCAGCTTGTCCTCCATCTTCTCCTTATACACTCTCTTCCCCTCAGCAATCCGCAACTTCAGCTCCCTCTGGACGCATTTCAATTTGTCCTTGTCCTTCTCCTTGAAGGCCCTCTTCTTCTCATTCAGCAGGGCCTTCAGGTCGCTGGTGACCCAGGGTTTATTGTTTGGGAAACAGCGTACCTTCCTGGTGGGTACAGTGTTGTCTACACAAAAATTAATATAGTCTGTTATGCAGTCAGTGAGTCCATCGATGTCCTCCCCATGAGCCTCACAGAGCACATCCCAGTCTGTTGTTTCAAAGCAGTCCTGTAGGGCCTCATTCGCCTCTGGGGACCATCTCCTAATAGTCCTGGTGGTTGCAGGCTGCTGTTGGACCATAGGCCTGTAGAGTGGGGTGAGGTGGACAAGGTTGTGATCCGATCTACCGAGGGGAGGGAGTGCAGTGGAGTTGTATGCATCCTTCACATTAGCATATAACAAGTCCAGAGTTTTATTATTCCTGGTTGGGCACTTCACGAACTGTTTGAACGTGGGCAGCGTTGAAGAGAGAGATGCATGGTTAAAATCCCCCGAAATTGCAAGGAAAGCACTGGGATGCGCTGTCTGTAACCTCGCGATAACAGAGTGGATGACGTCACACGCTGCGTTTGCGTCAGCAGAGGGCGGGATGTAAACAATAACAGCAATGGCCGCCGTGAATTCCCTCGGCAAATAGTAGGGTCTCAGGCTAACGGCTAGCAGTTCAATGTCCGGGCTACAAAACTCTTCCTTAAGAGTAATATGGTTCGGATGACACCATCTGTTGTTAACTAATAAAGCCAGCCCACCACCCTTACTCTTACCGGAAGAGACGCGATCCCTGTCCGCTGTGATGGTCTGGAAACCGTCGATAGTGACGTTCTGTATGGGGATGTTATCGTTCAGCCAAGTCTCAGTAAAACACATTAGGCTCGTTTCCCGATAAATCCTTTGTCCTCGAACAAGTCCCGCCAACTCATCCATCTTGTTATGTAGACACCTAACATTGCCCATAATAATAGACGGTATAACCGGCTTGTACTTGAACCTCCTCCGCTTTGCCTTACATTTCAATCCCGCCCTGCATCCACGGCGTCGTCTTTTCAATTCGTCCGGAATATCAAACTTTTCCCTGGGGAGCAGCTGCGCTGTGTGGGCTAAATCCAGGAGCTGGGCTCGGTTGTAAACAATAATAGTTGACGACTCCTGTCGACGTTCAGCTGCGATAAAATCCATAAAATCCATAATCCTGAACTGTTATAGTTCGACTGTAGCGAAATAAAAAATAAAACTAAGAAAAAAGACGAAAATAGACGAAAGAAACGAACTAAAACAACAATTAATGCACGAACAACGTGCATGAACAACGGGAGCTGCTTAACAGGCGACCACTCAGGGCGGCGCCAAACGAGATCTCTGTGGACAAGATGAGGGTGCAGAGCCAGGTTTCACAGGACAGGAGCCAGTTGGCACAGGATCACACCTCTGGATGTTGGCACGATCATAACAATGTCTGACCTTCTTGTACGTTGTATTCTATATACACCTAAGTATATAGATAGACCACTGAAACACTCTTCTTATGGCCAGGTCACAGGCACAATTCACTTTGACACAACACTGTGTGAGACATGGTCGGGTTGGATTTTCTCCTCTTGATGTGATCGACTACGACGACTTCCGAGGGAAGTAACTAAGGAAGGAAGGACAGAGACACACTCTATGATCCTCATCCAGTGTGTCAGGTGGTGGCACATGCCTTTGTGGAAAAGAACACCTGCAGTGCCAAGTCTTTCCCAAGTGTGTCCAGAATCGACTAATGTTCTACAAAGCAAACCACTTAGATTTGTTGCCTCATTCTAGAAGTACTGCTGCTGTTCTTGTCCCCTGGGAGGCTGCTGAATGCATTGGAGAGATGGAGACCCGTCATGGGTGCTGATGGCTTTTCCCCTAATGGTGGTGACCCATAAATAAAGCAGTGGACCAATGGACTGAATTGATTTCCAGAAGAATTGAGAAGTGGTAGAGATTGATGGCTCTGCCTGGCTTTGGCGCAGTGCATTAAATCATTCCCTGTCTGATTTGTTTTTCTTCTCTCTCTTTCTACAGTTTTACTGTTGTTCCTTTTGACTGTATGATCTCCCCTTCCTTCCCTGTAGTCCTTTTTTACCTCGTCTTTCCTTTTTTCTGTCTTCCATCCTCGTTGTTTTTCTCTCTCCACACTTGAGTCTTGCTGTCTCTTGATCACCTGATCCTGCCCCCGACCTGACCACTTTCATGTTTTTTCTCCCTCTCTCTTTCTTCTGCCTCCTGCTAGAAATGGACCAGACCTTTATACCGCAGCTCTGAGTTTCTGGAATTTGCTCAACTCATTTTCTTTCCGGTGGCCAAAGTATGAGGGATAGGAGGAGATAACTTGAGGCAGAACTGGCTTGCATTGGAAATAATAACATAGCTGAATTTGATTAGATCTCACAGTGGTGGGAACCTGACTCTCTTGTAGTCAGAATTTGATTTAAACCAGGGCACCAGATAGTGACAGGGCCTGGTCTGACTCAGTGGTGTTGGAGTCTGTGGTAGAGGCTGTTGTGAATCACAGTGCCTGGCAAAGTAGCTAATGAATGCAGGTGATTTCAGTATGTCTTTGCCTGACCGTGTGTGACTGACTGACTCCCCAGCGCATTGATCTGATCCCAGACCTGCTTGATCTGCTTGTCCAGGTGATCACTGCCGACTGAACTCCACTGTCCTTTAATCCACCCCTCTGACTCACTTATAGGTTTAATCCCACCATGCATGTAGTGTGTTGCTCCAAGTCCACACACCGAATGGCACAGATGTACTGTACGTTCAGCCTCCACGCCGCGTGCAGCGTGTGTTATTAGTATCGTATTCCCTGCTGCACACGTGCAGGTGCACTGACCTCAGGGCAGACCAGGGCTCGCGCAGAGTAGAGTAGAGCAGAGCTGCAGTGTTTTTTCATTTCCGCTTATCCATAGCGACCGACTGCCTGGGTGCTCCGGCATTCCACACAGTCCGTTGGAATTAAGGGAGAGGCTTGTGGAAAAGCAGGGTATGCACTGAGGAATGTCTCTGTTATCTCAGGGAGGTAGCAGGGGGGCCGGGGGCCCATTCACTCTGCTATGCAGGGCCATCTAGGGGGTCCAGCCGGCCTGTCATCAAAGGTTTCGTCACCTCCACTCCTGATTGGCTTAGCCTGGCCAGAGAGGTGCCTGTGCCCCAATCAGGGTGCTTCGGAACTCTAATTTTAGAACTGCTGCTTTTTAAATCAATACCAGCGCTCCCATCAGTGATGGTGTCATCTGAATTATCACACGGCCTTCATGGATGTCAGACAAGGTTTGCTCTACTCTAAGTCTAGCTATGTGATTGCTCACTGAGCCTGGGTGGTGGTGATGGGAAGGGGGAGTTGTGATTAAGTGACTGGGGAAGGGGGGGACACCGGAGGGGAGGGACTCTGAGCACAGTACACTGGGCTAAGGGAATGTCACAATTTAGGGTTTAGGCATAGTCATTTTCCAATGTTTGTATAGTTTGAGCTTGTTTAAGAAATTTCATTGTCAAGCAGCTACAACAAAACACAGGGCAGGTGCAAAATGCCACAACGAAAGTACACAAAAGACAGATACACGGTACATGATACATATAGCGGCAGTATGAAAAGGTATAGAAATACAAGATATCTGGAGTGCAAAAAAAAAGCTATAAAAAGACATTGCATAGTATGAGTGGTTGGCTGAATATGTACACTATACATTGGTGGATGTTGGATGGTTAACTATACTATACAGGTTGATGGCAGAGAAATACTTCAGTAGCTAAAAATGCGTATGATATGAGCGAGGGAATAATAGTTTACTTAATATACAGACTGGCTAAATGAACAGGTAAGTGAATATTTTGCATGGTTAAATTAGCTGTACAGGTAAATATACAGTTATATTTACAGATAAGTGAATACTTGCATGGTTACATAAACTGTACAGGTAAATGACAGGAAGAGATACTTTAATAGCTAAATGTGTGTATGATATAATTTGGGGTAATAATAGTAATTCCCTTAAAATACAGTCCTTAGTGCGCAGGGTATAATTACAGACAACTGCACGTATTGCACATTCGATATACTAAAAGCAATGAGAAAAGGTGCAACTGGCAGGATACTAACAATATGCATTCCTGAGTGAATGCCTACGTACGTTACGTCCAATAATTACTTACAATATTGCATGTGATATGATATAACAACTGTACATGAGTATGTATATACAGACCTGTATGAATAAATAGGTCCTGAGTGGATGTGTGCTGATGGACCAGAGTTACTCACGGATGGATGCATAATTGTTAAACTAGGTCCTAGCACCCCAACAGTTCCAGATCTATGTTGCCGACGGCACGGCACCCCGGTGAGGCATTATATAGTCTAATAGCCGCCGGCAGGAAGGACCTCCTGTAGCGCTCTCTGGCACACCGTGGTGGGATCAGTCTGTGACTGAAAGTGCTCCTCTGCGTCATAACCATAGCGTGCAGAGGGTGGGTGACGTTGTCCATGATGGCCAGCAGTTTGGCCAGGATCCGTCTCTCCGCCACCTCCTCCAGAGTGTCAAGGCCCATCCCCAGGACAGAGCTAGCCTTCCTGATCAGCTTATTTACCCGAGAAGCATCACCGGCTTTGATGTTTGCTCCCCAGCACACCACTGCAAAAAAGACCACAGACTGGTAGAAGGTATGCAGTAGTTTACTGCACACGTTGAAGGACCTGAGCCTCCTCAGAAAGTAGAGTCGGCTCTGGCCCTTTTTGTACAGGGCCCCGGTGTTACCGGCCCATTCCAGCCTGTTGTCCATATGGACTCCCAGGAACTTGTATGACCCAACCATCTCCACATCCATCCCCTGTATAGGGACTGCAGTCAGTTGTGCCTTGGTTCTCCTGAAGTCCACCACCATCTCCTTTGTTTTGCTGATGTTGAGCTGAAGGTGGTTCTGCTCACACCACAACACAAAGTCACTGATTGTGCTCCTGTACTCCTCCTCCTGCCCACCCCTGATGCACCCTACAATAGCAGAGTCATCCGAGAACTTCTGTAGGTGGCATGTTTCAGAGTTATATCTGAAGTCTGAGGTGTAGAGGGTGAACAGGAAGGGGGACAGGACCGTTCCCTGGGGGGCCCGTTCTGAAACACAGCTCTGTAGTCGCACAAATTGTGGCCTTCCGGTCAGGTAGTCCGTGACCCAGGATTTGTTGATGTTCGTGTTGTTGTAAATATGTATAATTAAAATTGGGATGTGGAAATGTTTAATTAATGTTTCCTTTATTCGAGACCACAACAGCATTTGTATTGTGTTGTTTATCCACTTAAATATTTATTTGAGTTGTCTCTGAGCTCTACGGACAATTCCTTCAACCTCATGGCTTGGTTTTTTGCTCTGACATGCACTGTCAATTGTGGGACCTTATATAGACAGGTGTGTGACTTTCCAAATCATGTCCAATCAATTGAATTTACTACAGGTGGACTCCAATCAAGTTGTAGAAACATCTCAAGGATGATCGATGGAAACAGGATGCACCTGAGCTCAATTTTGAGTCTCATAGCAAATGGTCTGAGATAACTAAAGGTATTTCTGTTTTTTATTTTTAATACATTTGCAAAATGTTCTAAAAACCAGATTATGGGGTATTGTAACAAATATATACAAATATCAAATAAAATCAAACCTAGGCCTTACAGTGAAATGCTTACTTACAAGCCCTAACCAACAGTGCAGTTTAAGTAGAAATATATATATAATACATTACTGTTCAAAAGTTTGGAGTGACTTAGAAATGTCCTTTGTTTTTTAAAGAAAAGCACATTTTTGGTCCATTAAAATAACATCAAATTGATCCGAAATACAGTGTAGACATTGTTAATGTTGTAAATGACTATTGCTGGAAACGGCTGATTTTTTTATGGAATATCTACATAGGTGTACAGAGGCCCATTATCAGCAACCATCACTCCTGTGTTCCAATGGCACGTTGTGTTAGCTAATCCAAGTTGATCATTTTTCACAAGTTCACAACTGGCAGCTTTATTAATTAGTACCCGCAAAACACCAGTCTCAGTGTCAACAGTGAAGAGGCGACAACCTGAGCAGTCTACAGATTTCAGATTGGGGTGAAAAATGCTTGAGATTAAAGTGAGCACTGTATTCCATCATGTGTGAGAACAAATGCTATAGAACAGCCATACACCACACTTCTCTATGTGATAACATACAGTTGTGGTTATGTTGCAGCTGCTGGTGTAAACAGGTTCACTTGGCTGAGGGACAAACTATACTGTATTTTTTGTGTGTGCTCTGCATTTCTCTTACAATCAATACAGCCTAAGATTATCCCTCACTCTATAGCATCTCCTTATTAAGATAAACATTATTGGTGAACAATAAAAGCAAACACAGGCTGCGAGAAACGAGTGCCAGCCTCAACCACAGTCCCTGCACCAGCCCCATCTACAGTCCCTGCACCAGCCCCATCTACAGTCCCTGCTCCAGCCCCATCTACAGTCCCTGCACCAGCCCCATCTACAGTCCCTGCTCCAGCCCCATCTACAGTCCCTGCTCCAGCCCCATCTACAGTCCCTGCTCCAGCCCCATCCCCAGGTCTAGCCCCAGCAAGCAGAAAGAAGAAACAACTCCATCACTCTCTCCTCCCAGTGCCCACACAGTCTCTGATAGGCCACATACAGTAGAGGCCAGAGAATCTCCCATGTGCCCATCACTTGCTGTAATTACCCAGCATGCAGCAGCACGCCCAGACTGAGAAATAATTTAATGCCAAGAGATCCATTTAAAAAGAGAAATTAATTAATTAATTAATATGAAAACAGATTTAAAATGGGATATATCCACACGGTAAAGTGACAAAAATCACAGAAGCGGGGTACAGAAGCAATCTTTCCCCATTGAAAGCAGATCAGCCAAGCCTGAATTCAAGCAATAACGATACACATAGTAACAAAAATATAAATAATTAGAACTGGATTATAGCTCCCGTCCAAATGTTGTGAATTATATATATTCATGTCATAGTCATCAGTCTACTCCATTACACTCAAAAGTTACTTAAACTTCAACCAGTTGATGCTAGTTATACGATCTATTCTACCAGTCTGTCTTAATGAGTGTTAGCATGCTAATAGCATACCCTGCACACAATGTATATCTTTAAGGGGTATGCAGTAGGTTGATAATGATATCACCAAAATATGTTGTATCTGACATTTCAAACAACATTCCCAGCTAATGAGAAAACAGTCATGGTATTTCATTTAAGAGAACGAACAAGATTTAAAAAGGCACCCTTGGGGCTAATTTGAATGGGCGCCAACGCCAGATTTTGAGGGATTTTTACATCTGTACCCCAGTAATACCCATGTGACCGCAGTAAAAATCACTTTGTGCGGTACTATGGCAATCCTTGTTCTGGACACTGTAGAGATGAATAAGTAAGGGATTCACAATACATAATGTATTTATGTCAGATCTTATACACTCCTTTGAGCATTTGACAAAAACAATTATAAATCACCTTACACTAGCAGACATGTTAATAATGACCTCAACATTATCCTGCAATAAAAAGGCATATATCAGCTGCCTGTCCTCCCCAATGACTGTATGGTCCATTTCATGTGTGATGGGAAACCTGAAGTATGATTAGACCTTCTCTGGGGCGTTGCCTCGTACCTCATATCTCAGGCCTTAGAGGTAGTAAAGGCAGTGGGGTGGAGTTAGTGGGTTTATTAGGAGCTGCAGGGCTGATGTCATTCTCTCCCTCTCTCTATGTCACTCATTCTCTCTCTCCCTTGCCCTCTTTCTCTCTCTCTCTCTCTCTCTCTCTCTCTCTCTCTCTCTCTCTCTCTCTCTCTCTCTCTCTCTCTCCCTCTCCCTCTCTCTCCCTCCCTCTCTCTCTCTCTCTCTCCCCCCCCCCCTCAGTTCTCTGAGGGCCTTTACTCCAGGGCTAGCTGTGACTCAGTCAGACTGCCTTTAAAAATATAATTGTCAAGCTGAACTCAAGTGTGTAATCCAGTATGACCTACCCTCTAGACTCCTGTACTTGCACATTTTTAGACAGTGAGTAACTGGATGACAGCTGAAATGTTTGCATGCCAGTCGTATGCATTTGCATAATGTTCCCAATTATGTTCTTAGAAATGTCGATCTGTATAGTATACAATGCATGTACTGTTTTGTTTTTTTACCGCCAAAGGGCACAGCCCCTCTGTTTAAGGGAGTTGTCTTTAGAAAAACAACAGGGATCCCTCAACATTGCTTTCTTTGGTTTCACTGAAAGGATTTTCTCAGTTCAGGAAACTAAAATGTATCCAGAAACGAAAATGAAGTATCCTTTCATGTAGTGGCTACCTCTCTATTTCTTTCTCTCTGTGTTGTCTTCTCTCTGTACACAGAACTCAACTGTGTTCTGTCCCAGCTGTGTCATTTCCATATGTTGTTTACATGTCACATGGTCCAGCCTGTGGCACTGTCTGACACAACGAGGTTGATAGGTGCAGGCATACTGATGCCGATCACATCTCCATGCAAATTCTGTTTGCTCTAAATGGGACTCAGAGGAGTGGGGGAAATCAGTCTGAATTGTGTCAGAGATGTGACAAAGGCACCAGAGAGAGAGAAACAAATGATGATTATCCAGTAACCGCTATTTTTGTTTTAATTTTTAGTTTTTGAATTATATTTGCGTATATTTGGGCTCCCGAGTGGCACAGCTGTCTAAGGCACTGCATCTCAGTGCTAGTGGTGTCACTACAGACCCTGGTTTGATTCCAGGCTGTATCACAATCCGGCTGTGATTGGGAGTCCCATAGGGCGGCGCACAATTGGCCCAGCGTCTTTCGGGTTTGGCCGGGGTAGGCCATCATTGCAAATAAGAATTTGTTCTTAACTGACTTGCCTAGTTAAATAAAGGTTAAATAAAATAAAAGAAAATATAATATGCACATGTGATGTGAGAACACAGGAACTGTCTATATGCTCTGGCATAGGATACTGTAAAGCCCCGGTCAGACCAGCTCCGACGGCCAGCCCCCTAGACCCCTAGACCCCACCCCGAGGTCTGTGGTTTAGGGACGATCCTTTTCTGCTGAGTTCATCAGGCTCGTCCCTTTGAGCACGGAGTCGACAGACAGCCTTGTGGCCCTTTCTCTCTTTTCATGTGACAAATGTGCTAAAACAGCACTCCGTAATCACTTGGCATTGGGAGCCGTTGTGTGAGGCATTAGCGGTTAGAATTGACCGGTGGGACGTTATAAAAATGAGTCTGACACTGAACACCAAAGCTGATGAGGCTTGATCCTGGCAGTGGAAGGGAGGGGGATTAAAGAGAGCGCACTGGGGCTTTAGCAGGGTCCCATCCCATGATGCCTCTGGTCTGCCGCTTTCTCCCTGCTCTCTGACTATCTGACTGTCATGTCAGGACCAGGCAGGCCCACGCCATCTTGACTAGCTGTCTTTTACCTCCCTCTAGTCTCCACAAAGGCTCCTGCCTGCTCCACAAAGGCTCTTGCCTTATTTTATCAAAGAGGCTACATATTTATGGGAGGGACATCTTATGTAATAAGCGAAGGTTGACAATATAGAATTTATAGCATATAAGAGGATGAGATTTTGTCCCTATAGACCCCTTCTCTGGAGCTGTAGAAAGGCAAATTAACTGTATTTGAGAGATAAAAAGGCAAATTAACTGTATTTGAGAGATAATTAGATGTTATGTCTATTAGTACACCTATGCACTGGCTTAGTGTCTCAGACTGGCAGTGTATGGGGGGGGGTGGGGGGGTGGACAGATAGAGAGTGGGGGAGTGCTCCTCTCCATGTTCACACAAGAGGCTCAGTACGGTGGGTCGATGTCGTTGAGGGCTGCATTCCAACCATGCTCACTGCAGATTTGATTTGGGTCCCTGTGCTGAGTGTTTTCACTGAATCGCTGACGGGGCAGTTCTGCACATCACAACTGGGGTTTAATCATGGCTCTCATGATTATCAGAGGGTTATCACCAGAGTTTACAGTGAATCACATTATCCCCCGTCATCCCTTTACCACTAAATCACATTTACTGCCCATCAGCTCACAACCACTTTCAATTGGGAACATAACTCCATTTAGTTTACTGAGTTAAGTTCTCTTCCCTCTGCCAGACATTCAGAACATTTCCACTGTACCCCATACCGTTTATCCTCATGGAGTGTGAATTATACGTTTTTTTCTCTTCTGTCTAAAGCACTCCTCTTCCTCCCTGTGTGAGTACTGAACTGTAGCCTCATGGTGTTGGAATGCACCAGTGACAGCTAGTACCATGAGAACAACCACTACATCATTGAGCAGAGGGCTCCTTAACAGCTTCTAACCCCAAACCATAAGACTGCTGAACAATTCATGAAATGGCTACCTGGACTATTTGAATTTTAAATTTGTTACACTGCTGCTACTCACTTTTTATTATCTATGCATAGTCACTTAATCCCTACCTACATGTACATATTACCTCAATTACCTCGACTAACCTGCACATTGACTCGGTAACGGTTTACCTTAGTTTATTTAGTAAATATTATCTTTACTCTATTTTCTTTAAACTGCACTGTTGGTTAAGAGCTTGTAAGTAAGCATTTCACGGTAAGGTCTACACCTGTTGTATTGATTTGATTTAATGTACAATACACTCCTCCTGTCTCTACTGTGGAGAGAGGGATCCCATTGATGTGGCACATACTGTATAGCCCACCTCAGCCTCACCACTCCTCTCCCAGCTTCCTCACTTTTCTTCTCCTCTCCTCCTCCTCCTCCTCCTCCTCCTCCTCCTCCTCCTCCTCCTCCTCCTCATCTCGTCATAGTATGGGGAATGTGGTTCTCCCCAGCCCCTATACCTCTGTCTGTCTGTACTGAGGCTGGCTGCGGTAAAAGAGCTCTTGTCATATTAGTCTGTTTGAGTGCCTTAGAGACAAGCTCACAGAATGTGCAGAGTGAGCACTTTTTTTTCCCAAGCTGCCGTGCTGGGGCAGGACAGTGCAACTAACTTCCAGCTCAGGGCAGGACAGTGCAACTAACTTCCAGCTCAGGGCAGGACAGTGCAACTAACTTCCAGCTCAGGGCAGGACAGTGCAACTAACTTCCAGCTCAGGGCAGGACAGTGCAACTAACTTCCAGCTCAGGGCAGGACAGTGCAACTAACTTCCAGCTCAGGGCAGGACAGTGCAACTAACTTCCAGCTCAGGGCAGGACAGTGCAACTAACTTCCAGCTCAGGGCAGGACAGTGCAACTAACTTCCAGCTCAGGGCAGGACAGTGCAACTAACTTCCAGCTCAGGGCAGGACAGTGCAACTAACTTCCAGCTCAGGGCAGGACAGTGCAACTAACTTCCAGCTCAGGGCAGGACTATGTTTCACTGCTCATGAGTGTTTGTGCCTGCAACCGGAATTGCTGTGATTTTTTTATTTTGAAAGAGAGAGAGATCTGCCGTCTCAGGTAGCTGGAGTATTGTCCGTCTGATGATATTTGATCATTTAAGGCACTAAAACCACCTGTCAAGAAACACTGGCTGAGATGGTTACTGTACCATGCTATATTATCAGAGCTCTGTGAATGTTAACAGTGTTTTGATTGCAGACACTGCAGCCTTGGAGTAGAATGATGTAAAGTGCTGCTTCCGTCCACTGTGTGAATTCAACGTTTTGACTGATGACTCCCTGGAATAGAAACAGTTTGAGGTGTTTTGGTCGGGTATGCTCATTGATCTGTTCCAGCCATTACATACAGAGAGGGGCCACCGAGGAATGTCCTTGTTTATCCCACTCATCCAGTGCACCCACCCCCATCTCTCTCCCTCCGTCTCTCTCCCACTGCAGAGGGCACACCCCTCTGCCGCTATTCCACCTTTTGAAGTACTGTACACGTGCTGCACTACAGAATCGACCCCTCGGCTCTCTCTCTCTGTATGATGACAAGGTTAGCTACTGAATCACTCCAGATAAAGGTGAGGGAGCAGGCCTTTGAATTACAATTAGAGCAGAACAGAATAAACATTCCTGTCCAAGATAAAGGTTTTGTACTGCCTGGTTCCTGTATGTAGTAGGTAATGCATTTAGTGTGTGTGTGTGTGTGTGTGTGTGTGTGTGTGTGTGTGTGTGTGTGTGTGTGTGTGTGTGTGTGTGTGTGTGTGTGTGTGTGTGTGTGTGTGTGTGTGTGTGTGTGTGTGTGTGTGTGTGTGTGTGTGTGTGTGTGTGTGTGTGTGAGCATGCAGTACATATGAGCGTGAATGCACAGTGGAGCAGAGAATGGACAGATGCACTTGCTGCAGAGCTGGCAGAGAGTAAGAGTTATGGCCTGTGTTCTGAAACAGCTGCAGCTCAAGTTTCAGTGAAGACAGTTAGCAGTAGGCGTGAAAGTGACATTTGACACATAATTGACTTGTAATTTAATTCTAGCAAGGACTGAGGATTTACTTGTTATGCAGGGTAAAATGTGGATTTCATGCCGCTGTGCGATGGTAATAACATTTACGTGCACTGTCTCTCAGGAATTAGTGCCCATTGTGAGTGGAGACGAATGAGCTAAGCACTGGGGGACCACTGGACCTTGACCACATCAATATGTCAATATAGCCATGGCGTGCGGGCCTGCTTTTGTATGCTCGCTTGTTAAGCTCCCTCCCTCAGGAAATACCAGAGGAACACCTCCTTGTGTCCCATCCTGTTTCCCCCAGCTCCATGCCTATAGCCGCCCTTCCAAGCTAAAATGTACACACATACACAAAAACAAATACACACACAACACGAACACACACGTTAGTATGGCAACACTTCTCACGACAGGAGAGCTCCTCTTTTTGTTTTGTCTTTCACACCACTGCATTACTGAAGACAACCATAGCAGCAGCCCATACATTTTTACTGCTGTTTATATGACACCAACTCTTTACCGTGTCACATTGAACACATTAACCTTAAGGTAACGGGACAGCCTCTCGTCCTAGAGGTCTCTGTGAGGGAGACTGGTAGGTTCCCTCCCCTCTGCTCATGTCAGTGATAATGTGAGGGGAATGTTATACCAGTGGAGATGTAGTTCACGTCCATTTGCACTGTAACACCACAGCCTACAAAGTGGTGTTTGCTGATGTCCTAGACTCCAAGCAGCAGTCTGTCTGTATTGTTTATTATGGAACCACCCTTTTTCTCGGGAACAGTGAAAAACAAGCAGCATTTTCCCAGAAGAATCCTCCCCATTACCTTCCAGGAAGCAGCTCTCCTTTTTTCTCCTTTGTTTATGAAGGACCTGTCCTGCAGAGAGTATTTACACACTATGTTGTTGCTGGTTAAGAATAGGTGTTTCCTGTCTCGGCACTCAGCACTACGCGCATCACTTCTGCTGCTGTGCCAGGCAGCTTTCAATGGAGTCTCTGGGAGATAAGGTGTTACTACACAGAGTTGCACATGACGTGTGTATGTGCGAATGTTTGAGTGCGCTCTGATTGGGCTCCACACTGTTGTCATTAGTGTTGTCATTCACAACAGCAAGGTTTACAGGAAGTGAGTTGTTTTTAAACCTTAAGAACAATTAGGAACGATACTCCAATGTCAATAAACATGATTATGTTTTGTATCCCCTAGAGTTCTCATTGTATAATGTACATTCATTGACTTTCAGTTAACTTTTTATTGTCCCTGTCTGGTTAAATTATTGACATCCTTGTCTGAAAAGATAGTGGAGTGTTATCACAGTATAGAGAAAATTATTAAGCCAAATGCTTAGTATGAAACATTTACCTACAGTATGTACCCTCGCTTCACCATTTACCTACAGTATGTACCCTCGCTTCACCATTTACCTACAGTATGTACCCTCGCTTCACCATTTACCTACAGTATGTACCCTCGCTTCACCATTTACCTACAGTATGTACCCTCGCTTCACCATTTACCTACAGTATGTACCCTCGCTTCACCATTTACCTACAGTATGTACCCTCGCTTCACCATTTACCTACAGTATGTACCCTCGCTTCACCATTTACCTACAGTATGTACCCTCGCTTCACCATTTGGAGGAAAACAAATGCATTGTAATGAGCATGTTATATTTACCGTAATAAATAAATAAAGATGCTAACAACAAAACAAAACATTTTATTCTATTAATGACATTTAGAAATGTCTGAACAATGAGGCAAAGGTCACATTGTTTCTCATGAAGTATTTACTGCCTCGTAAATTCTTCAGAGCATTGTTTCATTTTCACTCTCTCCTTGTAACGCAAACAATGGGATCACGTCATCAACTCTAAGTAGCACAGCTAACTTGGGAAGAAAACACATATCCGGAATGTATAATTAATCTCGCACAGAAATAGAATCTTTTGAGTAGAACGATAAGGCTCATTTGATGGTTACCTCCTCTTGCCACTCCCAGTTGCGTTGCTGGGGAGGCTATTAGTGAGTATGCTCTTTTAGGATGTCTTGCCATAGTGGGTTAAAGTGCTTGTGAGTGGAGGGATGCCAGCCAGCCCTGCTGCTGCCTCCAGCCTGTTGTTTTGCTAAATGTGCTCTGCTAACCATGTCAATTGAGAAAGGGAAAGAGAGGAAGTTTATTAGATGAATGATCAGTCTAGCAATTTGTATTTCTGCTCCGCAAGATGAAAATGGCCTAATGGTTTGCTATCAGTAATTACTATGGTAATTCACTCGCAATGTAAAGCTTAATGTATCCTTTCAGAACTGTTCTTATCAGAATATTGAGAGGCACTGTAAACTGCATTATTGTAATCACATTTTCTGTTTTTTAATCAAGTTATTTGTCAGATGTTATAGTATTTAAGTATGCATTTGTTGCATCACATCACAACAATGATCCCCTTAAATATACTACAGTACCAGTCAAAAGTTTGGACATCTACTCATTCAAGGGTAGAATGAGTGCTGAGCACTTGTTGGCTGCTTTTACTTCACTCTGCAGTCCAACTCATCTCAAACCATCTCAATTTGGTTGTCGGGTGATTGTGGAGGCCAGGTCATCTGATGCAGCACTCCATCACTCTCCTTCTTGGTCAAATAGCCCTTACACAGCCTGGAGGTGTGTTGGGTCATTGTCCTGTTAAAAAACAAATGATAGTCCCACTAAGCGCAAACCAGATGGGATGGCGTATCGCTGCAGAATGCAGTGGGAGCCATGCTGGTTAAGTGTGCCTTGAATTCTAAATAAATCACCAACAGTGTCACCAGCAAAGCACCATCACACCTCCTCCATGCTTCAAGGTGGGAACCACATATGCGGAGATCATCCGTTCATCTACTCTGCATCTCACAAAGACACGCCAGTTGGAACCAAAAATCTCAAATTTGGACCAAAGGACAGATTTCCACCGGTCTAATGTCAATTGCTCGTATTTCTTGGCCCAAGCATGTCTCTTCTTCTTAATGCCTAATTCACGCAGTCTCCT
Organism: Thymallus thymallus; assembly: GCA_023634145.1. Classification (NCBI taxonomy): domain Eukaryota; kingdom Metazoa; phylum Chordata; class Actinopteri; order Salmoniformes; family Salmonidae; genus Thymallus; species Thymallus thymallus. The sequence goes on along the minus strand of CM042380.1, from coordinate 23,157,757 downwards.
CTGAACAGTTGATGTTGAGATGTGTCTGTTACTTGAACTCTGTGAAGCATTTATTTGGGCTGCAATTTCTGAGGCTGGTAACTCTAATGAACTTGTCCTCTGCAGCAGAGGTAACTCTGGGTCTTCTTTTCCTGTGGCGGTCCTCATGAGAGCCAGTTTCATCATAGTGCTTGATGGTTTTTGCACTTGAAGAAACTTTGACTGACCTTGATGTCTTAAAGTTATAATGGACTGTAGTTTCTCTTTGCTTATTTGCTTATTTGAGGTGTACTTGCCATAATATGGACTTGGTCATTTACCAAATAGGGCTATCTTCTGTATACCACCCCTACCTTGTCACAACACAACTGATTGGCTCTAACTTTTAACAAGGCACACCTGTTAATTGAAATGCAATTCAGATGACTACCTCATGTAGCTGGTTCAGAGAATGCCAAGAGTGTGCAAAGCTGTCATCAAGGCAAAGGGTAGCTAATTTGAAGAATCTCAAATATATCATATATTTTGATTTGTTTAACACTTTTTTGGTTACTACATGATTCCATATGTGTTATTTCATAGTTTTGATGTCTTCACCATTATTCTACATTGTAGATAATAGTACAAATAAAGAAAAACCCTTGAAGGAGTAGGTGTGTCCAAACCTTTGACTGGTACTGTAATTTTTTAACTACTCTTGTAACCACAATGTAATTACAGAACTCAGTGTTGCACAAATCATATCACATAGTTATTAGAATGGAAGCAGAAGATGCATGAGACCAGAAACAAATTAGATAGGGAGAGTGAAATGGAAAGATAAGCCCAAGAACGTTAATGAACTGACGGTCCTGCACTGGACTGATAACGTTTAATATGATGATGACTTAATTTACTGTAGTTAGGAATACTCTTTACTCTATTAATTTATATTTGGAATTCCATAGAAATATACTTTATATTTTCCTCATAATACTTAAATACAACTTTTCCCAATTACAATTTATTCCAGTTTCTTTAGAATGGAAATGTTGTTGAAGGCAGTGCTTTTGATGCCACCATGTCTTTCATATGATGAATGCATGTAGCCTTGAAGAATGATACTAAATGGGTGAACCAGAAGAGACTGAATGATTGAAGCCATGACCATGGAGTTGGACTATCAATAACAAATAGCTTTGGGGTGACACACACACACACACACACACACACACACACACACACACACACAATTACCATGTTTTGTTAAGTTAAACTGTGTCTGTTAACGTTTACACCTGTATAAAACCCCTGTCTTTATTTCCTAGTGTCCCAGCACTCCAGTCACACTGATCAAATTGAAGCCAGAGAGAGTTGGCTGTTCAAACGCAGACTAAACACTTTCCCCATCCACAAAGCCCTCTACTGCATTCCTGCACAACACCATGCCATAAACAATGACTTGAGGATGTTGCTGCCAATATAATTGATTGATGGAATGCCCATGCAATTACTGTGTGGATTGGAGGAGAGATGTAACAAGAACACATTGACAGGTTTAATGAAACAACAGGTCTAGAGGCACTTAACGATGGAGGCATGAGTTATAAGTAGAGTAGGAAAAAGCCTCTCTCCTTCTCTCAATCTTTCTCACACCTTATGAAAGCCTTTTCAGTTTACTCCATTTTTCGGTTTACTCCTGGTCAATGCGATGAAAATGAGAGCTGAAACCAAGATACGTTGCTCTTCTACTGTTTGTGTCATATGAGACTAATCTTGCCAGAACGTTCCTCAATTCCTCGATGGGATTTGAGGCATTTGTTTACCCATCACAAATTAGAAAGGCCAGCTATTGTGACTCACTATACAGTGCTATATGGAAAGATATTGAGGCCGCCGTTCAAGGTCGCCCAATCCAGTCTGTAGCTGGGGATAAAGACACATTTGGGACCTTAACAGGAATACTTAGCCTTAATACTAGACCTCTGGTTTCGTATGGTGAAACAACACAAGCAGGAAAAGGAAATCAGAACATTGATATGGTTTGCGTTTGATCCTAAATTTAAACCAGGTATACTTTATATTTGATAAAAGAATTTAAGGAATTTATAGGATGGAGAACTTTTTAGAATTTAAAGGAGAAATATGGTATGGATAACCAAGAGTTCTTCAGATGCTTACAGTTAATTGACTATTTTGAAAAAGAGATACAAATTACAGAACCTTCTTCGATACCAAATATGACTATCCATGTGATTCAAAATGCATATAAACAGGCAATGTCCAAGACTATCTCTTCACTCTGTCATGGCCTGACAGCCTCTAGAAAACTCTTTATATTAAAGCACAATGGTAAAAGGAACTGAATATAGACGTCTCAGAGGAAGACTGGGACAATATATGAAGTACTCAACATACTTCTACGAACTCAAGAACATGGAGACACCTGATAAACGTTATCCTTGCTGCAAGTAAAAAAGGCATTACCAGGAACTGGTATAAAGTAGAAGCCCCAAAATTTGAAGAATGGCAAAGTATAATCCAAGAAATCTTTAATATGGAAAGCTTGACATATGACTTAAGACTCCAAAATCCTGTATTCAAAAATACTGGGAGAAATGGATATCATTCACAAACCCGGAATACTAATATCTTGTTAACAATACAACATCACAACTCTGTATACTTACTTTATATATTATTCTGCACTTATTGCATGGCACCTTTTATTTATTCTTTAGTTTCATTGTTTCTGTTTTTGCTGTATTGTTTTGAAAAAGACTGATCAAATCCAAGTATAAAAAAGAAAAGCCAGTGTCAGGATTAGTGTTCAGAGATGCCTCTGGGCATCTCTATGTTTAGGCCAAGATTTGTGTTTAGAGATGCCTTTTGTAGCTGTGTGAGCGATCCCCAATTAGAGGCAGCTGCGCTGCGTTATATCTAATTGGGGATCCTATTTAAGGGTTTTGTCTGCCCACTGGCACGTGGGTTATTGTTTGTTTGTGCATGTCGTACATCAGTTCATGGTTTTGTTCTCTCCTTTGTTATTTTGCTTACTAATAAAAGGAATGTCATCATACTACTATTCAGCGCCTCAGGTCCAATCAACTAACCATGACAGCCAGCTATGGACAACACCTTTCTTTCACCTTAATTTAATAGCTTGTTTTGTCTTGAAGACGACATTTCAAATGGTTAGCTCCGATAGATCGGTAGGTTTTCCAATTCATATAAAACCATGTTAAATGTAGGCTAGATGCAGATTAAACCAATACATCGAGAAGAAGAAAGGCTGTAGGCACAGAGGGAATAGAAAATATATATTTATTCTCAAGCTTCAGTTTGGCTATTCTCCATTGGAAAGTACAAGTGGGTCTTTGTCCTTGTGTGCCCCGGTAGATATCGTCCTGTAACAATTACTAAAGGAACTCCTTGCTGCTGGTTTGACTCCACTCCTCCAGGCCTCTGACCTTCAGAGGGTTCTCATTAACAGTGGAAACAGAACACAGTACCCTGATAGAGCCGTAACCAAGGCAAGAATGTACAGAGTCAATAGAGCCCAGGGAAGATAAGACAAGACGACCAATCGGATCTTAATTCAGCCCAGATGAAGATGGACAGACAGTGAAACAGGACCCTGACTTCCTCCTCCCTGCACTGACTCAACTAGCATGGTGTTATTAGAACAGGGGGATTACTTTCCCTCTCTTTTCCCTCTCTTCTTACTTTGTGAGTTTGGGGAAAAATATGCTCCTATATAATCATGAATTACATTTTAGCTTCATTCCAGACCATGTGTGGTATTACTTTTTTTGTCTCCCAAGTGATAATCAACTATTCTCCCCTTTTCCCAAGAACATATAGTATAATATGTCTACAGATGATGATGAAATAGGAGTGGCCTGAACCCCAAGTTTGATAATACTGTCCTCCTTTGCTGGCTGTAGTTGAGTAAAGAATACACATTTGTGAAATTACATATCAGAGTGGGTTGGCATGAAGACAACATTTTATTAAAAAACTTCAAGGGAAATAAACAAAATTGTGGACTTATCAAAGACGGCTGTTGTTGGCAGGAACTGGCCTCTAGATCTGGACCTCTCCCTCAGATTGGTTGTTCTAACGGGCAGAGAGAGGTTATAGCTTGGCCTGTGTTTATTGTTCTCCCTTTCACTCTCATCCCCCTTTTCTAAAGCTGAGAAAGAAGGGTTATACTACACCTACAACAATGGCTTTTCTAAAGCTGAGAAAGTACTATGCCAGTGCTACACCTCCAACAATGGTGTTGTAGGTCTATTTTCATGTATTTTCCAGTTAGGACACACAGTGCAGTTCAGGGTGTGTGCTTCATGTTATTTCACCGTACATTACACTTTTCTGCTCTGGGGATGCTGGGGCAGGCGAGCATAACTCTGTGAAGCGTTCTCCTCACTAACGTGTGCCTGTTTTGTGTCTGTGTGCTCCGGCCTGTTCTGTGGCAGAGTGTTTTCCATGTGCCTGCTCTTCCATGAGAAGGCAGCACCTGAGCTCCAGAGCTGTTGTGTGCTGCTGCTCTGGGTACTGGGGAGGGGGGGGGGGGGGGGGCAGCCATGCAGGACAAAGCTGCCTTTGATCACGTTTTAGTGTCACAAATGCCCCTCTCTCTTCTCCGTCAGGAGATACTGCAGGTCTGTATTTATCTCTGAAGCAGGCAGTAGTACTCTTCTCTCTGTGTCTTTGGGTTACAGCATTTAGTGTAGATATAGTCAAATGTTCTGGCTCCATCTTGATTACTTTTAGAACAGCAAATTAGCCTAGTTAGTTGAGAGAGATAGAATGCTGAACATTCTGATATCTTCCCTGGTGGATGCGGGCCGAAGTTACCGTTACAGGAGGACAGAGAGGCTGGCATCTATACTAGTATGTAGTCATTCATTCATTCATATTGCAGTTATAACAAACATGCTTTTAAAAAATACTGATATAAATGTAGATTCATTGTTATTTTGTTCTATTGATGTTTTACGTTTGTGTCCAACCTCATATTTGATAGATTAGGTTGTTAGATACTGACAAATACAGTTAATATATAGTGATTTAATGGTGCATTATTTAGTTGGCTAAATGTTCTATTTAAGCAATAAGGCCAGAGGAGGTGTGGTATATGTCCAATATACCATGGCTGAGAGCTGTTCTTAAGCACGATGCATCAAGCCCCTGTCTGTCAAACTGCTTTAGATTTTTGCTTTTGGGATTTGGTCTGGTGGCAAATTAACCCAAGACCATCTACACCTACAGGGCACCTCTGGACTGCACCAGCTGTACATGTAAGAAAAGTCAAGAGCAGTGTGTGAACGTGATTTCCTTGTTTGTCAAAATGGCTGCTTGGGATGGAAATAGAGACGCTCTGTGCACTCAGTGGTTGCTTAGATGAACATGTTTTCATTGTTGTTATTTTTCATTATGTCACAGACTGAAGCTACTTTATAAGGTTGAGCTGATTTATTTTACATTGAGAGATACAGCCCTACAGTATGTTGTTTACTTTGAAACAATGCTAGCTGAGCGCTGAGGTTCAGTGCATCCTGTGGGTGGGGGTCCGGAAAGCCATAGGAAGTATTCTGAATGACAGCTATGGCCCGCTTGGTTTCCTGTGTGGTTGGTTATCAACCACACAAAAACCCAAGATAAAGTCATTGACTGGATTTTCAGTTGAAAGTTGACCTGAAACATTTTTCTTTGGTTTACAACTTTTACTTATGAAACTGTAGACTGTCTGTGTCCCAGGCTCGTCTACAATGCCACCAAAGTGTGGTTGCAAAGTCACATAATAATATAAAATTGTGTTTTCAGACAAGTTATTATTAAGTTCTATTGCAAGATATTTTTGCAAGAATAGTTCTAAGTTTTATTTCTCAAGAATCTTATAAATCAATGTATTACAATTTTGGCAACTCCAAAGCTGGATTTTTTAAAACTTCTATCGTTGTCAGCGTCAGCTGGATATGTTAGGTGACCCAGGTGTTTTAGGAGTTCACAAGAACTGTGCTTCAATATAGCAATTAAACACTGCATGCCTGTCAGTCAGTAAAAGTGAATATTCAGCAGCATCACGTCAGCGACATCCCTCTCCATTCTTTACAATTGCCCATGGTCCGCATAGTTCATTATCAGGGAAATTCGTGATATCTGTTTTTTGTTGTTACATTAAGAATAGTTTATACGGGTAAATTAATATATAAATATAACATATACGTTTGACCTGACTGTCCGACATACATGCATAGTCATAATATTTTAGTTTAGAATAAGTATATTTAGATAAACGTCAATGCCCTGGTTTCCATCCCGTAGCATCACCCCTACAGAGGTGCAATGGACTCTTCCAGTCAGACATGTCACGATCGTTGCTTGGCGAGGGGAGAATCGAGCAGGGAGAGGCATACAAAGCCTGCCATTGCAGTTTTACTGCTTTGGATTTGCGGACGAAGTGATATATACCTTTTCTTCAAACGTTTCAGCCAACGTTCTGAAAATTCAATAAGGCAACGTATTTGAGTTGGACTATTTATACGGAGTAATTTCAGATGTATAAGCAGATAGGGTAAAGTTACATTGAAGGCAAACTACTGAAGATAATGAACTTTGGACTTTTCACACAAAAATTTGGGCCATGTTTCTCTACGTCCTGAAAAAAATAAAATAACGTTGCCCGGCGTGGCGGCAGCTGGGTGAAATTCAGAAGAAGGAATTTTGCGCTTTGGTTGAAGTGATAATACTAACAGTAACTTGCTACTTTGGGACCGGAGCAAGCGAGTAAAATGTCTGCCAAAACAGCTTCTAAGGTAGGATACGCGACGGAACTACAGAAACAAGTTACAAAGTATAGATATTGTTTGCGCCGAATGCATACTTTTTCTCATCAGGGGAAACTGGGAAATACTATATACGTCAACTTATTCATCTAGTTTATGTGCCTGTCAATGTTGTCAGTGGTTGATGAGATCGACATGATCGAAACTGTACTTCAACTTCATTTATGTTAGGGGCATGTCATTCATGCGACCAGGGATGTATTGATCATAAAGCATTCAGCATTTTATAATGTTTTGAAGATAAGACATATTGGTCTCACTAAACAGATGGCTCACTAAACTGTGACAACTTGTATGCATATTATTGGTGGACCAATAAAATACCTGTTGATCATCCACATGTAGGGGCCACATAACATTTCTTAAATGATGATGGTTAGTTACATTTTTGAGTTAGTCTTGACAGTAAAAACATTTACTGTGGCAAACTTTCTTGGGAATGGAAGATATCATAATAATGCGTTGATACATTGTAACGGTTGGTTTCGACGATCAAATCCCGCGTAAAAGAATGTCCAATGTTTCTCAATGATTTCATAGTCTTGATACAATGACACGATTGATCATTAGAACCAATAGTAAACTACAACCAGTAGTTTGATTTCTGTGTCATTCACCGGCCAATCATGTTTGTTTACTGGGCCTATGCAGATTTTGGCGTGAACGGGGTCAAGTTACACACGTCTCAATTGTACATCCTATTGCTCCACACACACTGCGCAGGGTCAAGATAGGCTATGCCCCAGTCTAGTCAGTCAACACCATGTGGATTAAAATACGTCATGTATCAGTTCTAGTGGTTTGAGTTGTTTCAACCCTGTTTGACCAGGTGAAAGCTGGCAGCAACACATTTTGGGAGTGGTTGTAAATACATTAATCCACAAATTACAACAATACCAATGTTTTCAAGTTAATTATTGGGAGGCAGGTAGCCTAGCGGTTAGAGTGTTGTGACAGTAACTGAAAGGTCGCTGGTTCGAATACCCGAGCCGACAAGATGAAAAACCTGTCTCTGTCCTTGAGCAAGGCATTTAACCCTAATTTTCTCCAGGGGCTGACCCTGTAGATTGGCCGTCAATTTAAATAATAATTTGTTCTTAACTGACTTTCCTAGTAAAATAAAGGTTTTTTTAATAATAAGTGTGCCAATCCTTTCCTCTGTCACATAATTGTCTGACAACTTAGGAATGTGTACTGTAGTTTCACACATGGAATTCAGGTTTGGTAAGTTCTTCCAGTTCAGGTGGAGCCATCTCAGGTGATGTAATGCAGGTTTGTCCTATGTGGTGTGTCTCACTACAACATAATTTAAATATTTAAACTGGGTTTTTATAAAGTAAGTGCAAGTGATGCAGAGTTCTGCTTGCTGAATGGTGCTTGGTGTGTCAAGAAGGCTATCATCTGTTTTATATATCAAATCAAATGTATTTATAAAGCCCTTTTTACATCAGCCGATGTCACAAAGTGCTATACAGAAACCCAGCCTAAAACCCCAAACAGCAAGCAATGCAGATGTAGAAGCACGGTGGCTAGGGAAAAACTCCCTAGAGAGGAACCAGGCTCTGAGGGGTGGCCAGTCCTCTTCTGGCTGTGCCCGGTGGAGATTTTATAACAATTCATGGCCATTAAGGCCAGATCTTTCTCCAAGATGACCAGCAGGGTCAAGTAATAATAAAAGTAGAATGTGTTGCTACTAGCATGTGTTCACTGAGGAAATAAGCCTTCTGGTTCATTAGGCTGTCATTCTCTGGCCCACTTGTTCAATCTGAATACATCACCTCTGCTTGGACGATTTACGTTTTCATTATAGGATCAACACAGCTCCTTTTACCTTACATTGAGTTAGGGGCTGCTGTTCAGAGATCACTGCTTGATTAAGGAATAGCTTTGAGGCCACATTAAGCAGTTAATGCCCCTCTGACCCACACCACCCTAATATAACGATTTAACTCCTGCTATAGATGTTTGTAGTACAACACACCATGCATGCACTATCTCTCTAGTTATGAATAATGTCAGCAATGTTGTGTGAAAAGTATGACTTGAATGCCTGTGGATTTATTTGTCCAGTCACAGGCCCATGTGTACTACGGCTTCGGCCAGAGGAATTTCACCACACAGATTCCGTTGGTCAGAGTCACATTGTTAATAATGAAGGATACAGAGAATGATCTGAATGATAAGAAGGCTGTTTCTAGACCAGAGTGTTGTGACGCCTGGAACAGGTCATGATCACATTTGTAGTTGTGGTGACATAATCTCTGCCAGAGGTCAAGAATGCTGAAATCATACCCTAATAACCAGGAAAAAATGATATTATTGTAAACTTAATGGTCGTTTTTAGTGTTACATAATTGTTTACTCGTTATTGTCCTCATCATAATACGTTTCCTGTCTTGGAGGAAGTGTGCAGCATAGCCTCATTGTCATGGTTTCTAGAATGGACCTGAGGCGCTGAATAGTAGTATGAAGACATTCCTTTTATTAGTAAGAAAAATAACAAAGGCGAGAACAAAACCACGAACTGATGTGCGACATGCACAAACAAAGAACCACACGCAGGTGTGAAACTAATCAACTTAAATAGGATCCCAATTAGAGACAACGTGATGCAGCTGCCTCTAATTGGGGACGAACACAAAAATCTAAAACATAGAGGTACCTAGACACCCCTACTGTCAAGCCCTGGCCGTAACCCCCAGACAACATAGAGTTGCTCAGAGGCCTCCCTACAGTCAGGACCTGACACTCATGTTTATCTGAGAAAGGGATTAGGGAGAGCTCACTCAGCACAGCAGTAGCAGCCGCATTTCCATAGTAGTGTTTCTGCTGGAGCACAAAGTAGGAGTGGACGTGTATGTTGCCAACATTTCAAAAGCTGTGTGAAACCCTATTAATCCAGCTTGTGCACCGTGCATGAAAATGAAGACATTAACTCTTCTTCCACCATACATTTTAATTCTGTCCTCATCCTTCCCTGGTCTTTCACTGTTTCCTCTCACTGAATATGAATACAGCACCACAGAAGAGAACTAATTTATTGTATCAGCTTGCTCTAAATATAGGCCACATGCTTATGTTTTCAGGGCAAAAAGAAGAGTAGTGAAAGCAAGGGGGTTGAAAGGCTTTGCCGTCTGTGCTCTTGTCCTCCCTCTCATGTATGGCTGGAGAGACTGTGGTAATTATGAAGGACGTGGCCTTAGTGGACTCACTCAGAACGTACGTCTTATGTTTTCCTTTGATGATTACACATCTCACATTTACATCAGCGATGGGGAGGTGATGTTGTTTAGAGAGAGCTGCTGGATGTTTTAGTGCAGCCGGGGCAAGTCTCTCTCACTCTCTTTTTCTGTGTCATGCGAGGGCCTGTGGACAGAGGGTCTCAAGTGGCCCCCTTGAAGAGGAACTAGGAGGCTAGTTGCCCTGGCCCCTTGTGCAAATGAGCTCTCAGCTTTGATCAGACAAGGTGTTCTCAAACAACACTGCTTCCTATCAAGAGCACTGGCACATGACCATCAGTTATCTAGACTCCACCGCTGGATGTGTCAATGTGTAGTTCATACATGCATAATCTATGAGCTGAATTACTGTTTTACCACAATTAGCCACAAAATCCCTAGTTAGAAAGTCACTGTTTACTGGAAGCTGTGCGACACCATTTTCACCCACGTGGGCCAACCCCCTAGCAACTCAAATTCTAGCCAATAAGCTTAAGCGCCTTGCCACACGGCAGAGCGAGAGCGCAATGACGTGTGCACATATCTGCACATATGTGAATTTTCAGAAGGAGGCTCCGGTCCTTTTGACTTGTGAACTTTACTTTCAGAAATACTAGCTAAAAAGTATACAAAAGTGATGTATGTTATTTACATTGTCTCTCATAAAGCATTCATAACATGCATTACTCACAGTTATTATATGTAGTACAGTAGATCATTTTCATAAATTACATAATGGTTTGTTTTGGATTGTGTTTGAATTAGAGCTGGGCTGTATGGACAAGAATCCATATCTCCATCAATTGCCTGAAATGATGCAATAACGTTAAATATATTGTCCCATTAACGATCACCCATATTGTCACCGCTGGGTGTAGGCAAGAACCAAGGCACAGTGCTGTAGTAGTTCGTCATCTTTATTAGAGGAACCAAAAAACAATAAACCAGAACAAACGAGAGCAACTGCAACGTGTGTGTGTGTGTGCGTGCGTGCGTGTGCGTGCGTGTGTGTGTGTGTGTGTGAGCTCAAAAGAACCTATACACAACAATATCCCACAAACACAGGTGGGAAAGCAAGTACCTTAAATAGGATCCCCAATTAGAGACAACGCATAGCAGCTGCCTCTAATTGGGGACCAAACACAAATGTACCATAGAGTTCACTAGAACTCTCCTGTCAGGCCCTGACCGTGACAAACAGAGAAGCCAGAGGCCTCCCTACGGTAAGGACCTGACACATATAAGCTAACTTCACATTTCTATTGGGACAAGATTTTACAGATTAGATGATGAAACATTGCAAACCTTTAATGTGTAGCTGTTATGTGTTTTTTATTTAATAGAGTACTGGAATGCTGTAATAGCTGTATTATTACAACGAGTCAACGTTCCAATGCTAAGCCAGGGCTTTTCTCTCTGTCACAGCTCATGAGGAGATCCTGTGTATTTCCTCCAGGGAGTGGCATTTCCTCCTCTTCCTCTCCCCACCCCCTTTCCTCTTCTGTTGAATGCACTCTCCCATGCTGGAGACTTCATTAAGATGTCCCAAACTGACACGGTCTGTCTCCAGTATAGTTCACGTCGTCCAAGATCCTGTCCCAGGGGAAATGACTGTTGCCCCTGGATGAGCAGCAGCTGAACACTTGTCACAGAACGCTGGGGCCTTCAGAGCATTTCTGGCAAGGGTGCTGTCTTTCAGCCTGTCCAATGCCATATTCTATTCCAGTTCCACATGGTTGCGTTGCATACTATCGTGAAATAAGCAGTGTAGTGTTTGTCTCGGTCTCGGCTCGTATGATAGCTAGCTAGAGCGCCCAATCTCTGCTCAAGAGGGGGACTGGAATGCAAAATATCATAGATGGCTGCTCAGATTGAACACATTTTTTGGGACAGATTTAGTTAAAGTGCTCCTTAAATGGCGTGATGTGATGTAGAGAGAGAAAGAGAGCGAGGGAGAGAGATCAGTTTGACAGCTTACTTGAGGGTTCTTACAGAATTCCTAATCTATGTAAAGTATAAAAATACAAGAAGTCTGGAGCGCAAAAAGCTATAAACAGGCATTGCATCGTATGGGTGAATGGCTGAATATGTACACTATACATTGTTACAGAGTGTTAGGTGAAAAAAATGATTAAAATATTGCAGATAAATAAGGAATATTTACATGGTTAAATATACTATACAGGGTGAGTAAGCTGGCAGAATAATCACAGGGATCATTAGTGGGGGAGGAGGGACGGTCGATATTGTGGTAGTGGTACTGACTGTGGGACTGTCGTAGTGTTTTCCCAGGCAGGGAAGCACACAGCAGGGAGAGCAGGTCTCCTGCTGACTCAGTGGAGCTACCCCAGTGTGCGTGTTTGGTTTGTAAAATGGGAGATTTGATGTCCCTGCCGCTCCCTGGCCAGCCAAGCCATCCATCCTTGGCTTGTTGGCAGGTCAGGTCTCTGAGGATTTAATGTCAGTCAGGAACCACCAGCAGCACAAGGGATTTGACTCAGGCAAGCCTGGTTGGTTCTGTGTGTGACAGAATGACTGACTGACTGACTGCAGCTCAGAGCATTGAAATAGATTCGTCCGACGGCTTATCCTACATTTCTTTAGTCGTTCGTTCTGAGAATGATTACTTCGTAGGTCACCTACCTGCCACCTCGTCCATCTTATTTTGCTTCAGTCATTATTTTTGCCCCTAAATCTGTATAGAAGTTACGTGTTATAGGCTGGCCATTCATATAGTTGTTTATGGAATATGCGCTACATTTCATACATGTCTGCTCTGTCCTGTGTGTCTGTTGTTTTATTAAAGCATGCCTTGATACAGATGGGACTAAATCAGTCTCAGGCGTAGCTGCACAGCACTTTCTACTCCTCTCACTCTGTCTCCCTAGCACACTTTGGAGAGAGCGAGAGAGAGTGTGTGTCTTAAGTTGTGTTCTTTTAGTTGATGTCTGTTCCCTTGAGCATCTCTGCCGTGTTTACCTATTCCTCTCATCCTCCTTAAAGCGTCCACATGCTTCCCAGCCGAAACAGTTTGTGCATATACTCTATTATGCCGACATTTTCTGACATTTTTGTTTGTTTTGGTATTGGTCAACAGTAGGGATTCTTCAGTCTGGGTTGTCCTTCAACGAGAGACGACTTCGTTTCGTGCACATTTTTAAATTGAGAAATACTGCACCAAACATCTTAGTTAGATGTAAAATAGACTAGTTAGACTAAGATAGTTAGACTAAGATCTCAACAAAAACGTCAAAATGAATGACATTCTTATAAAAAAAATTATTTAACCTTTTATTTAACTAGGCAAGTTTCTTGAGTTCTCTTTTAATAATTCAGACTATTTTGAGGAAATGTACACGAGCTACACCATATCAATATGGACAGACAGTACTATTGATGCTTTTTTTTCTTGTTTTTCACGTGAAGGTCTTTTTAAGGGAGAATGCGTGCACACTCGTTTGGATCGGCTAGGCTCCAGCCGAACTGAAGCAAGCTCACGTCTTTACTCTCCCCCCCTCTTCTACCAATCCTCTCCCATCCCCTGCTATTTTGTATATAAAGTTTGACAGCCTTTCTCTCTTAGTATACTGGAACAATATCATTACTAAAGCCCCGGGAGCGTTTCAACTGTTGATACGTTGTTAAATTGCATCATTAACACAGCAAAACCTAACCCTGCTATTTGTTCAACTCTGCCTTCTGGGTTCTACTCCACTGCAAACTCCTTTCAAATGTTATATTAATCACCATTTGTGAAATTGTAGAATTCACCTTTTTAAGTATATGAGTTGTAATTTCTCAGAAAGATATTTGAGGTAATGATTGTTTTCCAGTAATACAATTACAGTTCCTCAGGAGAAAGAACAGAATCTTTGATGTCTTTTTGTATTCTCCAGTTTCCTGTTTATATAATCTACAAATGTAATTGTCCATAATGACCGATTTATACGTGCAGTCAGGATAAGGATTCAAACAAGGCCTTCCTGCCACTGATTTTACACACACACACACACACACACACACACACACACACACAAACACAAACACAAAACAACCCAGTTGTCTGTCTTTGAAAAGTGGCTATGGCAGACAATGTTTGTTTTGTGGCTTGTGGCTATAGTCATACTTGGCTCACAATGCACACACAACTCCTGGTGAGTTCTGATGGTGTGCACACCATATAAGAACCCCTTGTCACATGTCTCTTATTTCCCCCTTTTAAGGTGAAACCTGAGAGTGTTGTCTGTTCTCTATCACATCTCTCTCTCAGGATCCCAGCCCTTTGAGTCAACATATAGTCCCCCCCAACCCCCCGTAACTTCTTTGTGGTAATTAGTTAATGTATAATTAGATACTGGGTCAATACGTAGATTGAGGCTGAGTTTATCTAGAGTTTAATCAATCAATCAAATGTATTTATAAAGCCGTTTTTACATCAGCAGATGTCACTGTGCTTATACAGATACCAAGCCTAAAACCCCAAAGAGCAAGTACTGCAGATGTAGAAGCACGGTGGCTAGGAAAAGGCAGGAACCTAGGAAGAACCAGAGCTCTTGCTAGATGTTGGTGTTATTAATGAAGGTATATTATTATGCATGTACTAATTAATGCATGCATGTTTTCCCCCTTCTCCCTGAGATGATAATTGCGTCTCCTCTGAAGTGCAGGGTGGGAACTGAACATGGCTGCCTGGCCCCTAACAGTAACCAAGTCATTAATTCAGTAGATGTAGGCCTCAGCCTGGCCCACAACATGGCCATTGTGATTGAGAGGCTCTGAAAGCTTGGGAATTTCTCTGAGTGGGCTTCTTGTTTTAGTGGGGCTGGGCCACGTGACCCTGCTGTGCGTGTGTGTATATGGAGGCCCAGCCCTGCTGGGGTAGTGGGCTGGCTGGCCCATAGGCTTCCGCATGCTTCGGTTCAGCTGGCGCCTAGCCGAAATCGGCAAACCGAACGAGTGTGCTCGCATACCTTTTGACCTTCTCTTGAAAAGACCTTTGCTTGAAAACAAGAAATATGTGGCAATAGTAATGTTTGTCCATCTTGAGACGCTGTAGCCACTTCCTCAAAATAGTCCAAATTAATCTACGATAACTCAGGATGTAAGGTGCAGTATTTCTCAAGTGGAAATGTGCATGAAAATGAGTTGTCGATCGTTGAATGACCACAAACATTTCATTTTAAAATCGGTACTGTTGACCAATCACTGATGAATGAGTGTAGACTTGTGTGCATGAACAGCCGAAGAAACCCTTGCCGAAGGCCAAAACAAACAAAGACGTCACAAAATGTCGTCATAATATATGCACAAACCGTTTCGGATGGGAAGCTGCTCTGTTGTCCACTGTACTGTAGGGAGGGGCGCCATCGCTTTCTGGAGGCAAACTTGGTCAGCCTCAAGGACCCCCTGCTGAATACACCCTTTGTTTTACCACATCAGCCGTGTGTGTGTGTGTGTGTTTAAAAAAATCCCAGCTCAAGAATGGTGACATAGGAACGTTTTGTCAGGGGCCGTGTTTGGGTTTAGTTTCATAGGACAACACTAGCAGACACTCCCCCGTCCCCAGTGACCGTTAATTAACCTCCCTTCGTTAGGCCCTGCCTCATGTTGCTCATTCTAAAAGGCTCTCCAATGCCCTATTCACTAGCAGGAGATTTTCCTCCTATGGCTGATTTTGTTAGTGGCTTGTCAATTACTGCACCTCTGATTGTGTTTGACTGGGAACAATGGCTGTATGGTTGTTGTATTTTCTCTGTTTTTCACCAACCCAAGCCTGTTTAAAAAAAAAAAAAAAAAGTTTATTTTAGTGTCTTGTGATAAGTAAGCTATCGCAGTAATCTTCCTCAGTGTTACAATCTCTCCCTCGGCATGTTCTCATACTGAGCTCAGTGTTTCCAATGTTCTCAAAAAGAGGAAAGAGGGAAAGCGAGAGAGAAGCTAGGGAAAGAGATAAAAGGAGGGAGAGAGGGAGAGAGCTGGGCCTTGGCTTCTTATCAGCACATTCCTGACCTGTGTTAAGGTGTGTGTCTGTGTGTGGGGGCTGATAGCTGTATTGCTAGTGATTGGCTGAGTCCAGAGCTAATTTATAGACTCCTGTGGGCTGGCAAGGCCAGATTCCCTGCTACCTGCATGGGCCTGGTTATCGTCCCTGACCTCAGTGCAGTCTAATGGGTCAGACATAACGTCAGGATTGTCAAACGTTTGCCTGCCGACAGTACGTAGCACATCTGAACAGAGTGTCGGCTGTCGATCTCTTTTGTGTTCACACAGTAAAGACCTTTAAGTCGTCAGCCAAGTCATACAATTCTCCAAACCAGAATGTGGCAGTAGCGTTGTTTGGCAATTCATGTCTGTGTGTGTTGCTTTATGGTCTAGTCAATATTAGCTAACTAGCTAGCTGCGCTATCGTTACTATTGTTCTACAAAGCCCTTGTTGATGCTAGCCAGATGGCCACAGCTAGATAACTAGCTAGCAAGATGACAAAAAACATTTAATAAACACTCCATAATCTCATACAGCCCATAGATATATGTTTAACTAACTGGCTAACGTTCACTAGCTAACTAGCTGTTGTGCTAGCTAGGTAAAGTAAATACACTGCATTGACTATTGGTGGCCAGCTTCAGGCTGCTTCATGGAAACTAATCCATTGTAATTTAATTATAATGTTATTTGATAGTGGCCAGATGGCTAGCTTGGTAAAGCATTTAGTGTTGTGTGCATTGTGCTGCAATTACCACTCCAATTTGTTTCATATGAAGTGTGTTTGACTGCATTGCTCAGTTAGCAAGCTATCGTTAGCTAGTTAGCTAGCTAACTAACAAGTGGCTCAGTGGAGCTTTGAACCTTAGGTTCTGATAGTGCTTCTGAACAGAACAGAGGGTGTTTGTGTTCCAACAGAAGTTCATCATGCTCCATCCCTGCTGCTTTACTGCTGATGGCCGAGAGAGAGGACAGTTAGGCTCTGGTTGGGTGGGGATGACTTTGCTGGTGGGCTAGCTGGGAATTACATGCTAGGCCTACTGTATCTCTCTGGGTCACTGGGTAGCACTGCTGCAAATCAGCGCTGTGAAAGTCGCTTAGAGGAACTAATCCTCATTTGTGACTGGTTACAGGATCGGGGACGTTTGATGTTTTCTACTTCACAGTAGGGCCATTTAAATATATACATTTACTGTTCAAAAGTTTGGGGTCAGTTAGAAATGTCCTTGTTTTCCATGAAAACATACATGAAATGAGTTGCAAAATGAATAGGAAATATAGTCAAGATGTTGACAAGGTTATAAATAATTATTTTAAATTGAAATAATAATTGTGTCCTTCAAACTTTGCTTTCGTCAAAGAATCCTCCATTTGCAGCAATTGCAGCCTTGCAGACCTTTGGTATTCTAGTTGTCAATTTGTTGAGATAATCTGAAGAGATTTCACCCCATGCTTCCTGAAGCACCTCCCACAAGTTGGATTGGCTTCCTTCTTCAAGATCCCTTTTACCCTGTACAAATCTCCCACTTTACCACCACCAAAGCACCCCCAGACCATCACATTGCCTCCACCTTGCTTGACAGTCTTTGCAGCTCTGCCTAGAAGGCAAGCATCCCGGAGTCACCTCTTCACTGTTGACACTGAGACTGGTGTCTAATGATCAATTAGCTATTAAAACTATAAACTTGGATTAGCTAACACAACGTGCCATTGGAACAAAGAAGTGATGGTTGCTGATAATGGGCTTCTGCACGCCTAGGTAGATATTCCATAAAATGGTCATTTGTCATTTACAACATTAACAATGTCTACACTGTATTTCTGATCAATTTTGTGTTATTTTAATGGACAGAAATTGTGCTTTTCTTTAAAAAACAAGGACATTTCTAAGTGACCCCAAACCTTTGAATGGTAGTGTGTGTATATATAAAATAAATAAATAAATAAATATAATTTTTCTTCAGAAATGCCTTCTTGAACATGTGAACTTTAATGTGCCTTAATTACAAACTTACAAACGTACAAAGCCATGTAGAAAGCATTAAGCTATATAGGGAGAAATAATTCCTGGCTTGCAATGATTGGCTGAGATAATGGAGGGGTTGGGCATGCTGAAAGATTAATCTTGATTGGTCTGTCATGTCAGAGGCTTCTGTCTATCACAGAATGTGGGCTTCCCTGGAAAGATATACAGTTGAAGTCGGAAGTTTACATACACTTAGGTTGAAGTCATTAAAACTCTTATCAATCACTCCACCGATTTAATGTTAACAAACTATAGTTTTTTCAAGTCGGTTAGGACATCTACTTTGTGCATGACACAAGTAATTCTTCCAACAATTGTTTACAGACAGATTATTTCACTTATTATTGACTATATCACAATTCCAGTGGGTCAGAAGTTTACATACACTAAGTTGACTGTGCCTTTAAACAGCTAGGAAAATTCCAGAAAATGATGTCATGGCTTTAGAATCTTCTGGTAGACTAATTGACATCATTTGAGTCAATACGAGGTGTACCTGTGGATGTATTTCAAAGCCTACCTTCAAACTCAGTGCCTCTTTGCTCAACATCACGTGAAAATCTAAAGAAATCAGCCAAGACCTCAGAAAATAAACTGTAGACCTCCACAAGTCTGGTTCATCCTTTGGAGCAATTCCCAAACACCTGAAGGTACCACATTCATCTGTACAAACAATAGTGCGCAAGTATAAACACCATGGGACCATGCCATCATACCGCTCAGTAAGGAGACGCGTTCTGTCCAAAACCGCTATAAAAAAGCCAGACTACGGTTTGCAACTGCACATGGGGACAAAGATCGTACTTTTTGGAGAATGTCCTCTTGTCTGATGACACAAAAATATAACTGTTTTGCCGTAATAACCATCGTTATGTTTGGAGGAAAAAGGGGGAGGCTTGCAAGCTGAAGAACACCATCCCAACCGTGAAGCACGGGGGTGGCAGCATCATGTTGTGGATATACTAAAGCAACATCTCAAGACATCAGTCAGGAAGTTAAAGCTTGGTTAAAGCCCAAGCATACTTCCAAAGTTGTGGCAAAATGGCTTAAGGACAACAAAGTCAAGGTATTGGAGTGGCCATCACAAAGCCCTGACCTCAATCCTATAGAAAATTTGTGGGCAGAACTGAAAAAGCGTGTGCGAGCAAGGAGGCCTACAAACCAAAACTCCGTTACACCAGTTATGTCAGGAGGAATGGGACAAAATTCACCCAACTTATTGTGGGAAGTTTGTGGAAGGCTACCCAAAATGTTACACTCAATTAGTATTTGGTAGCATTTGGTATGTAAACTTCTGACATGACGTGATGAAATAAATTATTATCTCCACTATTTTTCTGACATTTCACATTATTAAAATAAAGTGGTGATCCTAACTGACCTAAGACAGGGAATTTTTACTAGAATTAAATGTCAGGAATTGTGAAAAACTGAGTTTATATGTATTTGGCTAAGGTGTATGTAAACTTCTGACTTCAACTGTAGCTATGGACAACTGCAAAAGTGTTGCTACAGCTCTCAAAAACATTGCTGCACTGAATTTAGCGGGTGCTGTTGACATATCTCAGTTGGGAGAAGATTTAAGTAGAGAGAAGACTTTCTAGAGGACAATGCCATGCTGACTTGTTCATTTGCATGTGAATTCTTAACGAGATTGGTAGGGCTAAGGCTTAAAAGGGTGTGAACGATGCTGAATGGGCATAAACAAATGAGCTCTCTAGCAAGAGTGGAAACTTAGCAACATCTTTCAATGGCATTTTCTCCTACTTTTTTCAACTTTGAAAGCATCATGACTTTTCCATGTTTCATAAAATTTGACTTAAGCTCATGTAGAGAAATCTGGTCACATTTTACTGGACAGACGGATGGGTGGACGGATGGATGGATGGATGGATGGATGGATGGATGGATGGATGGATGGATGGATGGATGGATGGGGAGGAATTAGTGTACAAGGCAGGCAGGGCAGTGACCTTTGATGCAGCAGCACTTGACATTATACATGTGTAATACCATTATGGTTACAGCTTTAAAAAATAACCATTCTTCACTCAGTGAGAAGTTGATCTCAGTGCTATAATTAAGAAATAATGTTTGAGGCGGTGTGGTATATGGCCAAAAGGGCAGCGCACAATTGGCCCAGCATCGTCCGGGTTAGGGTAGGGTTTGGCCGGGGTAGGCCGTCATTGTTAATAAGAATCTGTTCTTTACTGACTTGCCTAGTTAAATAAAGGTTAAAATAAATACATTATATTCATGGTCTAATTGCTGCAAAGAAACCACTACTAAAGGACACCAATAAGAAGAAGAGACTTGCTTGGGCCAAGAAACACGAGCAATGGACATTAGACCGGTGGAAATTTGTTGTTTGTTCTGGAGTCCAAATTTGAGATTTTTGGTTCCAACCTCAACCAAATTTAGATGGTTTGGGATGAGTTGGACCGCAGTGAAGGAAAAGAACATCGGTGAAGCTGGTTGAGAGAATGCCAAGAGTGTTCAAAGCTGTCATCAAGGCAAAAGGTGGATATTTGAAGAATCTCAAATATAAAATCTATTTTGATTTGTTTAACACTTTTTTTGGTTACTACTATTTACTACTTATGTCATAGTTTTGATGTCTTCACTTTTATTCTACAATGTAAAAAAATTGTGCAAATAAAGAAAAACCCTTGAATGAGTAATATTCCAAAGTTTTGGCCCCAAGTGTATATACCACAAATAAGGGCTGTTCTTAACCACGATGCAACAGGGAGTGCCTGTATACAGCCCTTTGCCGTGGTATATTGGCCTTATACCACAAACCCCTGAGGTGCCTTATTGCTATTATAAACAGGTTAGCAACGTAATTAGAACAGTAAAAATAAATGTTTTGTCATATCCGTGGTATACCGCAGTTTTTCAGCTAATGAGCATTCAGGGCTCGAACCACCGCGTTCATAATATATAATAAGCTCTACTGTCACTGAAGTTCTCTGACCGAGCAGAGGGTAGAGGCTAGAGGACCGGGCGGTCATCAGACGGTCATCCTCTAGAAGTTACAGGGGTTAATCCAGGCAGGATTGGCTCTGTGCTGCAGTCGCCTGAGGTAGGAGCAGAAATTGAATGTTTTCTTTCCAATACTTCAGCTGGCCTGTTTTTTTTTAAAGGAAACAGTTCCCATTTCCTGCTGCTGGAGATCAAGTACACCAGGCAGGTCACCCAGAGCTGCCACTCACCAGCCCAGATGTGAGAGGAAAGGAGGATCAGTAAACAACAGAAGGCTCAGAGCCTACAGAGCCTGAGGGAAGGCTTCAGTTAGTAAATCCTCCTTAACGTTAAAGACAGCAGTACACAGCCAGCACGCTCAAGCAGTGTTGTGTCCCACAGGCCATTCTCCCAGCTCCTGGGACTTACATCACACTATGAGCAGCAAGTGAAGGTCATCATGGAGCCTCATACAGTAGCTATTCATGTGGGGCTTGTGTCTGTTCCGACTAGTCCTTTCCAGCTCATCTATCCTGCCTTTGTGAGACAGACAGCATGTACCTTTGAGAGATAGAGAAACATGGTAGAGATTTACTTTTTAATCCCGAATGCCATGGATTATAGGTTTTGTATTTTATTCTGACTATTACCATCAGATATTAGCGTGCCTGTCATGTTTGTAAAGCAGAAATCCCCATGAGAACATGATGATGAGTGTGACAGGGTGAGTTCTCAGGGTATGAGCTGAGCAAGTCAGTGCTGGTTGAAATTAATTGACTCCAGCATGTTTTAGTGTGTCAGCACATTCAGCAGGGAGGCAGCACTGTATCACCAGCCTGCTGACTGTCCCCTTTCATCACAGCTTAGTGGCACTTGGTCTGCTGGGGCTTCTTTCATTACTGGGTAGAGGTGCATTCAACTACTGTCCCTACTGCCGCACTAGAAAGGCATATTTTCTGTGTTTACTTTGCGTGTGTGTTTGCATATATAGTGTTGTACGTACATGTTCATTTGAGAAACCGTGTGAATCCAGAGCACTGCGATTGCATGAGAGTGTGTTTGGTAATGTGTATATGCCTCTCAGCCAGACCATGTGATTCTGTGTGTGTATCACTGGGCAGAGGATGCAGCTGCATTCTGGGCCCTCCTTCCTCTGGGATCCAGCTAGAGGACATATAAGGTTGCCATGGTTACACTTACCCACAGTGACATCACGAGGAAAGCTGGCTGCTGGTACATGCCATACTTGCCTCCGCTCTACTCTAAAATTCTAAAGCCAGCGTAATGGGTTTGCAGGACCTCTCGCTCATTCTTTCTATCCTTCATCCAGAGCGGCACAAAGGCTATTAATAGACTGATTGTGGAAAAAAACGCTTAACTGGATTACTCTTTTTTTTTTTCTACATTTCCTTTTTTTGCAGCTGGCCAATATTGTCTGAGCAGAATGATTAGTTGGCAGCTCATTTTAATTTGACTAGTTGTTAAATGTAAATATGAGAGAAAGATAAAATAAATAATAATTTTGGCTACATTGCTGTTGAGTACATCAGAGGATAGATGATCCAGACCAATGTAAAGGAAAGCTTTCTCTTGTCAATCCCAGTATTCCTCAAGCTTATGAAGTGAGGAGTTTTTACCCTACGCAGTACACACATACCAAATATTATGAGGAGGAGCTTAGGTAGGGTTATGTCATAGGAAAGCCTGTGGTTTTATGTCATCCCCTCGGTACAGCTCTCTCTGCTCTGGAGCCTGTCTGTGTTTGGCTGATAGCAGCCTGTTGTTTGTGGAATCTGTCACATCTCCTGAGTGGAGCAGTGATGTACAGCCTATTACGGAACACCAGCCAGACAGAGGGCTGCACACAACCCAAGGCACCAGGCACTCGTCCTCCTGAGGTACCACATGTGTATGCAGTAATGTGGGTTGTTTTTACTCTATATTTGTTCTCTCTATGCCTCACCAGCTATGTAAATCCTTTATATAAGTATATGTTGCTAAAAGCGTCAGCATGCATCAGTTCGGAAGTCGGCCAGGCGAACCGAACGAGTGTGCTCGCATACTCCCTTAAAAGACGTTTTCACTTGAAAAAACGAAAGAAGAAAAAAAGCAGCAATAGTACTTTGTCCATTTTGAGACGCCATAGCCAGTATGCACTTACTTCCTTTAAAATATTCAGAATTTATCTATGACTCTAGAAATCTGTCATTTTGAAGTTCTTGCAGAGGAGATCTTAGTCGCACAATTTTACATCTAACTAAGATGTTTGGTGCAGTATTTCTAAATGAAAAAACGTGCATGAAAACGAGTCGTCTCTCGTTGAAGGACAACAAAGACTTTACTTAAGAATCACTACTGTTGACCAATCACTGACGAACGGGCGTAGACTTTGGCTTCTGACTTCGGCTTGCCTCAAGAAACATTTTTGTGTGCCCGAACAACCCCAAAAACCCTTGCCGAAGTCCAAAACTAACAAAAATGTCACAAAATAGATAGATAGATAAACTTTATTGATCCCCAGGGGGAAATTTCTTTGTCAAGCAGCTACGAAAAACACAATTCATGTGAAAAATGCCAGAACGAAATACACAAAAGACGGATACACGATACGTTATACAACTATTAGAAAGTATGCAGTAGTTTACTGCACACGTTGAAGGACCTGAGCCTCCTCAGAAAGTAGAGTTGTCTCTGACCCTTTTTGTTATTGATCCCTGAGGTGAAATTTCCTCATTACAATAAATACATTGCTGATAAATACATTGCTGTGTTGAGCAATGTGCTGCAGCCTTCCAGCAGTAAGTACAGTCAGTGGCATTGCCTTGTAAGACAGCTGTCATTATGAAAATGTCCAGTAATGCAGTGGTGGTCACTGGTCCTGTTTGATGTCCACAGCTCCACACTCAGCTCTTCAAGGTGTTTTCTTCACACATGGTTTGACCCTCTCAGCAACACTGGTGCACTTGGAGCACAGTACACTGCTCCCTGAATCTTTCCAACCGTTAAAGGATTAGTGTATATAAAATGGATTTGGGTGTTTGTGTGTGTGTGTGTGTGTGTGTGTGTGTGTGTGTGTGTGTGTGAGACAGAGAGAGGGAGAGATTGATGCACATGTTCTGGCTATTTGTGAGCGAGAGAGTGTTTACAACAGCACCTGTGTAGAGCAGTGCCCAGGGAGTTGAGACAGATTGTCAAGATATATCTAATATGTCATCGAAATAATGTACCCATAGTCTACAGCAGATTTAGGTTGCAGACTAGGCCTACACGTTTCAATTTGGAAATCAGCAAATCTGGAGCACTAGTGCAGGGGTGTGTGTTTTTGATTGTGACCTAGAGGACTTCACTTCAGGGAAGTACAATTGTGCCATGGAAGGGAAGTGAGCTCTTCGTCTGTCATTGAATACAAAACCGTTGCAATGCAGAATTACATTTCAATGCACCATAATTATCCTACCAGTATAATATTAACATTCATGTCCTGGTTAGATTGCATCCGTTATGATTGTAATGTTTTTGAGAGCTAACCAATCACGTCTGACAGCCTGGTTGCTGGGCAGACTTGATGTGTTATGCCACGTTGTTTTGTTTTCCCCAGTCTTTTCCCTTAAATACCTCTATTCATAGATAGTCTACCCATCCATTACTGCTGTGGTGTTTTAGGAAAATATAACCAAGCACATACACACTGAAGTCAGTCTTTATTTGGGCAGCCAAATATGTATGACTGATTTAATGTCCTAAAATAAGGCTATGACTTGATCACCTAATTGTACCTTCAGCCTCCATGAGCGGTTAAGGCAGGTGCTGGCTAGAACTCTGTGTGGTAGGCATATGGTCAATAACACGACTACTGGCTTGTATGGTGATGCAGTGCAGATGTTGGTCAAGGATGGGACAGATCCTAGCCCTAGACAGAGGTAGGAGTGAGAAAGACATCACACACACACACACACTGTCTGAGCAGGACATCTGCCTCTGCTGCAGACGGAAAAGTTGGGGTTTGCAGCTGTGTCTCTGTCTATGTGTTAATGTGTGTACATCCAGATCACATGTCCCAATCCCATGTTGACTCTAGAACTGGCTTTTATTCCAGGAGCGTTTTGTTATTGTGTGTCTGGTCTTCATTTAAAGATGACACCCATGGAGCTATAGGCCTCCACTCTGGCAGACAGACAAGACATAGGCCTCCACTCTGGCAGACAGACAAGACATAGGCCTCCACTCTGGCAGACAGACAAGACATAGGCATCCACTCTGGCAGACAGACAAGACATAGGCCTCCACTCTGGCAGACAGACAAGACATAGGCCTCTAACTCTGGCAGACAGACAAGACATAGGCCTCCACTCTGGCAGACAGACAAGACATAGGCCTCCACTCTGGCAGGCAGACACCCATGGAGCTATAGGCCTCCACTCTGGCAGACAGACAAGACATAGGCATCCACTCTGGCAGACAGACAAGACATAGGCCTCCACTCTGGCAGACAGACAAGACATAGGCCTCCACTCTGGCAGACACCCATGGAGCTATAGGCCTCCACTCTGGCAGACAGACAAGACATAGGCCTCCACTCTGGCAGACAGACAAGACATAGGCCTCCACTCTGGCAGACAGACAAGACATAGGCCTCCACTCTGGCAGACAGACAAGACATCCTCAGGAACTCTTAGTTTCTTTGATCAGAACCAGAAACCCGGTCCACTCTCCAAAATGTCCATGTTCTGTGTTTGAGTAAGTATTGCATTACACTGACTTTATTGCCTTTGAATATTTACCGTATGTAATGTTTATACAGCATGCTGCCTCATGTAACACTATACCTTATCATTTGAGAAGTCTGTGGGTTTGGATGTATTGTTTTACCTGGTTCATTGTAAGTCTAAAGTGTTTTGAATATCATTAGGTACGTTTCCAAGGAGCTCTCTTTTCTCCGTCAAGGGTGTTTTCTCTCCAAGCTGAAACTATTCCTTGCAATCAGGAAGGGAACTGAACTTCCTGTGGGTTAATCATGCTTTTGGTAGCTTCCTGTTCCATACAATCACGACCACACAGACACACTGACCTAATGCTCCATAAGGATTTTACCTCACAGCAACCTTCACATTAAAGTCAACCATGTTTGTGTTTTGAAAGGGTTTTACATGGAACCCAAAAGGGTTCTACCTGGAACCCAAAAGAGTTCTACATAGGGTTCTCCTATGGGGACATCTGAAGGAGAGTATGAAGACTACTAGCTATAACAAAGATTCTACAAAAACCTAACCAAACACACCAAAGCAGCTGTTGACCGTACAAGGGCACTATGTTGGCAGTGGCACTCCCATGTTTTTGATTCTATAAAGAGATGATGACTAATAGTGGACTGTGACACATAATCAAGGAACGCACAGAACAGAAACGTCCCCCTCTCTCCCTGTGTTTCCTGTTTGCTCATGAGATCACTCATACCTGACAACTTGACCTAACCTCATCACCTCTTACTCTAGTTAGACACCAGAGACTGAAAAAAAGGCTGTTGTTAGGCTACAGTTTGTGAATTTCCCTCTTATGAATGACAATTAGCTGTCTAGATAAATCTGCCACTATTATACCTCAGTATTGTCTGAGTTGTTGATTATTGCCTACTGCCCCTTTTTGAAATAAATGAATACAAATAAATAGTATTAATGAAAAGGTGAGCGCTAGCTACTAGCTCGAACTGTTAGTTCCCCACTTCTTCGTTGTATTTGCAGTGGAAGGAGGAAGTGACCATAGAAATAGAATGACTAAAATAGGCATCCCCGTTCTCTATGGAGGTGACCCGTCCCAAGCTTCCTCTCGCCTTTGTCCCGCTGTTTGTCCTGCATGAGTCCAGATTCTCTGAGTGAAAACTACAACTGTAGTCATCACGGATAACAGTTATTTATAGCATCTTGTCTTCCTTCCAGCTTGGGGGAGTAATAAGGAGGGAGCACTGGAGCACAGTCATCATGTAATGAGTGAGGTAGCTAATCCTCTCATCCACAGCTAACACACTCAACTGCTAATCACACACACAATCAGAGCACCATCATTAGACAGAGAATCAGGAAGAGGGAGCTTGCTATATACCTAAACACTACAACACTGAGCATGAAAGAGCCCCAGTCCTACTGAATGGTTATTTCTGGGCTGTCAGTAGTATGGCCAGCACTGTGTTGTGTATAGTCTTTGAAGCAGGCCGGAGAGGAGAGGAGCTGAGGCTGCTGTCTCTGGGAGGGCTCAGTAACACAAAGAGCCCCTTTAACCACAGATCAAGGCCCAGGCTGTACACTGGGCTGTCCACGCCTGCCTACCCTTTGTTTCTCAACGGGGCCTCTCTGGC
The DNA here is from genome assembly GCA_023634145.1 of Thymallus thymallus. Lineage (NCBI taxonomy): Eukaryota > Metazoa > Chordata > Actinopteri > Salmoniformes > Salmonidae > Thymallus > Thymallus thymallus. The sequence continues at coordinate 23,130,405 of CM042380.1, read as the reverse complement.
CACGGCTCAAGCCTGACTAAATGTGAATCATGGTATAAATATACCAAACATCCCCCTCGCAGATCAAGACACTCATTGTTTTATGGAACTCTGCTGTGACTTTGATTCGATAATCGCCCTTTTGGGGTCTTTGTTCATGTCATTTTTTTGTTCTGGAACATTAGACATTGTTTAGCTAAATTTGACTGAAGTCATTAGCTTTGGCTTAGCTTTGGATAAAAGGCTTAATATTCCTGTAACAGTTTCCATCAGATAGTATTGTTAGCATTTGCTACATGAGTCAAATATGTGAATGCAAGACTGTGCTGACCTGGCTGATACAATATTTACTCCCAGTGTTCTCCTACTGTTCATGGGTGTCTAGGAGTGGAGAAAATGTCCCAGTCAGGGATTTGGCCATCTGCGTTTATTTTCAACAGGAATTATAATGTTCGGTTGTATTGTTCTCGGTTTTCAATGTGTAGTGCTAATGCGTATCATAGCAACAAGTTTCACTGGCCTTTAAATAGTGTCCCTGCAGATGGCCTCTTCAGGGTTGTTCTCAGCAGTAGAACACAGCAGCAGTAGCATGTCTTTTTATGGCTGTAACAGCCATCCATAATGTCATCAGATCTCTGTACCAGACCCTGTTCTACACTCTACTCACACTTCACAACAAGCTGTTTAATCGCTGCTCCAGATTGTGGTGAATCATTAAAAAGATAATCCCATCAGAGGAGAAGACGAGAGCAGAGTTTAGCCATACTGGAGTAAACAGTCCTCAGTGATCAAGAGCTCCTCTCTCCTCCTGACTCACCAACCACCCTTCTCTGACCCAGAGGCCTACCGATAACCATTTAGGCCTGCACCCTCATGACCGGTTCTGCCAGTCACACCCTACCGATACGATAACGCCCTTCCCAGTCAGACACGTCCCACTACTAAGGTCTTTCTCTGACTCACCACACCAGTGAAAGGAAAAAACACAGGAGGGGAGGAGAGAGAAAAACAATAGATGTTGCAGGAGATTCCTCAGCGTGGGTGTGTCTGTCTTCCAACATCTGGGCCCACAGCTGGAAGGGTGAGTGCAGGGAGAGGCAGTGAATTATAAGCTTTCTTCATGGTCTTAGGCTCTCGTATTTAGAGAGAGGTCAGGCATTTATTGTTAATGCTGTACGTTGATACTCTGCTGGGAGTAGTGTGCGTGTGTATGGGATAGAGACAAATCTCTTTAAAATGTAATCTGGCCACAGTTTTAATTTAATGGATCCTGTGTATCCAGTTACTGGCCGTACTGAGTATGTATGTCAGTTACAGCCTTGCTCCCTGCCTCTCCCCTTAAAGCTTCACCTCCCCAGTGTAGTGTTGTTCCTCCTAAGACAAGGCCCCTTGTCACATTGTACACACACAGCATGGACATCTTTCTCATGGCTTGGGCCCCAACTGTCTGCTTTGCAGTGTACTGTTGGATGAATGTTTGACCTCCAGCCTTAAACACTTGACAGGAATGTGTGGTAGGGGGGTGGCTTTGGCTAAATGGGTCAGGCCCCCCCACACAATATAATGGTGGGCCGACTGTGGGAGTCTCAGTGGCAGACATTGAGTGGGAGGAGCAGCCCAATCCCTGCCTGCCTGCCTGCGGCAATTATGGACATGAATAACATCCACATTGAGCTGCCATGAAAATCAGGGTCAAGGGTTAACTGTGTGTTCGTTACAGAGATGTGGGGAGTTCAAGAGAACACATGCATACCTACACCCTGACAAAACTACCATACTGTACATACCCACACCCTGACAAAACTACCATACTGTACATACCCACACCCTGACAAAACTACCATACTGTACATACCCACACCCTGACAAAACTACCATACTGTACATACCCACACCCTGACAAAACTACCATACTGTACATACCCACACCCTGACAAAACTACCATACTGTACATACCCACACCCTGACAAAACTACCATACTGTACATACCCACACCCTGACAAAACTACCATACTGTACATACCCACACCCTGACAAAACTACCATACTGTACATACCCACACCCTGACAAAACTACCATACTGTACATACCCACACCCTGACAAAACTACCATACATATTTTTACATTCCCACACCCTGACAAAACTACCATACATATTTTTACATTCCCACAACCTGACAAAACTACCATACCGTACATACCCACACCCTGACAAAATGACCATACTGTACATACCCACACCCTGACAAAATGACCATACTGTACATACCCACACCCTGACAAAATGACCATACTGTACATACCCACACCCTGACAAAACTACCATACTGTACATACCCACACCCTGACAAAACTACCATACTGTACATACCCACACCCTGACAAAACTACCATACTGTACATACCCACACCCTGACAAAACTACCATACTGTACATACCCACACCCTGACAAAACTACCATACTGTACATACCCACACCCTGACAAAACTACCATACTGTACATACCCACACCCTGACAAAACTACCATACTGTACATACCCACACCCTGACAAAACTACCATACATATTTTTACATTCCCACACCCTGACAAAACTACCATACATATTTTTACATTCCCACAACCTGACAAAACTACCATACTGTACATACCCACACCCTGACAAAATGACCATACTGTACATACCCACACCCTGACAAAATGACCATACTGTACATACCCACAACCTGACAAAATGACCATACTGTACATACCCACACCCTGACAAAACTACCATACCGTACATACCCACACCCTGACAAAATGACCATACTGTACATACCCACACCCTGACAAAACTACCATACTGTACATACCCACACCCTGACAAAACTACCATACTGTACATACCCACACCCTGACAAAACTACCATACTGTACATACCCACACCCTGACAAAACTACCATACCGTACATTCCCACACCCTGACAAAACTACCATACCGTACATACCCACACCCTGACAGAACGACCATACAGTAGATACTACCATACTGTACATACCCACACCCTGACAAAACTACCATACTGTACATACCCACACCCTGACAAAACTACCATACTGTACATACCCACACCCTGACAAAACTACCATACTGTACACACCCACACCCTGACAAAACTACCATACATATTTTTACATTCCCACACCCTGACAAAACTACCATACATATTTTTACATTCCCACAACCTGACAAAACTACCATACCGTACATACCCACACCCTGACAAAATGACCATACTGTACATACCCACACCCTGACAAAACTACCATACTGTACATACCCACACCCTGACAAAATGACCATATTGTACATACCCACACCCTGACAAAACTACCATACTGTACATACCCACACCCTGACAAAACTACCATACTGTACATACCCACACCCTGACAAAACTACCATACTGTACATACCCACACCCTGACAAAACTACCATACATATTTTTACATACCCACACCCTGACAAAACTACCATACATATTTTTACATTCCCACACCCTGACAAAACTACCATACCGTACATACCCACACCCTGACAGAACGACCATACAGTAGATACCCACACCCTGACAAAACTACCATACTGTACATACCCACACCCTGACAAAACTACCATACTGTACATACCCACACCCTGACAAACCTACCATACTGTACATACCCACAACCTGACAAAACTACCATACTGTACATACCCACACCCTGACAAAACTACCATACTGTACATACCCACACCCTGACAAAACTACCATACTGTACATACCCACACCCTGACAAAACTACCATACTGTACATACCCACACCCTGACAAACCTACCATACTGTACATACCCACAACCTGACAAAACTACCATACTGTACATACCCACACCCTGACAAAACTACCATACTGTACATACCCACAACCTGACAAAACTACCCATGCCCTGAAAAAAACCCACACACCCACAACCCGAAAAACACTAGCCCTTCTCCTACCCACACCCTGATAACACTAAAACTGAGTCAAACAGGAATACTGAGGAAAAATAAATAATGTCCTGGTCATGTCAATACTGTAACTTCTTAGTCATATAATATTAGTAAGATATTCCCAGTCTGGCCATTCCAGACATGTTAGTGTGAAACAAGGGAGAGTCCCCATGATTCTTAGGCTATTCTGTGTCACTTATTTTGAACTCCATGGCTGTCTCCACCCTGCTTCTCAGCTCTCTTAAACCAACATCTCCATTTCTGGACACGGCACCAAATAGCTGGGACTAATATTTGTGCGGTCTCCACCACGTCCACTCCGCATTAGCCAGACAAAACATGAACTGTCTATAGGGGCAGGACTGTGGGGAGGGCAGAGGACAGTGTTAGTCCCAGAGAGGGAGAGAGCTGGCTGTTTGTGTGATGAACACACCACCAGTCTGTCTGGGTTCTGGTGTTTCCTTTGTAGTATTACTGTTAGATTAATCTACACTGGCAGGCAGCACTGAGATCCAGGTAGACCTTGCTCACCTAGGATGAACCTCAAAACGAACTCAAGATAGTCCCTTTTTATAGCAAACAAATGTTCACGTGCACTGATTGAATCTGTGTAGGCTGCCTACTCATGTGCAACATGCGTTTATAAGGTTTCCAGATTACACTTCACATTGGTACTCACAAAAGTGCAAGCGAGCAATTTCAGGTTCTGTTTTACCCCCAGTGATGCAGTAACATGGACATGTGGGAACCAACGGTGGCGAAGATGCTGTATGTGTATGTTCAATAACACTGCAGTGGTGACATCCCAGTGGTCTGTGGTGCAGTCAGTCATTCTTTGGGGTATAATGGTCTCTCTCCTCTCTCTGTCAGTCCGCTGGTTACCCAGTCAAGATCTGTGCTCTCCAGGCAGCCTCCGCCTCCTCTCCTCTCAGCATGAAACCCAGACCATCACAAGTGCTCTGCAAACAGAGAGCGCACATGATAGGCTTTTAAAACCATGACTGATTATCCAGCCACCCAGAGACACTCCGAGGTCTACCACAAGTTAAATCTCTCTCAGCCTTTAGAAGAAAATCTTTTTTACCCTGTCGCTGCGTACATTACCTCCTGTGGACTTTTACCCTGGTTCGGAATGCTCATTATCACAGTGTTAACTGCTTTTCCTCATTACCTTAATGATGATAGTGACACTTCTTCTCTCTCTCCCTCCCTGTCTTAGAGCGCAGCGATGGAGGAAACTGTAATATGGGAACAGCACACAGTGACCCTTCACAGGGTAAGTGTTTACCTCTCTCTCTCCTTCTCTCCCTATTCCTCTGTAGCCCTCTCTCCATCCATCCATCCATCCCTCTCTCTCAGTTCCGGGAAGACCAGCTGCAGGATCAGGAAGTGGGCTAATGGAACACACAATGGTTCCAGCATACAGATGTCAGGAAGCTGCGGCGAGGAAGAGAGAGCTATGTAGCGTCCTCTTCCTGTGTGTTTCTCTTCTCTTCCTGTTGGTAGCCAGCCCCATGGCGCTCCAGGATCACAGGGAATACTGTATGTTATGTAGATTATACATTAACTGTTAGTACCTAGGGCTAGGAATTGCCAGTGACCTCACAATATGATATTATCACGATACTTTGGTACCGGTACAATGTATTGCAATTCTCACGATTCTATATGTTTTGCGAATCGACACTGTGATTTTATTACTGTTTAGAATTAGAATTGTAGAATACACAAGGTGCAATTTAAAAAATTGGGCTGTGCATCAACAGTTTTTCTCTTATGTCAGTCACTGTGATGATCGTCCCATGTCCTCCATCACTTGATCTAAAGATATTATGAATAACCAGACACTGATTATTGAAGAGGGTTCTGTTCATTTCCTGTTTAGTGAATTGACTGGGCAAGTGGGGGTGCGTTCGAGCGCATAGTTAATGAATGGTACGGGCTTATCCTATGGGGACGACCATGTTCATATCCCCAAAGTATAGTTATTCATTAAGCATGGTTTAGCACAGTTATTGAGATGTGTGCTGGTATTTATTCAAGTTTGTTTATGATCTGAAGACGTTTAGCTTTGTAATTAATGTCTTTTGAATGTTAATTGATCAGTGTGTGAAATGCCTTGTTTTCATTGGTCAAATGCATCATGGGTAGAGTTATAAGAACCCTGTATTCTCATTGTTTAAGAGGCAGGACAGGAAACCGATCGGCATGCTGACGGTTACGGGCATATTTGAAGTCTGGGTTTTTCTTCAATAGAGCTCTACATATTTTGATTCATATTGTCTTTGATGAACGACCAGTTTTATTTTTGGGGGTAATTATCTGTATAAAATAGTCTATTTTCTCCACCTGCAAATGAAAAGCCTCACTCAGGGCTGCTGTTTCCTCCACGCTGTTAGAATCCTACTGCTGGGTCAACTTCACAGTCACTGACAGTTGTTCAATTAGCCATGTCAGCTAACAATTTTTAGATTGGTAAGTTAGTCTAGCTATTTAAACTTGTAGTAATCATGGCTGAATACTGACCGGGCACTCCGGAGGACTCCATTGATTTTGTTAGTCACTCCCATTTAGATATCATATTAACATGGAATAAGTAATGGCAAAATGTGTAGAATTGCAGGAAATAAACGTTAAAACTAAAAAAATTCTCTCAAGGGGGGCGGCAACTGAAATGTTTTGCCTGAGAGGTGAGGGGGGCCCCCCCGAACCAAATCTTGCATAGGGCCCCCAAAAGGGGGCATGTTTTCAGGAGCTTGGGTCCCAGGTTGAAATAGTTTAAGAGCCCCTCCACTAGAACTTTGGAAAGCAAAACAACTCTACTGTAACGAGTAGAATCACAACAGTGGTGAAGGCACAACCCTCTCCCATTACAACACCATATTATTATCCCGCTGACACTGATCTAGGCCTACCACTTACATTAGTTAACCCCATAATTGCACTGTAGTAAGCATGTAATTACGTTTTTGGGTGTTTACACCTTTCAATGACACACTCACAGGACTAGACTAGTGAAACCTCAGGTGACGTGAAGACATATTGTTGACTGGGATAATCTCATGGCTGTCTGGAGGGGTGCAATGTTTAATAACATTACACTGACCATAGTGGTTGGCCACACGGCACTAACAGATCTGGGACCAGGCTAGAGGCATGCAGTCAATGTGTGGTTGTCAGTGAGCCGATCCCCACCAGGGTTATTATTATGTGTCTCTCCTCTCAGTCTCCAGTCCTGAGTGTCTGAGTGGCATCCTGGTCTGGCCATCTGTCAGGAGATCAGGAGTCAGGACAGAGTCAGGCTGGCTGTGATAATGGAGGCTCCAGTCTGAGGTGACAGACTGACTAGAGAGGAGACCTGAGAGCAGATCAGATCACTGTGCCAGACACACACACACTGTCTCTCTCTCTCTGGAGACAACCATGGACATAACACACGCACTAATCCTATTGCTATAGCTAGGCTACATGAAGGGATGGTTTACAGCTTCTTCTATGTATCGAATCTGCTATACTAACTGAACTGAGGAAGTATGACCTATGTATTCTTCTACTGTGTACAGTTATGTTCATCAAGTGCATTCAGGCAAAACTCACAGACAGATGAAATGAAGAAAACATGTACTGTTGTCCCAGACCTCATGTCTCCAACTTCTGTTGTGCGTGATGTGTGCAGGCCCCAGGGTTTGGGTTCGGCATAGCCATCTCAGGCGGCCGGGACAATCCTCACTTCCAGAGTGGTGAGACCTCCATCGTCATCTCTGACGTCCTGAAGGGAGGCCCAGCAGAAGGACTCTTATCGTAAGTGCAAAAAAAACACTTTCAATGGAGATTTTCTGTGAGCATGATGTTTAGGCTTAATCTGCGTCCCGGTAACCAGCCCTATATGTTACCGCTATTGTCTTGGTTTGGGAGTGGTCGATGTAGATCCTGACCGTGATTGAACCTCCTTGTTTCTCTTGTCCTTCCAGGGAAAATGACCGTGTGGTAATGGTCAACGCAGTGTCCATGGACAACGTAGAGCATGCGTACGCAGTGCAGCAGCTTCGGAAGAGTGGAAAGAATGCAAAGATAGTGAGTTGTTGTTGTATTCCTGAGGGGAATGGACAACAGGATAACCTTAATGTTATGAGCCACCTTCCTCTTCTATGAATGCCAGCCTAGGGATTTAGACCCTTCTCACTTCATCTATGAATGCCAGCCTAGGGATTTAGACCCTTCTCACTTCATCTATGAATGCCAGCCTAGGGATTTAGACCCTTCTCACTTCATCTATGAATGCCAGCCTAGGGATTTAGACCCTTCTCACTTCATCTATGAATGCCACCCTAGGGATTTAGACCCTTCTCACTTCATCTATGAATGCCACCCTAGGGATTTAGGCATGTTTCTCACTTCATTGAGTTAATAAGAGGTCATTTGAGGTGGTTGAGAATTACATCATGTCCCTTTCTTTCCCCCACAGACGATCCGAAGGAAACGGAAGGTTCAGATCCCGGTGTCTCGCCCGGGGGACAGAGAGACTATGTCCGAGCACGAGGAAGAGGACACTGATGAAGACGATGGTTACGAGCAGCAAAGCGGCCGCAGCGGGCCCACCAGCGCCTACGGAGCGGCGAGCGGCGGCACGGCCACCAGGCGGACCAACGACCGTGAGCGTGAACGCAGCAACAGCAGCCGGCGGGAACACAGTGCCTCGCGAGAGAGGAGCATCTCGCCCCGCTCCGGTCGATCCCAAGGCTCCTCCACACCGTCCCGCCCTGCCAAAGTCACCCTTGTCAAGTCCCGCAAGAATGAAGGTGGGCAGAACCATGTCCAGCTTAAGTCTTCAGCATGAACAAATGTTTATTTTATTTTATTTAATTTAACCTTTTTTAGCTAGGCATGTCAGTTAAGAACATTTACAATGACGGCCTACCGGTGAACAGTGGGTTAACTGCCTTGTTCAGGGGCAGAATGACAGATTTTTACCTTGTCAGCTCTGAGATTCGATCCAGCAAGCATTCAGTTACTGGCCCACCACTCGGCTACCTGGCGCCCCAAATGCATTTAGCGGTTTTCTTTATTTTGCATTGTCAGTTTGATCTAATTTACCCTCAAGTCAGTCAGTAATGTCATGGCAGCCTAACGAAGGTGATCTGCCTCTCATCAGCTCTCTCCAAGGTCTTACTCAGATGAGCACAAAGTCAATGTCAACACCTCAACCCCCTCACTGCCCTCCCTGACAACGCTGGTGATTGGTTGGTGCTCAGGCAAAGTCTTGTGAATATATAGCCGCCATTAATAAAGAGAGAATGACCCGTCTGCACAAACTGAGCTGTCTTCTCAGCCAATCAGATAAGATCTCCAGATATCCTGTATGTCCTGTCTGGTTATCACACCTCTGAGGGAGATGAGCTTTAATGGCTGCCATGAAACATGGTCTCCTCCTCACTCACTACTCATTCACTCACTCTCACATACTGTTTTAATATGACACATCAAGTACTAGCAGCAAAATTGTATTTTTATATTCATCTTAACGACCCTGCTGTTTTTTTAAGGTGTGGTATTGCACAGTGCTCTAATATTGTTTTGTTGTTATTGTTGTTCAAAGTAGAGTATGGTCTGCGTTTGGCCAGCCACATCTTTGTGAAGGACATCTCCCCAGAGAGCCTGGCAGCACGGGACGGAAACATCCAGGAGGGAGACGTGGTGCTGAAGGTGAGAACCAGAGACATGATGGGGCTTGTCGTTAAAGACGATGACCTGGAGTGGGAAGGTCACTGGTTCAAATCCTGGGACCGACACTAAAAGAAACGGGGACTGAACTGAGATACAGAGCATAAATATACTAAGCATACCACTTCACATGAGGCAATATTTTGGGCATGCATTCACTAGTAAGCTAGTGTAAATATTGGAATGTTGCCAGGGCCTCACAAAGTGTTAGAGAGGGGAGGGATATGCAATACAATACATTTACACTAACTTCCTCAGCACAACACACCATTTCACTATGACATCTAACCATTCCACTGTTTGCCTCTGTTTATATGTGCCCTCTGAGAGACATGCCTGTAATGTGAGTTCAAAGTTAGTATGCTTCTCAGTCCCCAAGCAGGGCCAGGCATTCCATGCATTCCATCACTCTCTTTAGTTCCTGACTAGTCAGTCGCTGATGGGAAAGATTTAGCTTCATCACAAGAATGTACACACTGGATTCTGACGGTTCAAAAGAGAGTCCGTGTGTAGAACTCAAGTCTTACACATGTAGTAACTATGAAAGGGGGTACAAGAAAGAGGGATAACATGTTGTGGGATTTTAGCCTTCCCATATAAACATTTAAACAAGGAGTGGTGATTTCATTTTTATGCAATATTATATGATGGTATGTTCAGTCTCTCACTGCAAGTGACCATACGTAAAGCACTGTGCATGTGAAACATTTGCTAAAGCATATCATACATTTTTAAACATCATTATAGATCTTTTACTCCATGGTCAGGTATGGCGTTGGTGTATGTGTGCTATTGAGTCCAAAGTTAAACTGTACAATTATCAGAATGATAATTAAACAGCCTCTCCTCTTCTTCTCCCAGATTAACGGCACAGTGACAGAGAACCTGTCGTTAATAGATGCTAAGAAGCTGATCGAGAGGTCAAAAGGCAAGTTAAAGATGGTGGTGCAGAGAGACGATCGAGCCACGTTGCTCAACATCCCTGATATGGACGACAGCATTCCCTCTGGCAACAACTCAGACCGAGACGGTGAGATGTAGCTCTGTGCGTTCTCTAAAGGAGTCAACCAATCCCATGTTTAACAACCTCATATTAGCTCACAATATGACATGAAAAGGAAAACTTACTACTTAATCCTTTTTCTACTGATTTCTCTATTTTTTTTAAGTTTACTGGTTCAATCGCCATATAAAACACCACTTTGTTCTAACAGACATTTCAGAAATTCATTCACTGACATCAGACCATTCCACTCGATCCCATGATCGAGCACGGGGCAGTCGGTCCCGCTCCCCTACCCGGTCTGAGCCCTCAGACCCCTCCCGACACTCACCACGGCAGATCAGCAATGGCAGGTAAGGAAAACACACAAACGCTACACACACACACACACACACACACACACACACACATATATATTATATAATCGTAATGGGACACACAGCTGTCATACAAATCACGGACACCCACAGCGCTGCAACTCAAGCCTCATACATCATGTTAAAACCCATAAGTGGTTAGTTAGTGTTAATCACCAGCACTTCTAGAGGGTTGTGTATAAACCAATTGATAATGAAGACACAGGATGAATAGAACAGAAAGATGTGCCTCTATAAGCCCAGCAGTCCTATAATGACCTTCTGTAGGGGTCAGAGGTCACAGAGAGCCAGAGGAGAGGATATATGCTTTTCCACATCGATGTCCCATCCCCTGCCTCCCTATAGCTCACCATATAGTCTCCCTATATACAGTGTCCATAATAACTCATCACAACCTAAAGAAAACCCCTACCACCAGCCTGAAATGGGCTGGAGCATCAGTCAGTACAATGATAACTATATATTTGATAAACTGTCTAAATATTAACATGTGCCTAATTTCTTCAATTTTCCCAATCATTTGAATGTCTTGTGTTTCTTTCCTCTGTTGCACAATTTTTTCTTCCCCTCTCCTAAGTTGGAGGCTAAAGTAAGTTTGCGTGGAAAGCAGTGGAGAGATGCAGTAACCGGCTTTGACAGACATGTAGTAGTGGCGACTGGCTTGCCTGCATAGCTGCCTGCGTAGCTGACTAAGTAGATAGTCGCTAGACAGAGAAGTCGACCAGTAGAAGAGGTGCCTTGACAGAGCGAGGCTTGACAGTTCCTCTCAGATTGGACAGGGGGCTTAGCACTGTTAGCCGGGCTGACTGTATGTAGTGTGTTGACGCCAGAGGGGCTGAAGGGAAGGATAGAGCTGTGGAAGGAAAGGCTGCTGCTGGTTTCTGATCACACGGCCTGCCTGCTGTATCACAACAATTAACCAGGATGAGGATGGATTGCCCAGATGGACCTTGTGTGTCTCTCTCTCTCTCTGGCAGAAGGCTCCGAGCCCTGGAGGAGAGGCTCTGTAGAAAGAAAGCCCTGGATTCAAAACGAAACACAACAGAGCTCAATTCAAGTGTTCTACTTCCAAACTCTACCATTTCCTCTATGCCCTTTCCTGGTGTGGCTATTTATGTTGCAGAGCGCATGTATGGAAGGTCAGATACCTGAAAATGCCCTATTCATTTGAGATTCTGCAAGCATTGGAGCTGTCTGTTCTTTTTGAATCACAGTGATGAACAGTCCTATTTATTTGACAGAGATTTCACATAGATTTAGCATCCCATAGCCCCCTGTAGTTGCTGAGCACTCTGTGTTTGTACCTTGTCTTTAGCTCCCTCCTCAGTGCTGCTTTACTGTAGTGTGTCTGTTGTAGACATCCTGATATGATGGCATTAATGCATATAAGCAGCTGTACCATTGATCTGAAATTGAAAAACTGACAGCCGGTTGGTTGGTACTTGGTAGAGGCACTGGTCTCTCCTCTCTTCTCTGGGTCTAAACCCCAAGCCCTGTCAGCCCATATGGAATCAGATGAATGGCAATCAACAACTCCGTGGAAAACGTAATACCAACCGGAGGAGGCAATGGAGAAAATTGTGTAATGGCATTTGTCAGTTCTTCATCACAGGCTGGGGGTTTTAAGGCTAGATAGATATCTGGAGGGACCAATTGTTAGTGATTTACAGCTGCCTGTTTGTCACCAAGCCACTCAAGTAACCAGCTGCCGTAAATCAGCCCCAATGTAACTGTCAACAACACTGTGGAATAACAATTCTTGTCTCAATGCAGGAACGCAGGGACATTCTTACACAAAATACTCCCGCTGTAAGTGTCACAATGTCACAACTACCCTGCCAGTAGTTGTTGAGACCATCCTAGCGTTTAGGCTAGGACTTAGTTTAGTGCTATTGATCTACCTCAGTTTTTCTGTCTTGTTTTTCCCACAGTTAGCCTTTAGGTTTGTCATATTGAATTGGTGTTGCTTGTCTTTGTGTACGTACACAGTGAGTAACATAATAAACGTTGTATTCCTGAACCTTGTGATTTGTATTGATGAGCCTTGAGAACTTTTTGTTTTAATTTTGGTAGTCTAGTTCTGAGCCTTACTCGGTTCGCGCTTTCTGAATGTCAGGCAAGAGGGACCCGAATTTTGGTGTATGGCAGGGACAGGGATTGGCTATAATCAGACCAGTATGTATTAGCTATGCACCATGCAGCAGTCATCACAGTATGTATTCGCTATGCAGGAGGCCAGGCAGGAATTTGACACACTTCCCACAGAGATTCGCCCCAGTATCAGATGGTTCACATAGTTGAGGTTTTCTCTATAGTTCAATGCATTTTTCAGGTCGTCATTGTAATCAAGACTTGACTAATTGACTTGCCTGTATCAATAAAGTTGAAATAAAACTTCTTTGCAGAGAATTCTATTGAGCTTTTTTAAGAAATGTTTTATTATTATTATTAATTTTTTCTCCCCAATTTCGTCATATCCAATTGGTGATTATAGTCTTGTCCAATCGCTACAACCCCCGTACGGACTCAGGAGAGGCGAAGGTCGAGAGCCGTGCGTCCTCCGAAACACAACCGACCAAGCCGCACTGCTTCTTGACACAATGAATGCTTAACCCGGAAGCCAGCCGCACCAATGTGTCGGAGGAACCACCGTAAATGGTTGGGACGATGGGACAAGGACAACCCGGCCGGCCAAACCCTCCCCTAACCCGGACGACGCTGGGCCAATTGTGCGTCGCCTCATGGCCTTAGACCACTGCACAACTCGGGAGGCCCTCTATTGAGGTTTTGAAGTAATTCATGTTCAGCAGGCTGAACTGTGACATAGTGTTCTAGTTAGCCTCCTGCATTTGGTTTTGTAAGGGATTTTCCTCAATTAACATTTTAGATGGATGTTTTGACAGTGGTCTGTGGGAAAATAAAAGTATCCCTCTTTGCATGATGCAAAACACATTTTATCACACCAAGATTATTGTGTTGCTGTGTCCATTTATACAGTGTAACCTTATATTGATGCCACAGGAGGAAATCCGAAAGATTGCCTTTGGTCCTTGTGTACTGTTGTGTTTAGAAAAAGAGAGCAGAGAGAAAGGGAGGGAGGCAAGGTGAAAGGACAGCAGCACGTAGGGATTGATGTTTAGATGATGTGTTGCCTCTTAACACCATTCAGCCCAGGACTGGGCAGGGAAGGCACAGGAGATTTAGGACAGGGACAGGGGTCACTGCCAGGACAGTCAAACAGGCCCTCTGACTGACTGACGGACAAATAGACAGATAGACAGGCGATTACAGCCTTGTTGAAATTCATCCCTTGCAACGCAGGCTGCCCTGCATGTACCGCAGACCCTTTTAATATTTCTTCAATATCTCTACAGTCCCCAATGCATTCTGAAATATAAACACATTATCAGGAATTCCACTGTTGAATGATTGTAATGGGAGTTGTTTGAGTGTTTTAATTTTGTTCTCACAAAGACAGGAAATAGACTATTAGGAAAGTCAAGGGTCTACTGTAGGTCACTAGTTCACTTTTCGAGCTAACAGGTTTTGGTTTTGCTGTTGTTTGAGTCTGATTTTGTCTTTGGGAAGTCAGTGCATGTTATCCTGTTAAGATCCTGTGTGAGGGAGTGAGTGTTGGGTGTAAGATGGTGGCACAGTCAGGCTGTAGTGTAGCCTACCGCTACATTCCTCCTGTGTAAAAAGCTGCTGGATGCTGGCTGGAGTGCTGTGCCAGCTTCGGGGTCATGTGACCAGACTGGAATTCGCCCATTGTTCTAAGAAGCAGCCGAATAGAGCTGTAGAGCTGCTGGGGCTGCAGAGACGGACCAGAGAGCGTTCCTCCTCCCTTGTTTCCTCCCCCTCCATAAAGCACAGCATTCACACATCTGATCTGAACACTCAGTGCCTGGCTGCCATGAGCTGGAACTGGGACTGGCTCTGGCAGGGATACAGCACTGTTGCTGTGGTTTGGTTAGAATGTTGAGAATGGAAATTGAATGAATCATTAGTAATGCACACAACTCACAATGAAAACATTTTAGTAAAATGTATGACTGATGAGTGTTTCTGGTCTCTGTGTGGTTGTCGGTGGTACTGTAGGGTCGAGAGGAGAGCCTCTAGACCACACAGCTACTCTGCTGCTGATGCAGTCAATGTAGAGGTGAAACCGAGGCCAGCAGAGAATAGGTCTGACCCTATAAACGTGTAGTTCAAATAGTAGAGTAGAGACACAGACAGCCTTCCTCCTTTTAACTGCTTATTGTTTTTGGCCATTCTTTACTGTTCCTAATGCCTTATCACTCATTCCAAGCTGTGATGTCAGTACCATGGCGCTCTCATAACAACACACACAGACTCAGGGTTCATCCATCCACCTTTCTATTCCCTCTTCACAATTGCTACCATTCTTCCTCTCACAGTGTAGGCCTACAAAGGAAATAATGAACAAACCCAAAATAAATAATCAACTGTTTCTTTTTCTAGCCACAGAAGTCGAGATGAGGAGAGGATTTCCAAGCCCGGGGTGATGTCGACTCCTGTTAAAGTGTCCCAGGAGGCCCTAGTCCAGGCCATCAGTGACCAGCCACTGGCCCGAGAGGACAAACTGCCCCCGCTGCCAGGTCAGTCAGGGCCCCTCTGCCTCCACAGCAAAACCTGCCTGTCTAACTGCCTGGACCTCCTCTGTACTGTGCCTGTCTCTCTCTGCTTCCCCCTCTCCTGCTCCACCCTCACCTCCACCCTGGATTGGAATGCCCTCTGTACTCCTGTCCCACATATCAGAAAAGAGTACTCTAGTCCATTCCTCTAGTGCAGCCTTTCTTGAAGTATGGGTCGCGACCCAAAGTCTGTCACGGACATGTTAATGGTGGGTCGTGACATCTCAGAGTACAAAAAAATAATATATATATATAAATTATATATATTTTTTTAGGAACTCAGTTGGGATCTCAACTTCCTGTTGAGAGAATAGTAGAATTCACAAGGTGCAAGTTCAACATTTGGTTGTTATTATTCTCTAGTCATGTCAGTCACTCAATTAGCCCATGTCCGCTAACATTTTATTTGTTATTACTAAGTTAGTATAGCCGTCGGACTGACAGATGGTGAAGCGTGATTCATCATGCCAGAGAACGTGTTTCCACTGCTCCAGAGTCATTGGCATTGTGCATGGTGATCTTTGGCTTGTGTGCGGCTGCTCAGCCATGGAAACCTATTTCACAAAGCTCCCGACAAACAGTTATTGCGCTGACGTTGCTTCCAGAGGCAGTTTGGAACTCAGTAGTGAGTATTGCAACCGAGGACAGACGTTTTTACACACTACGCGCTTCAGCACTCACCGGTCCTATTCGGTGAGCTTTTGTGGCCTACTTTTATTTAACCTTTATTTAACTAGGCAAGTCAGTTAAGAACAAATTCTTATTTACAATGACGGCCTACTTATAGGGTCAGCTCCTGGAGCAAATTAGGGTTAAGTGCCTTGCTCAAGGACACAGGTTTTTCACCTTGTCGGCTCGGGTATTCGAACCAGCGACCTTTCAGTTACTGGCCAAACGCTCTAACCACTAGGCTACCTGCCGCCTCAACAACGCGACTGAGGCGTTGTTGCTCCTAGACGTTTCCACTTCACAATAACTGCACTTAAAGACGGTGCCACGTTGAAAGGCCATTCTACTTCCAATGTTTGTGTATAGAGATTGCATGGCTGTGTGCTCTGTATTATACACCTGTCGGCAACGGGTTGGTGTCCACATACTTTTCTATATATAGTGTATTTTGCCCGCGAGGGGGCATGTTTTCATGAGCTTGGGTCCAATGCTCTAGTGTTATGTAATGTTGGCCTATCCCTTAGCTTTTTAACCCTAACTCCGATATGGTCATAACCACTACATTCACATCCCTCTACCATGTCAGTGTGTTTACATGTGTGTGTGTGATCATACTATCAGTATGTGACAATTGTGTGTGTGTTGGTCCTGTAGAACCAAAGCCAGTGTATGCCCAGCCTGGCCAGCCTGATGTGGACCTGCCAGTCAGCCCCTCTGACGCCCCAGTGCCCAGCGCTGGCCATGATGATAGCATCCTCAGGTAACCCTCAGTCCTCCTGTTAAAGCCATGCTAGTATTACCATTTATGGTAGTACCATGTTTTTTACTGAATTGTAATAGCTCCCTATAGAACAGTAGTGTCTAAACGTCTGTTTGTGTATGATGCACACTCGCCACGCAGGCCAAGTATGAAGCTGGTGAAGTTTAAGAAGGGGGAGAGCGTTGGCCTGAGGCTGGCTGGAGGGAACGACGTGGGCATCTTTGTAGCTGGAGTCCTGGAGGACAGCCCAGCTGCCAAGGAAGGTCTGGAGGAAGGAGACCAGATACTCAGGGTAAGAAATCCATCTCGTACAGTAGAATCTGCTTTACACGTTTAATTATTATTAGTTGGGTATGTTTCATCATTTAATTATCACATTTTGTCAAAAGTCCATTGTAAAGTTTTCTCTTTTGAAAGTGCACAGGAAGTGTTGTTTAATGTGTTATTTTCCACAGTAGATATGGTTAAAGGGTATGTTATGTACTTTACTAGCTGGAGAACATCTGCTGTGGAAACATCCACTCTTAGTTGGAAACACTTTGTGAAACTATGTGACGCACTAGCCTTGTGTTACTGTGTGATCACTGGTCATAGTGATGTTAGATAGAAAATGGTAATTACAGTGAATCAGTCTGAGGTCAACGCCTGGCTCTTCTCTTCTCGGTCTTTCTTTTCTTTGTTTACTCTGAACCACACAATAGAGGTCATTGTTGGTGTTCTCAGGCCCTGTCGGAAGGATTGGACTCATTGTTGATGGAAGTCCCCTCTGATATCAGAGTTAGATTCATTTAATCATGTTTATCACTAGCCACACATTTTAATGAAACACATCATGCTTTGTGTTCCTCCCACACCACAGTAAGGGTCATGATGGTATGTGAGGAGGACTAACTCCTCCTCCCTGCTAGCCTCCCTCCCTGCTAGCCTCCCTCCCTGCTAGCCTCCCTCCCTGCTAGCCTCCCTCCCTGCTAGCCTCCCTCCCTGCTGTACAAACACATATGTAGAGTCTGCGTTATTCCCTAGGAGTGGGCTTCCAGGATTATGTCCCAAATGGCACCCTATTCACTATATAGTGCACTACTTTTTGACTTTTTCACTATGTAGGGAGAAGTAGTGCACTATAGATAATAGGGTGCCATTTCAGACACGGCCCAGGATGTTGTTTTCCACCCCTGGGCAATGAGCCTGTGAGTGTTTCCTGGCCTTCACAGTGTGACTAGTTGAGATAAAGACTTGAAGTCTCCTTTCTGAGGAGGATCAAGGTTGTTCTCTCTATGATTCCCCATGTGTTCCTGGTTCAAACGCTGGCTCTGCAGCAGGGTCAGTAAACGTGATATTGTGCTGGGGACCGCAAGGGTTGAGGTGGGGGAAGTAGACTGGCCTGAACCCTGGAGAGATGAAAGTCTCTGTTCTTCTCTCTCCCTCCTCTCTGTAGGTAAACAACGTAGACTTTGCTAACATAATCCGAGAGGAGGCTGTGCTGTTCCTCCTAGACCTTCCCAGGGGTGAAGAGGTCACCATTCTGGCCCAGAAGAAAAAGGATGGTGAGTAACGAGGGAAAAACAGATGTTCGATGAATGCACGTTAGGATCTTGACAGGGGCTGAGAGTGTATAGATTTGAGTTTGTAAAGAAACACACATTTTAAGTTAACCTGGTTACATGTACATGTAAACGTTACACACGCTTTCTATTGTATAGCTGAACATTTCTCCTTACTCTATTTATTTTTCTACCATTTTCCCTCAATTCCAGTATACCGGCGGATAGTGGAGTCGGATGTAGGCGACTCGTTCTACATCCGGACCCACTTTGAGTATGAGAAGGAGTCTCCGTACGGCCTGAGCTTCAACAAGGGAGAGGTGTTCCGTGTAGTGGACACCCTCTACAACGGCAAGCTGGGCTCCTGGCTCGCCATACGCATTGGCAAGAACCACCAGGAGGTGGAGAGAGGCATCATTCCCAACAAGAACAGGTAGAATACAGTAGAGAGACATCCCCAACAAGAACAGGTAGAATACAGTAGAGGCATCATCCCCAACAAGAACAGGTAGAATACAGTAGAGGCATCATCCCCAACAAGAACAGGTAGAATACAGTAGAGCGGCATCATCCCCAACAAGAACAGGTAGAATACAGTAGAGAGACATCCCCAACAAGAACAGGTAGAATACAGTAGAGGCATCATCCCCAACAAGAACAGGTAGAATACAGTAGAGAGACATCATCCCCAACAAGAACAGGTAGAATACAGTAGAGCGGCATCATCCCCAACAAGAACAGGTAGAATACAGTAGAGAGGCATCATCCCCAACAAGAACAGGTAGAATACAGTAGAGAGGCATCATCCCCAACAAGAACAGGTAGAATACAGTAGCCCCAACAAGAACAGGTAGAGTTCAGCAGAGCTTACTCTGGGTGGAGAGGGTGGGATTGGGGGGGTTCGTCAGCATTAGTCAAAAAAGACACCAGCAGCCTTCCTGTCGGTGTAGATATGGTAAACAACAACACTAACATAAGATGATGAACTAGGCTGTGTAAGTAGGACACATTAACATCACCCCTAGTCTAAAATACAAGAGTGAGAAGGCATTTGCACTATGAGTCCTGTGAGGGTAGGAGATGATCTATTCATAATGAAACAGCAGACTGACAGTGTCCCTCTTGGTGTCTAGGCCTTCCCTGACCTAACGCCCCTGGCTATGTTTAGAGAGGGAAAGAGATTCCACACCATGGTGCAGACAGGGGAACCTTACAGAGCTCCCAACATACCAGCGTGACATATTTATCACATGCCTATGTTAACGTAACCATTATACATGGTGCCCCGCAGCTACTCTGCCACGTTGTGTCCCTGGCCATGCCTGTGTCCTCTTCAGTCAAATGTTTACTGAATTCTAGATTCTATGAAGGTATAGAATTATTTCAGAATATAATAGAGATAAGTTGTATAGAATAACAGGGCTTCCATTGAAATCCAATCATTGAACCTGTTGCATGACACCTCTCTGTTCCCCCTCCCACAGGGCCGAGCAGTTGTCCAGTGTGCAGTACACCCTCCCCAAAACGGCAGGGGGCGACAGGGCGGACTTCTGGAGGTTCCGTGGTCTGCGGACCTCCAAGAGGAACCTGAGGAAGAGCAGAGAGGACCTGTCTGCCCAGCCGGTCCAGACCAAGTTCCCTGCCTATGAGAGGGTGGTGCTGAGAGAGGGTAGGTGGTATCCAGAGCAGGGTCCATAGATACGTCACAATACCTAAACTAGCTTACCACTGAGAATGCTTTCCCAGTAAATTGCTTCATTGTAAAAGGTATGCTAGTGTGGAAATTGGAATGCAGCCATGTGTTTGTTGACTACAAATTCGGCCTTGAAGAGGCATTGATACTGTCAAATATGGTGTTGTTTTGTGTCTTCTGTTATCCAGCTGGGTTCCTGAGGCCTGTGGTGATCTTTGGGTCCATCGCTGACGTGGCAAGAGAGAAGCTGGCCAGAGAGGAGCCGGACCTGTTTGAGCTGGCCAGTGAGTAGCCTTTAGCTAGCCATTAGTAGCCATCTCACTGTCTGTCTCAGCCATGTCACACACAGCTGGAGTAACACAGTACTTAGAGCTGCTCTGTGTTAGAGACTATAGGGCCCCCTCATCTGCCTACTCCAAGTCCACTTGAGGGAATAGCTAGCTCCTTTAGCTTGTAGTGTTCATTCTAACACCCTCAACAGTATTGAATTAAAATTTTCCTAAGTGCACTACTCCCAATTCCACATGTAAAGTGATTCCAGCCCTGGGCGTATTTTGCGTAACCTATATCTCTGTAAACCTTGTATTTTTTTTTCAGAAACACAGCAACATGAAGGAGTGGAAAGTATGTCATTAAGTGCATCAACTTGTTTTTATCAGTGCTAGTTCATGCTAGTTAGTTAGGTGGTAGCCTACCCTCTGTTCTGTAGATGTGTTTTCTGTAGTTGGTAATGTATGGCCTGATTCAGCCTGTATGGAGGTTGTGCAATGACTGAATGTAGCTAGCAAGAGAGCATGTACACATGGCACAGTCAATATCCTATAGAAAATAATCTGCATACATAACAGTACTAGTCTTCATTATTCATTCCCAAGCCCCTAATGTCTGTGTGTGGATAACACCATAATCTGTATTTAAAATGTAAACTTTTACATTTGATTGGAGAAGATGCCTTATGCCATTGGTGTGTTTATGACTGAAATTGTAAGAGCTAGTGATGTTAGCACTCTGCTTTCTAAATACTGATTTAGAATGCTGCTTTTGTAGGGTTGGTGAAAGATAAGAGGCAATTTCTGCACCAGATCCTGTGATAATAGGGTTGAGATCTGAGTAGTGAAACTGCATCCAGGTCAGCTGGCCTCTCTAAGGGGCATTACCTTATGGTGTCAGATAGAGAGATAAGACCAGGCTGGCCATGTTTACATAATGAACCTTTTAGAACATTCCTGCTTAACTCCCCTGACGTGTATAGCCATTTTAAATTAGAATCATAAATCTATTTGAAATTATTCCTTATCTTCTTGAATGTGCATTATCCCACTTCAATGCTTTTCACACGTAACACATTTCCTGCATTGCGGATTATACTGTACTGTAATGTCTGTAGTTGCACGTGCACATTCATAATGACACTACCTCTGTTTTATGTTTTGAAATGTGCTTAAGGCATATTGCATGCATTGGGGTGAAGGTAAATGAGCTGAGATGTATAGTGAGCTCTGCAGTAATATGACACAGTAACACTGTCCCTTCTCCCCTCTGCAGAGAGTGAGCCCAAAGACGCAGGAAAAGACCAGCGCAGCTCCGGGATCATTCGCCTCCACACCATTAAACAGATCATTGACCGGGTGAGTGAGACTACTTACTACACGGAGACGCATGCACACACACATGCATATACACGCATGCACCCTGACAGAAACCCTCACAGACAGATCCCCTCTTAAAGCACATACAGTACACGCACATGCATAGATACAGACTCATGCATGGCTCACTACTGCTCTCTGGTGTTCATGGAATTATGAACGTTTTTATTTGACCAATATAGTCTAAAACAGCAATCTGAGCAAACCTTTTAGTGTTAGTATTTAGATCAAATATTAATTATGATTTTTTGGTGGGGGGGATGTCCTTAGGACAGGCATGCTGTGCTGGACATCACCCCCAACGCGGTGGACCGTCTGAACTACGCCCAGTGGTACCCCATTGTGGTGTTCCTCAACCCAGACAGCAAGCAGGGTGTCAAGACCATGAGAACCAGGCTGTGCCCCGAGTCCAGGAAGTCAGCCAGGAAACTCTACGAGAGAGCCCTCAAACTGAGGAAGAACAACCACCACCTCTTCACCAGTGAGTTTCTATGGGAGGGAGGGGAAGAGAGAAATATTGAGAAGGAGTGGAAATAAAAATGTCTCAGAGAGAGAGATGGAGTTGTCAGGAGTGAGAGAGACTAGGGCTGTGTGCTGTACTATAGTGCTTACCAGGGGCGCAACTTTGGTTTTAATCCAATTAGATAAACACTGTGGGGGGGGGGGGGGGGGGTGTCATTACCCATTCCCTGCCCCGTACAAAATGGGAGGCATCTCCTCATTTTTTTACCATCTGCTAGCAATAAAGAGAGAGACCCCAGGAGAGCAGAGAGCACACATCCAGCCTCTCCTCTCTCCTCCACGTTGTGTTACTCCCTTATTCCACATGGATCTATAGATGAAGCACACTGCCTGGTATTTTTAGAACAAACCTGGAGAGAGTGTGAGAACAACAGAGAAAAGTGTCACCTGTGGTATTTGTGTAATGTCAAGCAGATTGACACCTACCAGGCAGCGCTATTGACCTTGAGTATTGTTGAACTCATGGCAGCTCATAGTTACAACAGTGGTAATAGAATGCTTACACACCGCAACAACCGGTGCTGAGCCGAGACAAGACAGGCTTTTAGCTAACAGCTTTGGGATGATACAAGCAGTCATACTAGAAATAAGCTTGTCCCCTCGTGTAGAATAATAATTAATCATCAATATCTGAATCTATGATAGTTTTGCTACTTGTAGGCTCCTGTCTGTAATTTGTCTCAATATACCCTGAGTATACCAAACAAATATACCAAACAAATATCCCTCTAGGACATAATCCGTCAGTATTGTGAAATAATGTTAAGGTAAGTTTGTAATGGAGAATGCTGATCCCAGAGCAGCACTTCCTTTCCTTCGATCCTATCAGTATCGACACGTGCTCCAACGGCGCGACAAGCGACCGTTCTCTCTGCGTGTTGTTTTCAAAGATCCATTGCTATCGGGAAACCGGGCTCTGATTATAGGTTATAAGAATTGTGTTTTTGGTTGTCTGTGTTCATTTGAGAGGTGCTTTGTCTTGGCTCTTTCTCTTCCCAAGCCACCATTAACATGAACAATATGAATGACGGGTGGTATGGTGCACTGAAGGAGACCGTTCAACAGCAGCAGAACCAGCTGGTGTGGGTTTCAGAGGGCAAGGTAGGACACTCAGCACTGAGACTAACATCATCAAACACTAACCAATACATTTCACGTTAATGAAAATGTTGTAATCAAAATAAATGTCGGACAATTTATTTTGTGCATTAATTACCTTAACTCTCTCTCTCTTGTCCCTGTCCCTCCCTCTCTCCCCTGCTCTCCTCCTGTCGTGTCTCCCCTGCTCTCCTCCTGTCCCTCCCTCTCTCCCCTGCTCTCCTCCTGTCCTGTCTCCCCAGGCGGACGGTGCTCCAGATGATGACCTGGATCTACATGATGACCGCCTGTCGTACCTGTCGGCTCCGGGCAGTGAGTACTCCATGTACAGCACAGACAGCCGCCACACCTCCGACTACGAGGACACGGACACAGAGGGAGGGGCCTACACCGACCAGGAACTAGACGAGACGCTGAACGACGAGGTGGGCCTACCCACCGAGCCCGCCATCACCCGCTCCTCGGAGCCCGTCCGAGAGGACCTGCCAGTCATCCAGGAGCCCCTGGGGTACAGCGGGTACCAGCACACAGTGCAGCCCAACCCCCTGAACCGGATCGACCCAGCCGGGTTCAAGGCACCAGTGGCCCAGCAGGTACCGTTTATGAGAGCCGTGCATCTGCCCTGTTGTCTCGAATCCGTGGTGTGCGTGAGGAAGGTGTTCTGGCGCCGCTATTGAAGCAGTGTTTTAAAACAGTATTATCTACTATCACAAAATAAAACAAAGAAAAACTCAAAAGATGGAAAGAAAATTTGTTGCCACTTCAGTATTTATTCACTATCGTTGTTTGTGTGCTTTTTTATTTTTAAAGAAAAAAAAGAGAAAAAAGCCAGAATAAGCTTGAGTGTTATAATCAGTATTCACAACCTGTGTTAGTGTGACTGTTGTTGATGTCTATGTTCTCACTGAGGAGAAGGACGTTTTGTGTCTCAAGTGTCTGTATCGGTGCCCACCTATGTGCTCTTCCTAGTTGTTTCACTTGTGATTCGGACTGATACCGTGATACCAGAAAGTATTATGTGCATGTTGGAAATGTCAGTGTTAACCACGTATTGCTGTAAATGTATTTATCTGGGTCGATTCGGCCGTTATGATATCCACAAAAAGTTTGTCTTGTGATGTGTAAAAAAAAAAAAAAAAATTATAATAAGAGAAAAAGAAAGAAAACATTGTACTGTAATCTAGAATTAAAATCTAATCAGACTACATTAACAACAGAAACTTTGTCCTGTTGCAAATTCTTACATGGCAGATTGATCATCTAAAGCCATCAGTTGAATTTGGTCCGAGGATGGTGAGTTACTGAGTCAGTCGGTGAAGGAGGTACAGAGCAGAGGGGCTGTATTACTCTGTAACGTTAACATTAGTGAGGGTGGATCTCCCTCCTGCAGTAGCACCGTGTATTAAACGTTTCTGAACCACTTCACAGAATGAGAAAGCAGAGGCTGTTCCGGCCACCATGCCTATCCTCTCCCAGCAGCCTGTGCAGCCTGAGTTACTGGCTGAGACAGAGGCAGCGGCCCCTGCTGTCGACAACACTGTAAATGGTGTAGCGGGTTTGAGCCATGGTTTGAGCCTTGGCCCTATCGCTGCTCCCCAGAGCGAACCCAGCCCAGGCCCTGGCCCCAAGGCTTACTCGCTTAGGATGCCCACCTCTGATCTAGCTCAGCCCCTGGCCCCAACACTCGAACCCGAACTCCTACAATCCGGACCGCCCAGTTCAGAACCACAGGTACCCATCGCCTGGACGTGGCCTGGCCCGGCAGACCCCGCTGTCGGTCCGCTGTCTGCCTGTGTACCGCCCGCCACGCTTTCCTTTCACTCTTGCATGCCTGCCCGCTGTCCACTGTGTGCTTCTGAGAGAGAGCGAGAGAGAGAGAGAGACTGTGTGTGTCTGAGCACTCGTAAACAACAGTGGGCTTCTTGGAGGAGAGTAGACTGATTGCTGCATTGGTGGTACCTATATAGAGAAGAGCAGCGAAGAACCTAAGGCTCTCACTGTTGCTTACCCTCTTTGCATGGCTACAACATGTTTCAGTTGGTTTCTCTTTTATGTTTAAACATAGCAGTAGAACTGATAGTATTGGTTGATGCAGACTGAATGGACCATTTAATTATATAGATTTATTTGGCAACATTCTCTTAAAGTCATCAATCAGTATTTTTGATATTTTATTGCCTGAATTTGAAATGTAGCCATTCAGCTCCAACTGTGGAGTATACCTTTTATGGATTTTAAACATCCCATGAAGTTAAAGTAAATAATGACTTTCTAAACTCAGAAAAGTTATGTTGTTCAATGGTTACTTTTCAAATGCCATGGTTTAAAAAAAAAAATATATATGGTTTACATTGTACAAAAAGCTTTGCTTGTAAAGTTAAAGTAAAATTTAATTTGGCTTGTAATCTTATCAAGATATTGTTTTTATTTGGTTTTGTATCAACTTTGTTAGTTTTGTTTTTGGGTTGCTGTTAAAACTAAAGTGATATGTTGTGTATATATATTGATATATATTGAGAGCTGCTGTGTGTATTGGCTGCTCTGATCTGACATTCAGACCTGCATTCTGTTTGACCTGACCTTTAACCCCTACCTCTGAGAGTCTCTATTTCAGGTCTACCTGCTTCCTCTCTCTGCTTTCTTCTTCAGCCATTATTAATCTTCTGTTTTAATATTCTACTATGTCTTCTGTTACTTGATTCTTATTTATTTATTGGATGTGTGCTACTGGTTGCTCTTGTCCCATTACTCATCATACGTTTCTTCCATTGTTTATTTCCTCAGAGGTACAAGAAGGATCCCTATCTGGAGGAGCCAGTCAGAGTGAACCATGGTGGTGTAAAGCCGTCTCCGGCGGTGGGGCCGCCCATGACATACGAGCCCCAGCCTCCGTACCAGGACGAACACTCATACAGAGATTACGATCACCCGCCCAGCCGCTACGACGGGGGCGGCTACCTGGAACCAAAGTATCGTAACTTCGACTCTCAACTGCACTACGAGAAAAGTGTGCCTCACTACGATGAGCAGTGGCCTCCCTACAACCAGCAGACCTCTGGCCCACCACCCCACCAGCAACAGCACCCCCCTGGGCCTGGCTACGACCTCAGGCTGCCCTACGAAGACGGACCCGAGCGAGACTACAGCCCCCCTCAGCCGCGCTACGATGAGGCCCCGCTGGGCTCCAACGGCCGACCTCGCTACGGCAAACCAGCAGGACCAGGACCCATCCGCTACGATGAGCCTCCTCCATCCGGCCCAGGGGGCTACGCTCCTCTACGTTACGACCAGGAGCCTCACCCGTATCCCCCTGCTAGATGCTCTCCAGAGCCCCCTAAACTGTACTACCAGGGGGAGCCTGCCCAGCGGCCAGGACCTGGGCCTGCCTACAACCAGGCACCACCACAGCACAGAGGCTACAAGCCCCCGCCCCAACAGTATGAACCCGTCATGAACATTGACGCACCCGTGCCCCCTCCCAAACCACAACCAGAGGCTCTCCGCCCCTCCCCTGCGGACACAGTGATCACCACAGCTCCCAATCCCCTTCCCCCTCCCCCCAGAGTGGAGCCGGAGGACGACCCGGCAATAAGGGCCCAGTCGGTGCTGTCCAGGGTCAAGATGTTTGAGAACAAGCGCTCTCTGTCTGTGGACCGAGCCAAGGAGGCAGGAGACGCCGTCGGGCTCAGGGTAAGCATTTGGAAAACACCTCACACTGTTGTGCACGTATGTAATGCTCAGTGCTTGACTTGGGCAGGAGCTCCTGTTCCTCTTATAGAATATTAGCTCAATTAAAACAGTACTGACACCCAAAATGAGTACCAGAACCTATTTCAGTCCAAGTCAAGCACAGGATTACCTGACCCTGACCTCTTCTAATGATATTTGATTGGTCCATGTGATGTCCGTTAAGGTTTACTTTTCCAGGGATTTTATTAGCATTTCTATCTTGCACCCACAGTCAGCGGATCTGCCAACCAAACAAGGTGCGGGCATTCCTAAAGCCAACTCTCTCAGCAATCTGGACCAGGAGAAGTCGTTCAGGTAATGAGTCATAACTGAGTACAGTACTGAGCCCCCCCGCCACCACCACCACCACACACACACTACATCACACATCACACCACAGCACAGATGCTGCTTTATCTCTGAGAGCCCGATGTGTCTGTTAGGGCTGTGAGGTGATCCACTCTAAAGTGGATAATTGGACTTATAAAGGTAAATGACCTTTGAAGATGGCGGTGTACTGTATTTGTATGGCTGTCGTCTTGCGTGCTCCAGCCCAACTTAGCTATTATTTTTGCATTTATCTTGACTTCTTTTTCACTAAATGTATCCACTATCATTACCTATGATCGACAAATGCTTTTGAACATCAGATCGGCTGTTACCTCAGTTCTGGGTTCTGTCCTGGGCTCTTTGTGTACCTCCAACCAAATCTTCGGGATACCCTAGAGGAAACGCCGGCGAAAATGAGGCAGGAAAAGCGGGCATCCTGGTGAGACGAAGGCGAAGGGAAAACCAGCCACCACTTCCCTCCATTCTATTGGCCAATGTACAGGCACTTGATAATAAGATGGATGACCTCTGTTCGCAGATTTGCGATCAACGGGACTCTCGTAGCTGCAATATCCTCTGTTTTTCTGAAACATGGCTTTCGGACAAGATACTTGATGGATTCTTCATTCACCGAGCGGACAGGACATCAGATTCAGGGAAATCCACAGAGTGGGAGGGGTATGTCTCTTCAACAGCAAATGGTGTGCAGTCTCTAGCACAGTGGAAGGAAGTTTTGTCCTATTGTTCACCTCTTTTGAAATACCTGATGGTCAAATGCTGACCCTTTTACCTCCCGAGAGATTTTTCATCTGTTATTGTGACTGCTATGTATATTCCAGATCAGGACAACAACAACAAGCTGGCACTTGATGAACTACGAGGCTATAAACAAGCAGGAAACCATGCACCCGGATGCTTCTTTTATAGTTGCAGGTGATTTTAACTAAGGAAGCTCTAGCCGTGATCTGCCTAATGATGCCTCTCTACCAGACAATCTCAATGCCTTTTATGCATGCTTCGACAAAAACAACAGAGCCCTGCATGAGGGCCCCTGCTGAGCCGGAGGACTGGGTGATCGCTCTCTCTCTCTGAGGCTGACATGAGTAAGGTTTTTAAGTGGGTCAACACTTGTAAGTTCAAAGGGCCAGACGGTATTCCAGGGCGTGTCCTAGGGGCATGTTTAAACCAGCTGGCAGGCTTCTTCACTGACATTTTCAACCTTTCCTTGTCCCAGTCTGTAATCCCCATGTTTCAAGCTGACAACCATCAGTCCTGTTCCCAAAAACTCTTAAGGCATCCTGACACATTGACTACCGTCCCGTAGCACTCACATCTGTAATAATTAAGTGCTTTGAAAGGTTGGTCATGGCACACATGAACTCCATCATCCCAGACACCCTGGTCCCACCCCAACAGATCCATAGATGACGCAATAACAATTGCACTCCACACTGCCCTCTCCTACTATAGTGCCCTCCAAGTTCGTCACCAAGCTCGGGACCCTGGGACTGAACACCATCCTCTGTAACTGGATCCTGGACTTCCTGATGGTCGACTCCAGGTGGTAAGAGTAGGCAACAATACCTCCGCCACGCTGATACTCAACCAGGGGGCCCCCACGGTTGTGTGCATAGCTCCCTCCTGTACTCCGAGTTCACCCACGACTGTGGCCATGCAAGACTCCAACTCCATCAAGTTTCCTGATGACACGGTGGTGGTAGACCTGATCACCAATGGCAATGAGACAGGGAGGAGGTCAGAGACTGAGGATGTGGACACGCCTCTTCTCCCTCAGGAGGCTGAAACAACTTGGCATGGCCCCTCAGATCCTTAGGAACCTTTACAGTTGCGGCACCAAGAGCATTCTGACTGGTTGTATCACCGTCTGGTATGGCAACAGCACCGCCCTCGACCCGAAGGCCCTACATAGGGAAGTGCGGACGGCCCAGCGCATCACTGGGGGTGAGCTCCCAGCCATCCAGGACGTACATGCCAGGTGGTGTCTGAGAACTGTTCTCTATACTCCCGTCCGGTATGTGTAAGAGTTGCATCAAGGCTCAGACCAACGGAATCCTAAACCATGGGTTCTCAAATGGGGAGCCTAGCGGTTAGAGCGTTGGGCCAGTAACCGAAAGGTAGCTGGTTTGAATACCTGAGCCGACAAGATGAAAAAATCTGTTTGTGTCCTTGAGCAAGGCACTTAACCCTAATTTGCTCCAGGGGCTGACCCTGTCGGTAGGCCGTAATTGTAAATAAGAATTTGTTCTTAACTGACTGCCTAGTTAAATAAAGTTTTTTTGTTGTTTTTTAATTACTGGTGCTGCTGTTTGCTGCTCTTGGTCTTGGAGCGCCCCTTGGTGGACACTAAGAGAAACTACCTTCCAACTCTGCACACTGACTGATGCAGTAATATGCTATATGAGTATTACAGAGGCTGGCCCGTACACATGTTTATCATTGAAGCGATGATGTTTTCATTGTAGTTCTGTCTGATTGTTATATAGTAGATCAATTGTAGTGATTTAGAGATTGAAACAAACACCACAATATATTTTAGAGGAATTACTCTGTATGGTTTATCCATTTTTTTTACTTCCGCACATTGCCTCACCTCTTCTTTATCCCTCTCCTCTCTCCTCAGAGTCCCTGAGCCTCAGAAGCCCCGGGAGGTGTCAGATGATGACATAGTGCGCTCCAACCACTATGACCCAGATGAAGACGAGGAGTACTACAGGAAACAGCTGTCCTACTTTAACCGGCGTAGCTTGGACGCAGGCAAGGCACCTCCTCAGACAACACCTGTCATCGCAACCAAACCTGCTGCTCAGCCACATGCACATCCCGGATACAACTTCCCCAGGTAACTAACGCCCACGCGTCTCACTCTGGGATATGTGGTAGGAAATCAAATCACTGTGGTGGGAGACTGAGTATGTGAGTGGAGCGAGCTGGAGCGAGGAGTGGAGCGTTCCCAATTTGACTGGAGCGGGGAGCAAGATTCCCAAAGGCTGAAGAGCCGACCTTCTCGCTCGCTTCAATTTTGCTCCAGTAGTGCTCACTTTACGAGCTCAGGGCATGCCCGGCCCAGCATGCATTTTTTGTCTACTGCTATAGGCCCTTGCTTTAGCTACCATCATATAGTATGCTAAATATTTTCATAAAGAAACTGATTAAACACACAGGTGAAAAATGAAGGTGATTTACAAAGATGATGAGGACCAAAAGCAGGAGGGAGTGCAGTGATGTAATGTTTACAACTAAAGAATCATTGTGGAATCTGAAAAGACAGGTATTCCGAAAGCATTATGGTGTACTTACTACGTGCACATGCAAACAGAAAGGAACGAGGTGGGTAGCTAGCTAATTGTGTCATTGTAGCAAAGTATTTATAAACTCAAAATCAGATCATTTTCGTCCTATTATCTATACAATGGGCCATCATTGATTTTGGCCCAATAGGCCTGGCATATTACCTCTTCCGAGGAGCTTTCCGTTTTGATAGGGTTATTTTACCTAACAGAAAAATAAAAAAACAACTACGCATCCCTGCCCAGCCTGGCAAGAGTGGCCAAAAGGCTGTTTAGCTTCCCCATTGTCTCTGCAAGCTCTGAGAGGGTATTCTCCTCTGCTGGCCTGCTCTCCAGGCACCATCGCATGAGCCTGAAGCAACAGACTGAATTCAAAGGCACTGTAGGTGGAGCCTAATAAGGCATTTTTCTGATTAATGTGTATCTAATTCTAAGTAAGTCACAGCCTATATGTGCAATTTAAAGACTATATATGGATTTAATACAACAACATGTTGTTTAAATGCAGAGTGCTTAAAAATGTCCATGCCAGCCTAGTGTGTCTTATTTGCAAATGCTTCAAAATGTATTTCTTTGTAGTCTATAGCCTTGAATAATATAGCTTAAATAATTCATTTTTGTTAATTAGGCGACTTGTCTGACTCCTGACATATTTAGTGTTTATATGTGGTTTAATACGACATGTAGCCTATTTGAAATGATGAGTGCTTCTTACAGTCACATTCTCCTGCTGTTTATTCAAATACTTTTCATTCAAATCATTTGGTTTGGTTTCAATACTTCAAAACAAATGGTAGGGCCAGGCAGTCACAAAAATAGGTGGGTGTTGGTTAAATAATCTTTTCTTTTTATATATTTTTTTCTTTGAGGAGCGTTTTTTTAGGGGAGCGGTTGGAAAAGACCGCTCCATGAGCGATGAGTGGGTTTTCCGACCGCTCAACTCCGCTAACATACTCTGGTGGGAGACACAATATAGCTTACTCTCCCCCCTGCAGCACACTCACCAGACAGAAACGTCATGGGGGTCTAAAGCTTTTTATCTTAGCTACACACACCCACACACACTCCTCCTGGGGCTCTAAAGCTAGCTTACAGTCTATCTCTCAGCAACACACACTACCGCCACCAGAACACTGATTCACCCTGCCTTGGAAATGGTTCTCTTATAGTTGAAAGGACAGAGTTGATGGCTGGCAAATGGACAAACTACTTTTTGAAGGCGAGCTGTGTTTTTTTGCTATCCTCCTGGGCGGCAGTAGAAGGGTTACTTTGATGTTCCACACTGTGTGCACTCTCCGCCTCGGTCAAAGACTATGCCAAAGATACAAGATTAAGTGTGGGAAGGGAAAAATACGATCACAGTCTTATTTTATTCAGAATTTCTTTCGTCTTTCTTTCAACTATCAACAGTAGGTTTCACTGTTCTTACAAGGTGTTTTACCACAGTAAAATTAGCCTCGAGACTTTCAGGCTACTTTGGATGTCAAAGCTGCACTGTATGCGCCAGTATTGCTATTTGCTGCAGTATTGCTGTGCTCCATTCTCCTATGTGTTGTTTTGCCAAACTTTGTTTTAGTAGAGCCATGTCTACATGGTTTTTGCCTCCTTCTGTAATTAGCTAATTAACAAAACCATTCACTTGTAACTGCTACAAAATGATCAATTGCACCGTAAGGTCTTATTAGCACTAGTAGTGGAAAGCATATTTTAAAGTGTGTTTTGGAGAAGCAATACAGTCAATTCACTAGATGGAGCCTCTGTGTTTTAAAACTAACAGACTCACTGGACTGCAGTAATTGAACCTTTCTCTTGAGGATACATGACACGTCACTGGTGTAGTCTGTTTAGGTCTAGATTCTTTGAAGTAGTAAGCGTGACAAACTGTGATAAATTATTTCAAATCAGTGATTCTAACCCTGGCCTGAATTCATCTTTTCCTTAAACCCTTATGTTTGTGCCATCATTGTGACATTGGTTGAATGTGCTCTTGTGTTTTTTACAGGGCAGAGTCAGTGGAGAAGGTCAGTCCTGTGGAGAGGAGATATGAACCTGTTCCACAGGTTATCCCCGCTGTCCCACCTGCCATACTGCCCAAACCCACCTCACCTGAGGGTAAGCGCTATAGTGTAGATACACACTAGTCTAGTTCTACATGCAGTATTTTAATCTATAAATATAATACTCACACAGACTGTGACTCACTTACCACATCCCCATGACTCTCCCAAAGCAGACACAGTCACGACCAATTACCTGCCCCAGAAGAGTTACCCTGAGAAGTCTCCAGTGAACGGCACTGCAATGAAGGACCCGCCCAAGGCCCCGGCCAATACCAGCTACAACCGCTACGTCCCCAAGCCCTACACCAACTCCGCCAAGCCCTTCGAGAGGAAGTTTGACAGCCCCAAATTCAACCACAACCTGCTGCCCAACAACAAAACAGACCTGGCTCCAGCCATCAAGGCCCCAGCCAACAGCACAGCCTCAGCCAAGGCCCAGATCTCCCCACAGCCTACAGACCTGGACTCTGGCCTGGACACCTTCACACGCACCATGGACAACAGGTCAAAGTACCAGCACAACAACATCAACGCTGTACCCAAGGCCATCCCTGTCAGGTGAGGGGTTTCCACATCACCCCTAGAGGGGTATCCTACCCACTGGCTGAACTATACTGGGTTCAGTTATAATATATAGATTATAGTGTTATCGCCTCGCTTCATTTATTATGCAAGAAACACACCAGGAGTGAGGAGTGGTCATGTTTCTTACAGTTCTATAGTTGACACATTGAATGATACCAATGCCCGTCCAGAAGGTGTCACAAGTGTTCCAAAGGCAGGCTCTAACTGGCTCTGTGTTCTGGTATCTGACTGTGACAACTTTCTTCCCCCTGTAGCCCCAGTGCTCTGGAGGATGATGATGAGGATGAAGGTCACACGGTGGTGGCCACGGCCCGAGGGATCTTCAACTCTAATGGAGGGGTGCTGAGCTCCATCGAGACGGGTGTGAGCATCATCATCCCACAGGGGGCCATCCCCGCGGGTGTGGAACAGGAGATCTACTTCAAGGTCTGCCGGGACAACAGCATCCTGCCCCCCCTGGACAAGGAGAAAGGTCAGACATGGGTTCATGGTACACGGGAGTTAGAAGATTTCACATGGGGTCTTTCGCCAAGCTTTATTCCACTCTTAAGATATTATATTACTCTGTTTTAAGATACCTTAAGATACCTCTCTTGGATTTTTTTCACATTTTGTTGCATTACAACAAAATAGATTAAATTTAGATTTGTTTTGCCATTGACCTACTCCATAATGTCAAAGTGAAAAGAAAATAATCAAATAACTAAAATGTAGTTCAGGAGTAACATTTATCTTAACAGACTCACTCTGGGTGAAATAATAGGTGTTGACATGATTTTCTTCCTCTGTCCCCCATACATACAACATCTTTAAGGTCCCTCAGTCAAGTATTGAATTTCAGGTATTGAATTTCACAGTTTAAATTACAAAGACCAGGGAGCTTTTCGAAAGTCTCACAAAGAAGGGTGATTGGTAGATGGGAAACAATAACAAATTAGACATTGAATATCTCTTTAAGCATGGTCAAGCTAATAATTATGATGTGGATGATGTATTAAACCACCCAGACACGTCAAAGATAGTCATCTTTCTAAACTGAGCTGCAGGACAGGAAGTAAACTTCTCAGGGATGCCACCATGAGGCCATTGGTGATTTTAAAACCGAGTTCATTGGCTGTAATTGGAGAACTGAGGATGGATCAACAACATTGTAGTGACTCCACAATAACGACCTAAATGACAGAAGAATACAAATATACAGAATAAGGACAATAACCTACAACACAAGACCTAATCTACACTGGAGGTACTTACCAATAACCTACAACACCTAATCTACACTGGAGGTACTTACCAATAACCTACAAGACCTAATCTACACTGGAGGTACTTACCAATAACCTACAAGACCTAATCTACACTGGAGGTACTTACCAATAACCTACAACACCTAATCTACACTGGAGGTACTTACCAATAACCTACAACACCTAATCTACACTGGAGGTACTTACCAATAACCTACAACACCTAATCTACACTGGAGGTACTTACCAATAACCTACAACACCTAATCTACACTGGAGGTACTTACCAATAACCTACAACACCTAATCTACACTGGAGGTACTTACCAATAACCTACAACACCTAATCTACACTGGAGGTACTTACCAATAACCTACAACACCTAATCTACACTGGAGGTACTTACCAATAACCTACAACACCTAATCTACACTGGAGGTACTTACCAATAACCTACAAGACCTAATCTACACTGGAGGTACTTACCAATAACCTACAACACCTAATCTACACTGGAGGTACTTACCAATAACCTACAAGACCTAATCTACACTGGAGGTACTTACCAATAACCTACAACACAAGACCTAATCTACACTGGAGGTACTTACCAATAACCTACAACACAAGACCTAATCTACACTGGAGGTACTTACCAAGAAGATAGTAAATGTACCTCAGTGGCCAATCTGTTTTTAAATCTTTGGCAATACTTGAAAATTGCTGTCTAGCCATGATCCTCAACCCTTTTTTTTTAATACTTTTATTTTACTAGGCAAGTCAGTTAAGAACAAATTCTTATTTTCCATGACGGCCTAGGAACAGTGGGTTAACTGCCTTGTTCAGGGGCAGAACGACAGATTTTTACCTTTGTCAGCTCGGGGATTGCTATTTCGGTTACGGGCCCAACACTCTAACCACTGGGCTACCTGCCGCCTTGACAAAGCATGAGAATTTTGAATAGAATAATGGTCAAATATTGTGCAATCCAGGTGTGCAAAGCTCTTAGAGATTTACCCAAGAATACCTACAGCTGTAATCGATGCCAAAAGTGTTTCCAACAAGGATTGACTCAGGGGGGTGAATACTTATCTAATCAAGGTATATTAGTTTAACTTTTCATTAATAAAAAATGCATATATTTTCCTCCACTTTGACATTACAGAGTGTTTTGTGTAGATCGTGTAAATCTATTTTAATCCCACTTTGTAACACAATAAAATGTGAAGAAATCCAAGGTGGGGTGAATACTTATGATAGGCACTGTATGTAATGTATCAGTCCATGATGGGATTATTTTACTCACCAAATGTATTCACGAGATCATGTTGTTTTCACAGATTATATATCATCTCTCTCTTCTCTCTTTACATGTTTCTAGGATAGGTACATTTTTCTTTGGTCTTTAACGGTTCTCATTGTCTCATTGTTGTTAAACGTGCCTGTTTAAAGGCATTAAGGAGCCCAACAGCTTCATTGATCTTAGGAACCTGTGTTTTATATGTATGTGTATTAGCCTCTAACCCTGTGGTGTGTATCTGTTTCCAGGAGAGACCCTGCTCAGCCCGCTGGTGATGTGTGGCCCTCACGGCCTCAAGTTCCTGAAGCCTGTGGAGCTGCGCTTACCTCACTGTGCGTCTATGACCCCAGATGGTTGGTCTTTTGCTCTAAAATCCTCCGACTCCTCGTCGGGTACGCTGTCCTCTCTCTGTCCTTTTGGGGTCGGGACTTTGGGTTGGCTTTGTGATAAATTGATGGTTGTGGGTCACCTTGTATGATTTTTATGGTTTCATTTATTTGGTATTTCGGTTTATTCACTCATTCACTCATTCATCCACTGATCTTTATTTATTTGATGTGGTCTTCAGATCAAACTTCTTGTCATTGCTTTTTCATGCTGAAACTTCTTTCTTTCCGTTCTTCCCTCCACTTAGTGTGTATGTCATCTGTTTGACATTGATATGGTTCCGTTCAACATGCATCCCGCCAATCATTTTTACGCTGAAAAGATGAGTTAGTTCTTTGTCGTAGTGAATCATTCCACGTTATTTTCCTACAAGTGACTTTTTCTCACATAGCCACCCAAACGTCTATCCTGAAACGCAGCGGTCAGCAGGATACATTTGGAAGAGGACCCCCTCAGTGACAGACGCATGGCTCCCTCAGTACTAACAGATAGTCTGTTGTGTATGTGAGAACAGCCTGTTTGTTGGATCTGAGATCTGTCTGTCTGACAGCATCAGAACAGAACCCGAGACAGCCCTCTGCTTTCCCTCCCCTCCTCTGTATGTCTTAATTGTAAACTTGGCACCGCTGTCGATTAGCTACTAATTACTGTCGGCTACAATTGGACTTGAAGGGCTAAACGAGCCCTACTGCTGTCTCGTTGTCTTGTTCGTTTGTTGTCCTGCTTCATTGTAGAAGGATTACAGGGCTGTTCTCTAATCCTGTTATTGTAAAACAAGGCCCTTCTTTAGGCTCTACTGGTGTCTTGCTCCTCGCCGAGTCTGACTGTCATCTCCAGTTGGGTGCTGAGCTGCCCAGGCCCAATGGGAGTTTCCAGTAGGGAAGCAGCGTAGTGTGTGACTGACCGCTTTGGAATGGTTCCGAAAGAACTCTGCTCACAGACGGGAGAGATTCAATCCAAACCACACATCAGTTTACTTCTGACAAAACATGACCTTAATGTACTGACGTCATTATGAGTTTCACAGTGAACATTCCTCCTCCCTGCTACACTGGCTAATTGTGAACCTATAATAAATCATCTGAGTCATTGAAAATTAATCTGAGTAAAATCACTTAAACGCCTCTTGGTCCACATATGGATCCTATCTCAGGACCTGTCATTACTAAAATCCCTTTGACATTTAGGAGAAATCAGACTATAATGATTATGATGCATTATCCTCACTTGTGATTTCCTATCAGAACAATAAAGCATGCTAAAAGCCTGCAATTTCTCAGCACTTTGATCTGAAGATCTCATAAAACTCACTTGGCCCTGAGGGAATGAATGCAATTATCTGAAATAACAGTGCTTTAAAATGGAACTGCATTGTGGTTTGGAAGAAATGGTGCAGTTTAGTGTAACAGTTTGGAGTCTAAAGCCACATAAAAAAAAAATATAAAAAATGTATTGGTTCTTCTGTGAAGGCAATACTCTTGGCTCAAGGCCTGTGCTGGAACCCACCCATTAATTGCAAATTCCAGTCGCTGCCAGTACATGCTCTATCCTTAAGAGCTATAATTTGCAATCAAGAGTGGTTTTAGCAATGCAATGTGAAGTTTACTTCTGTCAAGCTACATCCTGGGTGTGTACCACAAACAGTATGTATACAGTTCATATGGCTTTAATGGAACAAAGACCATTTTAGTTTAGTGTTTGGAGCTTGCTGACTGTTAGTTTTGCATGAAGTGCATTATGTATTAGGAACCTTATACCCTTTCTCCACCTGTCATCATTACCATGTTCCTTCTCTCTCGCCCCCTCAGGTGATCCCAAGAGTTGGCAGAATCAGTCTCTCCCTGGAGATCCCAACTACCTGGTGGGAGCAAACTGTGTGTCTGTGCTCATCGACCACTTCTGAGGAGGGCAACAGCTGGCCTGTTACTGAATGTGAAACCATGAGTAGCGATTATAAACACACACACACACATACAGCTACACACACGCACACATACACGCGCCGGTTCTCCAGGGGTGGACCCTACACAATGAAGTATTTACACCCAGTGCTCAAGTGTTGTTTACTGTGCCCATGGAAGATGGAAGGAGACCGAAGTTGCCCCTAAGTGCTGTCCTTGAACTCTTTCCGAGGTCTTGAAGAAAATACAAAACACAAAAAAACGATTTAACCAGTGATTGAATGCATGCCCTGTGCCACTGAGTAACTCATCACATTATATGCCAAGTTTTAACTTTAATTGTTACATAACAGGAAAGATGGTTTGTGAGGTTTTTACTATTGAAGTAGATGGACATATATGTAGGTGTATTTATACTATATATACATACAGTATATATAGTAAATGGTATAAATATAATTTTAAATTAAATTCTAGAAAACGGAAATTCAAGAATCAGACTTCAACCTTTTTTGTCACCTTTTGAATTGGCTGACTTATGAAGACGGTCACGTTATTAGCACATAGACGGATTTGTTAAGGTTTTGGAATTCCGTGCCAGGGAGGTGAGGAGTGATGTGGGAATGATTATGGTGATAGTGAAGTTGGCAAGCATCTGCAGAAGAGAAAATGAAGATAAATGTGGAATACTTTGAGGTGGATTTAAAGCCCAGCTCATGCCTCGAACACGCTCATCCTGTGACTCAAATGGCTCTTCTTCCTTCCTTCCTTCCTTCCTTTCTTTCTGTAAACTGACCTTGGATTCACTTTGTATTGAGTAACATAACTCTATTCCTGCTGTATCAAGATCTATGCATGTGCTATGACTCAGGTCCCAGAAGCCTGCTCAGTTCTCCCTCACCATGTTAAATTCCTATCTTACATTAACAAGGAGTGATGCCTTATCTGCATATTATTCACTTTTTCAGTAAGAACCTCTGGGTTTTTCTAAGTTATGATGATAAATTATGGAAAAATGAAGTTTTCTCTTGCCATTTTGTCAACCCACTGTATAAATGAACTTGGGTTTAGCGTACAAGAACAATTGAGGCTGATAAAGGTATGCTTTCTTTATCTGCTATGCATATGACTTCAGAAGAAAAATAACATTACAAAAAAAAAGACAAGTGGCTGTACATAACGTTAGCATATGGCCTTGGTTCTTGGTTTGTAAATGAACTTTTGTATGTCTTTGTTCTTTTGTATAAAACTTAGAGAACTGTTTTTAAAAAATAAATAACTTGACCATGGTTTACTTTGTATTCTGGTTATACCCTTGAGCCTTGGAACTTGTAACTATTAGCAGTAATAAAATCCACATTTTCTACCAATATATTCACACTACATATAAATAATAAGAATTGTCACACAATCTTTTTATGCTTATTTACAAAAGAGGAAAGTGCTTGGGTTAAACAACTTTGCAAACCTGTTCTTTAAAAGGGTGTGCTCTGAAAGTGTCCCCCTCCATTTATTTGTGATACTGGATGCTGTATTATTTTGTGCCCTGAAATGTATTTTTGTACTAATAGACCATATATTACGGCACATCAGTACTATTTTCTTTATATACGATAACATGGCTTCAATTGGATATTAGCTCTTCACGTGTGGCTGACTTTTTTTCTCAATTGTGACACAATTTTAAGTATTTCACTGTATTAATGAATAAACTCATTTTTAAAGTAAAGTATTTCGGGGGTTTTTTGTCAGGGTTTTATTTTTTTGTCATTTTTGTGAGCCAAATATTCCATTCTAATAGTTTAAAGGATTCTCAGATGAAATATGTAATCATATTCGTTTTCTGCATAGACAGGATTTCAATGGTTTGATCTTCATCCATTACAAAGCTGAGAGGGGGGGGAAGGTGGCTGCTGTTGAATTTCTAATATCTTTAGATACTGCGGCATGATTTAAATGCAGTACCGGCATGGCCCTTGCAGATGGTGCTCTAGAGCCCTGTGGCTGGGTCTCCACAAGGTCAGCGCCACAGCAGGCTGGTATTCAAAGATGAGGAACTATGAGGCTTTACCCGCTGTTTGCATTATGAAGTACATTTTTACAAACATGGAGAGTTTATCAACTTGTTTTAAGGCAAATGCATGTTTTTACTCCCAATATACTAAAAGTGCATTGTACTTCATCTCAATTGATGGTTCTCAACCTTTGTGAATCTAATAAAGTAGGCTTGTCTGTACGAATTATAGATGGATCATTCAAATGATTGTTATTTTTTTTTTAACGACAACCCAATGTTCTAAATGTATTAGGACAGTCACAACCATGATGATAGGTAGGCTGTCATCCATCAGGTATTTATCTATTACAAACCAGAGCCAAGTAGAGTCAATCATCTGTTTCAACTGGGATTTGTATTTTGACGGAATTACATTCGCTATTATTGCCTCTACGCTATCTTTAGGCCTATGTCCTAACATTTGGTTGGGGTGGGGGGGTATAACTTGAAAACATGTGACAAAATGGTCATTTGAATTCAGACAAATCATAGATATCTCAAAGGATAAGTGCATGGCTTCACAAATTATTAGAGCATGGTCATCTTTTTAATGTTCATATAGTCTAATTATTTGTAGAAGCAATCACATAAGGCTATTTTTTTTTATTTGAAGTGGCCCCCGCGCCATCGTAGTATTGATCGCCCTAAACAAGCTTTGTGACAGGTCCCCATTACGCAGTATAGCGACCAAAGAACAGCGTGTAGCTGCATCTGCTCCTCCCGCCGCGGGTAGTTTGCAGTCGTCTGTGAAAACCCTGCGCCTGTGTGAAACAGCATACCCACGGCCACGCTCTCTGTATGCACTGCCGCGCGTTTAACAGTGGAATACTAACCTACATTAAAGGGCGACATTATTCCCGTATCATTTCAGCTATACGTTTTTACTTGCTGAGGCTCTTTAAAATGTATCCTGCAGCAATGAAAATAATGAAGCATAATGAATCCTCGTTGACTATTACTTGATGGACCATTTCTCAAGCTTTTCCTCGAAAACCCGTTTACCTTAGCTGATAGCGCGTTATCCTGTGTTTCTGCGGAATCGATTTGGGTAGAAGCACAAGACAGTCACTACGCATCTCATCCATCACACTGTTGTTGCCTTCAGAATAACCGACAATTACGCATCTGGGGATAATTCATGCAATTTAATGGAGACTATTTCAAAGGAACCATTTAGTAGGACTGATGTTATATGCTTTTTGGACAACGTTGCATATCAAGCTTAACATTTGGACATAGGTTACTTGCTTTGCTGTTAGGTGCCACTTTTGGATGCTGATGGAAATAGCTTAACCCTATTTATTCAATAGCTGATACATCGACTCTGTTTTCTTCGTGACAATGCCAGTCCAAGCAATGCCCCGAGGTCGTTCTCTCAGTCCCGCGTCCCTGTCTCGTAGCCTCTCCAGACTCAGGGAGTTTCGGACTCGGACTCGGATCATGCTTTCTCTCGGAGTTTCTCAGATGGTTTTGGGAAGTCTGATTTTAGCAGTCAGTTTTGCCGCTCTGGCCCTCACTACCTCACCAAGGGTCCGACATTCGTGTCCATTTTGGGCAGGTTTCTCTGTAAGTATTTCGTTTATTAAGTATGTATCTTCATCCAACATGTGGGTTTATGTGTGTGTGTTGTGGCTCACTATTTATTGTTTATAATTTGCCCCGTTTCGCGGGAAACAGATCTGGCACATGCTCACACCTAAGCATGTCCAATTGGTTCGACATGTGTTTTTGTGTAAATTATGCAGATGTAAAATCCCTTGGAGTATCAACATCAATTCCATGAATAATTTTATTTATTGACTGTCACCAACTGAACAGCGGCATTTTCTCATTTGGAATTTTGTTTTATAGGCTACAGTAGCCTATTGTGGAATAGGCCTATAGATGGCCAATCGTTGTGAAATAGCTACTCTTATTTAGATAATATTAATTAGTTGCATTTTTTTTGTGTAATCTTGTTGCAGTTTGTTTGTAATAGTATTGCTCAAAATAAATAGTCAGGCATGTTTGGGGCACTGTGTGAAGGATTTCTCTCAGCCAGAACACTGAGTGCTATTTTGGCTCTCATCTTGTTTATGGATGGGAGTCTCACATACAGATAGGCTGCCTCCTTTGCAACCTGGACTCAGGGGAGACGTAACATAGTAAACTCAATTCTAGGACACTCAAATTAGTATGATATGTTACATTTGGGATGGTAGATCTCTGGATGTCTGTCATCCATTTCGTATGATATGTTACGAACATAGAATTATGAATTAGAATGTATCTGCACTGTATGTTTGTTAGCTAGCTAGCCTGCGAGTTTTAGAGGAATTATTCCATACATTTTTCAAATTAACTGCCAATATTCCATTCAAACAATGCAGTTGACAATAGAACTTAGACAAGTTGTAAATGCAACAGGTACTGATATTGTATCATATAATAGCGCTCACAGCTTTACAAGAAAACATAAATTGAGACATCTGTTTACATATATGTTAGAGGCTATTTATACAGGAAATTTGTATATAAACTGTATTTATAATGATATGACAATATTTTGTGTTGAGAATATTTCTGACACAATTTCTGACACATCACACTTACTTTTATTTTCCTTCATAAGTAAAATCTGGATTATGCCTCCAGTCATTCCAATTAGAGGAGACCCCCAGTTCCGCTCAAACCATTGACAACTAAATGCCATTTTCAAGGGCTTGTTAAATAAATGTTATAACTATTTGGTTTGAATATCATCACCTTGAAGAGCAATAGTCAGAACTACACATTTCTAATTATTCCACATTTAGTTATACAGCAATCAGGAAACATCAATTGATAATGTATTTTCAGATACGTGAGGGTAGACAGATCCATTTGGTATGTAGCTAGCTAACTAGCTAGCTAAAGAAAACAACATGTGTCATTTAGCTTGCTTCATCAGAGATTAAGCTTTTGGAAAGAGCTTGACAACGTCCTGCTAATGTTGTCAGTTGGTCTAGTGTCATCACCACTATAGATGGCAAGCAAATCAAACAATATTTGGATATAGCCATCTAGTTTATCCTCTGAAAGTTAACTTGTTAACTAGCCATATTGATGTGATCTGTTATTGGCTAGCTAGCCAATTTGACGTGGTCCATCAATCAATGTAGCGTATCATGTCTGTCAGCAGCAATCGTGATTAAACACTATTTAAAAAATAAATAAATTGTATAATGTTAGCTAACTTCGCTAGGTAGGCCTACGTTGGTTTGAGAAAAAAATACATTGAGGTCTACTTACCACTATATTTAGCCAACTGTACAACGTTTCTACTGGTAGCTTGCAAAATAAGTCGGCAAATGTGCCCTTCTGCTGCTTGACAGGCAGACTCCACAACTGATGGGAAATTAACCTAAACCACTCATACTTGTCAGTTACAGTTCACTTTTATTTTATATCACTCAAATATTTAATTAATGATGGCCAATATAGAGATATAATGTGAGGCTACCCTCACATATCTGAAATTACATGACCAATTGATGTTTACTGATCATGAAAAGCATGCAGTTAGGCCTACAGTTGTCAGAAGTCAGAAGTTTACATACACCATAGCCAAATACATTTAAACTCAGTTTTTCACAATTCCTGACATTTAATCCTAGTAAAAATTCCCTGTCTTCGGTCAGTTAGAATCACCACTTAATTTTAAGAATATGACATTTCAGAATAATAGTAGAGAGAATGATTTATTTCAGCCTTTATTTCTTTAATCACATTCCCAGTGGGTCAGAAGTTTACATACACTCAATTAGTATTTGGTAGTATTTCCTTTCAATTGTTTAACTTGGGTCAAACGTTTCGGGTAGACTTCCAAAAGCTTCCCACAATAAGTTGGATGAATTTTGGCCCATTCCTCCTGATAGAACTGGTGTAACTGAGTCAGGTTTGTAGGCCTCCTTGCTCGCACACGCTTTTTCAG
This sequence comes from Thymallus thymallus, assembly GCA_023634145.1. Taxonomy (NCBI): domain Eukaryota; kingdom Metazoa; phylum Chordata; class Actinopteri; order Salmoniformes; family Salmonidae; genus Thymallus; species Thymallus thymallus. The sequence goes on along the minus strand of CM042380.1, from coordinate 23,085,857 downwards.
TTCTGCCCACACATTTTCTATAGGATTGAGGTCAGGGCTTTGTGATGGCCACTACGTTACCTTAACTTTGTTATCCTTAAACCATTTTGCCACAACTTTGGAAGTATGCTTGGGGTCATTGTCCATTTGGAAGACCCATTTGCGACCAAGCTTTAACTTCCTGACTAATGTCTTGAGATGTTGCTTCAACATATCCACATAATTTTTCTTCCACATGATGCCATCTATTTTGTGAAGTGCACCAGTCCCTCCTACAGCAAAGCACCCCCAAAAACATGATGCTGCCACCCGCGTGCTTCACGGTAGGGATGGTGTTCTTCGGCTTGCAAGCCTCCCCCTTTTTCCTCCAAACATAACGATGGTCATTAACCACCCATACTATGCAATATCTTTTTATAGCTTTTTTGCACTCCAGACTTCTTGTATTTTTATACTTTTTCATACTGCCGCTCTATGTATCATGTATCGTGTATCTGTCTTTTGTGTATTTTTGTTCTGGCATTTTTCACCTGCCCTGTGTTTTTTCGTAGCTGCTTGACAAAGAAATGTCTCCTTGGGGATCAATAATCTATCTATCTATCTATCTATCTATCTATCTATCTATCTATCTATCTATCTATCTATCTATCTATCTATCTATCTATCTATCTATCTATCTATCTATCTATCTATCTATCTATCTATCATTTATCTTTCTATCATTTATCTATCATCTATGGCCAACAGTTCTATTTTTGTTTCACCAAAGTACGTTCATCTCTAGGAGACAGAACGCATCTCCTTCCTGACCGGTTTGACGGCTGCGTGGTCCCATGGTGTTTATACTTGCATACTATTGTTTGTACAGATGAACGTGGTACCTTCAGGCGTTTGGAAATTGCTCCCAAGGATGAACCAGACTTGTGGAGGTCTACAATTATTTTTTTCTTTTGACTTTCCCATGATGTCAAGCAAAGAGGCACTGAGTTTGAGGGTAGGCCTTAAAATACATCCACAGGTACACCTCCAATTGACTCAAATTATGTCAATTAGCCTATCCGAAGCTTCTAAAGCCATGACATAATTTTCTGGAATTTTCCAAGCTGTTTAAAGGCACAGTCAACTTAGTGTATGCAAACTTCTGACCCACTGGAATTGTGATATAGTGAATTATAAGTGGAATAATCTCTCTGTAAACAATTGTTGGAAGAATTACTTGTGTCATGCACAAAGCAGATGTTCTAACCGACTTTCCAAAACTATAGTTTGTTAAAATGAAATCGGTGGAGTGGTTGAAAAATGAGTTTTAATGACTTCAACCTAAGTTTATATAAACTTCCAACTTCAACTGTACTTGCTGTAGGTCTATAACTCTGATGATAGATCTAAATGTGTGCAGATTTTTGTTTACTATATTACGTTTAGTCTATGAGACCAGCCTGGGCTCTGATGAAGTCTGTAGGTTAGGGGTTCATAGCTTGCAGCTGGGCCATCATTGATGGGGGCTGTTCTTGGCACAGGCACCGTCCCCATGTGGTGCTGGTCATATTTTGTTTAACTTCTCCTGTGAAGAGAGTCCCTGTGGAGACAGTGGCCTTATCAATATATTTTCCTGCCAATTTGTCCTCTCTCTCTCTCTCTCTCTCTCTCTCTCTCTCTCTCTCTCTCTCTCTCTCTCTCTCTCTCTCTCTCTCTCTCTCTCTCTCTCTCTCTCTCTCTATCTCTCTCTCTCACACACACATATAACTTTACGGCTCAATGTTCGATGAGCAAGAAATGCACTTTGAAGCAACTTCTCACTTTCATTGTGTACTGTAAAGATAGTGGGACATTGTTTTCTGTGGCTGAACATTTCATGGCAGTTTCTTTATGAAGGCACTCTTCCTTGATTTCCTGCCAGAGATCCAGCCAGTGCATTAAACTGGGAGGCTGTTACATTAATTATAGAGGGATAATTGAGGCAGTGTATAGGGGGTGATGGGTAGTCTATGGCACAGGGCATATGTGTGTGTGTGTGTGTGCTTGTTTGTGTGTTGTTGTAGATAAGCAACCTTGGGGTGAAAGTTCACACAGGTCGGGCTATGCTCCTGGAGATCAATTCCTAGGGTTCACTCATTCAACAGATATATACACTACATGGCCAAAAGTATGTGGACTCCCCTTCAAATAGTACGAAAAAAGTATGAACATGAATGCACTAACTAACTGTAAGTCGCTCTGGATAAGAGCGTCTGCTAAATGACTAATGTAAATGTAAAAATCGAGCTCACAGCCATGCAATCTTCATTGACAAACATTGCCTGTAAAATGGCCCGTACTGAAGTGACTTTCAACATGGCACCAGCATAGGATGCCACCTTTCCAACAAGTCAGTTCATCACATTTCTGCCCCGCTAGACCTGCCCCGGTCAACTGTAAGTGCTGTTATTGTGAAGTGGAAACGACTAGGAGCAACAATGGCTCAGCTGCGAAGTGGCAACGGGACCGCCGAGTGCTGAAGCGCGTAAAAATCGTCAGTCCTCGGTTGCGACACTCACTTCAGAGTTCCAAACTGTATCTGGACGCAACGTCAGCACTATAACTGAAATGGGTTTCCATGACTGAGTAGCCGCACAAGCCTAAGATCACCATGCGCAATGCCAAGTGTCAACTAGAGTGGTGTAAAGCTTGTCGAGATTGGTGTGGAAGAACTTTACTGGCCTGCATAGAGCCCTGACCTTAACCCCATCGAACACCTTTGTGATGAATTGGAACGCAGACTGCGAGCCAGGCTTAATCGCCCCAACATCAGTGCCCATCCTCATTAATGCTCTTGTGGCTGAATGGAAGCAATGTTCCAACATCTAGTGGAAAGCCTTGCCAGAAGAGTGAAGGCTGTTATAGCAGCAAATAGTGGACCAACTCCACATTAATGCCCATGATTTTGGAATGAGATGTTCGACAAGCAGGTGTCCACATACTTTTGAATAATATAATGTATAAATGTACACCAAGATCAGATGGTGACAGGGGTCTCATCAGCGTCAGGCAGCCAGGGAAGACCAGTCTGTGATGGCGCAGAGGTGAACTTTTGCAGATACAACACTATTATCTCTGTGCAGCAAACACTGGACAATCAATGGAAGCAAGTCCCCTTCAAAGATTTAACCTATTTTAAGGCAGTCTGACAAACCTGTAAAGTTGATTTCCAAACTGTATCAAGAGTTGATAGAGGCTTTTCCCAATGACACAAAACACGTAAAACAAAAATGTGAGGAAGACCTGGGAGACACTATTGATGATGATGAATGGATGAAGATATGTTTGAATGCCCAGTCATGTTCATGTAATCTCAAACATAAATTACTGCAGTTTAAGACCATCCACAGAACGTACTATATGCCAGTGAAACTGAATATCATGCACTCAGAAATGTAATTATTCTGCTTGAGGTGTAAAACACAAAAGGGGACATATTTGCATATGTTATGGTCTTATGAAGGCTGGCTGAATTCTGGCAAAGAGTATGTTGTTTTAGCTCAGCATTTCTACAGATTCAGTTTTTGTTTGCTTGGAAATGTTGATACTGGAGACTGTTATCACAAAAAACTGTGTAACCTAGTAGTTATAGTGGCTAAGAAATGTATTGCCATTAATTGGAAGGTTGGTTATCCTCCCACAATGGATGGAAGAAATGTCCAGTTATGTATCACCAAATTTGATTTATTACAAGATTAAGGATATACTTTGCAACTTTCATAAGGTCTGGATGCCTTATATAGAATTAGTTTTCCAAACCCTTCCCTTGAGACATACCTAAAAAAAAGGAAGTTGTGTTGGGAAGAGAGTTCAGTTATTGACTAGACTGGTGGGGGTCGGGCGTGCAGGTGGCTCGGGCTGGCTGGGCGGTCTGGCAGAAATTTGATATACAGGATGTCTTGATAAAGTCTTTGTACTTTATTTGTAAGAGTTGTTCAATTGTTCGGCTATTGGTTAAAGGTGCAACACAATATTGATTATTTAATTATCATTGATCTAGTTCAGTCTGATCAATCACTTAAGCATATTTAATAATGATCTCTTACCTAGCTTGATGACGGAGGGGATTTTTGCTTAATTTTTGTTGTTCTAAATAGAGACATCTAGAAGGGCCATGGGTCATATTAGATTGTGTAGAAATGCAGACCCCCCCGCCAAGTTATGAACCCCCCCCCCCCCCCCCCCCCACTTCTAAAACCAAAGTTGCACCCCTGAGTGTGGCAGTGTATGAGTGAGAGAAAAAAACACCACCATCATTACTCACTGCACCGGGGAAAGTAATTGTTGTTGGCAACAACAAAGTACATTTAAGTAAAGGTTTTATTTAACTAGCTAACGTTGGGTAGTTCTGGCTGTGTGAAAAACTGATGAATGTTTTGAATGTTTTGAAGCTAAAAATACTTGCTAGCTACAGAATTCCTTGCACAATAAATCGCTGTCTTAGTCTTCATCATAGTGTCAGCAAGTTATCAATTGGTGTTCCAGCAGTCAAGAAGAGAGGAAAAGGGAAGACGTAAGAGGTTTTTTTAAAGGAGTGCAAAGGACTAGTAAGGTTCTTCACAACTGACCGCACATCACCCCTGACAAACTAGCAGGCAAATGTCAGTGCTTTCAGGTTAGCTGTCTTTAACTTCATCATAGTCTGTTACCATAGATCAGCTAGATACATCAAGTGTGTGCAGGGCTGTATTGAATGTGTCACTGTCTGTCACCTTGATTACTCAAACTTTTCTCTCAACCTGTGCACCTACACCTACACACGTTCAAAGGTTTGGGGTCACTTAGAAATGTCCTTGTATTTCTAATCAAGTTGATGTTATTTTAATGGACAAAAAATGTGCTTTTCTTTCAAAAACAAGGACATTTCTAAGTGACCCCAAACGTTTGAACGGTAGTGTATGTTGTAAACAGGGACAATTCAAGTATGATAAAGTAACCTGAACCAATCGATGCTATATTGAGCTTGGTGAATGGAATATGAATGACAGTCTTCCAATATGCTGTAATAGAAATAAAGCCATGCTCATAAAAATATTATTGTCCTCCCTCATCTCAAATGGTACTGACCGCCACTGCAATACTGCTACTTTATTACTATGTGTGTATTATACGGTGTTATTATATTATATTATTATACGTACTATACAAGTGTACTGTTATCGGCCAGTAAAGATGGTTTTACTTTGCTTCCTCCACGTTGGAGTCTGACAGTGTTTCTGGGTCAGTGTCCATCACTCTCCTCCCCAGAGGTGGAACACTTCTCCAGAATAGGTATTCTGTATTCTCAGACTGCCTGATTATAGTGAAGAAATGAACACTGTCTCTAAACATGCCCCTCTCTGTCTCCTCTCTCCACCCTGCTCCTCCACCCCTATTAGCATCCAGACACAAAGAGCCTGGGCTCTGTCGCTGGCCACAGCAGGGCAGCAGGCAGCACGGCGATCAGTGCATGTGTGTGTTTATGCATGGCTTTCTTCTGAAGGAACAAGTCAGCGTGACGTCCTCTGCCACTTTGTGTGGGATCTACAGTACCGTCTTGCTAATTAGATAAAAACACTTGTACTACTGTTTGGATGGTGGAATTAATGGAATGTTTATATACTGTAACGCTATTCCAAAACTCATAGGCCTGCGAAATATTTATCCATCAATTTGTTGCATCATAACGTGTGGAAATGTCAAGTCAGAAAGATTGTTAATCTTATTGAGAAAGCAATAAGTAGAAAAGACATGGCAGCAATCGATTTAAGAAACCTTTGCCAAGCCAATAATAGCTCTTTTCAGGGAACGTCAGTGAAGAGAGAGAATTGACAGCAGTTGTGGGTTGTGATGGGCTGTGAAAGCTGTTCGATGGAATGCCAACAGTAGGCCAGGCCAGCCAGATCGACTGCAGTCCACAGCTCAATGCTAAATGTCCTCTGGCCTGGCCATGACACATTCCTTATAGAGCCAAACTAGACCTGTCTATCACGTTTCCGGTAAGACCCAGGCGCAGACAATGTCGAAGTAACAAATGTTTATTACTAGAACAGGGGCAAAAATCAGAAATCCAGACAGGGTTCAAAAGGTCCAGAACGGCAGGCAGTATCAGGGTCAGAACAGACAGTGATCAATAATCCAGAGTAGCGTGGCAAGGTAACAGACGGCAGGCAGGCTCAAGGTCAGGGCGGGCAGAATGGTCAAAACCAGGAAAACTAGAAAATAGGGACTATAGAAAAGACAGAAGCAGGGAAAACCGCTGGTAGGCTTGACGAAGCAAAACAAACTGGCAACAGCCAAACAGGGGGGTGGAGACGAGCTCGACAGGTGAACCAGATCAGGGTGTGACACTGTCAGACATGAATTACTTATTAGAGTAGCAACAGCATATCTATACTAGAATAACAACAGTTAGATGTGAAGCATTAGGAGGGGACTGGTGGTGCTTTAGCTGCTCAAGCAGTCCTTATACCGTACTGCATATTGCTGTACCCACTAACATGAACAGCACCATAAATGTCATGACTGTTGGAATCCATCTCAATAGTGTTTGACGGGCAGAGACAGACCTGTTCCCCTCCCTGTCTGTGTGCTGCCTCTAATATGATTTGGTTGGCTCTATAACTCACTCCAATAAAACTGGGAGGAGAAGAATGAGAGATTGCATTAAGGTTGGATGTAAATCCAGCAGACAGATTAGGTGTCTCCTCTGTCTCCTCCTGTGTCTCCAGTGGATAGGGACAGTTCCCTTTCCTTACAGCACAATTTGCCAAATCACACAACGTTCTGTGGAGTAGAGTAGCCACAATGTGTGGTGTGTCTTGCTCACAGCTGATACACTGGCCTGTGACTGTAAGTGTGTGTGAGTGAAGACAGCTTAACTGATTCTTAACAGGCAGCTCTCTGGCCTGGGCCAACAGAATAGGAGCTCAGAGGATATCCTGTTCTGTTCAGGAGCTCAGCTCTACTCTCCACTGGTGCTGTGTTACAAATGATTAACACCCACTTGAGAACATACAGCAATAGTCTGATAATATTATATTGTTGCTAGCTGGCTGCTGCTGACTAACTTTTGGAGAACGGATGTTGAAAACCCAGAGAGAGAATCCAGTGTCCCACTTCTGAATGGTGTTAGCATTAGAAACAGCCCGGCTTCCTGTTTCACTATTACTGCTGGTGGGGATAGGCTTTTGTGGGATTTCTTGAATGAATTAATGTATTAGAACAGATTCACCACATTATATTCACTAGTCAAACTGCTACCTAACCCAATGCTTCAGGATTACTTTGATATGTACTACATTGCAATGTACATTATTTACCCATCCGAGCAGTAGGGTTTTCTTGGGGGCGGGGTTGGAGAAACGACCACAATACCGTTGGTTTGTTATAGACCTTAAACTCTAGTCTTGGAGAGAGCGAGAGAGAGAGAGAGAGGGCGAGCATAAGTAATCAAGTTGTTTAAGTGTCTGGATATGTGCCGAGCCTAATTCGTTCAGATGGAAGATGGAGGGTGATTTGTACTGCGTGTCAGATGCTGACAGACCCAGTGCCCCTCTGGTGCTTGGAGTTACAGCAGAGGCACACACACCCTCATTTATTCAGCCCACTAGTCTAGTCCACAGCGTGATTCACACAGAGCTCCTAATGTGCTGAGCCCCGGCGTGAGCAGGTAACAACTCTCTGTTGGTTAGAGGCCAGGTACATACTAGCACCAAGATGAGCCTCTGTTCTCTCTCTCTCTCTCTCTCTCTCTCTCTCTCTCTCTCTCTCTCTCTCTCTCTCTCTCTCTCTCTCTCTCTCTCTCTCTCTCTCTCTCTCTCTCTCTCTCTCTCTCTCTCTCTCTCTCTCTCTCTCTCTCTCTCTCTCTCGCTCTCTCTCTCTCTCTCTCTCTCTCTCTCTCAGCTCTCTCTCTTTGATTAGTCCAGCATACCCAAATTCTAACCTAGAATCGATATAACTCTAGAATCAGGTACATTTCAAACCCTGTCAATTTAAAATGAGTGGACACATGGAGTTACAGTGTATTCAGGAACACGGACAGAGTTGTTAGTGTAGTGTATGTGTGATAAGTGTGTGTTATGTGTATCCGGCCCCATTTGTGTGTGTATCCTTTAGGATGCACTGTCTAACTATAGGTTTTATTCAAGATCTGACTCTGATCCCACATCCTGAAATCTCCGCCACCATGGCCATAATGTGACGAGGAGCGGAGTGGATGACACACAGGGCTGAGGGGGTAATGCTCTGCTCTGAGTGGGAGAGAATGGATTTCTTCTCTGAGCCCAGATCAACCAGCAAGCTGAGCAAAGGTCTTTAATCAGTGGCCAATTTACCCACCCACCCTGCACTAAACAGGCAGAGAAACGAACTGCTGTGAGATATACTGTACGTTTAACTCTGTGAGCTGATATCTTTGTTTTTACATTGAGATGGTTTCCTTCCTATGGTTATATATATGGTATTGCTTGTGTATAACAGACCACCTGCTCTCTCTCTCTCTCTCTCTGTGTACGTACTGTACAGTAGGTTATGTGTCTCCAGACATTCATGCTAATCCCAGCAGCACATGACATGATTAACGGTTGCAGATTGAGTTTGCATCTTGTAAATGATGGGGTTGGATTTCTGTTTAGGCTCCTTTGTTGGGGTGTGTGCAAACGGTGAGGGCACTCCTCCTACTCCTCTTTGTCTGAGGCTCTGTGTGTGTGTGTTTGTGTGTGTGTGTGTTTCAGGGGGGGGTTGGGAAATGGAGATGTCATGTAGTAGGGTTCTGCTGTAGATCGGAATGACAGCTGAGAGGCTCTGGGCTCCAGAAGCCTCAGGGGCATAGCCAAGCAGAAAGATGGAGAGCAGGAGAGAAGGCCACTGGCCAGCCAGGTACCTGAGAGCTGATGGGAAAATCTATCACAGACAACTGCCATTGTAATTAATGTGTGAAGTGAAGAAGGTCTATGTGCTGTTCATTGGCTAGGTTCCCTGAGGAGATGTGATTCTCCACACCTCTCTCTCTATCTCTCTATCATTCATCCCTCGTCGCCACCACAGAGGAAACACCATGAACTGCAGGTGGTAGACTAGCCACTGTTTTATGGATGAAATGGATAAAATAATTCAAATGTCATTCAAATATTAGCTTTTTGGGGCCAGTGATCCCCAATGGAGAATGGCCCCATACAGGAGGGTTGGAGCAGTTGTATCACTTTGATAGGAATACGTTGTGTGTGTTGAATTGAAATGGGCCATTTATGCTGTTTGCTCAGACAACTGTATATTAAAGAGGAATTCAATCTTCCTTTATATTTTCTTTTAGACTTCAGAATTTAGACTCGAGAAGAATAGAGAAGAAGCCAAAGGCTTCATATTCAATTAGCACAATCTTTGCAGTGCCCACAGATGACGTAATAATACTATTATAAAGCAACGTATTATTCTGCCAAGGTGACGATTTCACCAAGTTATGTCTTCTTCCCCCAGGTGTCCAGTGATTGAATAACACATTGGTGATTGAATGATTGGGGCATGCTTCATGGAAAATAATGAAATGTGAAAGTTAATGGAAGCCCTGAAACCATTGTCATCTTTGGAGCGATCAGAGATGTTCTCAACCAAGGAAAAGCCAATGGATCCTGAATAATGCATGAAAGACTACATAATGAGGGAACCGAGGTCTGGACCTCAGTATTGTTTTCTAATAAAAATAAATATTTTGTACACAATAAAGAAAATCAATTAGCCTAAGGGTCAACATCTAAATATTGCTCCCAGTGTTGATCAACGCTCAGAATGCTTATATTCTTGATCTGACTGAGTTATAATCGCGCCTGCCTCTTTGCGAACGAGTGGAATTATGTTCGCCAGCATTGTTCAAACAGCTCAGGCCGAGGTCCTGAGACATAAAACGAACTACCCCACCTCGGCGTCGGCTCAAGTAGGCAACTAGAGCAGCTGCTGACAGTGTGTTTGTGAGATGATGGACAAAAGGCAATTTTAAAACCGTCCCACAACTCCTGCCGTGTCTAGAGACATCCCCCAAACAAACAAACACAGACTCTCTGAGAATTAGTGAACAACTGGTATATAGTCACTTATAGATACTACATGTCAGTCAGGTGGCTAGCTGCCGGCAGAGACATCTATTGCAGCAACATTGAAGGGCTCTGGGTAGTATTACTTAGCCAGCTAGGATGAAGTAAGAAGTTAACGTTGAACAGAGCCTACCTCAGTAGGAGCAAAACATATGCTACTAAGTTCTTTTCGGAACTTTGCTTTATGGAGAGTAGGCACCTGAGACATACAGTGATGTGGCGATCAGTGGTGAGGCTGAGGAAGGCTGCAATGCATGTAGGAGGAAGCAGAGGAGAGAGAGAGAGAGAGAGAGGAAGCAAGCAGAGAGAGAGTTTAGTACAGTGGTTCCCAAACTTGGGGTTGGGGCCCCATGTGGGGTCCCCTGAGAAAATCTGTATTGATCTTATCAAACAGGTTAGGAACTTTAAAAAAAAACATTTGTTTCAATATGAATATCTCCACATGGCCTATCTTCCCTAATGGCCTACATTCAAATGCAATCAAAATGCAAACAACACAGTTGTAAAAAAGTAATACCTTTTAGTTTATATCGGTTGTTGCTCAACTTATCTTGATCACCCACTGGAGTTTATAGTTGACTTTTTACCCACCTTTTTTTTACCACTGAATCACTGATAATAATACAGAATCGTTAGTCATATTTGAATAATTCATGTGAATGTGAACACCAGTGGCAATTTTAGCATGTAAATCTTGGTGGGGCAAAAAAACATATATTTTTTAGATGCATGCCAGCAAAGCCACTACACAACACAACACAACACAACATTAAACAATACATTAATTGCACTATAACGGTGATAAACGGTGCCCACAAACAGTTAAGGCCGACGTAAAGCTGTCCCAACAGCAGAGTCCCAGCGGAGCCTTGTCTGGCTGATATGCCTGAATTGCTTAAACAAATGTGGTTTCATTAATGAGCGAGCGACGACGGACGTAGTCAATATAACTATTTGTTCAGCACTTTTGAAATGTACAGCGACAGAATTCAGAACATAGGCTGTTCTTAGAGTGTTCTCCCTGTACACCAAGTCAGAACCGTAGGATAAATAAAGGGGGCATACTGTATAAGCAGACAATGAAATCAATATTTGATGATTACATTTCTCTAAAACAGGTTATAGGCTACATGTGCACCACCAAGTTAGGTGAAAATAGACCAAATTATTAGGGTGAGGCACATTGAACGCCATTTGGGTCTTTGCGTGTCAAAAAAGACACACTTCAAGTAGCACTATTTGACTCGTTAAATAAGCTTTAAATTTGACACGTCAAATAACATAATTCTATTATAGAATGTTGTGTGTGCTGAATTTGCACGTGCAAGCCAAGCGCCACCACTACTATCAGTAGCACTGTCAAAGCTGCATTGCCTTGCATCTGAATATGTTTTATATATTATTGGATGAACAGTCATTTGTATTTGAAATAAGTGAGTCATAGCTCTCATGTGGCCAGACAAATGTGAGACATCCATAGTGGTTTAGATAGTGGTCCATAGTGGTTTAGAGTATTCCTCTGAATTAAATTGGTTGCATACTAATTGCCAAATTACTGCCGTCTGGGAGGGGTGGGTTCACTGGAATGCCTCTCTCCCTGCGTGGTTAAACTTCATAACACAACAGATACAGGATACTGCCTTTGATTAGAACTACACTCTTAGAAAAAAGGGTTCCAAAAGGGTTCTTTGGCTGTCTCCATAGGAGAACCCTTTTTGGATCCAGATAGAACTCTTTTGGGTTCCATGTAGAACCCTCTATGTAAAGGGTTCAACATGGAACTCAAAAGGGTTCTACCTGCATTCGAAAGGGTTTTACCTGGAACCAAATAGGGTTCTTCAAAGGGTTATCCTATGGGAACAGCCAAAGAACCCTTTTAGGTTCCAGATAGCACCTTTTCTTCTAAGAGTGTAGAGCAGAGCAGTGAATGTTAGTTAATACTCTGGTGCTACAGCAGTTGTCAGCTTTGGATAATGGTAAAGGACCGGGCAGTGGATAATGTAAGATGGATTGGAGCTGCTCAGCATATAAGGTGAAAGAGTGTTCAGCCATGAGAGAGCTCCAGTATCAAGGTCCGTTCTCATGTGCAGCATGGTAGAACTCTAGTAGAACTCTTTAACTCTAGTGCATGTGAGGGGATGGCAGTGAAGGTGTATAACAGCATAATATACCATATGAAGGTTTTACATGCTGACTACACCAGCCACGTGCGTGCATCCGCACAATGATTTTGTCCATCCACACCAGATGAGATCATGACACGCAGGTTAAAATATCAAAACCAACTGTTAACCAGCTATATTAATTTGGGGGCAGGTCGAAAGACACATGAAACATCTGTGGACATTTAGTTGTCATGGGAGATGAACATTGGGTTGTTATTTTACCTGAAATGCATGTGGTTCTCTTTTTAGCTGGTTCTTTGTAGAATTTTGACCCGCGGTGAAATGATTGAATAACCTGTATGTGTACATTTATTTTGCAACGCTCACGCACGCAACGTGGCCGGTGAGGTTTTAGAGGATGGTGTTTCTGCTGAGCAGTAGGCCTACTGTCCACCTGCATGGGAAAGTCTCCTTTCTCAGCTCTATTTTACATCCAAACGGATTTGTTTGTTGAAATCAAAAGATGTTTGTTTGTTTTCTGACCCATTTGTAAATATTTTTGGTTTGGTTTCACCTAGAACAAGCCTCAGAGCTCACTGTTTGTGCTAGCTTTGATATAAATAGCATGAATGAGATGACCCATCAAGTTCAAAGTTGATCTCTGACCTTAATACTTTCATATTAGCATTAACCCTAATATAAATGTATACAGTAGCAACTCTCAGGTCGTCTCATGGACACACAAACCTAGAGAACTGGTCGCTGGCTACAGAGTTCTTACTCCTGATTGATATATAGCCCAACTTTGTTAGTTCATCGGCCAGTCAGTCCTTTAACCAGGCCAGTCATTCAGCCAGGGCCAGTGGTAAAGGCTAAAGAGCTAGCTGCTCTGGACCGTCTTAGATCGATGGTTCTCCTAAGGGGAAATCTTAATTACCGGATTTGCTTTCAGAGCACTCAAGGTTAAACTGGTCTGCGTTGACCAAGCATTGATCAATTAATTAGATGGATCCCAATCAATTATTGCGTTTATGTTGTGTTTTTGTTTTGACCTGCTAGTTTAATGTGCACCGTGTTGATAAATCATTGATGCGGTGACTACAGGTTTGGGCTCTCTTTATGATGGCTTCTCTTGTGATGAGCTCATGTGCTGTTCCCTCATGGGGGACTGAGCTGGCCCCTAGGTGTCATCAATTGTTTCTACACTTGACACTTACATGCGACTTCTGCTATCAGAACACAAAGATTGCATTGAAAAGACGGATCATAGACGCACAAAAGTCGCTTTGGGATCTGACTGATCTGATCAGATCTGGCTGGATTCATTATAATGAAAAGGTGCTTCTCGGTCCCAAAACACACATTTTCTGGAGACGCGTGAGGAGTGCTGATGGCGTCGCCCACTGTATCTGCTTTTGGTAGCCTGATTGCGTCCAGACTGAGGAGAAATCCATACACAATGCATCCCTGACCACCTTCTGAAGCCTGGTCAGGGGTGACAGGTAGCCTAGCGGTTAGAGTGTTGGGCCAGTAACCGAAAGGTCGCTGGTTTGAATACCCGAGCCGACAAGGTGAAAAACCTGTTGATGTGGTCTTGAGAAAGGCACTTAACCCTAATTTGCTCTCTAGGTAGGCTGTCATTGTAAATAAGAATTTGTTCTTAACTGACTTGCCTAGTTAAATAAAGGTTAAATAAAAATAAATAAATACAGTGGGCGACGTCATCAGCACTCCTCACACACGTCTCCAGAAAACGTGTGTTTTGGGTCCGAGAAGCACCTTTTCATTATAATGTTTGAGGAAATACGTTCCTAGCGTGTGAGGAATGTGTTTGCTGGTGTGGGGACCTGACCTTTTAGTTCATAACCTATTCATGCTTTGTTAACGTAATATCAGGGTGTTGCTGTAGGTGTACTTGGCTGTTCGAAACAACAACTTTACCCGGAGACAGAGCGCCAAGGGGTTGGGACCAACCCGTGCGCCAACGGATAGGCTGAGTAAGTCTAAACCACACTCAGCCTCTACCCTGACTGGTCTGTTCGGAAACCGGAACTAACTCTGTCTGGGGTATTTGAAGAAGAACACGTGAAACTGTAGTCAGTTCTCTGTCTGCCCTGCGTGGTGTTACAGTGAGCCCGTATACGAACCTTCATACTTATCATCTATACATTTGCATTTAATAAACTTAGCTTAGTTTGAAACAGCTCCTGATGTCTTATCTTATTCCAATACCAGATTTGAATTGACGCGATCTAACACTGGCCTCATAAATGCTAGCCAGCTAGCTTATATTCAGAAAAAATATGTTTTGTTTGGCTAGAGTTATGCTAACCCGTTTGCAATCCCTTTATCATTGCTTCCTAGCTACAGAGGTTAGTTGGCTAGTTAGCTACAGTAGTTAGCTACTGCCATAGGTTGTTGTGTTATCATGTAATGCCTATTCAACTGTTTGTAGAATGCATACTGGCATTTGAATATAGCGCGGGAAAAGGGAACTGTAGACACATTTAAATGTAGGTGTAGATGCATGACGCGTTCGGAATTCCATGATCAGAACTCTTATGATCAGAATACTAAAGCTACATGAACTGTCAAGTCTAGACATGGCCATTGATCACTAATTAATTGTAATACTGCACTTGGATTCATACACACTTAGAAAAAAGGGTTCCAAAAGGGTTCTTCGGCTGTTCCCATAGGGATTATCATAGTTTTGTGATTTAATATTAGTTTTTATTTTTATTCGTTTTTAGATTGTATTTGAAATTCAGTTTAGTTTCAGTTAGTTAATTTACTAGCTTTTATTTAGTTTCAGTTAGATTTTTAAGAGTTAGGGACAGAAACCCCATTATATTTTGGAGAAAGTTTAAAAGAAAAAAACTATGTTTTTTTTTATTTTATTTTAGTTAGATTTTCAGTCAAAGATAATAGTTTTAGTTTAGTTTTTGTTTTTCAAATGTTTTTGGTTTCGTCAAATTCTTTATTTTCGTTGACTATAAAAACCTTGAAGAACAAAGGAGAACCCTTTGAAGAACCATTTTTGGCTCCAGGTAAAACCCTTTTTGGTTTCATGTAGAACCCTCTATGGAAAGGGTTCTATATGGAACCAAAAAGGGTTATTTTAAGGGTTCTCCTATGGGGACACCTGAAGAACCCTTTAAGTTGTAGAAAGCACCTTTTTCTCTAAGAGTGTATTGGCCATTACTGTAGATTACCCTCCAGGGACTAAAATAAATTGATGTTGGGTGACTACTGTGACTACCTAACTTAATGTGATGAGGCTCAGACTTAAAAGAGTGAAGCCCAGCCATGCTTTATGGTAAGGTGCTGTTAGCCAGTATTACTCCTGATTACTTTGGCTGTACATCAGAGTGTTGCTGACGGCTGGGTTCTGACGCTTCGCCGTGCCAAAGATGATGACTGAAGCATGCAGCCTTAGCCCCCACCCTCTGATCTCGGTGGGTGGATGTCTTCCCCCACTCTGATCTCACAGAGCTGCTCCTATCCAATGTCAAAGTGACGTGCGTCAGTGCTACTGTCTGCAACTTCAGTACAGACAAGACATGCACTGGCAACTTGATAATCAAGACGCACACACACACACACACACGCACACGCACACGCACACACACACACACACACACACACACACACACACACACACACACACACACACACACACACACACACATACATTTGTTTTACTATCACTGTGGGGGTCAAACAAAATCCTATTTTCCCTAACCCTAACCCTAATTCTAACCCAAACCCTAATTCTAACCCTAATCCTGGTCCCCACATGGATAGTAAAACCAAATGAATGAGACACACGAGGGTACATGAGCTCTACTCTACTGTATACCACTCTGGCCTTTGAAGAGTGACCCTTATTGATGTGATGAAAGCCTTTCCTTCATTAGTGGTAATTGTCAATGTATCATCAACGCTCTGTACCAAACTGTCAAGAGCTTCTTTCTTTTCAATGATTGCTAAAGACAGATATACAGTAATAAGCAAGATGAAGATTGATTTACTTTTATATTTTTATTTCTGTCGCTGAAATCTCTCAGCACAGCAGTAGCACTGTACGTTCTCAGCCATTTATAAGCAGTTAAATTGATGTAGAGCATTTAAACAGTTGTGTGCTTATTAGCTCCTGACTTGTCAAAACACTGATGAAAAGACAGTTGAACTTCTCTCTTTGGTTTGGTCTGCCCACAGTGTGATAAATTCACTGTGCAGAAGTTAAAAAAGCTGGGTTCCCTGTCTTGAGTTCCACAAGCTGTAGTTCACTGGGCTCATATTCCCCTCCACCCTGGCCTCTATACTGTAACACTGCCCCATTCCCTGATCTGGCCTTTCTTACATGTTGCAGTAGCTTCCTTTGAGGTTTCCTTTGTATAAGGTTGCAGTGTGGTGTGATGTGAAAAGTGCATTTATTGTGGAGAGAAATGTGTTTTTCTGTGTGTCTGTCTGTGTGTCTGTCACACACACATTCACACACCCAAAATCTCCCTGCAGTATATCACATCGTATAAATATTCCTATTTTGATCTTCTGGATCAAGTTTGGCTGGGTCTCTCTTCATGTTGTGCTCTACATGTCAACTTCTGTCACAGGGGTCTTGTCCAACAGAACAGTTGATGCTTGCACTTTACAAATGGCCTGGAAGCCTGGAACGTGACAGCAGGTCTGCAGACCACTGAATAGAGCCCCTGCACGGTGAGCTCAATGGGGCGCGCTTGGGGAGATTCAATTCACCCAGCAGAGGGGAAAGAGAGAAGAGGAAAGAGAAGGCCCAGAGAAAAAGGTCAAAGTTCTCTCATTGTTGGGATTACGTTTCAGCTGCATGGGTTTATGGAAACAGCATGTGTTGCACGTACACACACACACACATACACACAGTACTCACTGATTAGAAGAGTCAATATCTCCCAAGAAACACCTGTGTTCACAGATCCACAGAGAATAATAGGAAGCTTTGGGTTGTGTGCTCATCTTTTTCTTGTATTGACTAGAGCCCCTTCCTGTTCATAGTAGTCTGTAGAAAAGATAGTTCCTGCTGCTTATTTTGGTGGCAGTGTCAATGGCCATGCGCTCACTTGTCTGAGAGGTTTACACATCATTAAGTTCCAGAGGCAGGCTGGAACGTGTCATTAACTATTGTAATGAGAGCATTAAATATCCCACTGGGAACAGACTAGTCTAGTTTTGATTTACATTTGGTTGAGTGTGACTTGAACGTGAAATCAATTGAAAGTAAAATCAACCAAAAATTGTCAACCTGTCATTGGATTTAGGTTAAAAGTTGGAAGAAACGCTGATGACTTTTAGCAATCCAATCAGTTTTCCACGTTGATTCAACATAATCACATTTTGGTTGAAATGACGTGGAAACAACGTTCATTCAACCAGTTTTTGCCCAGTGGGTTATTCTATATAATACACTATATGGAGGGTGGGCCTCACTGCAGAGGTAATCAAACTACAGACTGAGGAAACTTTTCTCTCTTGTTATTTCATATTATCAGGCCAGGTTGTTATTACAAAAGAGAATGTGTTCTCAATGACCTACCTTGTTAAATAAACACTAACAGAAGTCTGACACATACAGTAGTTAATGTGTCTGTCTGTTATGTGCTGATTCAGCACACCAAGAGAGATTAGGTCTCACTTCACTAGACAGTGTAGTTTACAGTTGGCTCTGGTCTTAGTTTCAGTATTGAGTTGTAACTCTAATTTCTATCCGTACTAAGCATTATTGTTGTCCCACTCTGCTGTGTACAATAGGATATCGATGGAAGCGTGGACTGGGGACTCTTTTTTCTGCTGTGATTAGCAGTGTTTGGTGTTGGGGTGGGGCGAGTGTGTATATATGCATTTGTATCCGTGCTAAAGGTTATCCAGTCTGAGTCTTCTCACTGGGGATAAAGGCAGAGGTAGCGAGGTGCCGTATGGTTGGATCTGATGCGGGGGGTGTAGTGTTGTAGCGTGTGACGTGAGTGATGTGGAGTGCGTGATGCATGTGTGTGTTTGAGCCACAGAGCAGAGTAGTGAGTTATTACTTCCCTTCGTCCTGGCTGTCTGTCTGTGGCCGGAGGCTCCATCTCTGCTCCCTACCTCCCTCCCTGGGTGTCTGTCAGGATCCACTCCCATCACTGAACACATGGCTCCACGCACTGCAGAGTAGAAACACATTTAACAGCAGGAGTCAGTGCTGTTTCCATCTCTCAGCTTCCTGTATATTACTATCTTATCACAGCATAGAGCTAGACCCCTGAACTCAAAGACACAGACAGAGAATGAGAAAGAGCAGGAAGTTAAATAGTGTAGAGTAAAAGACAAAGGAAGGAAGAGAAGTGGTTCTCTCTTGTCGTGCTCTCCCTGTCGGAGAGAGTCGCAAACAAAACTAGGAATGGGTTGAGAGTCGTTTAGAATAGAGCATTAGATTGTGATACAGGAAAAGGGGAAGGCAAATGAAAACAATAAAAGTATTATCTTTCCAACAAGAGCTCCTGTATACCCTATGCCCTTGGAATGAATTAGTTTTAATTTATTGGTAGAGCACCACAAGTATATGCTTCCTGGATCTATGCATCCCTTTCTGGTTATAGCCATTTAGAATTAAATTAGTGCAATTTAGCAAACCAAATGAGTTACCGATTCAGCTGGAGAGTCAGATGAGGAAAGAGAGAAATGGTTCCATTGATGGCTCTGTGCCCTGAAGGCAAATTCTACAGGTCAATGGGTCAAGGGGATCAAACTCCTTATAGCACTTAAGAGGTCACCGTGACAAAGGGACAGTAATGGACCTGTCACACAACATACACTCCCATATTATCCCTCAGTCTACTGTCACACTCAAATAAGTGTATAGCCCTTCACATTACACCCAACAGCATGTGTATATCCTCATATGTGACTGTGAGAATCACAATGTCATCCTTAGATGTTAACAAGAGCATAAGTTGACAGAGTTGAGCCTTCAATCCAGGAGGTGTAACAGGAATGTGAGCAGAGCTCTACCATTTGTCTTTGGGCTGTAGTGGTAGTGTTCCTTGTGTTATCAGTAGCAGTAGCAGCGAGGAGGAGTGAGTAGAACTGATTGATTTGACAGTCCATAACAGATGACCATTAGAGGGGCTGGCTGACAGTTTAATGAGAGAGAAGCTTCCAGTGGGGATGGCAACAGGCAGCTTATTGTTTCTATAGGATGAAAGGTCACAACAGATTGCTCTATAGTCCTCTGTCCGTCTGTCCGTCTGCACGTTGACATTTCCTCCAAGAACAAAAGCAAACGTCTGTCCGCTTCCCTTTCATTTCTTCTTCTCTGGTTTATATGTAGCCTACTCACCACAATGACACCCTGGATATTAGCGTCAGTTGTCAGGCTGCGTGTTTTATTACAGAGTTGTGCGAAACTGTTATTATTCAGATTGTCTTGGTGTTTAATGAGCTTTTATTGATGTTGGCTTTTTAAGTTCCATGTAGATTTCAAGCTTTAAGGTACTTCAAAGATGTGTCATACTGTAACAATGTCATTTTAATATTCTAAGTTCTCGCAATACCTCTGAAATTGCCTAGTATGTTAGTATTAAGTATTAAGCAAAAACTAGAAGAAGAAACAAACATATTTTACATGTAACATTTTTGTCCTACTCAGGATATGTCTGGTGAACTCATTTCTAGCTCACAAGAGTGGATTAAAGGCTTTTAAGGGTAATTTCCTTAAATCTGCAGGGTTTAAGTATGTTTGTAGCTTTGAGATGCACTTCATGCCCACGAGTCAGGAGCCATTACTGTCAATACAAGCCAGAGTCCTGATTATATGGTCATTACTGTGGCAGGGAGGGAGAGAGAGAAAGAGAGGAAGACACAGAGAGAGGGAACTAGAGAAAGAAAGAGAGAGGAGAGAAACAGAGAGAGAGGAAGAGAGAGACAGAAAGAGAGGGATAGAGAGTGAAGGAGAGAGAGAGATGCTGCTCCGCGCTTCTCTGCTCCATATGAGATAGTTGTTTTAAACCTGCACTGCGGAAGGAGGCAGTGACTGGACTGGACTGGCAGAGACATTGTCTGTCTGGTCACTGCTGACTGGACTGGCAGAGACATTGTCTGTCTGGTCACTGCTGACTGGACTGGCAGAGACATTGTCTGTCTGGTCACTGCTGACTGGACTGGCAGAGACATTGTCTGTCTGGTCACTGCTGACTGGACTGCAGGGTATTGGCTGTTTCATGTTGGGTCCCTGGCCTTGGACACGAGGTCTGGCGTCAATCAGTCCACCAGGTAGTGGAGAAAGGGGAGGGGAGGGCATCTCTTTAATAATTTATTTTTTAAATAATATTTTATTTATAATATTTTTGTATTTTTTCCCCCCACCCTAGATACAAACGTATGCATAGTAACAACAACTAACAGACGCACACAAACAATGAGTACATCTCCTCTTTCCAGACCTGCATGCTCACACCCCTATCCCTAGTGCCTGCATTATTGTTTGTCACATGGCCTTAAATTTGACCAATTCGTTTTTCTTGGTCACCCATGCTATTTTAATATTTCAATAATAAATATTTAGATTTTTCCATTGTGTTAATGATGGCGGATTGTTTTTAGTATATGTTTTTTCAAGATTATTAATGAGAAGAGAATCGTTTAGCTCATTGTGTATCTCACTACACCCCCATATGCCATGTCTTGAAATATGCAAACAGACGGATTAAAAGTACGTTTACATTCTGACAGCAAACTTTCTTGCTCCGCCCATAACTTTGGGTCTTTATAGTCTTCCCAGAAAAGATGGATTATTGAGTCATTATTAGTTTTACACTTAAGACATGATTCTGCCATTGTGCTGTAGAATTTGGTCTCTTGTATAATACATTCTATACATTAGTTTATACTGGATTAAGCACACATTTTCGTTAACTGTAATTTCGTTAGTCACTCCATCTTGTGTCAAAATCAGTTAGTCTTGGTTCCAATAGTTTCTATTTTTTTCTAACCGATTGTCAGTTGGATATGGTCTGTGCACCGTTTTGTATATCTTCCCTATCATATGAACATAATTTTCTAACTCAAATAAGATTCCCTCAAGGTCCAAAAGATTTCAAATATACATTTTTTGTTATGTAGCTTTTAAGTTGCATATATTTGAAACTATCTACATTGGTCAGTCCAAAATTACTTTTTAATTCTGTCATGGAAATAAATGTATTTCCTGTTACCAAGTCGTTTACGGTTTCTATGCCATTAGTTTTCCATATGGACCAATTTATTGGTGAATTCTGAAAAGCTATCCAAGGATTGTTCCATAAGGTTGGGTTTTTAGGGAGAGATGTTGGTTCTTGTAGAACACGTCTAATTTTCTTCCATATTGTCAGTGTTATTCTACCTGTAAGATTTATGCTAATATTATTTTAATTAGATCTGCTTTTATATTGTTGAGTAATGGAATAAAGTTATCTTCATGTATTTGTTGTTTGTTGTCTCTTATTACGCATCCTAAGTATTTCATATTTTTGTGTTCCACTTAAAGGATTACTATATAATATTATTATATATAATATTATTTATATTTTTCTATTGCCATGTTTTGGGAGGGAAACCATGTGTTTGATGAATTCGATTACCATTCAATTTATTCCATTCCAGCCATTACTATAAGCCCGTCCTCCCCACTTAAGGTGCCACCAACCTCCTGTGGTCTGGGAGAAATAGAGAGAGAAGGAGGAGAGGAGATCACAGGGCTTTGGGGGCAGGCAGGTGGTATAGAAATGGTTCTGGCATTAATGCAACAAGTCACAGTACATCCCTGTTTGCTCAGTGTGAGAGAGGTTGGCAGGCCGTCCCACAGTTTTCAGATCCTCTCCACATGGTGTGAATGACTTTTATATTTCACCCCAGTCCAGGCTGTTTCACTTGGCTGAAGTTCAGCTCCGTTATGTCTCGCTCCCGGAGGCCATGCTGCAGTATAATCCAGACTCTGTTTGATACAGTGTGTGTGTTTGTGTGTGTGTGTGTGTGTGTGTGTGTGTGTGTGTGTGTGTGTGTGTGTGTGTGTGTGTGTGTGTGTGTGTGTGTGTGTGTGTGTGTGTGTGTGTGTGTGTGTGTGTGTGTGTGTGTGTGTGTGTGTGTGTGTGTGTGTGTGTATGTGTGCGTGTGTGTGTGTGTGTGCGCGTATGTGCATGTGTGTGTGGCCTTCTGGATCCAGTGGTCTCCCAGAAAACATTCTGGCTGATGTCCTTCCTCTTCCTGACCAACACCCTGACAACATCTAACATCTAACCCACTGCTCAGAGCAGAGAACAAGCCTATTCAATTATAATTTCCATGTCTCTCCTGATGGGATGGCGGCTATTACTGGCTAAATTGATTATTTTCTCCTTCATTCTAGGCTTCCCCTTTTGATATTTGAGATGGTTTGGTTTTGTAGGATGCTGCATTAGAAATATAATGCCTTCGAGGTGTCTTGTTTATTTTCAGAATTAATCATGTATTGAATTATATATGGGCTTTTTTCACGCACCTCTGCTTTGTTATGTTTCAGGGGCTATCTATTACAGTATTCACTCCTATGAATGGTAGAATTGATCTTTAGTGTTCTTCACAGGGTCTGATCAATAATCACACAATTAGTTTAGTCTGAGAACACAGCAAATATTGGAGCCACGGAGGACTCAGCATAAAAAAACAGTAGTCAGCATGATGACAACAAATCAGAAGTGTGTGTGTGTGTGTGTGTGTTTTGCAGACATCATATATCTTGAAGTTCTCTTTAATGAGGAACTTTTAAGAGCTTCGAGATCATCAGTGCTTCCTTAGTATCCAGTTTCCTGGGATGCTCCATCTGTCATAACAGGGCTCCCTCCCTCACAACAATAAAATGAATGTGGCCATTAAGTAGCACAGCCATGTGTGAATGTTTCAGAGCATCCCACATTAATAGCTTGTCAAATGTGGTATTTGTTTCATATAGGAGGCATTTAAAATGAGCTTCCAGGCAGATACTGTATGTTGTTGGGCTTGCTTTATGGAATATGGAGGCACAATATGGTTGGCACAGTGGGGGTTACTTTTCATTCCAGGTACTGGTAATAATGGAAGTTTGAAAGACCAGTGAGACGTATCATGTCACAATATGAACAATTTCTTCACCAAAGGTTTTTCCTCTTCCAGCTGAGATGTACTGACTGCATTTTACTGTCATCCTCCAGGAAGACATTCAGTACGTCAAACTATGTTCCTAGAAGAAGATGATCCCACAGTAAAAATAGAAACACCATTGTTGAACCACTCCCTTGTTCTGCTTGATTGGCTGCCTGTCAAGGCAGTTACTGTAGCAACCATATACCATACTGCGCTTTCTCCTAATACAGTCACACAGCAGCCTCCACTTCCCTATACCCTCTCATCTCTATTGTCACTCACACTGTGCGTGTTCCTCTTGGCTTCCTGCTGATGTTCATTTGAAGATGGAAAGTGTTGAAATCCCTGAATAACATGGCTGGCTGTGGCTGGGGAGGGTAGATGAGAGAACAAAACCCTGGGGGGAAGGAAGGCTACCACTGCCACTACTGCTGCCATTTCCTAAACTAGCTGGGGAGCAATGCTGAGTGAAAGAGATTGCAGGGAGGAGAAGTGTGAGAGGAGGGAGGAGGGGAAGGGTATAGGAGGCAGGTGGAGAGGGGAGATGAGGGGGAGAGGGGAGAGGAGGGGGAGAGGGGAGAGGAGGGGCAGAGCTGTGCCACACAGGGAGTAGGTAAAGCAGACAAGGAGGTGCACTAGATGAAGTCAATTACACACACACACACACAGCTGCTTCCTACTGTACTGGAAATGAGTTTCTCCTTTCCACATTCCTCCCATCTCTCTCTCATTAGCTGGGATGTGGCGAACAAAACATTGTTACGACAAACATTTTTTCTTTGTCCCTGTTGGTATCTATCAACAGTAAACATTTTATTTATTTTTTATTCTACCCCCCCCAACATACCCTCACATTTCAGTGAGATTAAGTTCTGTTATGACAGCTGCGAGACATTCCTGGGAAGCGGTGGAAAGAGAGTACAGGCATGTGTTTGAGATTTGATTGGAGGGAAAAGCTAATATGACAATATCGCATCTTCCGCTTGATGAGGTATTGTTGCCAGTATCTCATTCGTGAGCATATTTCCTCTGTTTTAATTCAGTTCTTGATATGGAGACGCATACAGTTCACTGACATGTCTCGCTCTCTCCAGCCTCATTGTCTCTCTTTCTGCCCCCTCCCTCCCCCCCCTCCCTCCCTCCTGTAAATGCCTGTGTAGAATGGTGGAATGAGCTGCTTCTGAACGGGCCCATGGGGTGTGGCTTTTAGAAAGGCCAACCCCAGCAGGTCCAGAGACTGACCCACAAGGAAAGGATCAGTAAGAGACAGACACACACACAGAATGACAGACAGACAGCCCTGCTGAAGACCAGCGTTAAGCTGCCTCTTCCTTTGAGGGATAGTTGGGTCTCCCAGCTTGTCTCTGGGCCTGGCCCTGTGTTCTCCCCTGACAGAGAAGGATGGCTCCACACCTCCTGCCTCTCTCTCTCTGCCTGCCTTCCTGCCTGCAGGGATCAAGATCAGGGGGACACAGGCCTGCACACGCTGCATTTGTCACGGGTGAGCGTCAGCCTTGGCCCTGCCCCCCTCACACACCCACTGTGCTTCCATGGCCACTTCTCCGTAGGGGGGTGAGGAGTGTGGAGGACTAGGCTTCTCTAGGGGAGTCACTCAGGGCAGCTGACTGATGAATCTGTCACAATGGGGAAGGATGCTTCACATCTCTCTCTCTCTCTCTCTCTCTCTCTCTCTCTCTCTCTCTCTCTCTCTCTCTCTCTCTCTCTCTCTCTCTCTCTCTCTCTCTCTCTCTCTCTCTCTCTCTCTCTCTCTCTCTCTCTCTCTCCCTCTCTCTCTCTCTCTCTCTCTCTCTCTCTCTCCCTCTCTCTCTCTCTCTCTCCCTCTCCCTCTCCCTCTCCCTCTCCCTCTCCCTCTCCCTCCACTGTGGTGTGTGCTCTTTCACTATTTGTTACAATGTGTTCTCAAGCTACAGCTCTTGTTATGTTCTTCAGAAAAAGAGGTAGAAGTACATAGTATTCAATTGTTTTGAGCTCTTACCTTTGTGTTCCTAAAGAACATGTTCCAAAAACAGTGACTTTAAAGATGGAACAGACCTTTGGTTGAGGGCAGGAAAACCAGGGGCACAGTCAGGCATTAGCAGACCAACGGTTAGAGACAGTGTTATTAGAGAGAGGAGGGATATGATTTATTTTGGGCTGCGGGCAGGGTGACTCATTGAGAGTGACACAACACAAGTGTGTGTGAAATGTGTGAAGAAACGTGTTGACAGGGCTGTCTTCGTTAGCACCCTCTCACGATGTTTGTAGGGAATATGGAATCTTTACACCCACTGTTGCTGCTGTCTCAGTGGCCAGTTAATGTTTGAATCTAGAACCATGGTTGAAGCCATTGTGGACTCTATAGTGAAATCAGTGGACAGTATTTCACCCCAGCTTGATAGATCATTCAACCTTTGTAACACCTTCATAGTGGTCAAAGAGATTTTATAAACCCAAACATCATCACTGACTGTTTCACGGCTTTGTCAAGAATTGTTATCTCCTGTCCTGCTGGTAGTGTTCCTTAATGGCAAGGAGAGTCTTGGGAAAGAACTGTCAAACTATGACAGGAGGCCACATCAGGGAGAACTGGATAAGAAACGGTTGATCACCCAACCAACTTCCTGCTCCTTCTTTGTAACTTTGCTGTTAGAACAGTAGAATATCACCTCTTGCCATTTTCGCAAGGCTTTACTCTCTCTTTAAGAATCAAAGTCCAGTTGTAGGCTGTTTCCCAGCTCTGTGTGCAGACATATCATATACAAAACCCTGTGAAATTAGAGTTAGCCAAACTTGGCCCAGTCAAGTTGAAGAAGTCAAGGTTCCAGAATAGAACCTGAAATTGTTACTGTATATGCAGTGAACTGGAAACTCACATTTGTGACAGACCACTAGATCCCCCAATGGCCTTTAGGACTATTGAACATCTCTCTCGGTCTCTCAGATGCAATATATATATTTTTTTTCAAGACATTCAAACTACTTGAAAATCTTTGTCTAATATTGGAAAATTGGAACTAGGATTATCTCAATCACCTAAGTAGTCGCTTATGTAAAAACTGTTGAAATTGTACAATGTGTGTCAACAGCAGTGCAAAAGATACACTTCATATTTGACCACTAAGTTGAGTTGCTATTGGATTTAAAGGGATAATCCATTTATCATTTGACAATATGGAATTAATGTGTTGCCCAATGTCTCATATGACCTCTGTGGATATGTATGTGTGTGGATGTGTATGTGTGTGTGTGTGTGTGTGTGTGTGTGTGTGTGTGTGTGTGTGTGTGTGTGTGTGTGTGTGTGTGTGTGTGTGTGTGTGTGTGTGTGTGTGTGTGTGTGTGTGTATGCTAGTAAGTGCAGTACATGTCCTGTCCATGCACTTGTGTTTCTATAATATTGTATCTTGTCTCCACGCCACTTCATACTATCCTAGTGAAGATGATATATTTGCTTTTTAAAGCTAAAGCAAGTTTGCAATATTTCGGTTACTGCTCAAACAGTGATTCATTGCAATAGATTAGTTCTGCTAGTGTTTGGATCAATAGATCAAATTACATAAGCCACCCAAAAGGCCAATAGTATTCTCTTTTTTAATGGAAAATGCGGAGAAACACCTATACTGTTTTCTCAAAAGCTGATGCACATTGATTTGTGGGGGCACTTTTATAAATTGAGCTCAGCGCTGAGATCAGTATGTGTGTGTGTGTGTGTGTGTGTCAGTCTGACTCACTGAGCTGATAGAGATGGGTGTTAGGGGGAGGGGGTTTAGGCTTTGCACATGTCTGTTTATCACCTCACACCCAGCCATGCACATGTCTGTTTATCACCTCACACCCAGCCATGCACATGTCTGTTTATCACCTCACACCCAGCCATGCACATGTCTGTTCATCACCTCACACCCAGCCATGCACATGTCTGTTTATTACCTCACACCCAGCCATGCACATGTCTGTTTATCAGCGCCTCGGGTCCAATCTATAAACCATGACAGAAAGAACCACCACCACAGGACCACGCAGAGTTGGACAGTAGAGGAACTAATGGGAGGTAAGGAGCTTGTCTCCGAGGAAGAGTACCTCCACTGTCTAGCTCTGGAACCACCAAAAAATCCAGGGCAGCGGCAACACCGGTGGGCTCCACGCCGGCGTGCCAGAGGGCAGGCTCAGCGAACAGCCCAGAGGACCCCCCATGCAGTTTTTAGTAGGGGGCTATGGGGTCTGTCGGAGGGGCGGGACGAAGAGCCCCTGCCGCAACACTCGTGGGGGTTCGTCGAAGAGCCCCTACAGCCATGGGAGTTGGAGTACAGTGAGTCGTCGTCGTTGGACGACGAGGTGCTCCTGTCTCCCAACTCGTGGGGGCTGATGGACGAGCCCCCGCAGAGTCAGGAGCCATGGGAGGAGGAGGAGGACGACGACGACGACGAGGTGCTGCGACCCCCAACGAGGGAAGATCGGCTGCCCCCGGAGGGGTTTTACGACCATCCCCTGGAGGAACAGGCGAGGTGGTGGAGGGCTTGCCTGGCGCTGAGACCGCCCAACCAGGGAGCGAGAACCAGCCAGAGGGAGGACGAGGAGTCGTTTGAGTGCCGCAGGAAGATGTGGGCAGAGCGGCTGTCGGCTCGCAGGCCGAAGCTCCCGGAGGCGGTCCTCAGCCCGGGGTCTCCAGTGCCGACGCCTCGCACCAGGGTCCTGGTGTCGATCCCCAGCCAGGTACCTCCAGTGCCGGGCCCCAGCCCAGTATCTCCAGTGCCGGCTCCTCGCACCAGGGTCCCGGTGCCGGTCCCCAGCCCGGTACCTCCAGTGCCGGCTCCTCGCACCAGGGTCCTGGTGTCGATCCCCAGCCAGGTACCTCCAGTGCTGGGCCCCAGCCCAGTATCTCCAGTGCCGGTCCCCAGCCCGGCACCTCCAGGGCCAGCTCCCAGTCCTGATCCGGGGGTGGAGCCTCTCCCTGCTCCGGTTCTGTCAGGTCCTGACGGTAGGGATGCCTAGTGGCATCTCTATGTTTGGTTTGGGTTAACTGTCGGGGCCTGACGGTAGGGTTGTCTGGGCAACTTTATGTTTGGTTTCTGTTTCTGTGTGGTTCTTTGTTTGTTGCTCTCTCCTTTGTTGTTTTCGTTACTAATAAAAGGAATGTCTTCATTCTACTACTCAGCGCCTCAGGTCCAATCTATAAACCATGACAGATACACACTCAGGAAGGACAGAATCCCTGCTGTCTGTCTCTAACACAGCAGCCCTGCTTTTAGGAGCACTACCTATAATTATAATAAACTGTAATTAGCATGGCTGTGGGAGCCCTTGCCGCAGCTATATTAGTGGCCTCTTCTGCACTAGGTCACGTTGCTCTTTAGTGTTCTGTCTGGAGCGTGGTCAGTAATGAAATTATACCTATGTTGACAAGGATGCACACCACAGGCCTAAAGGGGTCATTAGTGAGTTTATAATCATTTTGAAGGATGTTATATAAGGTCACTGTTAATGACAGCGCTGATGGCTCCTTTCCTGTTATTCTCCTCAGTTGACACAGTGAAATCTGATTTTCCCGTTTCTCCTATCTCAGTATAAGTCCCTTATTGTGTGGCCTGAGGCTCAGATACAGTATATAGCAGTTTGAGACCTCAGAGAGATAGTAGATAGTTTAGACAGAGGCTGAGTGTGTGAGCCGAGGTGTTGTTGTGTTCTGTTCAGCAGAGTGTTCACCGGACGCTTCAGGGGATCCAAATGAGATTACATTACTGTCAGATTACGTTTTCATTGGTTAAACAGAGTAAAGCGATAGCAGCAGCAGAAGCCATAGTGAAATAACTAGAGACATCATATGTGGCTTGCGATTTCCCAATTTAAAAGCAAACCCTAAAACCAAAACCCAAATCTTTCTGAACTTCCCACACACCAAGCAACACCACAGAGGCAGCCATTTGACCAAAACAATATTTTAAGTGTAGGTTTGCTTCTCTGCCACTATTGAAATTGGACAGCATAGGTTTTAAGACATTCCCTGCAGTATGAGTGGTTTCTGATTTTAGCGCTATTGAGGGGAAGCTTGTACTACACACTCTCATCCTCTATTTGGAACCAGGTTAATTAATCACAACCATAATCAATGATTGTCATTCATCTTCAACTGTCAATGTTACAGGCATGGTATTTTTAGTTTGTTACAGATCATAAGCTAGTTGTTTCTAACAAATGTACATGATATGTAAATTATGGTTTTGATAACCTTATAGTTGGCCTGCCCTTTGGTACATTGTACAGTATAGCAGTTTTAAGCCCTCTAATCTGCATACATTTGCCATTTATTTACATTCACAGCAGAGTGTGTGTGTTAGTCACATGATCAGCCTTGCATATGATACTGAATGTTAACTCCTTCCTGGTAAAAACTCTGTGTGCTCCATCCCATTATAGAAACTACAACTACAAGGTGCAAACAGGGCCATATAAAGAGTATGTACGTATGCACCTTAAAAGGAACCAGTATTTCCCCTTATGGAAATAGCTTTTGAAGTGGTGTGTAATCTTAACTTTAGTTGAACTTACTGATAGCATTATGTGAAAGTTACGCTATTTAGTAGCTTCCGGAATAAAACCTAGGATCTTTTCTTTCTATCAGCACATGTACTCTCACGCACAAACATGTTGACATTTTTCATAAACACATTTGAATATAAAGCTATGTGGGTTGTAAACGTGGCTGGGAGAACTCTGTTCCACCTCATAAACTTGATCCTTTACCCACAGCAGTAGCATTATACTACTTGGGTCTCGGTAAAGCCGCAATTTTACAGTGAAAACACCAGGGAAACTGCTCTGTTCAAATTGCTGCTCAACTCTCTGCAACAATGAGAGG
Source organism: Thymallus thymallus (assembly GCA_023634145.1). NCBI lineage: Eukaryota > Metazoa > Chordata > Actinopteri > Salmoniformes > Salmonidae > Thymallus > Thymallus thymallus. The sequence continues at coordinate 23,055,687 of CM042380.1, read as the reverse complement.
CTCTTAAAACCAACTCCCTGGGAGAGGCTCACCGCAACAGCGTTTTATAGAATGCCTACAGTAATAGATCTGCATGGGTATCTACTGTAGACATGTGTCCTCTCCTCAAAGCACATCTAGCACTGCCTTCTGTTGTGTCTTATTCTGCAACATTTTTCACTTATGGTAACCATTCTGCATCTCTGTCTGACTAGAGCATCCCATACTGAGCGCAAACAGACCAATTGTTGGGTTCTGTATACAAATTAAATCAGTTTCTCCTCCACTGCTCCTCCCTCTCCTGTGCTTCAGGCAGTTCAGTGGACCTGCTCTACTGTGCATGCTGAGCTACCGTGCAGGGCGATACAGGTAGTGGCCTAGGGTCCAGAGTGTGTGTGAGGACATGAAGGAGCGAGGTAGAGGAGAGGAACAGAACAACAGCAGGTGTGGCTGTGTCCTGTGGGTGAAGGAGCGAGGGAGGGAGAGGTTTAAGAGAGGAGAGGAAAGGAGGAGAGATGAAAGGAGAGGAACAGAACAACAGCAGGCCTGGCTGTGCCCTGTGGGTGACGCCGCCTGTTGCTTCCCCTCTAATCTCCTCTTCACGGGGCCTGTCCCATCCTCTCAGCTCCTGCCCATGGTGGGGGGTAATGTGTAAGTGAGAACATTACCCCACTCACTGATGGATCAGCCCTCGTAACCACTGGGCCTGTGTGTGTTTGTGTGTGTTTGTGTCTACAGAGGAACACAGTGGCTCTGTGTGTCTCTTGTGTTATGTGGTTAGGTCTACCATGATGCCTTGATTGGGCTCTGCGACTCACAGAATAACTCAGCGACTGACTGGCTTTCATCTCCGCGCCTCTGGATGCCAGCTGCGATGGTAGTCATTATTGAGATGTGTTAGATGTGTTCACTCTGTGATGAGAAAGAATCAGAGTCAGAAATAAACGACAGACATTTGCTCAGGTTTCGTGAAGATATGTCCTCTTTTTACTGCAATCCATTAGGATAGCACATACTGGAAACGTAATAATCACGGACATTGTTCCGTTGATTCTGCAGGTTTAGTACTTCAGATGGATCAATCCAAACTCTGTATGTCTTTGTGAGAGCGGATGGATGCAGTCATTAAATGATGGCAGATGATGATGGCTTGGCTGGGCTCTTCACTGCTAATTGCATCTTGAAGCCATCAGTCAGCCACTTCTCTGTAAATTACAGGGTCCTATTATTTTTTAGATGTTTGTTTAATGAAATACAAAATGTGTGTGTGTGCGTGTGTGTGTGTGTGTGTGTGTGTGTGTGTGTTCGTTCTGAGGAAAAACACTATTTCCACCCTGGCTTTCTGCTGTGTCGCGTCGTGCTTGGTTGCAAACAGAGTAATGAAGGATCAATAGAGATAGTGGATGAGAGCGAGGAAGAAAGGCCTCCAGGCTCAGATAGCACAAGGTATTATTTAGGGATTGATTCCTGGTGTTTTGGTCCAACTTGGCTAACCCATCATTTTAATCAAAGGCTGCCTGTCCTCCACAGCCACTTTGGGTGGTGAAGGGCGTGTTGTACTGTATAGGCCCTGGGATGAGAGAGAGAAAGAGAGAGTGGCACTCCACCACTCCAACACCACGTCAATGCAGTTTCTTTAAAGCCCATACACATACATCACAACACTTTCTACAGCACAGAGACTTTGTGAGATGGACATTTAAAAGTGGTAGACCCATAGAGTCAGTAGAATCCATTTTACAGCGTGGCTCTGCCTGGGAGCTGCATTAACCTATCAGAATGAAAGCCTGATTCAGCTGTTTTAAGGTTAAGATTAAGACTAAGATCAGTTTATTGGTCAATTGTAAACAAGGTCCAACTGAAATTTGACTTGCCAGCTCACTTCCTGCAAGATTCTTCCCGTTGGACCCAGGATGCTGGCTTCGCCTCTCTAACCACTAGGCTACCTGCCGCCCAGTTGTCATCTGCTCTACAGACTGCTCCTGTGCAATGTGTCTGACTGAGTCCTATATACTCAAACAAGCACACACATATGCACACGCACAGGTTTACACATAAGTATTAATAAGAAAGAATAGGTGTCTCCCCTGGAATGGAGTGAGTTACATCTTCACTGATCACAAGACTGTATAGCAGGGGTATTCAACTCTTACCTATGAGGTCAGGAGCCTGCAGGTTTTCTGTTCAACCTAACCATAATTGCATACACCTGGTGTCCCAGGTCTAAATCAGTCCCATATTTAGAGGGGAACATAAATATTACAAAGATTTTACTTAGTTACAGTTTATTTAAGGAAATCAGTCAATTTAAATAAATTCATTAGGCCCTAATCTATGGATTTCACATGACTAGGTAGGGGCGCAGCCATGGGTGGTCCTGGGAGGGCATAGGCCCACCCATTTGGGAGCCAGGCCCAGCCAATCAGAATGAGTTTTTCCCCCACAAAAGGGCTTTATTTTAGACAGAACAGGGTCTGTGGTTGTGAGGCTGGTTGGACGTACTGCCAAATTCTTTAAAACAACGTTGGAGGCGGCTTATGGTAGATAAATTAACTTTAAACTCTCTGGCAACAGCTATGGTGGATATTCCTGATATTTTGTGCACAACATTTGAGAGAATTCAGCTTTTTGTGCCTATGGAAATATTTTATTTCAGCTCATGAAACATGGGACCAACACTTTACATGTTGCGTTTATATTTTTGTTCAGTGTAGATCATCCTCACCATTTACTAACTGCACATTCATACACTCTCTCTGTGATCTTGTTTATGGCGAATGAGTTGATTGGTCCAGTTCCATAGCTGTTTGTTTGTTCTTCCTCCATGTGTTTTGTTTAATAGGACATTGACTTCTAATCTGTTCCACAAAGTATTCTGTTGTATGCAGAGTTCTAAAAGCACAGAGGCTGTTGGATAATTTAATGGAAAACAGTAGGTGCATGTGTTGATGAATTCCACATATCCTCCCCCACATCAAAGACCCTGTTCAAATGAACCATCTCTCAGGCCCAGCTCTTAGTTCTGTGGCTGACATGACAGGCTGCTCTAACAGTGCTGGCCACAGAGTAGTTTTGATCTTGGGAAAGAAGAGACAGAGAGATCATGTGAGTAATTGCCCTATCTAATGCAATCTATCTAATGGCCTGCAATTATCAAGGAGGACAGACTAGAGCAGTGCTCCCTGTGCTGTCTGTCTGTTGCCTGTGCTGCCTGTGCTGTCTGTGCTGTCTGTAGGCCAGGCCAGCGACATCAGCAGTAATCTCATGCAGCTGGCCAGTGACATGCATGAAGAGGTCTGCTGGACACAGATGATGCTGATGATGTTGTGGGGTTGATTGTTTGTTTGTTTTTTCCTGTTGTGGTGATGGGAATTATATTGTAGTGTTAGCCTTTCTCACACTGTGGTCAACTAAGCCTGGTTTTGTGATGATGATGATAATGATGATGATGATGATGATGATGATGATAATGACGATGATGATAATGATGATAATGATGATAATGATAATGATGATAATGATGGTGATGATGGTGATGATGAAGATGATAATGACGATGATGATAATGATGATAATGATGGTGATGATGATGATGATGATATAATGCTGATAATGATAATGATGTTGACAATGACAATATCATCAACACACTCGTCAGTGCATGATCAGAGCAGATTTTAGACATACAGTATTTCTAAAGAAATATTTCTGAATTCAGGAGCTTTTTGTTTAGATCTTCATGACCTGTATGTATAAAACGCTCCAAGGAAACCTAGTAAGGCTATCACTGGTTAAATCACTGGTTAATGCTGATTGGTAGTTTCCACGATTAAGTATTATTGCAATTAGACAAACGCAGACTAACTTTTTTATTTTTATCACCAATCGCTTCTCTGTTGATTCAGCAGGGATACATCTGGTATTGGGAATTGGTGGATGGAGAGAATGATTTGATATGTGCGTAAACGACAGAGAGAGGATAAGAATAAAGGATGAGTGGGGGAGAAAGAGTGAGATGCCCAGCCTCCAGGCATTGCCTGACAACCTACTGTTGTCACCCTGTTTCCATGGCAATGATGACAAGGTACCTAAAGTGGAGGGATATGGGAAGGGGCTGGGGGAGGGGAGAAATGGAGAGAGAAAGAGCTACAGAGAGAGGGAGACAGAGAGAGAGAGAGAGAGAGAGAATTGAATTGAATTGAATTGAGAGAGAGAGAGAGAGAGAGAGAGAGAGAGAGAGATGGAGAGGGAGAGGGAGAGGGAGAGGGAGAGGGAGAGGGAGAGGGTGAGAGACAGAGGGAGAGATAGAGAGACAGAGGGAGAGAGAGAGACAGAGGAAAAGACAGAGACAGGGGGAGAGGGAGAGGGAGAGGGAGAGGGAGGGAGAGGGAGAGAGGAAAATAAAGAAAATGTGAATGCTTGTAGTAGAAGGATTGGAAGAGGGGTAAACCTAGTTCTATTTTCTATAGCTTTTCTTTTGTCTTGGACAGTCCCATTCCCCATCACATTGACATGCGGTCTCAATAAAGAGTAGTAACCTCCCTGGACAAAGGGTTGAGAGAGGTGTTCAGGCCTTTAGTTTACGTAGATAGCAGCACTAATGTTCTTGTCGTATTCTCAAGAGGCACTAGAGAAGGATGGAGGACAGTGAGAGGGGTGAGAGTGAGAACACACACCTCTCACCCCCATACATAAAACATCAGCAGAGAAGGACTTCTGAAGGTCAGAACAGAACTGCTCATGCTATCATCAGACTAAAGGTTCATGGTAGAATTCACCTTCAATGTGCTTATTAGTGTTAACTTCCTCAATCTCATGGTGATGTCATGCTCCATTTTACAGCCTCACTGAATGCTCTCCTCTCAGATCCTGACTCTTGTGTGTGTGAATCTTTGAGATGTAAACCATGTTTCTTTTTTATAGCCAACATGATGGCCTAAGAAACGGTTTTGGGTTGTATACCGGAATTTCAAGATGTTTGCTCAAAATTGTGTAATCTGAGCTCATCTCTCCTGTACTCCCTGTTCACCTATGACTGCATGGCCAGGCACGACTCCAATGCCATGCAGACGACACAACAGTGGTAGGCCTGATCACCGACAATGACGAGACAGCCTATAGGGAGGAGGTCAGAGATCTGGCCGTGTGGTGCCAGGATAACAACCTCTCCCTCAACGTAATCAAGACAAAGGAGATGATTGGGTGACTACAGGAAAAGGAGGAGGACTGAGCACGCCCCCATTCTCATCGACGGGCTGTAGTGGAGCAGGTTGAGAGCTTCAAGTTCCTTGGTGTCCACATCACCAACAAACTAGAATGGTCCAAACACACCAAGACAGTCGTGAAGAGGGCACGACAAAGCCTATTCCCCCTCAGGAGACTGAAAAGATTTGGCATGGGTCCTCAGATCCTTAAAAGGTTCTACAGCTGCAACATCGAGAGCATCCTGACTGGTTGCATCACTGCCTGGTACGGCAACTGCTCGGCCACCGACCGCAAGGCACTACAGAGGGTAGTACATCCAGGAATTCTATACCAGGCCGTGTCAGAGGAAGGCCCTAACAATTGTCAAAGACTCCAGCCACCCCAGTCATAGACTGTTCTCTCTGTAGTGGTACCGGTACCGGAGCGCCAAGTCTAGGTCCAAAAGGCTTCTCAACAGCTTTTACCCCCACGCCATAAGACTTTTGAACAGGTAATCAAATGGCTACCCGGACCATTTGCATTGTGTCGTCCCCACCCCAACCCCTCTTTTACGCTGCTGCTATTCTCTATGCATAGTCTTACCATCAAATATTCCACTTCTGCACTTTCTTGAGGCAAAATCATCAATGATGTCATCATAGGACCTGTGTTTCCCCACGTCATGATTTATGCTCATGATGGCCAGACCACTCAAACGTTCCTGTGACATGGAAGACCTCAGGTAGCTTTTGATGAGCTTTAATTTTGAAAAGCTCCTCTCTGCCGATGCTACTGTTACTGGTAGGGTTACTGCAATTATTAGGGCTATCCAAAGGTTAGGATAGAGTTCCTCCAAGTTTTTCTCACAGAGAACGGATAGCAGCTCAAAGGCACTCATCTTATCTGATGGCAGATCAGGTAAATTCTGAATCTCTTGTGCCAGATCCATTCCACTGATGTCTTCTCTGAAGGTTAGAATGTTTTAAACTTCCGTACAGTGAGCCTTTAAAGATTTACTGGACATTTAAGAGGCAGTGCTGAAGTTCAGCAGCACTCCATATTTGGTTTTCACCTGGTTGAGTATTTCAAATATCTCATCCATGGATGTCACAGGAGAGTCGACCACAATGTTGAAGTAGTTGACTTCAAGGTTTTTCAGTGCATCAGTCACTGGTTCATCAGGAGTCTCATAGCTGAAATGCCTCTTGCTGTTTCTCAGTCTCTTCTCTTTCAGAACATCCTCCACAATCATTTCTTCACAAATGCATTTGGCTGTTGTGTGGGCCTCAGAGAATCCAGTTTCCCGGTATGTAGTGAGGCCTTTGCATTTGAGATTAAATTCACTGTGATATCCAACTGCATTGAGGCAGATTGGAGGAGCATGTTCACCTTGTTTGTCATTGTCAGTATCTCACACCATACGACACAGCAAAACAGGTAGGACCCAACTTCCTCTGCAAGTGCTTGCGCCTACACTTTGGCTACAGGAGCGTTGATCGTCTGTCTGGCTTCCAGTAATGCCTCCCGAACCTCAGAAGCCTGATACCTGATTGTATGAACACTTTGGAGCCTACTCTCCCGTCTTGTGTCACTCCATGACTTCACGGTTATGTTCATGTGTTTCTTCAAAACACTCCATCTTTGTGTGCCAGCTGAAAAGAAAGGTGAAGAGCTTTTGCACATGCCCCAAAAATTAAACTGCATCTTTTGAAGATTTGCAGCATTTGCAATGACAAGGCTTAGAGTATGTGCTCCACATGGGACGAACACGGCTCTGGGATTTCTTTTGAGCAGTCTGGCTTGTTCTCCTTGGTGCTTGCTCTTCATGTTGGCCCCATTATCATAAGCTTGCCCTCTGCAATCTTCAAATGGAATCTTCAGCTTGTTCAGCTTATCTAAGATGACAGTGGACAGATTCAAGCCTGTTGTAACCTTAACATTCACAAAGCTGAGGAAGTGCTCCTTGATCTCTGGCTTTCCCTTTAAAGTCGCGCTTCTCAGAATAATGGACATTTTCTCCTGGTGACTAATGTCAGGTGTACAGTCCAAGATAATGGAGAAGTACTTTGAGTCTCTTACTTGAGGCACTATTGCTTCCAGAATCTTGTCGCTCACAATCTGTATCTGTATACTCACAATCTGTATCTGTATACTCACAATCTGTATCTGTATACTCACAATCTGTATCTGTAAACTCACAAGCTGTATCTGTATACTCACAATCTGTATCTGTATACTCACAATCTGTATCTGTATACTCACAAGCTGTATCTGTATACTCACAATCTGTATCTGTATACTCTCAATCTGTGTGCGCTTCCCAAGGTAATGAGCATGTGTCTCTCCATCTTTAATTTTGCTGAGATCATTATCCATAACAGGGTCAAATTTAGCCAGTAATTCAACCTCTTCTAGGAAGTTTCCATTATCTGGTTGGAAAAGTTTGTCTGATGAACCCCTGAATGCTAGGTTTCTTTCAGCCAGAGCCTGGGTGATACTTATTAAACGTTTAAGGACATCCCGCCATCTCTTTCTTTCAGCCTCCAAAATTGTAATTTGTATCTGGTCAAGAATCAGTCCCCGACTTATGCGCAGATCAAGTTCTCTCCACTTAATCATATTGTTTGTGTGTTCAGGACTACCCTCATGGTGTTTCAGAATGGCGTTGATATTTGACCAGTCATTCATGCCTTCCTTTATTATTTTATAGTCTTTTGTAGAAAAAAACAATACACAGCGTTGTTCTTTATTGAGTATGAACGCCAGCTCCTGGTAATCTTTTCCTCATTTGACAGCTGTCTCTGTAATAAGCCTGAATGGAAACCTCTTCTAGACTTGTCTTTAGGGTAAGAAAAATCCAGTCCTGTTTTGAATGGACCTCTGTCTGTTAAGACTGGGGGCCAATCTGCTGGGTCATTTGGTGGAGCAGCAACTGTTCTATTAGGGTCTGAGCTGCTTGTATCTGATGCTGGCTGTACACCTCTGGTTGTGCTAGTACTGCCTGATGCTGCCTGTACTTCACCTGGGTCTGTGTTAGTACTTGCTGCCCTTGCGTAATTTGCGGGCCCATCGCAACTTGCATAGTGAGCGTATAGGGCCGCCCGGCTCTGTACCCTAGCTACTGTTATTTTTACTGTCATTTTACTGTTTTTTTTTTGTTAACCTAATACTTATTTTCTACTTAAATATTGCACTGTTGGTTAGGACTTGTAAGTACGCATTTCCCTGTAAGGTCTACACCTGTTGTATTCGGCGCACGTGACAAACACACTTTGATTTGATTTGATTTGAATTGGGATTAAAGTGCTCATTCTGGTTGACTAGATAGGGGCGTAAACTCTCCACATTCATGAGATCAAAGCAACTCCAGCCTCCTCCCTGGCTGTGGGCTCTCCACTGATCACACAGAGAGGCAGTAGACGTCAAGTGTGTCACCCCTTTTAAAGCAGGGCTCCCTTATACATCTATTTAATTACTAGACTGCTCCATTTAATTAAGGCGGGGCGGTGCATTTCTCCTGACACATCCAATTCAGCCCTGGATATACATAGGCTCAGCAGCTACTTGTACAGGATTTACACACATACACACACACATACACATACGCTGAATGACAGTTTGGCAAGGAAGGGAATTTGTTCATGGAGCTTTTTCCTGGCCAAGGATAAATGAGGGGAGAGTGGGGATGAAATGTTACAGTAGGAGAGGCAGGAAGAGATGCACAAGCTCTTCAATGCTTGTGTGTGAATGTTAGATGAATGTTAGATGAATGTTAGATGAATGTTCGATGGAAACTGAATGCTAGATGGAAAGAATAACATTTTGTGTTGAATATACAGTATGTTGAGCTTTTATGATGGTAGATTGTGAAAATACAGTATCTACTGCAGGGCTCTGTAGGTTTTCGCTTCAACCCCAATCTAGCGCACTTGGATTGAAAACCTACAGGAGGGTAGCTTTCCAGGAACAGGGTTGGAGAACCCTGATCTACCTTGCATAACCAGGGTTTTGCCTGGTAGGTGAGAGGAGAAACACTTAGCTAGGAAGCCCCAGCCACTAGAGCTCAGTAGCTAAACATCATGACAATTGAATATGACAGTCTCTGGAGGAGGTATGAGGAAGCAGTAGTGGAGAACATCATACTGTTATATGATCTGATAGCCCAGGGTAGTCCTACTGCTGGCATGGCCTCTTCCTTTCCAAGCAGCAGGTTTCTATTGGACAGGAGCCCACACTCCTGTCATCCAGTCCACTGCTCTAGACCACCTGCTGACCACCATGCTGCCCAGGGCTGGACCACTGACCTTGGACTTACCATGTGACCCAGAAGAGAGTAAGAGTAGTGTCAACAATCAGAGAGAGCAGCACTTTACCCGATGACATCATCAGCAGAAAAACATGATTTCACAGATGACAAAGACAATAACACTGAGTGCAATCTGTCTTGATGGAATAGAACATCATAACACACAGGTCAGAGGTCAGGGAGCATCATAACACCAACCTCCACTCGCTTCAGGTGAACAGCTCAACCAGGTGGTGTGAGACTCTCAGTAAGCTTCACATTGAGAGGAGAGCATTCACATGCTCCTCACTTTCCTCCTGCAACATGTCATGTCACAAAGCAGTGCCAGAATCCCCCTATCACACTGAAATAGGTGTGGAAGCAATATAAGACACAATTGCTTCGTTACATCCTGAATGTGATAGCTGTGTATGGAATCTGTAACAGGGCTGTGATGTGTGTGAGTGTGTGTGTGTGTGTTTGTGTTTGTGCGTCTCTCTCTCTCTCTCTGTGTGATGAGTTTGGGTGCTTGCATCACGTTGGATGTGAGTGAGATTTCGTGCACCCCCCACAACTTTGAGGTTGATGGAAAATCATTATGGATCTTGGCAAGTGGCCAGCGGGTGGTTGCCTAGGAAACCTGTCTGTCTGTTGGTGGCTCCCTCGTTCCCATTCGTCTTGTTGGCCTGATGTATGTGAAATACCCAGATTTGAAGACCTTTACTCAGCCTCAGAGTAATGTGTGTTTGATGGGCGGCAGGGGGGCATGCATGAATGAATTAGATTAAATCAAACCAGTTGGAAATGTAGAATCCATGTTGCACAATTCTCTGTGTGATGTTTACCAGCACTGTGGAGACGTTACTGTAGAAAACAACCATCTTCCACTGGTAGCCAGGGTGTCATTATCATACAGGTGATTGCAGATGACATGATTTATCATTGCCGTCTGTCTTGTTTTAGTGTGATTGGCTGAGCCCCGTTCACAGTGAGTGGCCACAATGCTGAATGGGGGCAGGTCATTATGGGGATGGGGGGGAGATGGATAATGTCCTCTCTTATGTTGTTATGCTGTAAACCATAACTACAGCCCCCACAGCATTCCAACAGCCCTCTCCATCCCTACCCTGCCATCCCCATCCCAAGGTCCACCATTACAGCCTCATCACCACCATGCCTATCTCTGTGTGTGAGAGAGAGAGCAATGACCTCTGGGACAGACCAGTGACTGCAGGGGTCATGTTCCTTGTGATTAGCCCTGTTCTCCACTAATGCCTGGGGTTACAGGGTGCTGTAATCACAGCCCCCCCACAAACACGTTCTCCACCTCCCACAGTCAGCTCAGGGTCAGTTATCATAACAGTGCTAATGGGAAACCTGGGAGAACACATCATTAGTAGTAGTGGGCTCTGGGCTGGGGGATGAGAATAGAGATTTCACTGTTGTGGGGTCCAGAGTTCTGTCCTGCAATGGAAAGGACATGCAGAGGGTATTAGGTGTATAGGAGTGTGTAGGGGTGTGTATTAGGTGTATAGGAGTGTGTAGAGGTGTGTGTTAGGTGTATAGGAGTGAGTAGGGGTGTGTATTAGGTGAATAGGAGTGTGTAGGGGTGTATTAGGTATATCAGAGTTTGTAGGGCTGTGTATTAGGTGTATAGGAGTGTGTAGGGCTGTGTATTAGGTGTATAGTAGTGTGTAGGGGTGTGTATTAGGTGTATAGGAGTGTGTAGGGGTGTGTATTAGGTGTATAGGAGTGAGTAAGGGTGTGTATTAGGTGCATAGGAGTGTGTATGGGGTGTATTATGTATATAGGAGTTTGTAAGGGTGTGTATTGGGTATATAGGAGTGTGTAGTGGTGTGTATTGGGTGTATAGGACTGTGTAGGGGTGTGTGTTAGGTATATATGAGTGTGTAGGGGTGTGTGTTAGGTATATATGAGTGTGTAGGGGTGTGTATTAGGTGTATAGGAGTGTGTAGGGGTGTGTATTAGGTGTATAGGAGTGTGTAGGGGTGTGTATTAGGTATATAGGAGTGTGTAGGGGTGTGTATTAGGTATATCAGAGTGTGTATGGGTGTGTATTAGGTGTATAGGAGTGAGTAGGGGTGTGTATTAGGTATATAGGAGTGTGTAGGGGTTTGTATTAGGTATATCAGAGTTTGTAGGGGTGTGTATTAGGTGTATAGGAGTGAGTAAGGGTTTGTATTAGGTTTATCAGAGTGTGTAGGGGTGTGTATTAGGTGTATAGGAGTGTGTAGGGGTGTGTATTAGGTATATAGGAGTGTGTAGGGGTGTGTATTAGGTATATAGGAGTGTGTAGGGGTTTGTATTAGGTATATCAGAGTGTGTAGGGGTGTGTATTAGGTGTATAGGAGTGAGTAGGGGTGTGTATTAGGTATATAGGAGTGTGTAGGGGTTTGTATTAGGTATATCAGAGTTTGTAGGGGTGTGTATTAGGTGTATAGGAGTGAGTAAGGGTGTGTATTAGGTATATAGGAGTGTGTAGGGGTTTGTATTAGGTATATCAGAGTTTGTAGGGGTGTGTATTAGGTGTATAGGAGTGTGTAGGGGTATGTATTAGGTGGATAGGACTGTGTAGGGGTGTGTATTAGGTGTTTAGGACTGTGTAGGGGTGTGTATTAGGCAGTGGTGAACCATGACTATTGGAGCTAGGCCCTCAGTTGCGGAAAAAGAGAGAACTCGGATGCCTGTGTATACAGAGCATGACATGACACCTTTCTTTTGCAGACCTATGTAGGAGAAGCAATTATTTGATGACAGAGTCAAACGGTCCTAAGCCACTCCTCGGCTGTGGCTCACAGAAGCAGAACACGAACACAACGGTTGCAGATATCGATAGCAGGAACCACGTTAGAAGAAAATACGGTTGTGTCGTTTCAAAGAAACATTTGCAAAAATAACCAGTCACTCAAATAGTGGTGGAATAAATTCAACCACACAACTACTCACATTGTTTCAAGACCACGGACAGTATATGCTGTCAGAGAGAAAAAGTTGCACTGTATTCTATGATCTCCAGCATGCAACAATAAAATAAAATGTCATGTACCCAGTACTTCCAATTGCAACGTCATTACCTTTGTTTTTACCACACAACCAGTGATCTAAAGCTGAAATAATATTTTACACATTATATGAACGAGATAGCAACAAAACGCAAGCTGTAGATGAAAACAAAAAGTCCACTCATCATTATGATTATAGTTTAAAAACGTCCATTCTCCTGTCCTTCTTTATGAAATGGTAGGTTCATATAGCTTGTCTTTTGATTTTAAATCCGAAATAAGTTATTTTTCTATAGAGATCAAAGCCAGGGCTGACAGTCGGGCCTGTCCAGTGGTGTTCCTGGTATATGTCTTGATCCTTTTTAGTGCAGAAAATGTTCTTTCTACTGATGCATTGGACACTGGAATGGTCAAAACTAGACAGGTAAGCAGATACAATTGGTGCATACTATCAATTAGTCTCTTCTGCTGGAGGAAGTGGAGCAGATCAGCTGGGCTCTTACCCTCGAAGTCAAACATTGAGTACATAATGGTGAGTACCTTCTATTCAAAGCCTGAGGGCCTAGCCAATGAGCGTTGAGCCCAGCTAGATTATTTCTACCAAGAGACTACCAAAGAAAAATTCTGATTGGATACTTTTTTCTCTTGGATATTAACCCTTCTTTTTCCAACACAAACTGAAGAGATTCAATAGGAAGATCATTACAATAAAGACAAAAAAAGATTAAATCAATGAAAACAAAATGACAAATTATAATATATATATACAGATCTGTATCTCTGACGGTTCTCCACTGGTATTAGGTATATAGGGGTGTGTATTAGGTGTGTAGGAGTGTTTATGCCATGCAATCTCCATAGACAAACATTGGCAGTAGAATTGCCTTACTGAAGAGCTCAGTGACTTTCAACGTGGCACCGTCATAGGATGCCACCTTTCCAGCAAGTCAGTTCGTCAAATTTCTGCTCTGCTAGAGCTTCCCCGGTCAACTGCATGTGCTGTTATTGGGAAGTGAAAACGTCTAGGAACAACAACAGCTCAGCTGTGGAGTGTTAGGCCACACAAGCTCACAGAACGGGATCGCAGAGTGCTGAAGTGCGTAAAAATCCAAACTGCCTGTAGGTTTTCACTCCAACCCCAGTTGTAACCAACCTGAAATGGTTTGTCGAGATCGGTGTGGAAGAACTTGACTGGCCTGCACAGAGCCCTGACCTCAACCCCATCAAATTGGAACGCCGACTGCGATCCAGGCCTAATCGCCCAACATCAGTGACCGACCTCACTAATGTTCTTGTGGTTGAATGGAAGCAAGTCCCTGCAGCAATGTTCCAACATCTAGTGGAAAGCCTTCCCAGAAGAGTGGAGGCTGTTATAACAACAAAGGGGGGACCAACTCCACATTAATGCCCATGATTTTGGAATGGGATGTCTGACAAGCAGGTGTCCACATACTTTTGGTCATGTAGTGCGTATATATACAGCGCCAGTCAAAAGTTTGGACCCACCTACTCATTCAATAGTTTTTCTTTATTATTAATATTATATACATTGTAGAATAAATGGGAAGACATCAAAACTATGAAATAACATGTAGTAACCAAAAAAGTGTTAACCAGATGGGATGGCTTATCGCTGCAGAATGCTGTGGTAGCCTTGCTGGTTAAGTGTGCCTTGAATTCTAAATAAATCAACGACAGTGTCACCAGCAAAACACCCCCACACCATCACACCTCCTCCTCCATGATTCAGGGTGGGAACTACACATGCAGAGATAATCTGTTAACCTACACAAAGACTCACAAAGACACGGCGGTTGGGTTCTTTGCAGCAATTCGACCACGAAGGTGTGATTCACGCAGTCCCCTCTGAACAGTTGATGTTGAGATGTGTCTGTTACTTGGACTCATGTGACTCTTGTGAAGCATTTATTTGGGCTGCAATTTCTGAGGCTGGTAACTCTAATGAACGTATCCTCTGCAGCAACTCTGGGTCTTCCTTTCCTGTGGCGGTCCTCATGAGAGCCAGTTTCATCATAGTGCTTGATGGTTTTTGCGACTGCACTTGAAGAAACGTTAAAAGTTCTTGAAATGTTCCAGATTGACTGACCATGTCTTAAAGTAATGATGGACTGTTTCGCTTATTTGAGCTGTTCTTGCCTCAATATGGACTTGGTCTTTTACCAAATAGGGCTATCTTCTGTATACCACCCCTACCTTGTCACAACACAACTGATTTGCTCAAACGCATTAAGAAGGAAAGAAATTCCACAAATTAACTTTTAACAAGGCACACCTGTTAATTGAAATGCATTCCAGGTGACTACCTCATGAAGCTGGTAGTGAGAATGCCAAGAGTGTGCAAATATATTTTGATTACTACATAATTCCATATGTGTTATTTCATATTTGTTATGTCTTCACTATTATTCAACAATGTAGAAAATAGTAAAAATAAAGAATGAGTAGGTGTGTCCAAACTTTTGACTGGTACTGTTTATATATATTATCTTTAAAGGAACTCAGTCCCATTCCCCATTACATTGACATGCGGTCTCAATAAAGAGTAGTAACCTCCCTGGACAAAGGTTTGAGAGAGTTTTTCAGGCCTGTAGTTTACGTAGATAGCAGCACTAATGGGCGGCAGGTAGCCTAGCGGTTAGAGCGTTGGGCCAGTAACAGAAAGGTCGCTGGTTTGAATACCAGAGCCGACAAGGTGAAAAACCTGTCGATGTGTCCTTGAGCAAGGCACTTAAGCCTAATTTGCTCCAGGGTCTGACCCTGTAGGTAGGCTGTCATTGTAAATAAGAATTTGTTCTTAACTGGCTTGCCTAGTTAAATAAAGGTTAAATAAAAAAAAAGTCTTGTCATATTCTCAAGAGGCACTAGAGAATAGGACAGCGAGATGGGTTAGAGCAAGAACACACACCTCTCACCCCCATTCATAAAACATCAGCAGAGAAGGACATCTGAAGGTCAGAACAGAACTGCTCATGTTATCATTAGGCTAAAGGCTCATGGTAGAATTCACCTTCAATGTGCTTATTAGTGTTAACTTCCTCAATCTCATGGTGATGTCATGTTCCATTTTGCTGCACTGAATGCTCTCCTCTGACTCTTATGTGTGTGAATATTTGAGATGGAAACCATGTTTATTTTTTATGGCCAACATGATGCCCTGAGAGACGGTTAAAAGTGTACTGAATTTGGGGTTTCAAGATGTTTGCTCAAAACTGTGTCATCTGAGCATCTCTGAACTGGTATTAAAGTGCTCATTCTGGTCGATTTAGATATGGGCGTAAGCTCTCCATATCCATGAGATCAAATCAACTCCAACCTGGAGAACCCACAGCCAGGTATAGGAGTGTGTAGTAGCGTGTAGGAGTAGGGGTGTGTAGGAGTAGGGGTGTGTAGGAGTGTGTAGGAGTGTTTAGGAGTATGGGTGTGTAGGAGTAGGGGTGTGTAGGAGTGTGTAGGAGTAGGGGTGTGTAGGGCTGTGTATGGGTGTGTAGGTGTGTAAGAGTGTGTACAGGCTGCAGCGTGCATAAACACTCCGGACTGGAATGTGGCCTGGGGGGAGAGGGGGCTTTGGAGTCAATGACATTCCGATCAAGGGATCTAGGAGGGCTTATTGGGTTTTGTCTTCCAAAAAGCATACTTTTACTTTTCTGTTCAGTTGTTGGACTGCAAAAAATACATTGTTGCGATATCAGATACTTGTGTTGTGGAAGGCTTATGATTGATCACGATGTGTACTGTTCAGGATGTCAGGGTTATTATGCTGTGTGTGTGTGTGTGAGTGTGTGTGGCTGTCAGACTGTAGTTCTTTCATGTCTCTGTGTGGCATAACCTGTGACGAGTTGCTTTGAAAGCTAGACCCCTCTTTCATCCCATTTCAGTAGCAAATTTTTCTTTGGTGCGTATGTGTGTGTTCTACATGCCAGAGTTGTTTTCTCAGTTGATGGTCATGAGTGTGGCCAGTGTGTCTGTTGGTGGCTATGTTTAAATGCTGTGATTTGTTTTGTGTGGGTAAGGGGGTTGTCGTATATCTCTGTATGGTAAGCTATACACTATAGGGACCATGTAGTGAAGCCAGATGTGAGAGAGAGAAAAGAGAGAGGGTTTTTCTCCCTGATGATAGACAACACTGATTGGAGTCTGATTGGAAGCCATCTCAATCCAGAAACCTTTAATGGTAGGATGCAGGAATCGATGGCCCTGATATCACGTAGCTAATGTGAGAAGATTTGGGCATTTCATGGATAATTAGCTCCTTTTAGAGAATACGTTGGTTTGTATTGATAACAGTCGGTTGAGAATGAGATTGTTTGATTAGCTAATTTGGGTGTCACATTTTGAATACAAAGCCCACAGTGTGTATAAATTGCAGCAGGGCAGAAGTGAAAGAAGGGGAGCTTTTCCAAACTGGTGAGTTGAGCTGAATAGGTGGCCAGGCCTCAGTGACTAAAGTGGTAAAGTGTCGTGTCTTAATCCTTTCCCCAGGGCAGCAGAGAGAGAAATCCCTGCGTGATTGACACAAAGCTATCACAGGCAGCCCTCTCCATATCACCTCTCAGACAGCCACAACCATAGCTACATCCTCTGCTCCAGCCAGCCTCAGCCCAGGGTTTAGCAACTCCACTAGCCCCTAAAGCCTGACTCTCCTTCCCCCTATCTCTGTCTCCATGGGACCAGAGTTGTTTCACACTCAGACATCCAACTTCCTGAAGTTTCCTCTTATGACCAGCTGTCAGAGTAGAGACCAGGCTGAGTGGATTCCCTGCTCTACCATTGATATCTCACCAGTTAACAGTGTTAACTAATGAATGTTCCCTTCGTCCCCTGGAGGAGAACTGGTGCAGGGCTTAACGCAGTCAGCCTGTCCTTCCTCTCCTCCACCATCTGAGATGTAAGAATGAAACGGGAGATAAGAGGGAGGTGTCCCCTGGGCGCCATGACAACTATGCTCAATGGAAAGAAAAGTGAAACTTAACTGTGTTGCCGCAGTAATAGCGATCCATTCATGTGCTCCCGGGTTCTTTATGTTGTATCAGAGGTTGACGGGGGCTGTTTGGAGATCAGGTGTGTGAAACGATTACAGTGTGGCTCTGGACCAGAGGTGTCTGTGTTAAAGACAGGAGCAGAGGAGAGGAGTTGATCTCTGTGTGTCTGCTGTCTGGCGCAGACCTGGGCTGCTTTTACTACTGAACAGATTTATTACCAGACTGCATTTACAGGGATACAGCCTTTAGCTCTCTCTCTCCCTCTCTCCCTCTCTCTCTCGCTCTCTCTCTCTCTCTCTCTCTCTCCCCCTCCCTCCCTCCCTCCCTCCCTCTATCTATCTCTCTCTCTCACTTGATTACTCTTTCTCTCTCTTTTCCTCTGTTGCAACAGAATGTGTGATCTATAATTCATGAGAGCAAATATAGATAGTGAAGCGAAATGATAATCTCTCTCCAATCTTCCCAAACATATTGATGTCACTTGCAGAATATGTTTAATGATGACATCAAATTATAATTTCAGAATTAAAATGACTGAGTATGTAAAATCATCTTGCCTTGATTTGGTCACTGTTCAAAACAGAACATCTTACTGTGTAGACAGTAGGCATGTTACAGTGATAAGATGTGTGCACTCTATGTTCATTTCGGGTGTTCTACTTGTTCCTCATTGCTAATCTGCAGTCAGGGAGTCACTCGGCACATTTTGATTAGACAAGATAAATAATCATCCTGATCTAAAGCAGTAATGATTTGCTAGTCTCACTGATCTTCAGCCCTAAAATGTGGAAAATGGGGAAAAACACTGTGCAAATGTAACATCTCCCAAATGCTCTTGCTGCACATCCATTGGGGCTCTATAAGATAGGAGGCTTAGATCCCAGGCAGTTTTGTCAACAGGCACAAAGCCTCAGTAGTCAGACAGAATCAGTTACAAAATGGTGGTATTTATGGACAGGTGCAGAAGGTGAGCTGGAACTAAGGAATATGGACAATAGCCAAATTATTAGGACATAATATCACATAAACATTCAAAGGATAACGATATTAGGAAAATACCCCTCAACATAGAAAAATCAAATTCAAATGTTTTACTCGCGTGTTATTTTTATGTAACAACTGCAATGCATGTTAGAAAGGTTTTAGCAAAAGGAATATGCAACATAAGCATATGCAATCTTTGTTTGCCGTGAAATGAGGGGACAGCATTGGAGTGGGCGCTCTCCAGTGTGCATCATCACTCAACCGTCTGGTTCATTATTTTTTGTCTTTCAGCCAAACACTTTTTTGATATGTTTTAGACATTTAGCAGATGCTATTATCCAGAGCAACTTACATTTAGTTAGTGCATACATGTTCATACTTTTTCATAACAGTCCCCTTTGGGAATCGAACCCACAATCCTGGTGTTGCAAGCACCATGCTCTACCATCTGAGCTACACAGGACACAATCTAAACAAGTAAAGATGGCTACAACAATAGAGGGGATTTGTTTGCCCTTGGTAGTGAAAGGCTGCCTGTAGGTCTGATGTCTTTCCAGCTGAACTCAGGGATTCAGAGAGTGGCTAGCGTGTAAGAGAGAGGGGATGGAGAGGGAGAGAGAGAGAGAAGCTGGTTGGCTGGGTGGGTGGAGGAGTGTTGTTGGTTAATGGTGGGTGAAGGAGGGTGAAGGAAGGAGAATGTAGAAAAACAGGATGCTGGAGGCTAATAGAACACCAGATATGAAGCAAAAACAAAAGTACTGTGATACTGTGATGTGTCAACTCACACCAAGGAGATATGATCACAATCCAAGATCACACCACAGTGAACCATAAGGAAAAGCCTAGTACCCATGTCTGTCTTTCCCCCTTCTCGCACATGCCGGGACTGTTCATGACCATGTTGGTTATCCTAACTGTTGTACTGTGTTCTCTTCCTGTTCACTGACCAATAGTGTTATTCTCTTTCAGGTGCTCCTGTCTGGACTGATAGGAGTGGTGTCATGGAAGAGGCCTCTCTCTCTGGTGGTGAGTGATAGTCTAACTTCCTGATCTGACCTAACCTTCTCAGAGGGGATATTTGCCCCTCCCGAAGTCCTCTCCAGAGCAAATGGTTTTGGCACCCAGGGTAACTCCAACGCCTTTGAGGAAAGATACTCTCAACTCAACCACTGACCTGGAAATGGTCAGACTACACTAAACTAGGAACTGACGTTTCTATAGCTTGTAGTTCTGTAATAGGGACAATCGTTCCACTGTGTCGTCAGTACAGTTGCCCACAGTGTCAGGAATCAAAATGGGCTGAAATGCTTCAGCAGCACAGAAATGACAGAACATTAATAGGTTTGTCCTCAGGCATCTTTACGATTATTTTTTCTTCCTCATAAGTTGTTGTTTTTCTCTGTTTGTAATGCCGGAGCGTTGTATCATAAACACAACGCTGTCTTCAGAAACAGCTATGTTGTAGGTTCTTATAGTATGCAATGATCAAAGGGCCAGTGTCACTCCTACTCAGTCCTCACTATCATCACCGTTCTCCCCAGGACATCAGAGAGAAGAGCAACTCCCCCACTCACTGTCATGCTCCTCATGTGTATAATTGTCTAATCTGACATTTTTGCCATGTTAGAAACCATCATCATACAATGTTTTCTCAGAGTTGCTCAGCTGTGTAATGGATTTCACTTTCCAGAAGGTTTATGACAGAAATCCCTATCAGAGTCTCTGAGATGAGCCTGAGAGGGGGATCTGATAGCCTGTCATGTTAGACTACAGTCAAACGTGTTCAGAACCTCTGCTCATTGTGGATTTACAGTAGCTCCTAATCTGGTGGGCAGTCTGTGAATGGGATGTAAAATATATGCATTGAGTCTGCAATGTGCTGCCAAGCATTGGTTTCATACATAATAGCAGCATGGTTTAGGAATGCTGCCTGAATTTCTGATGTGTCTATTTGCTTGGTCTGAGTTTAGATGTGTGGGGAGCCAGTCAGTCAGTGTGCTGTTAGTGATGTGGTGCCTGCAGTGTACTGTAATTAGTGTTAGTGATGTGGTGCCTGCAGTGTCCTGTAATTAGTGTTAGTGGTGTGGTGTCTACAGTGTGCTGTAATTAGTGTTAGTGGTGTGGTGTCTACAGTGTGCTGTAATTAGTGTTAGTGGTGTGGTGTCTACAATGTGCTGTAATTAGTGTTAGTGGTGTGGTGTCTACAGTGTGCTGTAATTAGTGTTAGTGGTGTGGTGTCTACAGTGTGCTGTAATTAGTGTTAGTGGTGTGGTGTCTACAGTGTGCTGTAATTAGTGTTAGTGGTGTGGTGTCTACAGTGTGCTGTAATTAGTGTTAGTGGTGTGGTGTCTACAGTGTGCTGTAATTAGTGTTAGTGGTGTGGTGCCTGCAGTGTGCTGTAGTTAGAGTTAGTGGTGTGTGGTGTCTACAGTGTGCTGTAATTAGTGTTAGTGGTGTGGTGCCTGCAGTGTGCTGTAATTAGTGTTAGTGATGTGGTGTCTACAGTGTGCTGTAATTAGTGTTAGTGGTGTGGTGCCTGCAGTGTGCTGTAATTAGTGTTAGTGATGTGGTGTCTACAGTGTGCTGTAATTAGTGTTAGTGGTGTGGTGTCTACAGTGTGCTGTAATTAGTGTTAGTGGTGTGGTGTCTACAGTGTGCTGTATTTAGTGTTAGTGGTGTGGTGCCTGCAGTGTGCTGTAGTTAGAGTTAGTGGTGTGTGGTGTCTACAGTGTGCTGTAATTAGTGTTAGTGGTGTGGTGCCTGCAGTGTGCTGTAATTAGTGTTAGTTATGTGGTGTCTACAGTGTGCTGTAATTAGTGTTAGTGGTGTGTGGTACTACAGTGTGCTGTAATTAGTGTTAGTGGTGTGGTGCCTGCAGTGTGCTGTATTTTAGTGTTAGTGGTGTGTGGTGTCTACAGTGTGCTGTAATTAGTGTTAGTGGTGTGTTGTGTCTACAGTGTGCTGTAATTAGTGTTAATGGTGTTGTGTCTACAGTGTGCTGTAATTAGTGTTAGTGGTGTGTGGTGTCTACAGTGTGCTGTAATGAGTGTTAGTGGTGTGTGGTGTCTACAGTGTGCTGTCATGAGTGTTAGTGGTGTGTGGTGTCTACAGTGTGCTGTAATGAGTGTTAGTGGTGTGTGGTGTCTACAGTGTGCTGTAATGAGTGTTAGTGGTGTGTGGTGTCTACAGTGTGCTGTAATGAGTGTTAGTGGTGTGTGGTATCTACAGTGTGCTGTAATGAGTGTTAGTGGTGTGTGGTGTCTACAGTGTGCTGTATTTTAGTGTTAGTGGTGTGTGGTGTCTACAGTGTGCTGTAATAAGTGTTAGTGGTGTGTTGTGTCTACAGTGTGCTGTAATTAGTGTTAATGGTGTTGTGTCTACAGTGTGCTGTAATTAGTGTTAGTGGTGTGTGGTGTCTACAGTGTGCTGTAATTAGTGTTAGTGGTATGTGGTTTCTACAGTGTGCTGTAATGAGTGTTAGTGGTGTGTGGTGTCTA
This sequence comes from Thymallus thymallus, assembly GCA_023634145.1. Taxonomy (NCBI): domain Eukaryota; kingdom Metazoa; phylum Chordata; class Actinopteri; order Salmoniformes; family Salmonidae; genus Thymallus; species Thymallus thymallus. The sequence continues at coordinate 23,033,735 of CM042380.1, read as the reverse complement.
CAGTGTGCTGTAATGAGTGTTAGTGGTGTGTGGTGTCTACAGTGTGCTGTATTTTAGTGTTAGTGGTGTGTGGTGTCTACAGTGTGCTGTAATGAGTGTTAGTGGTGTGTGGTGTCTACAGTGTGCTGTAATGAGTGTTAGTGGTGTGTGGTGTCTACAGTGTGCTGTATTTTAGTGTTAGTGGTGTGTGGTGTCTACAGTGTGCTGTAATGAGTGTTAGTGGTGTGTGGTGTCTACAGTGTGCTGTATTTTAGTGTTAGTGGTGTGTGGTGTCTACAGTGTGCTGTATTTTAGTGTTAGTGATGCATGGAGGAGGATAGGAAGGATTTAGACTTGGGGTGTCTGATACGGGAAAGTTCAATCGAGTACAGACTTAAATGAACAGAGACAGATTGTAATATGGAATAGTTTAGGGTATGGCCTCGTCTCCGAGGATGCTCATGACTGGTAAAGAAGGAAGCTTGTACAGAATACAAATATTCCAAAACATGCATCCTTTTTTGCACTAAAGTAAAACACGTGGCAAAGAAATTAACTTTTGGGTCCTGAATACAAAGCATAATGTTTGGGGCAACACATCACTGAGTAGCACTCTTCATATTTTCAAGTTTGGTGGTGGCTGCATCATGTTATGTGTATGCTTGTCATCGGCAAGACTAGGGAGTTTTTTTAAATAAAAAGAAACAGAATAGAGCTAAGCACAGACAAAATCCTAGAGGGAAGCCTGGTTCAGTCTGCTTTCCAACAGACACTGGGAGACAAATTCACCTTTCAGCAGGACAATAACCTAAAACACAAGGCCAAAAAAAAATATATATATATATGTATATATATATTTATATACCAATTTGACAGAGCTATTGTACATTCCAAGTGTGCAAAGCTCTTATAGACTTACCCAGAAAGACTCACAGCTGTAATCGCTGCCAAGAAGATTATTCCAACATGTATTGACTCAGTGGGTTAAATACTTATATCTAATCAAGATATATTAATGTTTTGTTAATTATTTTCCATTAATTCTTAACATTACAGAGAATTTTGTGTAGATAGTTGACAAAGAAATTACAATTTCATCCATTTTACAACCACTTTGTAACAACAAAATATGGAAAAGATCAAGAGGGTTGAATACTTTCTGAAGGCACTGTAGCATGTGGTGGTGGGGAGGTGGATGGCTGTCGAAGACTGTTGCTGAAAAACAGCAGAAAGTATTCATGATGATACATTTGTATTCATTCCCACTATGCCTGTATAATAGGAAACAGAGTGAATTATGTTATGCTGCTTGATGATGTTAAAAGAGCATGCAGACGAGCCTTCCTGATTTAACTTTCGTAAAACAACATTTCAATCGAGTAGAGGCTTAACAGAATGAACAACAGAGGCAGAATGCAATATGCAACCATATAACTGGGAACAGCACAACAACAATAGGCCTGTGTAGACCAGTGGACGGGAGTTCTCACGGCACGACCATGAAAGACGCTCTGGTGTTTATATGGCATTCCATACATTCTAATAGAATTAACAGAAACCAAACACAAAGCCTACACTACAAACGTGCGCTGAACACGACATGATGAAAATCACATGATGAGTGAATAAGATTGCAAACCAGTAAGCTTTCCATTGAACTGTGAAGCCTATACCACGTCTAACCTGTACATATGACAATAACATGTGATTGTGTTGATTTGTGCAGGCACGATAGCCGCTACAATGAAGGCTATATAATGACTATGCCTATGCATTGCGTTCAGAAATTAAGAATGAATGGACAATGAGTAATGTAAAGATACTGTATGATACACTGAATGTACAAAACATTAGGAACACCTTCCTAATGTTGAGTTACACCCCCCTTTTCCCTCAGAACAGCCTCAATTAATCGGGGCATGGACTCTTCAAGGAGTCGGAATTTTCCACAGGGATGTTGGCCCCATGTTGACTCCAATGCTACCCACAGTTGTGTCAAGTTGGCTGGATGTCCTTTGGGTGGTGGACCATTATTGATACACACGGGAAACTGTTGAGCGTAAAGAACCCAGCAGCGTTGCAGTTCTTGACAAACTCAAACCGGTGCGCCTGGCACCTACTATCAAACCCCGTTCAAAGGCAGTTAAATATTTTGTCTTGCCCATTCACCCTCTGAATGTCACACATACACAATCCATGTCTCAATTGTCTCAAGGCTTAGAAATCCTTCTTTAACCTGTCTCCTCTCCTTCATCTGTGACATGAATAAGGTATCAAAGCTTTTACCTGAGCATGTTCCTAATGTTTTGTACACTCAGTGTATACCAAAATGGAATGACGCTAACCCCGTCTGACCCTAACCACGCCATACAGTATACCTAGACAGTCTGTTTAGAATCAGGCTCTTTGTCACATCACTTGGTACAGCAGCTAGATTGATCAGCTCTCACAAATTTTTATTTCACCTTTATTTAACCAGGTAGGACAGTTGAGAATAAGTTCTCATTTACAACTGAGCAAAAATAATAAATATGGGGAGGGTGGGCTATTTACAGATGCAGTGATCGGTAAGCTGCTCTGACAGCTGATGCTTAAAGTTATTGAGGGAGATGGTAGTCTCCATCTTCAGTGATTTTTGCAATTCGTTCCATTCATTGGCAGCAGAGAACTGGAAGGAATGGCGGCCAAAGAAGGTGTTGGCTTTGGGGATGACCAGTGAAATATACCTGCTGGAGAGCATGCTACGGGTGGGTGTTGCTATGGTGACCAGCGAGCTGAGATAAGGCTGGGATTTACCTAGCAAAGACTTATAGATGACCTGGAGCCAGTGGGTTTGGCGACGAGTATGTAGTGAGGGCCAGCCAACTAGAGCGTACAGGTCGCAGTGGTGGGTAGTATATGGGGCTTTGGTAACAAAACGGATGGCACTGTGATAGACATCCAATTTGCTGAGTAGAGTGTTGGAGGCTATTTTGTAAATGACATCACTGAAGTCAAGGATTGGTAGGATAGTCAGTTTTACAAGGGCTTGTTTGGCAGCATGAGTGAAGGAGGCTTTGTTGCGAAATAGGAAGCCGATTCTGGATTTAATTTTGGATTGGAGATGCTTAATGTGAGTCTGGAAGGAGAGTTTACAGTCTAACCAGACGCCTAGGTATTTGTAGGTGTTCACGTAATCTAAGTCAGACCCGTCGAGAGCAGTGATGATAGTCCGGTGGGCGGGTGCAGGCAGCGTTCGATTGAAAAGCATGCATTTAGTTTTATTAGCATTTAAGAGCAGTTGGAGGCCACGGAAGGAGTGTTGTATGGCATTGAAGCTTGTTTGAAGGTTAGTTAACACAGTGTCCAAAGAGGGGCCAGATGTATACAGAATGGTGTCGTCTGCATAGAGATGGATCAGAGAGTCACCAGCAGCGAGAGCGACATCATTGATATACTGTATATAGAGAATAGAGTTGGTCCAAGAATTGAACCCTGTGGCACCCCCATAGAGACTGCCAGAGGACCAGACAACAGGCCCTCAGATTTGACACACTGAACTCTATCTGAGAAGTAGTTGGAGAACCAGGCAAGGCAGTCATTTGAGAAACCAAGGCTGTTGAGTCTGCCAATAAGAATGCGATGATTGACAGAGTCGAAAGCCTTGGCCAGGTCGATGAAGACGGCTGCACAGTACTGTCTTTTATCAATGGCGGATATGATATCGTTTAGTACCCTGAGCGTGGTTGAGGTGCACCCATGACCAGCTCGGAAACCAGATTGCATAGCAGAGAAGGTACGGTGGGATTCAAAGTGGTCAGTGATCTGTTTGTTAACTTGGCTTTCGAAGACTTTAGAAAGGCAGGGCAGGATGGATATAGGTCTGTAACAGTTTGGGTCTAGAGGGGGATGACCGCAGCAGCTTTCCAATCTCTAGGGATCTCAGACGATACAAAAGACAGGTTGAACAGGCTAGTAATAGGGGTTGCAACAATTTCTGTGGATAATTTTAGAAAGAAAGGGTCCAGATTGTCTAGCCCAGCAGATTTGTAGGGGTCCAGATTTTGCAGTTCTTTCAGAACATCAGCTATCTGGATTTGTGTGAAGGAGAAGCGGGGGGGGCTTGGGCAAGTTGCTGCGGGGGTACAGAGCTGTTGGTCGGGGTAGGGGTAGCTAGGTGGAAAGCAAGGCCAGCTGTAGAAAAATGCTTATTGAAATTTTAGATTATCGTACATTTATCGGTGGTGACAGTGTTTCCTAGCCTCAATGCAGTGGGCAACTGGGAGGAGATGCTCTTATTCTCCATGTGTCCCAGAACTTTTTGGAATTAGTACTACAGGATGCAAATTTCTGTTTGAAAAAGCTAGCCTGTGCTTTTCTAACTGACTGTGTATATTGGTTCCTGACTTCCCTGAAAAGTTGCATATCGCGGGGGCTATTCGATACTAATGCAGTATGCCACAGGATGTTTTTGTGCTGGTCAAGGGCAGTCAATTCTGGGGTGAACCAAGGGCTATATCTGTTCATAGTTCGACATTTTTGAATGGGTCATGCTTATTTAGGATGGTGAGGAAAGCACTTTTAAAGAACAACCAGGCATCCTCTACTGACAGGATGAGGTCAATATCCTTCCAGGATACCCGGGCCAGATCGATTAGAAAGGCCTGTACAAGGCATAGGCAGATATAGTCTGATTACTACTCCTTCATAACAATGGTAGTGTAGCTGGATTGCTCACCTCTCCCACAATGTTAATATTAATGTGATACTTGTCTATGGAAGAGCAAACAGGAATGGGGCTAGAGCTGTATTATTCTGTAACAGGAGAGAGGCCTGATGCTAGTGTTGGTGTCAGTCAGTGTGTGAAGGTACTGTAGGGAAGGCTGGAGGTAGTGTTAGATGTGACCTTGCCCACTGCCCAGTGGCCTTTCACAGAGGGGCAGAGAAGAAAGAGGGGGGAGACAAGGATGCCTCACCCAGTAAAGACCCATGACCGGATCAGCCAGGCCTGATGAGTCGCACACAGAGCCTGTGTTCTCTACGCTCCGTTAGCCTGGTCTGTCTAGAGAGGCCGGTGCTGTGCTGCTGTCCTCTGAATATTAACTCTCCACCTCTCCACTCTGCAGTACCTAGGTACGAGTACAGACTGTACAGCTCTGTTCCGCTCACACACAGGCTCCATATTGATGATCCGGTGATTGATTGAGCTGCTTTAATATGATCACGGGACATGTGGAAGTGTTCTTCAGTAGTAAGCTGTTATAGGTAGATGAATGATGAGGACTCTCCATCTCTCCTTCTCCCTTCCATGGGGGCAGGTGGAGTGGGGGGCTGCAGGCGCCTGTGGGCTGGGAGGGCTGGGGTTGTGGTGGACAAGGAGAGTGGATTAATCAGAGTCCCGTGGGGCGTGGGAAGGAAGGTGGGGCGGCCATATTAATGTGCTCTGGGAATGGAACAGACATCCCAACAGCAGCCCTACTCTACCCGCTGTTCAATCATCTTCCCCTTCATATCTCTCCCTCTGTCCACCCAAAGATTGGGTCGGGGGAGAGGGATGGGTCCACCACCACTGGGTAACAGGAAAGGTTCTGTTTTTTGTCCTGCTTCTTCTGGCTATGAATGAATAGGGAGAGATTAAATGAACACACCTGAATTATATTAATCTGATTGATCTTTTTCTCTCTGGGTGCTGGTCTATGACTATAACACTAGCATGGTCTTTGTGAGATTTAAAGGTATGTTTATACTCTGTCCAGTAGCTTCTCTAGCTGTTACCCCAGCCTCGTCTCTCCCTCTCTCTAGTAGAACGTGGCATGTGACTAATATGCCAACCTGGACACTCTCTCTGAGCCCTGGCATCTCTGTGCTATCTGTGGGTGGTCTGGCTACTGTACCAAAGAGCCATTTGGAGGTATAAGAGGACTTTGGCATAAATAATTCAACATTGAAAATTAAATATTGTTTTTTATTGCTGTATAAGTAATAATAAATAGCTGCTGTGTATGGCTATCTCTGGGTGTGTGAGTGGAATAGGAGAGGCCGAGGCCCACTTAAAATGCTGGGCTGTAAACGCTATTAAATTCAACAAAACTGTGCTTATAAAATATTTAGCTAGCAGTTGGACCAATACTTTTAATTTATCAAAAAATATGCTCTGCATTGGAAGCAGTGAGTAGCTCACTGAGATTTGGTATTTGGTATTTTGGTATTTTATTAGGATCCCCATTAGCTGTTGCAAAAGCAGCAGCTACTCTTCTTGGGGTCCACACAAAACATGAAACATGACATAATACAGGACATTAAGGACAGCTTTTTTAAAGGCACACAAGTGAATGCATACACACAAACTATCTAGGTCAAATAGGGGAGAGGCTTTTTTTGTTTTTATCCGGTTATGCTGTTTATTTGAGAAAAATGAGATGGAACGGAGTTCCATGTAATAATAGCTCTATATAACGCTGTACGCTTTCTTGAATTTTTTTCTGTGAAAAGACCCCTGGTGGCATGTCTGGTGGGGTAAGTGTGTGTGTCAGAGCTGTTTGTAAGTTGACTATGCAAACAACACATTAATGTTTCTTATAAAAAGAAGAAGTGATGCAGTCAGTCTCTCCTCAACTCAACTCTTAGCCTAGAGAGTAGAATCGTATAGTATAGTATAGTATAGTATAGTATAGTATAGTATAGTATAGTATAGTATAGTATAGTATAGTATAGTATAGTATAGTATAGTGGGAGTTACTATTATTACCCCAAATTATATCATACACACATTTAGCTATTAAAGTATCTCTTCCTGTCATTTACCTGTACAGTTTATGTAACCATGCAAGTATTCACTTATCTGTAAATATAACTGTATATTTACCTGTACAGCTAATTTAACCATGCAAAATATTCACTTACCTGTTCATTTAGCCAGTCTGTATATTAAGTAAACTATTATTCCCTCGCTCATATCATACGCATTTTTAGCTACTGAAGTATTTCTCTGCCATCAACCTGTATAGTATAGTTAACCATCCAACATCCACCAATGTATAGTGTACATATTCAGCCAACCACTCATACTATGCAATGTCTTTTTATAGTTTTTTTTTGCACTCCAGATATCTTGTATTTCTATACTTTTTCATACTGCCGCTATATGTATCATGTACCGTGTATCTGTCTTTTGTGTACATTCGTTGTGGCATTTTGCACCTGCCCTGTGTTTTGTTGTAGCTGCTTGACAATGAAATTTCCCCCCCGGGGGAGCAATAAAGTACCTATCTATCTATCTATCTATCTATCTATCTATCTATCTATCTATCTATCTATCTATCTATCTATCTATCTATCTATCTATCTATCTATCTATCTATCTATCTATCTATCTATCTATCTATCTATCTATCTATCTATCTATCTATAGTACAGTACAGTACAGTACAGTACAGTATAGTATAGTATAGTATTTACATCAGCCCTCTGACTACAATGAACAGCAAGATGCTCTGTTCTGGGCGGCCAGCTGCAGCTTAACTAGGTCTTTCCTTGCAGCACTCGACCACACGACTGGACAATAATCAAGATTAGACAAAACTAGAGCCTGCAGAACTTTCTTTTTAGAGTGTGGTGTCAAAAAAGCAGAGCGTCTCTTTATTACAATCTTTACAACCATTGAATCAATATATTTTGACCATGACCGTTTACAATCTAAGGTAATGCCAAGTAATTTAGGCTCCTCAACAGCCACACCGTTCATTACCAGATTCAGCTGAGGTCTAGAACTTAGGGAATGATTTGTTCCAAATACAATGCTCTTAGTTTTAGAGATGTTCAGGACCAGTTTATTAATGGCCACCCATTCCAAAACAGACTGCAACTCTTTGTTAAGGGTTTCAGTGAATTCATTAACTGTGGTTGCTGATGCATTTATGGTTGAATCATCAGCATACATGGACATACATGCTTTGTTTAATGCCAGTGGCAGGTCATTGGTAAAAATAGAAAAGAGTAGAGGGCCTAGAGAGCTGCCCTGGGGTACACCACACTTTACATGTTTGACATTAGAGAAGCTTCCATTAAAGAAAACCCTTTGAGTTCTATTAGATAGATAGCTCTGAATCCACGATATAGCAGAGGTTGAAAAGCCATAACACATACATTACCATTCAGTTTAAGTTTGGGGTCACTTAGAAATGTCCTTGTTTTTTAAAGAAAAGCACATTTGTTGTCCATTAAAATAACATCAAATTGATCAGAAATGCAGTGTAGACATTGTTAATGTTGTAAATGACTATTGTAGCTGGAAACGGCAGATTTTTTATGGAATATCTACATAGGCGTACAGAGGCCCATTATCAGCAACCATCACTCCTGTGTTCCAATGGCACGTTGTGTTAGGTAATCCAAGTTTATCATTTTAAAAGGCTAATTGATCATTAGAAAACCCTCTTGCAATTATGTTAGCACAGTTGAAAACTGTTTTGCTGATTAAAGAAGCAATAAAACTGGCCTTCTTTAGACTAGTTGAGTATCTGGAGCATCAGCATTTGTGGGTTCGATTACAGGCACAAAATGGCCAGAAACAAAGAATGTTCTTCTGAAACTCGTCAGTCTATTCTTCTTGAGAAATGAAGGCTATTCCATGCGAGAAATTGCCAAGAAACTGAAGATCTCATACAACGCTGTGTACTACTCCCTTCACAGAACAGCGCAAACCCCAAACCTTTGAACGGTATTGTACGTTTTTTCAACAAGGTTGAGGATTAGTTGATTATTCGAATCAGCTGTGTAGTGCTAGGGCAATAAACAAAACATGCACCCCTTGGGGTCCCAAGTATCGGATTTGGGAAACCCTGGGTTAGCTCCTCTTATCAATAGTGATACTGATGTGAATCTGACATGTTTTGACTGTTGCTGTGGAGAGCTGCAGACAGCGTTTTTCTCTGTTGACTGTGATGGATTATAATGTTAATCTCCAGTGGAAGATAGCAGCTCGAAGTTGAATTATCAGCACAAACATACAGAGTCTCTGGCTGCTACTCAATGTCTCAAGTGGCTGTTGGTTTTGCAAAGGACTGAAAATTAAAAAGTCCTTTCAAACTAGCTTTGCATCAATTGCAGAACTCCATACATTTATTCAGGATATGAGACGAGTACATTCATTATTCAATTGCCTGGATGCTTACTGAATGTTAGTTTATTTAATTATTGAACTCGTTAATGATAAATCTTTGTGTCTCCTAAGCAGTGCCGGCCCTAGCTATTTGGGGGCCCTGGTTTTCGGGCCCCCCACCTCGCGGGTAAAACTTTTGGTGGTCCCCCTCTTGACGGCAGAGATATATATTATTTTTTTGTTGTACATTTCCTGTAATTCTCTCCATTTTGCCATGAGCCATGGTTACAGGTAGAATCCTTTTGGGTTCCATGTAGGACCCTTTCCAAAGAGGGTTGTACATGGATCCCAAAAGGATTCTAAGTGGAACCAAAACAGGTTCTTCCTGGAACCAAACATGGTTCTCCTATGGGACAGCCGAAGAACCCTTCTGGAAGCCTTTTTTCTAAGAGTGAAGGATGTTCATTTGATCACCTGTTGCTGCAGGATTATTTTCCTGCTGCAGCAAACTGGCTCATATTAAGTTCCTACATCTGTAGGGTGTTTATGGAGAAGACCTAAAGAAAACATGGGAGCCCCGGCCTGAAATTACAGAATGGCCTTTTCCATCGGTCGTCTATACTGTTGCATTCATTAACCTTTCAGAAGACAGAGAGAGCAGAGCAGAGCTCCATGCGTGTCTCATCTGTGATCTGCTCTGCTCTCTCAGGGGTTGGAGAGTCATGTCCCATCAGGATATTAACACACCCACTCATCTTCCCACAGCCACCTTTACCTTCACCTCCACCCCAATATCCCATTCACCTCACTGGTGCCAGAGCCACAGCTATAGCTACTACCTTTGGTTATGGATACACACACCTGGTTTTCACTCCTACACGAATAGAGGATGGCGTCCTTATGGTCCCTATAACTCCCCTCTCACCCTATGGAAACCACTGATTTAATTTATAATTTCAAAATATTGAAAGGCATTTTGTGACTTTTGCTGTCTCAGGACCTGGATGAATCTTTAATGGTGTTGATAGTGTACAGACAGAGAGTTTACAGTAGTGTGTAGTAGTACAACCACTGTGTGTTAGGCAGCGTGTGGAGAGAGCCGTCCCTGGAGGGGTGTCTCTGTACTGCATGGTGCAACTCACTCACACAGTTCCAGGGCCTGGGTATACTCTGCTCTACTCTGTTCTGCTGGACTGGGCTCCATCTCTGCATCCCTGCCTCTCTGACTCACTCTCAGCCTGCCTATGAGGAGGCAGTCAGTCAGTACATACCACTGGCTCTCTCTCTGCCTGGGGTTTTCCCTGGGCTGTTTACTCAATGGGAACTCAAGTTGAATGTCTTTTTCACTGACATGAATACAGAGGGAGAATGTTTAAAAGTGAGAGAGAGTTCTAGCAACATCTGAATACACCAGCGGCAACCACTTCACAATCGCCCCCCAGTCACCAAGGCAACCCAGAGGCATGAAGAAGTCGAATGCAGATTCTCGTTCCAGGTGGCCATTCCAATATCTCTCGCAACCTCTTAACTGGTCAAAACAAGTAGTCTACATGGTAAAACAACTACATTATTGAAGTGGAAACAGTAAAATCCAGTCTTGGTACGACACTAACAGTAAACACTCCTCCAGTTCTACTCCTATCCTTGTTTACAGGAGGCTTAGAGAGGAGCACAGTGTATATGGTGTGATTTATAGAGGTGCCTTCTGTAGAGACCTGTAAATCTAGCAGGCCTGCCTCCTCCATCCTGCCTTCTCCTGTTTACTGCTGTATGCTGATGTCCCCTTATCAAACCCTGACAGAGCTGGCTGTGTGATCATGAGGGGAGCAGGTGGCCATTTTAACTGTCACCCACCTGCCCCACCCTGCCTCTAAAACCTTGCACCACACAGCATGCACCACACCCCAGGGCTTTTGAATTACTGATTACACATAATCTAATAACCATAGAAACAGGACGGCAGAAAAATGGAAGTCATTTATAAGACGTGCTATGTAGCAGCCCACTGACCCTCATAATTCATACATACCGGTAAAACCAGTGATGGAAGGAAGAGATATGGGTGTTGAACACCAAATCTAAAAGATGTCAATATTATTCTTTACAAAAAATAAGTCATGCTGGAAATAAGGTGGGGTTTTTTCTGTGTTTAATTTGACTTTGGACTGTATGTTCCTTGTTGACCAGATTTGGGATATTTAATTAGATTGATTTCAAGTGACTTATTCCCATCATTATACTAAAGTCAGTGAGAGTTGAGGAGGCCAAGGCCCTGGCTGCATACAGTAGAGGCCTAAGTACCCACATTAATCCACTAATTATGGTTAAAATTAGACAATTAGAGGCTTGAGCGCTCAGCTCTGTCACCAGTGAGTCAGTGGGGGTGTCTCTTTGTAAGCTGGTGCGACAGGCGTGGGTGTCCAGAAATTTGCCTCCACCTGTGTATGTGAAGCAGAAAGTCAGTGCTTTTCTTTGGCTCCAGTGAGGTGTGCTTGGATGGATGCATGCAGGATGCAGGTCGTCAGGAACAAAGTCTTTGTATTAGTGAGAACAGACTTCTAACGCAAACAAACAGCAACTCACCCAGACACCCACATAGTGAACCACTGCCATCTGGAAGCCCACAACTAAACTGCTCTCAGTTACATACACACATGTACACAGGTATGCAGCACATGCACACACACACACACACACACACACACACACACACACACACACACACACACACACACACACACACACACACACACACACACACACACACACACACACCCACACAGATATGGATACACACCACTTTATCATGTGCTCTCTGTAGTCCTCGTCAAATAATAATTATGTAAATTTGACAGATTGCCGGTTTATTGTTATTTGTCTTTATTATGAATAAATACATCTTTCCTATGCATGTGTACAGCAGTGCAGTTCCAGCCTTAGTGATCAGTCAGTCTGGTGTTATCGTGTTGAGGTTGAGAGAAGGCTTAGATCCTCCTGTGTTACTCCCAGTGAGAGCTCAGATGATAGCCAGCCAGGAAGAGTGCAGATCAATACAATGAGGAGGGGAAATCTTCTGACAAATCTGTCCCTCTTGTGGGTTTTGATGGAGCCCATGTTGAGGGCCAGGATATTACCCACAACAATAAACCCACAACAATAAAGGACCAGTGGCAGGATCCCACCATTCACAACACTGAATACAGATGAATCAGTGGATTCTGGATCTGTAGCCAGGAGTTTTATTATTCACCCATCACCATACTGTCTACCTGACTTCCTGGACAGAAGTGTCCCATCATCATTCAGTCCTGCAGACCTCCTCAACTCTCCTGTCTGTCTGCCTGCTGCTGCTGTGTCACCTGTCATAGCCCTGGCAGCGTGATGACAGGATGTTTGCTTCTTACTCTGTAGCAGACATGGTTTTCCTCTGAGTAACCTAGACCTTAAGGCATCCGCATACTAAGTTTGATTTGCTCGTCATAATATATGCACAAACTGTTTAGACTGGGAAGCATACGGTAAGCTTTACTGTGGCCCTGTGGCACAAACACATACACACACACACACCATTTAGACCCCCCACTGTAGTCTGGCTCTTACCAAACAGTGTTATGTGTTGGCATCCATGTCCTGTCGCTGAACTTTACGTCGTGTAGAAAACCTACCAAATAAAATGACTCCCATTCAAACAGCAAAGCCTCTTCAGGAGTAAACAGTAGCCCAAACCAAGGAGATTGTTGTGGGAGAAGAAAACTCATTTACTTGCATGTCTACCCTCAACATTTTCAATTCCTTATCAAGTTTAAAGCCATGTGGAAATTTTCCCTCTCCAGCCAATCTCCATGTGTAAAGAACCGATTTCTTCAGAAATTCTCCTTTAGTAAATATTGTATCCCAGCTATGTAAAATTCATCACCAAAGAATACAATGAAAATATGATGGAATAGGAGTCTTCTCACCCACAGTACAGGAGGGATAGGCGACTATATTCTCAGCAGCACTCTCATCTTTTAAGCACCAATACAATTAATTGGAGAGTGAAATGAAACTCCAAGGTCTATGGATCCTCAAGTCTTTCCACTTGGAACACTGTCCTTTTCAAACGTTTCATCCTTCACTTGCCACAGCTAGGAATAACCCATCAATTAACAAGAGAGCCCTACAGTACAGTGTCGTACATGTTGAGCTGTCTGCTCCACATTGGATGGAGGAGGCTTTGGATTAACTATAGTACTAAATCTTTGCTCTGTGATAATGATGTCAGCTGCTATCTCTCTCTCTCTCTCTCTCTCTCTCTCTCTCTCTCTCTCTCTCTCTCTCTCTCTCTCTCTCTCTCTCTCTCTCTCTCTCTCTCTCTCTCTCTCTCTCTCTCTTTATGTGTGTGTGCATTTGAGTGTGTCTATGTGAGCGTGCATGCTTCTGTGTGTGTGTGTGTGTGTGTGTGTGTGTGTGTGTGTCTGGGTAGAGGTGCTTAGCCTTGCAGCTTGGAAGTCTAACAGGACAGGACCTGATGGTGATCTGACTAATCTAGGCTGGATGCAACTGATTAGAGGGGCTATAGCTGAGGCTAGCTGAGGGAAGAGGCAGACAGCTCTGATTGCTGCCCAGCCGTTTAAGGCCTCTAATCACCACCACGGCAAGACAGTTCACAGTCGACAGCCAAGTGGTCACTCAGAATCCAGTGCAGCACGTCGTTCATGATTAGCCTCCATTTTGTTTTGTGAAGGGCAGGCAAATTCAGGAAGCCGCCGAAGTGATTCATGCTGGAGTCAACCTCTAGATCTCCCTTGTGATTAAGCAACATGTTCTACTCAGCTTTCTTTGAAATCCTCACGAATAAAGAGGAAAAACACATTTCACTCTCAGGAAACACTGTTATCTTACTAAGGACTGAAATTGTGTTTGGGTAGAATGATTTCACTGCTTTCCTTTTTAGTAGGGTACAAATAAGGACAACTTAAAGCATGTGTAGGTGGGACATATGGATGCTCATGAAATCAAACCACTTATAATGGAGTTGTACATTTCACTAGCATGGCGTGTCAGTTATTGTTATAGACTATGGCTGATATATAATTAAATTGAATATTGTGATATTTGACATTGCCGATATATTGTGATGTACCCTATTTGAACTTTACAAATCAAAACTGTGCAGCTTTATCAATTAGGCTGTATAAATATGTTGAAAATGAAGTCTAAATAAATGTATTAAGATTATTTTTTTTGCCACACAAAGATTATTTAATAATACCGTAAATAAGCACAGTCTAGTCATTAACGGAACAAAATGATTAGATCGGATATGGTGATATTTGAAGTAACATGTCGTAGAAGAGGTCTCCCCCATTTTGCCCAACACTATTATCGACAACAAAACATCCTCCCACTTACTGTTCATATTTGTGCCATTTCAAGATAAAGTCCTGATTTCAGCAAACCGTGGGACAATTTTTGTCAACAATATAATTGTGTGTTTTGGGAAAACAGAGGTATTTCATGCAGAGTTCACTAGCTCATGTTGTTTATTTGAATCAACAAGCCATACTAGCAGGGTGCACTACGGGGGTTCGCTCAGCTACAGATGTAGGATCTTAATTGGATCACCCTGTTGCAGGAGACATTATTTGAGGTTTAAAGACTTGATTTTCCCTTACAGTACCAGTCTGGACACACCTACTCATTTCAGGGTTTTTCTTTATTTATACTGTTTTTTACATTGTCTTTTATATCCACCCTTTGCCTTGATGACAGCTTTGCACACTCTTGGCATTCTCTCAACCAGCTTCATGAGGTAGTCACCTGGAATGCATTTCAATTAACAGGCGTGCCTTGTTAAAAGTTATTTTGTGGAATTTATTTCCTTCTTAATGCGTTTGAGCCAAACAGTTGTGTTGTGACAAGGTATGGCTGGTATACAGAAGATAGCCCTATTTGGTAAAAGACCAAGTCCATATTATGGCAAGAACAGTTCAAATAAGCATAGAGAAATGACAGTTGATCATTGCTTTAAGACATGAACTCAGTCAATCCGTAACATTTCAAGAACTTTCAAAGTTTCTTCAAGCGCAGTCGCAAAAAACATCAAGCGCTATGATGAAACTGGCTGTCATGAGGACCGCTACCGGAAAGTAAGACCCAAAGTTACCTTTGCTGCAGAGGATATGTTCAGTAGAGTTACCAGCCTCAGAAATTGCAGCCCAAATAAATGCTTCACAGAGTTCAAGTAACAGACACATCTCAACATCAACTGTTCAGAGGAGGCTGTGTGAATCAGGCCTTAATAGTCAAAATGCTGCTAAGAAACCACTACTAAAGGACACCAATAAGAAGGAGAGACTTGCTTGTGTAACGCCTGTGCCTTCGACCTCGACGGTGCCCCTTCCGCCCCGGCGCTCCGACTCACCGGCATACTAACCACCGGCATGATTATGATGGCAGCCGCGCTCACGCGTCCACACCTGTTTCCTATCCCCTGATTCCACACGCAGACACACACACACACCTGCTTCCACTCACCTCATTACACATCCTATATATGTTCCCCTCCCTGTATTGTGCGTGTGGATTATTGTTTCTGAGCTGCGCCTCAGATCAGTGCTTTGCGCCATTAAATATATTATTCAACGTCGTCTTTCTTCTTTTCGTTTTTGTGCTAACCATCCTCACACCATCACAGCTTGGGCCAAGAAACACGAGCAATGAACATTAGACCGGTGGAAATCTGTCCTTTGGTCTGATGAGATTTTTGGTTCCAGCCGCCGTGTCTTTGTGAGACGCAGAGTAGGTGAATGGATCACCATATGTGTGGTCCCTCAACCCAATTGAGATGTTTTGGGATGAGTTGGACCGCAGAGTGAATGAAAAGCTGCCAACAAGTGCTCAGCACATGTGGGAACTCCTTCAAGACTGTTGGAAAAGCATTCCAGGTGAAGCTGGTTGCACACCAATAAAAAGTGTGCAAAGCTGTCTCAAGGCAAAGGGTGGCTACTTTGAAGAATTTAACACTTTTTTGGTTACTACATGATTCCATATGTGTTATTTCATAGTTTTGATATTGTCACTATTATTCTACAATGTAGAAAATTGTAAAAGTAAAGAAAAATCCTTGAATGAGTAGGTGTGTCCAAACTTTTGACCGGTACTGCATCTCTATTAATTATAATCCACATAATAATTCACATTTCCTGTTGCTGCAGGATTATTTTCCTGCTGCATCAAACTGGCTCAAATTAGCTGTAGTAGTTGTTAGCACAGATCCAACATTTCACACAGAACTGGACTGAGGCTGTAGGTTGTTTACTGTCACTGGCTGGACAAGTAGGGATGAATAAACAGTGTATCAGCCTGCTGATAAGGGATTTATAGAAAATAACTTTTGCATGAATCCCTGACCCAGACTCTTCTCTAATTGGGGCAGAGCTGAGATGACAATGTTGTGAGGAGTCAGGTGGACTGGAGGTTTGAGGTTGGACTCAGTGGAGTCTTAACTAAAGAAAGACCTGTATTGATTAGACTGGCTCCAAATGATGTGCATCGATTACTGTAGTGAGGGAGCCCCAGTTTCAGTCTCTCGTCCAGCTGTTCAGTACATCTCCACCAATAAAAAGTAATGAAAGCTGGCTTGTCTCTGGGGGTGGGCTTAGGAGCAGACAGACGTGGGTACAGTGGCTGCTGCTTGTGGAATCCAACACTCCAATCACATGATCAACTGTCCTGGCTTTCACTTGGTACTGTAACATGGATATGTAGGACATCACATTCAATGGCCTCAGGATGATCGTGGCCCATGCTTGAATGTGTTATCAATAGACCTTATAATGCTATTGAGCAGTAAGACAATACAACACACCCCATGAGGATGGGATACAACTAGCTGGGAGCACCCTTTTACCAAATAGGGCTATCTTCTGTATACTTTGCCTTACCATCCATCGCCATTACCGTTGCTAAGCTGCGTAAAACGGATCACTATTTAGTTTAGCGAGTTGGTTGTCAGCTGAACTCTACAGTAGAAACCCTCAGCTCCATGTCCAAAAAACTGCTTTCTCACGAGTGTCCCGTGTCAGAGGAGTGAAGTGAGGCCTGTGCATAAATTACCCAGACCTAAACATTTACCTTTATGTCAATGGCTCTGTGTACACCGGTTGGAAACAGAGAAGCCCTTAACTTATACATGCGATATTCTGCCTCCGTGGCTCGGCTCCGTAACTCGCTTTGTAGGTATTTATTTTATCCCCAGATAATTTTAAATAAACCAGCGTGCCTTTAAAGGGTCTCGTTACAGAACATCCATTTACCTTTCACTAATGCTGATCCAGTGGTTCCATGTGAAACCTCCATGTGAAACCTCTGCGGAGAAGCATTTGGTTGGCAGATGGCAACTCTCTGGAACACGTGGAGGGGTACTTTCTTTGTGTTAGAAAGTATATGTGCAAATCCCACACATGCCCTTAGGGTTCCTATGTAAATGTGTTTATTAAAACAAGCCTTATTTATAGACAACTGGTTGGATCAACCTGACAGTTACTTGTGGCAGTTTGATTCTTGATGGATATGTGGGAGAATGGATGGATATGTGGGAGAATGGATGGATATGTGGGAGAATGGGTGGATATGTGGGAGAATGGGTGGATATGTGGGAGAATGGGTGGATATGTGGGAGAATGGATGGATATGTGGGAGAATGGGTGGATATGTGGGAGAATGGGTGGATATGTGGGAGAATGGGTGGATATGTGGGAGAATGGGTGGATATGTGGGACAATGGGTGGATATGTGGGAGAATGGATGGATATGTGGGAGAATGGATGGATATGTGGGAGAATGGGTGGATATGTGGGAGAATGGGTGGATATGTGGGAGAATGGGTGGATATGTGGGAGAATGGGTGGATATGTGGGAGAATGGGTGGATATGTGGGAGAATGGGTGGATATGTGGGAGAATGGGTGGATATGTGGGAGAATGGGTGGATATGTGAGAGAATGGGTTGTGGCGGGTGGGTATATCTATCGTCTGCTTCCTGATGTGGTGTATGGTGTAGTTTGTATGTATGATTGTGTATATTGGTGTGTGTGTGTGTGGGGGAGGGGTTGTTGTGAGTATGTGTGTGGCAACTGTAACTTCTACACACTCGTAAACACAGCTCATTCAGGGTCTAACAAGAACTAATTAGAGCCTTATGGATGTGTGTCATAACATTCTATTCTGGTCTTTTAAACACATTTAGTTTAGTAGAAAATGGTCCATCTATCATGTGGGATTCACTGAATAGTTGTCACGAGAGGGTGCATGCATAGACCAAGACGCAGCGCAGGGATTATAGTTCGGCATTCTTTTTATTTATACTATGTATAAGAACGAACTATACAACACAAAACAAAAACGATAGACACAACGTCACGTTCATCAAAACAAAACTGAAATGAACTGACGGACGTAACACAAAGTTGTACACTTACTGTCACCGTGACTGCGAAATATATCGACAACGACCCACAAACCCAGTGTGAAAATTACAAGCCTGAGTAGGATCCCTAATTAGAGACCATGCGCAGCAGCTGCTTCTAATTAGGGATCCAACGCAAACCACCACCAGATACCGAAAGAATAGACCTGTCAGACTCTGACCATGGCTACATAGAGAAGCAAATAGGCTTCTCTATGGCCAGAGCCTGACAATAGTTCAAATGAAAGACTCTCTGTTTCCCCAAATTGTAGCTGGTTACTGTATAGAGCAGCTATTTCTGGCTGTGTGAGACATTGTGTTCTGTCAAGATTTATATCACACACACTTTCACACACTCTCTTCTGTTTACCCACAGAGGCTCTTTCTGCTTATCTTCATTGTCCATATAATGAAAGACCTCGCCTATTTACCACGAGGGTACACATTTGCATTCTCCCATGTTGTGCATTAGTACAGTCAGTTCTATTAATTGAAGCTAACAAAGTCAATTGGACAAGCCTAGAGGAGCAGTGCATTTCAGGGGAATCATTGAGTGTATTAGAATGGTGTTAATGATAATGCTGCTGTCTGTCATTTCCAGTAATTAGGGCGCTGTGGACTCTGGGTTTTATATAGCTCTGCCTGCCTGCCTGGCTGAAGTGTGTGTGTGTGTTTATGTGCTCCCTCTCCTCTCCTCTTTCTCTGCATCCTCCTCAGAGTACTGTTCTTTTTTTGCCTTGACCCAGATGTGTAGACTTTAGTAGGAGAAGTAGCTGTGTGTCGTGGAGATGGGCCCTAGAGGACTGCCTTTCCGGATCTGCTAGAGGAACAGAGAGAGAGGTGGTCCGTCCTGGTCAATAGAGCGTCAGTTTGACAGCACAAGGCTAAGGGTAATGCTGAACTGCTTTACAGAGAGAAGAAGTGGAAAAAATGTATCAAAATGTGGCCACGGGAGATGTATACTGAGTGTACAAAACATTAGGAACATCTTCCTAATATTGAGTTGCACCCCCTTTTGCCCTCAGAATAGCCTCAATTTGTCGGGGTGGTGGACCATTCTTGATACACACGGGAAACTGTTGAGTGTGAAAAACCTAGCAGCGTTGCAATTCTTGACACAAAATATCTTGTTCATTCACCCTCTGAATGGCACACATACACAATCCATGTCTCAGTTGTATCAAGGCATATAATTCCTCCTTTAACTGTCTCCTCCCCTTCATCTACACTGATTGAACTGGATTTACAGTTTTATCAATTGCTAACAAGCATCGGTCAATAATGAAGCCACTTTTTCAAAAACTCTTCACACAGTCTGCATTACCAACATGCATCTTGGCCAAACAGTTAATCTCACCTCCAAAACTCACTCAAACCATCAAAACACTTCATACATGTCTCAAAATATGCTTGTTCGACCAGAACACTGGCAACAATTCTCACTCAGAAAGCATACATTGTCACTCATAACACACTGACCTAAAGAACACTAACAACAGGGAGCATTACATAAATTATGAACTTTTCTCTTTGAAGTTTGAATGATTTTGTTATAGAATAACACCTTTTCACTTTATTGACTGTACTAAAGTATACAGTGGGGAGAACAAGTATTTGATACACTGCCGATTTTGCAGGTCTTCCCACTTACAAAGCATGTAGAAGTCTGTAATTTTTATCATAGGTACTCTTCAACTGTGAGTGACGGAATCTAAAACAAAAATCCAGAAAATCACATTGTATGATTTTTAAGTAATGAATTTGCATTTTATTGCATGACATAAGTATTTGATACATCAGAAAAGCAAAACTTAATATTTGGTACAGAAACCTTTGTTTGCAATTACAGAGATCATACGTTTCCTGTAGTTCTTGACCAGGTTTGCACACACTGCAGCAGGGATTTTGGCCCACTCCTCCACACAGACCATCTCCAGATCCTTCAGGTTTCGGGGCTGTCGCTGGGCAATACGGACTTTCAGCTCCCTCCGAAGATTTTCTATTGGGTTCAGGTCTGGAGACTGGCTAGGCCACTCCAGGACCTTGAGATGCTTCTTACGGAGACACTCCTTAGTTGCCCTGGCTGTGTGTTTCGGGTCGTTGTCATGCTGGAAGACCCAGCCACGACCCATCTTCAATGCTCTTACTGAGGGAAGGAGGTTGTTGGCCAAGATCTCGCGATACATGGCCCCATCCATCCTCCCCTCAATACGGTGCAGTCGTCCTGTCCCCTTTGCAGAAAAGCATCCCCAAAGAATGATGTTTCCACCTCCATGCTTCATGGTTGGGATGGTGTTCTTGGGGTTGTACTCATCCTTCTTCTTCCTCCAAACACGGCTTGAGCAGGGGGACCTTGCGTGCGCTGCAGGATTTTAATCCATGACGGCGTAGTGTGTTACTAATGGTTTTCTTTGAGACTGTGGTCCCAGCTCTCTTCAGGTCATTGACCAGGTCCTGCC
Source organism: Thymallus thymallus (assembly GCA_023634145.1). Lineage (NCBI taxonomy): Eukaryota > Metazoa > Chordata > Actinopteri > Salmoniformes > Salmonidae > Thymallus > Thymallus thymallus. The sequence goes on along the minus strand of CM042380.1, from coordinate 23,012,768 downwards.
GTGTAGTTCTGGGCTGATCCCTCACCTTCCTCATGATCATTGATGCCCACGAGGTGAGATCTTGCATGGTGCCCCAGACCGAGGGAGATTGACCGTCATCTTGAACTTCTTCCATTTTCTAATAATTGCGGCAACAGTTGTTGCCTTCTCACCAAGCTGCTTGCCTATTGTCCTGTAGCCCATCCCAGCCTTGTGCAGGTCTACAATTTTATCCCTGATGTCCTTACACAGCTCTCTGGTCTTGGCCATTGTGGAGAGGTTGGAGTCTGTTTGATTGAGTGTGTGGACAGGTGTCTTTTATACAGGTAACGAGTTCAAATAGGTGCAGTTAATACAGGTAATGAGTGGAGAACAGGAGGGCTTCTTAAAGAAAAACTAACAGGTCTGTGAGAGCCGGAATTCTTACTGGTTGGTAGGTGATCAAATACTTATGTCATGCAATAAAATGCAAATTCATTATTTAAAAATCATACAATGTGATTTTCTGGATTTTTGTTTTAGATTCCGTCTCTCACAGTTGAAGTGTACCTATGATAAAAATTACCGACCTCTACATGCTTTGTAAGTAGGAAAACCTGCAAAATCGGCAGTGTATCAAATACTTGTTCTCCCCACTGTATGTAACAAGAATGATTCAGAAATGCAGCAATTTGCTTTAATATACTTTATTTTTTCTATATCTTTGCATATAGTAATTTAGTTGTGAAACATTTAAAATTTAAACAAAAAATGAATTCCTGATATTCCAGGTCTGCAATAATAATTACAAAAAAAACATCAACAACATGTATAGTATAATCCCTCATACTGTACAGTACTGTGAGGGTTCTAGTTCTCCCTCTCTCCTGCATTTGGTTCTCATCAACATCACATCTTATGTCTTCTCTGGGGATGCATCTGGGAAAGTATCTTCTGGAATGTCTAATTCAACCCTGGCAGTCTTCAGGAGAAGTGTCTCCACACCCCACATTCATGACATCTGGTCATGTGGATGGTGGTCATAAACCTTCCAACTCCTCTATGGGGTTTAGGAAGCGGGAGTATGGAGGCAGGAATAGTACTGACATCCTGGGATGTGTAGCAAAACAGTCTGTGACTGCAGCAGAGTGCTGGAATGCCACATTATCCCACACAACAACCAAGGTAGGGGAGTTTCTTGCCCCTCTCTCCTCCGCTGGCACATGTCGATTATGCAGGTCATCCAGAAAATAAATGAGCCTCTCTGTATTGTGGGGGTCAATGAGTGGTTTGTGTAACAGCAAACCATCATTAGACAGTGCTGCACACATTGTGATGTTAGCTCCTCTCTGGGACATCCACGGTTGCTCTCTGTCCAATCACATTTCTTCCCCTGCGGCGTGTTTTTACCAGGTTGAATCCAGCTTCATCCACAAATAATAATGTGTGTGCAGTTTGCCTGGCTTCCATCTCCATTACTCTCTGAAATCCACAGTTTTACAGTACTTTACATTATGCATAGCTGTGTATGTACCCTGTTTAGTTATTGAACAGACATCTTTCACACGTTCACCATTTCTCTCAAGGGGTACAGTGTACAACTGCTTCATCCTTATTTTATGTTTCTCTAGGACTGTTGTCGTTGTGCTGACCGTATTCACATTCCCAAAAGTGATATTGTCTGCCAGCACTCTGTCCCGAATTTCCCGCAGTTTTATTGCATTGTTGCCAATTACCATGTCAACAATGGCAATTTCTTGCGCATCTGATAATATTCTGCCTCTCCCTCCAGTGGGAGGCAACCTTTGGATCCTACTGAAAAACACAAAACAATCAATATATTTCAAAATGTTAGTACATGTAAAAATGTGAACATACTGTATTGTACTGTAATAAAGGATGCACATCTCACCTTTTTGCCGGAACATTCGTACTATTGATGCAACTGTTGAACGCTGCAGATTTGGTTTCACCCTTACAGTTTATTACAATCGCTAGGACCCATTTCTCAATACTTAAGTCACTTTTCCAAAACTCTTCACACAGTTCTCCTAATCAACTTTCAGCTTGGCACAGCAGTTAATTTCACATCCAAAATGCACTAAAACTACCAAAACACTTCATACAGGTCTCAAATCAACTCATTCTTCTATAACACTAGCAAAGGTTGTCACCCAACAAGCACACTTTGTCACCCATAAAACAATGACCTAAAAAACACTAACAACAGGTAGCATTACAATGTTTTCTTTGGTAAAATGTATTTACACAACAAGAATGGCACATCTCTACTGTTTAGAATTCACTGCAGTATATGTTACAGGAATGAATCATGCCACCAACCTGTCTTCCTTGATCCATGTTTGAAATGATAAAATATTCTGCTTCGATTTTCTATATGTTTCAATCTGGTTAAATGACATTTGCCATCATTCTGTTTTGAATGTGTTTTGGAAACAGTGTGTTAGCGTTTGAAAACATGTGCTGCAAATATATAGTTTTACAGGTGGTGGAGTATGAATGAGAAAAGAGTTTTTTCAGAGAATGTGGTCATTGAATGCATTTTGTGTGAAAGCAATGAAAAATTATTCACAGTTTGGTCCACATACACTTCTGTTTCGCTGACTGTGGGAAGAGTTTTGACAATGTGACTTCAGTTTTGACCAATGCATGTTAGAAATGGAAAAGAACTGTAACAAGTGACATCAATAAGGGATCATAGTTTTCACCTGGGTTCACCTGGTCCGTCCTAATGTTTTGTACACTCAGTGTATACTCCCATTTGGATCTCACCCTCTTGTCTCAGAAATCTCAATTCTTGTAATGGATAATTTTTCCTATATATTATATCTACTTCATCTTGATTATGTTCTGAAGTATTCTACAGACGGTTGGCGTTAAATGAGGAGTAGAGGTCCATAGAGAAGCGGCTTATGTAGAATCTGATTTGTAACACTGTTCTGTGTGACCAGCCTGAGCCAATGACACGCTCTGTGCTTCAGTTGTGTGTTAACGCACCATAGCCTCAGATGTCAGTTCACTCTCTCTCAAAAACCACAAAGCCTCCCAGATCCTTAAAAACATCCCATTCAGAGTCAATGGGCTCAGGACAGGCTCTGATTCCATTGCGATAAACATGTCCCCACAGATCCGTCATGGGCCAGGCAGAATATTGATGTCGCCCCCAGTGAAGCAGCAGGGTACCAGAGACAGGAGAGAGGGTTTGATTGGGGGAAGGAAGTGGGGAGGCAGTAGAAGTGAGTAATTAGTTGTGTGATCATTGGCCTGGAACTGACACTGTGGAACTCCTCACCTCTCCCTGATCCCCAGCAAGCAGCTGCAGACTGAGCCCACAGGAAATGACATCATATCACTGCCTGAGCAGCCTCGCCCTAGCCCACTGGGCCTGTAGACCATCAAACTCCCCCACAGTTTAACTGCCATTTCTAATGTTGGGGGAAAATAAACCATAAAAGCCAGTAGCGACTGATGTAAGTGTTGTTGTCGTTGTATCAGTGTTGCTGGACATGATGCTTTATAAGCTGGGGATGTGCCCAGTCTGTGCCCAGTCTGCTTTGATGAGGCCAACATATGAGACCAATTACCTATTAGTTTAGATAGAGTGTGTGTCTGTGTGTGAGTGTGTGTGTGAGTGTGCTCAAGTGTGCGTGTCTGTATCTGTGTGTGTGTGTGTGTGTGTGTGTGTGTGTGTGTGTGTGTGTGTGTGTGTGTGTGTGTGTGTGTGTGTGTGTGTGTGTGTGTGTGTGTGTGTGTGTGTGTGTGTGTGTGTGTGTGTGTGTGTGTGTGTGTGTGTGTGTGCTCATGGTTGTGTGTCTGTATCTGTGTGTGTATGTGTGATCTCTGTCTGCTTCCTCCCAACAGTTATTCTGCAGCCTCGTAGCAGTGGGGAGAAGTCAAAATCCCTTACAGTTTGCCTACACTGAAAGAATTAAGGTTCTTTAATGGTTCTTCCTCAGCTCTTAAGATTCTTCTGTGAACTCTTGCCCGATAAAGAACATTTGAGTTAAGTGGGGGTTCTTTATGTGGCATCAGAATTCTTAAATGTTCTTGAAATGTATCATATTTCCTAGCATTCTCTATTGCAGGTAGATTTTTAGAATATTTTTAGAATATCTATGTTTTTGCATGTACATAATCTTATGTTACTTAAATATAAATAACATACATTTTTCTAAACTATTCCAATCTGTTACTTGGATTTATTGCATCCATTACTGAAATGGTTGTTCCAGGGTCGAAACATTTCTGGGGGTGGATTTTTGTATGGTTCTTCAAGGAACCATCCCATTTAAATTTCTTCAGAGAACCTAAAATGGTTCCCCTATGCCAGGGGTGTCAAACTCATTGCAAGGAGGGCCTAGTGTCTGCAGGTTTTTGTTTTTTCTGTTCAATTAAGACCTACACAACCAGGTGAGGGGAGTTACTTACTAATCAGTGACCTGAATTAATCGATTAAGGGAGAAGTGAAAACCGACAGGCACTCGGTCCTGGAATGAGTTTGACACGTGCCCTATGGCATCGCTCTGAAGAATCTTTATTTTTAAGAGTGTACCACCTCCAGCGAGGCTACATTATCAGTCAGTGCTTTGGCTCATCATCTATCTGGTAAATTACCAAGTCTCTCTCTCTACCTCTCTCTCTCTCTCTCTCTCTCTCTCTCTCTCTCTCTCTCTCTCTCTCTCTCTCTCTCTCTCTCTCTCTCCATCTCTCTCTCCTCCCAGTCACTCAAACACCTTTCTCCCAGTCTCCCAACCCCCTCACCCTCCTCCACTGTCTCTCTATCTCCCCCTCTCTTTCTATCACATACACACTCTATGCATCAAAAACACAGGGACGAGAGAGAGAACAAGAGATGAGAACACTTGGTGCAGGATAATGTATGGAGCAGTGCTTCTCCATCTCTCTCTCTCTCTCTCTCTCTCTCTCTCTCTCTCTCTCTGAGATAGATAAGGCTGATGAATGATGTCCTCCCCTAGAGTCCTCCAGAGCAGGATCCATATTAATTTGAATATGAATTAGACTCCTTATCTGATGGTTTATTGGCGAGACTGTGATGATCCGTGCTGCCACAGCAAATCTCAGCGACCGTCATAGTATATTATCCTGCTATTGTTACCCGCCAGTGTTTTTGTGATGGTTCTCTCCAAAGAGGAAAACTGATCTGTTCCCCAACATTGTCTGACTGTGCCCTTCAGACTGTGGCAGATATGCCTCTGACTGGAGGAGTTATAAACACAAACACAAGTAGTAATACTAGTAGGCCTCTCTTTGTCTTTCTCTGTACTGATGCAGCGGTTAGAAATAGTCAACCCTTTTTACTGGTGCATTGCGATTACACCCTATGTCTCGCAAGGACATGACTTCTGGCTCTCCTCTTGAGTTTCTTGCGGTCTCTCTCTCTCATGCTCTCTCTCCCCTGCTCTCTCTCTCTCTCTTTCCCCTGTCACCAGAGGTTTGTACCCGCAGGGAGACGGAGCCATTACAGCCCAAACTCATTACGTCTTCCTCAGCAGGGGCCTGGGCTGGGCCTCCTTGTTTTAGCTGATAGAGGTCAGGAACTGATTAAATGTTGAAAAGTGGAGGTTAATCACATGGTGACCCCCCTGGGCTGTATTGTGGCCCTCAGTCCGCTTCAATCAATGAATCTTTAGGGTGGCTCGGACGATGTGCTCCTCCTATGGACCAGTTACCTTGGGCAGTTGACATAGCAGATAGCACACTGCTCTACTACCCTGTCTCCACTGCTGTATGTCTGTCGGTGGCCTCATCACCTGGGCTGCTCCTCTCTGGCCCTACCTTCATTATCTCTTGAATGCTTCCCAGTTAGCTCTGTTCCATTCTATTCTATTTAAAAATTCATTGGAAATTTGTGGATATGGATTGATAGAAGAAGTGTTGATTGATGCCGCAATTGACCTCTTGTCTGCTGTGACCTCTGGTTCGCCCCTGCATACCGTGTGGTAGCAGGGAACAGTGTTACTGTTAGATAGATACTGTGGGAGGGGAACATATGAGAGGGGTAAAATGTGCAGCCTGGTCTGGTACCATTATAGTTCAGCGACGTCTGATCCTATAGACGGTGTTTGGCTTATGTGTTTCTCCACATACTGTCCTCCCTGAGGGATCTTATCAGCCCTAGCAGATATGCAGACTGGCAGACGGTTCACTCTGAATTCCACAATGGACGCGGTCGCCGTCTCACAACAGAGAAAGTGTTTTCACTCCCAGTCAACTCTGATACATCTCAGTTACTGGGACCCTCATCAGGATCCACAGCCTCTACAGGTAATGAAGGAACGTGTAAGTAATCTCCTATTCACATGGTTTAAACATTTGCCCCTGAGGGAGGGTCTGTGGAATCCATTATGCCTGGTTCAGATTGACTCCCAGTCAGTCAGTTCTCCCTGCTCAGCTTGCCTGCCTGCCTGCCTGTTGAGGGTTTGTAACAACACCTCCAGGGTTTGTTTGGATGAGATGGACCGACTGCCCCTGGACCCACGGCAGGCTCTGATCATATTCATGGTGATGGAGTAGAAACATGCGCTGTGGTGCACCGCCACCCGGGGTAACTCAGTATGGCTGTGAGCATGCATATCTTACAGCCAGGGGAGGGCTAGGAGGTGAAGGGCTGGGAGGGGAGGCAGGACGGAAAGGGTTACTCCCTCCCTGTTCTGGCTTGTGATATTATAACCAGCTGCTGTCGCCCTGGGCTTCCTGCTAACCGGACTGCAATAAATATTAAATATCCTTAACCCTCAGACTCCACTATTTATCAACAGGGGTGATAAATATGAAAAACATGAAAAACACACTATGTTTTCTTTGCCTGATTAAAGACTCTATAGTGCATGCTGTGAATGTTGCTTTTCTTACCCTCTGTGGTTTTTATAATGCAAACCAACTATACTCTATTATGTTCCGAGTTGTTCTCTAAACAGACAATCGTAAAAAAAAAAAAAAAAGTGGAGTGTGAAGTTAGTTATCTACAGAGTGAGTTGGGAAATCAATGTGTGTCTGGCTGAGAGGTGAAAGCACTGCTGAATAGAGTTTAGCAGCCCTGCAGAGACACACAGAATGGATGTGTTGGCAGCAAACACAATCACAAGGCTTGTTCGAGAAAGAGGAAAAACACAACAACATTTCTCCAATCTCTCTCTAGGCTGAGATAATTGAAAATAAATGATGTCTTGTCGCAGCGGTGCTGCAGACTAAATACTAATTTGTGCTGCAGAGCATAGGACTCATAGAGCTGTCCTATTATACCTCCACCTCGGTCTAACAGGGCTCCGTCCGGCTCTGACTCCCCAGTACCACCACCTCATCTCTCCAGTCCCCAGGCGTCCCACCCTAACAGGCCCTGGCACGGGCACATGTCAACAGGTTGTTATTCTAGAGGTTGACCCCCAGTTAGAGGCCATTGTTTTTACAATGTGTGCTTTTTCTGGTTTATTTACCTTCCCATAAATCCCGTCCCTCAGGTCAAGGGTCAGCGGGAAGGACACCCCAGGCCGTCTGTACGATCGTCTGTAGGGGAGCAGGGCTCTGTTTAGACTGGGCCTCTCTGCCTCTCCCACATTCTGGCTCTACGCTCATACACACAGAGGAACACAAGCAGCTGCCTTTGGGTAGACTAGAGCATCCTCTCTGCCTCTAATATACATGCATTTTTCTCATTTTTCAAGATGGCGTCTTTCAAGGGTAATGTTCTGCATTATATAGCTTGTAGAAGCAGTGCCCTTGTGCCTGGATGGCACTCTAGCAACATAGCTAGTTGTTGTGACAAAAGCTACTTTTTGTTGTTGCGTCAACACTAGTTTTTGGGAACTTCATAGGAAGCTGTCGGTCTGCAGTGCAGTGGAGACAGAGACAGACAGGCCTGGTGGGCTGCAGTGTTACTGGGATCAGAGACAGACGTGTCACCCATGGAATGCTAATGCTCCATCAACACCGCAATTATCATGTTACATTTGACTGAGCTGGACACTGCTATAGGGTGACGGGGTCTGCATGGGGCCGCATGGCTTTCAACACCATTCAGGGGATGACAACAACAGCAATTTAGACCAAAGAGCCCCAATACGACTCATTACTCTGCAAATAAACAGATTAGTGGTTTTGTTTTTCGGTTTGTGACATAGACGGACGAGGAGAGTTGTAAAGTGGAAAAATATTTTTAAATTTTTTTTGCAGCTTTACCAGTGACATGTATTTCCTAGCCAGTGAAGTCAACACTACACACTAGCTGTCTATTAGTTAATTAGGGAAGTGTAGGCATATTTTTACAAAACTAATAATTTAGTGTTATACAGATTAAATGGTGTGGTATACGAGTGTTAAATGGTGAATTTATGTAGTTTATTTAGCTCTTGTTTTATGGTTAAAGTTGGTTAGACCTGCAGCCCGTTGCATGTCTCTGCAGCTTGCAGACAGTCCTCTCATCGTTCCCTCATTCTGCCTCTGTGTGACTAGTCTGACTGACTCAAACTTCCTGTCATATTTCAACTGCACACGTCCCTGTGGGTGGTCATAACATACGACACATGGGTCCTCATACAGTGCCATTCTACACATGAGGGAAATTACTGTATGAATGATTATGATGGAAACAGTCCATGCCTGGGCCTTGTGTGTTTTCCATCCCCTGTCCACGGATATCAGAAAACAAAATGGTGGTGATAAATTGGCATCCTGGCGAGTGTTAAATGGTGACTGTGACATGCAGTGTAAATCTCCTCAGTCCCTCAGTGGCATGCAGAGTTAGGGTCCAGGAAGTAAACTGAATTGGAATTGACTGAATAAAAAATGGAATTGACCCCAACTCTGATGGCATGCCCTAGCAGTGTCTGTCAGTCTGTCAGTCAGTCTGTTTGTCATGCTGTAGGCATGGTGGCGGACGGTAATGAATGAGTGTCTGTTAAACAGTGCAGGGTGATCCCAAATGGTAATTAGAACACAGAGCCAGTGTGGAGCCACACACTTTCATTAGCCCAGGAGACAGGTGTGTGTGTCGTGAAATATAGCATCCTCTAAAAGGACAGCCATTCAGTCAGGTTAGCTATAAGGCACAGACGATAAACTCAGCTATTAATGAGATTTACTGCAGACACTTACCTGCCTTCCTGCCTTCTCATTGGTGCTGAATCAAATGAATGGAAAGCAATAAAAAAGGAAGATAATGGAACAAAGATAGAAAATAAATGAACAGAAAATAATAGAAACAAATAGAATAGAATGCTGGTCTTGCTCCTCTCAGATTTGACCTGTGACCTGTGACCTGTGCTGTCAGAGCATCCTTGGTGAGTCTGACTTCATATTGAAATGGAATTTGTGAGTTCCACCACAATCTATAAAATAAACACAGATTTTAACAACATATTTAGTATGGTTGTGTAAATATATGATTGTTTTTTATGGAAATGTACCTCAAACTATGGGGCATTTTCCCTACAGTGTGAATTGCCACAGAGATAGCAGCAGAAAACCTGGTGAGATAGAACAGTTCATTTGATTGGCTGTGCTCAGCTGGCAATGAGGCGAACATTAATAGGCATTTTACGACCGATGTTTGAGGAACGGTCTCTCTGCTCAATCTGTGCTTTACAAAATGGTCATTGTCATAACCTCGTTCTATTCTCAGTCAAGCGATAATATGTTTTTATACAAAGTAATAAAAATGTCAGTTCTCAGCTTGTTTCCTTTAATGTCAGTGATGAGGCATTGAAGCATGGGAAGTGGTGTTGTACTCTGAAGATGTTGACCGTCACTGTCTCTCTGAAGGTGAACATCTAAAGCAGTCTGTCTTTTCTTACCATATGGTAGTTTAGTTTAGCAACACACACACACATTCAGTGATGTGACAATCCCAGGTTAATTAACATATCAATATGGAAGCACAGGTCCACTTTATGATCCGTGTTTAAACACCCTTATGCACATTTCAAGCAAGAAATGAAAAGCGCATAAGGGTACACGTATACTTATAGAGGTCGTTTCCAGGACACAAATTAAGCCTAGTGCTGGACCAAAAAACAGCTCAGTGGACATTCACTATTGAAAATGCTTTTCCAGGATTAACCTGTGTCTGGGGAAACCGCCCCATAGACACACAAATATTCAATAAATGTTCTTTCTCTGATCTTCTGATCTAACTCTTCCTTTCAAACGGTTTCTCTCCCTCCCTCCCCATGTTTTAGTTTAAATTGATAGATTTGTAGCAGCTAAATTGAGTCTTAAAGACCTGAGTCTTAAAGTCCAACTGAAACCACCATCTCTCTAGCTGTCTCACCCCCCGTTGGCTATTACGTCATGGTTCCCACTGAAAAGACATGCAGTTAGTTGGATGTAGTCATATTTCTACTAACAACCAGTTACTGTCAGTGTCGTGCCAGTGGCCTCCTGTGTGTTATTGTACCAGGGAATAATGCCTGGGGTAGTGTGTTTCTCCTCTGACATAGTGGTCTACCTCCATCGAACCCGATCAACCTTTCAATCCTTACATTTTCTGGCATGATGAAAAGCACTTAAACGTATCGCTGTTTACCCCATCTCTCCCTCTGTCCCTCCTTCTGTTCCCTCGCTCCCTCTCCTACTCTCCATCTGTACGTGTGTCTGTTTGTCAAACTCTTTCTCATTAAATGTGTCTTGCCGTCCCCCCCCCCCCCCCTTCCCCCTCCCACGCCCACCCCCAGGCTGGGCTGGCCCTCCACTCCCGCCTGGCCCTCCCGTCTGGGTTAATGTTCCATCAGGTGCAGCCCAAGCACCAGGACCAGGACTGTAAATCAAACAGGCTATGTGTGGACGAAGGCCAGGCCTGATATACAGGACCCGGCTGTGCCTTGTAATCTACTGGTGGAGGCCTCTGACAGCTTTAAACCCATTCTATTACACTTGAACTGTGATTTAAAGGAGCCCAAATGTTCACTCAATTTCTCCTCACAGGATGGATTTCCTGGGACTGTCAGCTATGAAATAAAGATAATTGTTTTTAATGGGGGACTAGAGGGGGAACATGGAGGTAGCTACTCTGGTGACAGTGCAGAGAGGGGGGGAACTGCCACAGAAGAGATCTATCAGGCTGTAGGGAAGCAGAAGTGTTGATTGGAGTTGGGCTGAGGAATCAGGAGGAGATTGGTTCCTCTATCTGACCATCGGTCATCAGGGCTTTAGGTCTTTAGGTGACACTAGATACGAAATGCATTGTGAGAAAATATATAAGGCTGTCAAGGACAGTCCTGTAACTATAAGGGAGAATGTTACTTAGTAGCAATGTAAAGAGTTGGTCTGTCAAATGTCAATATGTCTGTGTGGTGTTTGTTCTCTTAATCTCTGAGCAGATGGGTTAGCCAAGGGTTAGATTACGTTTATCTTAGATGGACTTAATTAGGTTGAGAAAAAGGGTTATTGATTTCTGTGATCATCTGCTACCTTTTCCTCCCCCCGATGACTCAATGTAATCAGTCAATCAGTGAATATTGATTGGTGAAGCCTTCACTCTCACTGTAACCTTGCATAACAAACACATTACTGTCTATCAGAATACAAAATGACAATTAAATCAACTGGTGAATGCCTGTACATTTCCTAGAGGAGATAATGTTATGGCTGTATTGTGTTTCCTCTATACATGTCATGATCTCTATTCTGTCTCTCCACAGATCACCTTCTTCATGCTGCTGTCGGCGGTGTGTGTGATGCTCAACCTGGCTGGCTCCATCCTGTCCTGCCAGAACGCCCAGTTGGTCAACTCTCTGGAGGACTGTCAGCTGGTGAGAGACCAGTGCCCTGACCCTCTACCCCCTCTGTCCCACCTGCATGTGGCACCTGCATCTCCCCCCTTTAGGGAGAAGTGTGTGCCCAACCCGCCCGGCTCACAGTAAAAATAAATATTAACGCCAGACACACCACGGCCTTCTTAATATCAGGGCTCAGTGCCGTCTGTCTGTCTGTCTGTTTAGCCACTGGAGCTCATACTTTAATTATCTGGGGAGAGGGAGCGCTTTCAATTTTTCTGCTGTCTGCAGGAAGGTTTCATTTCTGTTCCTGTGTCAAATTCACAGAGCTGCCTGTTTTCAGATGGCGTGGCAGAACGTATGTGTTAGGGTCAGGCTGGGGAAGGAGTTGCGTGCCTCATACTTGCATAGATTACATTAATCTACAGACTCATGACAAGAGTAAAGTTCCTAGATAAACTATGCTGTTAGGGGATAGTAAATCACAGTTCTCAAAGTCCTCTAAAAGGTATTTTTCTGTGTAAGAAAATACTGAAATTCATAATTAATTAGTGTTTAATAAGCTATAAAGAATTAATAGCTTTTGGGGAATAAAAAATTTAAGCAAATATTTTAATATCGTACTTCTCTACAAGGTTCCAGCTCTGAATAGTGCAGTGTGCTTGTTTACTGTGTATTGTGTGTGCTGAATGGATGGCCATGAAGGGATTATTATAGCAGAACAACAGCTCAAGCCCCCAGCCTGTCTATTCTGTTCTGTGACCACTGTCTTGTGTGGGGTTGTATCAGCACTGCAGTCAGCGGCGGCTCCACAGGACATCCTGCATTCCCTTATCCAGAATACGGCCCTGTCGTACCATCTCTCTCCCCGGCTTCAGTCTGCCCCAGCACCAAGCACATACAGACCCCATATCACAGACAGACCCAGTATCACAGACAGACCTAGTATCACAGACAGATCCAGTATCGCAGACAGATCCAGTATCGCAGACAGACCCAGTATCACAGACAGACCCAGTATCGCAGACAGACCCAGTATCGCAGACAGACCCAGTATCGCAGACAGACCCAGTATCACAGACAGACCCAATATCACAGAGAGACCCAGTATCACAGAGAGACCAGGTATCACAGACAGATCTAGTATCAAAGACAGACCTAGTAGCAGGGGAGACAAAGACAACTAGTCTCTAATTATATTGATTCAAACCATCTCTTTGCAAAAAATGTTTTATCTTATCATTTTAGAACATTGGAAATACCACCAATCCGTCAAGCAGAAAGGATAAGAGGAAAACGAATTATCATAGTAGTTAAACTGAGGATGGTTCTCCTCACATGACTGCTGTTGGTAATTACACTGCGGATCCGCTATTCTAGCCACATTAATCACATGGGAATACTAATTTGGTAGGTCTAATCAATGAAACACTCTGGCATTGTTTGCAGGCTTTGCAGTGGAGACATAAACACTGCTAGGGTTTTATTGAATTCATTTCCATTCCTTATGCAGTATTAAGAGAGCGTAAATAAGTAACGATAATCTACTATTCCATCCAGGCTCCTGAGGTGACCTTTCTCCAGTTAGCTGTAATTCACCTGTATAGTCCAACCGACTGGGGTATTTCATCACCTTGAACAGCCAATGTCATATTCAACTGCCTCCGTCTTTCAACGATATTGCATTTGAAATGCATAGTGAATACATCCAAATAATGTATACATTAGAAATCCATAAATGCCATATTGAGCTGTCGACTGAACTTACATTTTAGTCATTTAGCAGACGCTCTTATCCAGAGTGATTTACAGTTAGTTAGTGCATTCATGTTCATACTTTTTTTCATACTGGTCCCATGTGGGAATCAAACCCACAACGCTGGTGTTGCAAGCACCATGCTCTACCATCTGAGCTACTCGGGACTAATTGAAACCTAGCTTTGTAAATGGTATTCTTGCCGGAGTGACGTAATAGTGGTCACACAGAGAGTGTGCCCTAGGTTTTAGCACGGTACCACTCCCCTCACTGTGACACCTAAGCCCTCTCCTTGAATCACTTCCAGGAAGTTTACATTAAAGCCCCTGTTTGACGCTTGCCCAATGTAGCTTGTAGAGGCATTACATGTCAAGACTTTTGTCAAGATGTTTTACGCCGGCACATCAACACTAGGGACAGGTGACATGAGTTGTGAAGTAATGTGTTTGGGCCAGTAGAAAGGAGGTTCTGCAAAGAGGAATGATATGCAGAGCGGAGGAGAACCAGACTTCTTTCTCAGGAAGCCTGTCTATCCGGCCGACTTCCTTATAAATATCCTTTGCTATTCTGATGTTATTGTTTTTAAATATGTGATTTAATGTGCATGTATTGTGATTGCTGCTAAATTAATTGCATCATTGAGGACATTTAAGTTTTCTGAATCTGAATGTGATGGAGGGATGAAGGAGGAGGGAGGGGAGAGGGGAGAGGGGGGAGGATTTGACAGGCATCACTAGTGCCCTGTACACTAAAATCATCATCAGGACTGATGGCCTACCTGATAGAGTTCCAAGGTATGCCAAGGACAAACGGTAGCATTCCCTGGGCATGCTTTGGGCTTAGGTGAGGAGCATAATGTGTTCAGAAGGCATCCCACGTTTTTGGAAAGGATCAACCACTTTTATGCAGTTTTTGTCTGAGTAGAAATAGATTTTTCACTGCTTCTGGAATCGAAAGCAGGAACCAGAGCAGAGCAGGATGTGTTCTCTTTTTGTGTGAACTGAAAGGCTTGCTCCGTTGGTGGTGGTGGTTCTCTGGGCTAATGAAAAACCACTTGTCTCATCAAGCCTGTTTTGGATGGGCTGGTAAAATGCATGATGGGTCCTATGTGGAGTGCTCATGTGGCTAAGGCTGATATATTACCACTCCGGTTGTGTCTAGTGACATCAGATGTTCAAATCACTCTTTCACGCGCCGTTTCACATCCGAAATGTAGAAATCTGTAGAAATATAGAGCTTCCTTGCATTGTATCAAAACCATTATCACTTGTAGTATGCAATAAATCACTTGAATTGGCTGTCATACACTGTGCCATTAAATAAAAGCAATGTATGAATAGAATATCAAAATGAAAACAATACCACTGCAATGGCTGTGCTGCTCTGCAGACTTAGAAATTCTAATCTAATTGTTCATTCATATGGCACTGACATACTGCAAGACCTCCTGTGTGTCATCTAGTCTGCTGGGGCATGAGGAACACGCAAACATGTACACCACATGCATCAACACACATGAGCCTACTTCCTCCAAGGATCTCCACAGTGTGAGAGAGAGCAAGAGTGAGCAAGAGAGAGCGAGAAAGAGTGAGCGAGAGAGAGAGAGAGAGAGCAAGAGTGAGCAAGAGAGAGAGAGAGAGAGTGAGCGAGAGAGAGAGATAGAGAGAGAGAGAGAGAGAGAGAGAGCATAGAGAAAGAGAGAGATAGCAGGAGAGAGAGCGCGAGAGAGAAGCGATTCCCAAACCTTCCATAACAAAGCCATCACCTACAGAGAGATGAACCTGGAGAAGAGCCCCCAAAGCAAGCTGGTCCTGGGGCTTTGTTCACAAACACAAACAGACCCCCCCGACCCCCCCAACCAAATCATGAGAAAACTACAAGATTTTGATAAACTCCCATATCTAGTGGGTGAAATTATGAGTGAAATGTTTACTGTTAATTTTTCTTGTTTATTACACTTTTGTTTATCATCTACTTCACTTGCTTTGCCAATGTTAACATATGTTTCCCATGTAGATAAAGACCTTGAATTGAATTGAGAGAGAGAGAGAGAGAGAGAGAGAGAGAGAGAGAGAGAGAGAGAGAGAGAGAGAGAGAGAGAGAGAGAGAGAGAGAGAGAGAGAGAGAGAGAGAGAGAGAGAGAGAGAGAGAGATAGCAGGAGATAGATAGCAGGAGATAGATAGCAGGAGATAGATAGCAGGAGATAGATAGATAGATAGATAGATAGATAGATAGATAGATAGATAGATAGATAGATAGATAGATAGATAGATAGATAGATAGATAGATAGATAGATAGATAGATAGATAGATAGATAGATAGATAGATAGATAGATAGATAGATAGATAGATAGATAGATAGATAGATAGATAGATAGATAGATAGATAGATAGATAGATAGTGTGAATCACATTTTGCCCTGTAGAGCTTGCATTCCTCAGTGTGTTGAGTATAGAGCCAGGCTAGAACAACGAGATCTGTCATTGTCACCAGCAGCACATTACTACTGCTGACTGAGTGATTAGCATACGAGACTAAATGCCTCTCTTCAGTTCCCCTTACTACTGTACACGGCTCCTTGGAGACCGTACATACCCCGCTATGACTGAAATATTAATGGACTTCACTCCCTCATGCAATTAACCCATGATGGGTGGGTTCACGTCCCGCCTCCTTACAATCTGGGTCACGTAGTTCTAGCAGCACCTCAAGATCCTCCCCCTGTTAACTCTGCCTTACGACTCACTTGGTTATGTAATCCTCCTGCACTGTAGATCCCTCAATTGTCATGTTAGAGACCTAGGAGAACCCTTTTTGGTTGCAGGGAGAAAACTATTTGGTTCCATGTAGAACCCTTTTGGGTTCCATGTAGAACCCTCTGTGGAAAGGGTCCTACATGGAACCCAAAAAGTCTCTACCTGGAACCAAAAAGGGTTCTTCAAAGTGTTCTCCTATGGGGACAGCCGAAGAACCATTTTAGGTTCTAGATAGCACCTTTTCTTTCTAAGAGTGTATTCTGGCTGGGAAAGTAGTAGAGCGGGCAGAGACAGAGGTGCAAGTATGATCTCCATCATAGAGAAGCATTAAGATTCTGCTTTATTCAAAGGGAGGAAGAGAAGACCGAGGGCTAGGGTGTGTTGTAACATTATCAAGTGTGGGAAAGTGTACAGTGAGGTCTCATTGATGTCCAATAACCCCTTTACTTCCCCCTGTCCTTTATGTCCCCAGATAAAGTTTGACAGTGACGGTGTGTCTGTCCTTTCTCTCCCCCAGATAAAGTTTGACAGTGACGGTGTGTGTGTGTGCTGTGAGCTGCAGCACCAGAGCTCCAGCTGCAACAACCTGGGAGAGACGCTCAAACTGAACCCACTGAGCGACTGCAACACCATACGCCAACACCTCAAGGTGGGTGGAAGTGTGAGTGTGCGTGTGTGTGAATGGACAGGTATGTGTATGTTACAGCATTTCTTCTTTGATGTGTACTCAATAGCCTCGCTCTAAGAAAACTATTCCTATTATGTTATGTTGTTCATATAACTTGATCCTCCGAACCTCTTCAAGCTGAAATATTCTCCCATTATTCCTCTGTGTAATGAATAACAAGTCATGGGAGTTTAGCTGATACACAGACAATGTAAAACACAAGTGGAAACTTATAGGCTCACAATAGAACAGGAAACTGAGAACGGCAACCACATTTGTCTTCTAATCCACACATAGCTCTTAGTCATATTAATTGCATGGTCTGTCGGCTTGAATTTGCTAGTTCGCTCAGTTCATGATCTTCGGAGATTATATAAACGGAAAAGCCTTCTGTCGGCATGGTTATCTATATGCAACTACATCTTTATTGGATTACAGTGTTCAAATGCTTTCATTTCATGCCACTGATTGATTATCAAACATGGATAACTAAATAAAAGTCCCTTTAAAATGAAGCATGGGTATGAAAGAGGAAGGATCAAACCCTGTTAGTCATCCTGATCATAGCCCATTAAAAAAAAATGCTATAAAACTGTATCATGTGCTAAGGAAGTCAGATAGGGTGAATTATGTCAGATGTCACATAAGGCAATGGCCATCACAGCTCTCCATTATCCTCTGTCTAGATATGAATGGTGATAAGTAATACTGCTGCTGTCTGCCTAGAAACTTCCCTCTGATACACAGCCTAGATTGAAAAATGTATACTTTACAAGTTGCATTGCATGTATGTCACCACTTTGACGTGTCAATGTAGTTCACAGTTAACCACCCATTTCAAACCAGAACCTGTAAAAAACAGAACCTGTTTTTTACTGTAAAAAACTGAATAGGTTCATATCCCCATAGATATATTAATACTTATACCCCAAAGTATTGGTTCCATTCACAGTGCTTCGAATCACATGTTCCTCTTCCTGAATTATCTCCTGTCATTGCCTAAATCCATGAGTAATGAGTGTGCAACGAGGATTCAGTTAATTTGTGGATTCCTGAGGGAAAGCGGGGTGTGTAACCTTGGCAGAGAAGCTCCTGACCCCAGCCTGGCTCCAGGTACGCAGGCAGGGCTGTTGTGTTCAGGGAGGTTAAACTCTGTATGAACAGCCTATTAACAGATTCCTTCAAGGTATTATTACAGTTGCTACCCTAACATGATTTACCATGTCAATATGCAAATGTTAGTCGCCAGGGAAAACACACAAGCAATATTTCTGCAAGGCAGATGTACTGTATACAACACAGCTACAACACAAATGTGCTGTCTGTGTTTTAGGATCGCCTTAAACCCATGAAAATGTAACAATAATATGTAGTTGTATTTTTAGTTTATAAAGATGCAATTTATAGTGTTTTGCCATGGCCACATGTGTGTTCATTTCTTTCACAGACCTATATTTCCTGCATTGTGGCCGGTTTTCCTAATTTTCCTTGGTAGGAAAAGGCAGAGCTTTAATTACAAGATAAGTTGTGTACAGTATTTGAACCTGTACATTTTTCAATTATTCTCAATCCAATAAAATACAAAAAATACAGGTATGTAGCACTTGCAAGTAATTATATTCAATATAGCTTTATTCTTTACTTTATCAAATCAATCAAATCTAATTTTATTGGTCACATACACGTTTAGCAGATGTTAATGCGGGTGTAGCGAAGTGCTTGTGCTTCTAGTTCCGACAGTGCAGTAATATCTAACAATTACACAACATATACCCAATACACACATCTAAGTAAGGAATTAATTAGGCCTATATACATATATGGACGAGCGGCATGGACTAAGATACAGTAGAATAGTATTGAATACAGTATATACACATGAGATGAGTAACGCAAGATATGTAAACATTATTAAGTGACTAAGATACCGAAGTATAGTATAGAATACAGTATATACAGTCGCGGCCAAAAGTTTTGAGAATGACACAAGTATTGGTCTCCACAAAGTTTGCTATTCAGTGTTCTTAGATCTGTATGTCAGTAGTTACTATGGTACACTGAAGTATAATTACAAGTATTCCATAAGTGTCAAAGGCTTTCATTGACAATGACATTCAGTTTATGCAAAGAGTCAATATTTGCAGTGTTGACCCTTCTTTTTCAAGACCTCTGCAATCCGCCCTGGCAGGCTGTCAATTAACATCTGGGCCACATCCTGACTGATTCTTGCATAATCAATGCTTGGAGTTTGTCAGAAATTGTGGGTTTTTGTTTGTCCACCCGCCTCTTGAGGATCGACCACAAGTTCTAAATGGGATTAAGGTCTGGGGAGTTTCCTGGCCATGGACCCAAAATGTCGATGTTTTGTTCCCCGAGCCACTTAGTTATCACTTTTGCCTTATGGCAAGGTGCTCCATCATGCTGGAAAAGGCATTGGTCGTCACCAAACTGTTCTTGGATGGTTGGGAGAAGTTGCTCTCGGCAAAATTGTGAGTGAGCCCACTCCCTTAGCTGAGAAGCAACCCCACACATGAATGGTCTGAGGATGCTTTACTGTTGGCATGACACAGGACTGATGGTAGCGCTCACCTTGTCTTCTCCGGACAAGGTGTTGTCCGGATGGCCCAAACAATCGGAAAGGGGATTCATCAGAGAAAATGACTCTACCCCAGTCAGCAGTCCAATCCCTGTACCTTTTGAAGAATATCAGTCTGTCCCTGATGTTTTTCCTGGAGAGATGTGGCTTCTTTGCTGCCCTTCTTGACACCGGGCCATCCTCCAAAAGTCTTCGCCTCACTGTGCGTGCAGATGCACTCACACCTGCCTGCTGCCATTCCTGAGCAAGCTCTGCACTGGTGGTGCCCCGATCCTGCTGAATCAACTTTAGGAGACGGTCCTGGCGCTTGCTGGACTTTCTTGGGCGCCCTGACGCCTTCTTCACAACAATTGAACCTCTCTCCTTGAAGTTCTTGATGATCCGATAAATGGTTGATTTAGGTGCAATCTTACCAGGATCAATATCCTTGCCTGTGAAGCCCTTTTTGTGCAAAGCAATGATGACGGCACGTGTTTCCTTGCAGGTAACCACGATTGACAGAGGAAGAACAATGATTTCAAGCACCACCCTCCTTTTAAAGCTTCCAGTCTGTTATTCTGACTCAATCAGCATGACAGAGTGATCTCCAGCCTTGTCCTCATCAACACTCTCACCTGTGTTAACGAGACAATCACTGACATGATGGCAGCTGGTCCTTGTGTGGCAGGGCTGAAATGCAGTGGAAATGCTTTTTGGGGATTAAGTTCATTTTCATGGCAAGGAGGGACTTTTCAATTAATTGCAATTAATCTGATCACTCTTCATGCCATTCTGGAGTATATGCAAATTGCCATCATCAACACTGAGGCAGCAAACTTTGTGGAGACCAATACTGTCATTCTCAAAACTTTTGGCCACGACTGTACATATGAGATGAGTAACGCAAGATATGTAAACATTATTAAAGTGACTAGTGTTCCGTTATTAAAGTGACCAGTGATTTCCAGTCTGTGTCTATAGGCAGCAGCCTCTAATGTGCTAGTGGTGGCTATTTAACAGTCTGATGGCCTTGAGATAGAAGCTGTTTTTCAGTCTCTCTGTCCCAGCGTTGATGCACCTGTACTGACCTCACCTTCTGGATGATAGCAGGGTGAACAGGCAGTGGCACGGGTGGTTGATGTCCTTGATGATCTTTTTGACCTTCCTGTGACATGGGTGCTGTAGGTGTCCTGGAGGGCCGGTAGTTTGCCCCCGGTAATGCGTTGAGCAGACCGCACCACCCTCTAGAGAGCCTTGCGGTTGCGGGCAGTGCAGTTGCTGTACCTAGCGGTGATACAGCCCAACAGGATGCTTTAAATTGTGCATCTGTAAAAGCTTGTGAGGGTTTTAGGTGTTAAGCCAAATTTCTTTAGAAGGCTCTGTTGCGCCTTCTTCACCACACTGTCTGTGTGGGTGGACCATTTCAGTTTATCAGTGATGTGTACTGTCGATGTGGATAGGGGGGTGCACCTTCTGCTGTTTCCTGAAGTCCACAATCATCTTTTTTGTTTTTTTGACGTTGAGTGAGAGGTTGTTTTCCTGGCACCACACTCCCAGAGCCCTTACATCCTCCCTGTAGGCTGTATTGTCATTGTTGGTCATCAAGCCTACTACTGTTGTGTCGTCTGCAAACTTGATGATTGAGTTGGAGGCGTGCTTGGTCATGCAGTCATGGGTGAACAGGGAGTACAGCAGTGGGCTGAGCATGGACCCTTGTGGGGCCCCAGTGTTGAGGATCAGCGAAGTGGAGGTGTAGTTTCCTACCTTCACCACCTGGGGGTGGTCTGTCAGGAAGTCCAGGACCCAGTTGCACAGGGTGGGGTTCAGACCCAGGGCCTCGAGCTTAATGATGAGTTTGTAGGTGTTGAATGCAGAGCAATAGTCAATAAAAATCATTCTTACATAGGTATTCCTCTTGTCCTGATGGGATAGGGCTGTGAGCAGAGTGATGGTGATTGCATCATCTGTGGATCCATTGGGTCGGTAAGCAAATTGAAGTGGGTCTAGGGTGGCAGGTAAGGAAGAGGTAATATGATCCTTGAATAGTCTCTCAAAGCACTTCATGATGACAGAGGTGAATGCTACGGGGCGATAATCATTAAGTTCAGTTACCTTTGCCGTCTTGGGTACAGGAACAATGGTGGCCATCTTGAAGCATGTGGGGACAGCAGACAGGGATAGGTAGAGATTGAACATGCTTGTAAACACACCAGACAGCTGGTCTGCGCATGCTCTGAGAACGCGGCTAGGGACGCATCTGGGCCGGCAACCCTGCTAGGGTTAACACATTAAAATGTTTTACTCACGTCGGCCACCGAGACGGAGAGACCACAGTCATTGGTAGCGGGACGCGTCGGTGGCACTGTGTTATCCTCAAAGCGGGCAAAGAATGTGTTTAGCCTGTCCGGAAGCAAAACGTCGGTCTTAGCAACATGGTTGTTTTTCCTTTTATAATCAGGGATTGTCTGTAGTCCCTGCCACATACGTCTCGTGTCTGAGCCGTTGAATTGCGACTCCACTTTATCTCTATACTGACGTTTAGCTTGTTTGATTACCTTGCGGAGTGAATAACTACACTGTTTATATTCTTCCATATTTCCAGTCACTTTGCAATGGTTAAATGCGGTGGTTCGCGCTTTCAGTTTTGAGCGAATGCTACCATCTATCTACGGTTTCTGGTTAGGGTAGGTTCACAGAAAGGTTTTAAATGTACGATTTAGTGTAAATGTATACTGTATGCTATGCATGCTACTTTCTTCACAAAGCAACAGCATGATTTTCGCAAAACAGCAATAACATTCTACCAGAAACTCCACAAAACATACCATTGGGATTTTCAAAACTTGAATTACAATGACATGTATAGTACATATTCAATGCCTAGATCTCTGGAATATCAGTCTATTGTTCTCTTTCTCCTCCAAGAATCATTCATTTTGCATCCTCTCTCTGTTCCTTTCCCCAGAGTGAGCCATTGAACTTACCATTTATGCTGGTTTGTTTGGTAGATTTGATGCACAATGTGATGCAATACTGCAAAAAATGACTAAATAATGAAATAGGCTACACTGAATGAGGACATGGTACTCCTGTGATTCCCAGTATCTGTATTGGGTTTGTGTGACTAACAAGGCATGGAATAGGAACATATCCCAAAAAGATGAGGAGAAATCAGCTCTGTCAACACCTCAAACTATTTTTATTATGTTGTCTCTTTGAAAATAGTTACTATGCATGTTTATGCTGAAGTACCAATCTCCATCTATTATTCACCTCTCTAAGTACACAGGAGCATCTCTGCCAAGCTAGCACTTTGTTCCCAAGTGTAAATAAAGTGACTGAGTCAGAACTAATAACATTATCCTGGTTGCGTGTTAAGGTTTGATCATATTAGGCCAGACAGGGAAGTGATAGAACATTGTTGATGGCCAGAAGTGACAGATCTGCCTCTTGTTTGACCTATAGGTCTGTCTACTCTGCATGTCAAATCTCTCCACAGCTACACTGACACTATGCCATACTGTGGTACTAGTATGTGCAATTAATATCACTAGGAAATAATACTGTGTTCCAAACAAACATTGTTCATCCATAATAGCCCTCTATTGTTTGTTTACACAGTAAACACAGTATTTAGTATGAGAGTCAAATACCATGGTAATTAAGGTGGTCCTCACTGTGCTTAGCTCAGGCTGTGCATTTCTTCCTATTCAGTATGCACATGATCAGAATGCCAGAAGATAGCTATTAGAAGAAGAATAGCACTCTATGGGTGAGGACACTTACCGGCTTATTATTTCACCTTGATGTATAGCCAAGTAACAAAGAAAAGCAACATGGGATGAAATCAAGAGCCTATTTTTAGGTTGCATGGGGTTCAATTTCACTAGTATGCGTATTTATTCTTGCTGAGAATTCAATAAATCAGCTTATGTCAGTGCATAACCTTGGAACACTGACACCTCTTCAGGGGTCTATTATCACCTTACCTACAGAGACCAGGAAGAGAGATGGTTCCCTGTTGATTCATGCTCGTTTACATTGGCGCTATTATTGTTAAGCTGTGTCGAAGTACTCCACATACCAACCTTATAGGAGATTGCTTTCGGAACAGGAGTTTTTCTTGACTATGCAACCTGAACAGAAAAACTCAGGGCCTTAACCAATGCAGTCCTATTATATCACACTTTAACAGTAGAAGGCACTGTTCATGGTCTTGGTTGGTTCCCATGGTCCATACAGTATTTCTGTGAGGCCCCTCCTCATTCCTCTCTCCTGTCAGTCTCCCGAGAGGCAGGCTTTAGCTCTAAGCTGCCTGCTCATCACACCATGTGTTTCTCAAAGGGACTGACTGAGAAAGGATCTGTTTAACAGACTCGGGACCTCACTTGCCAAATGTAGGCTGTATCTGTGAAAGGCTGTGTGAGTCTCGAGCTCTCTGGTCGCAACAATACCAAGGTTATCAGAGATCACCTGTCACATCAATGGGAATCCATTGCTATAACCTCAACAATTTTCAACATCGGTTGCCTCCCAATGATGAACACATGTCAAAACAAAACGAGAGCTTGGGCAAATGTCAAACTTACACAATTCTTTTAATGACCAGTGTGGGCATTTCATTTCTTTCAAGACTGTTCCTGTGGTTGTTAGCAATGCAGCTGACTGGGGGTTCAAAGTAGCCAGTCTGGGCTGCAGTTAGCTGCCTGTAAAGTGTCAGGGCCGGCAGGGATTCATATTGCTTCATTCCCACATGGTTTAATGAGTGGAAGTGGATGGTGCTGCAGGAAATGCAGTACTGAGCTATGAGGGTGACTGCAGTCCTGGTTGGATCATTCCCAGATTTAAGGGGCGATTTGCTGCTGTTGTGATTTACTGTATCCTTCCTCTGCAGTGCTCCCCTACTAGCTAGTCCCCGCTGTGCTGTGTCGCCTTGGTAATGACATCACCATTGTCTGTGTCAACTTCAGTCCCTCTCTCATTCATTTGTTCCCTCTATATTTCTCTCCTCGCTTATGTTCTCATGCTGTAATATTTGCTTATCTTTCCTCACTGTGGCTCAAATGTGACTCCCTCTCCCCTCTCTCTCCCTCTGCCTGGGTCCTGTAGGAGCTCCTGTTTAGTGTGTGTGCCCTGAATGTCATCTCCACCATCGTCTGTGCCCTGGCCACTGCCATGTGCTGTATGCAGATGGTCTCCACTGATGTGCTACAGATCGTAAGTAGTGTGACAGAGAACACAAAGGACACTTTGTCTCTGACTCTGTCTGACCTGGACTCAATGAGACTGATCTGTAGCCTTATGGAGAGCAGCTCTGAACTATCATGAAAGGTAAACTTCTAATGCTGGCTTCATAATTCTCCCCCTTAGATGGCGGTAGTAGTACCAGTAGTACTGTAGTACCATACAGATTTAGAATAAATTGTCTTCAGTCTGACCAGCTTAGATAATGTCAACACACATCACGAAGGGCACTCATCCCAGAATAATTCAGAATCTCCACATCACGCTAAAGACCACCGAATCTCCACATCACGCTAAAGACCACAGAGGATTTGAAGAAAACAATAAAAGGGTATATAATGATTGTTCTCCCAAACTGTAGTTGGTAAGATGTTCACATTAAAAGGCATGCTATCCTTAAAACAACCCTCTCGTATTACAAGGGAAACAATCACCCTGTGCCCAAAACCTAAACGCTTTGCTGTCATCAGGGAAATCAATATGGCGGGGTGCTCCCTGTGCCCTTCAGAGCAATGCTCTCAGCCCATTTAGAATGACTTTCCCAGATGATTGGTGGGCCGTAGCGCCCTCATAGCCACCATTAAAACAAAGCGATACCAGCGGACACAGACTTTATCTGCACCCCTTTGTTATCTCTGGACAGTTTTTTAAAGGGGATTAATAAAGTTTTAACATTGTATACGAGAAGGCTTTGTACAGTTTATGAGCTGAGCTGTAAATTGTGTGGCCTTCTGGATGGGTATATGGCAGATAAGCCCAGGGTGGGTGATTGATAGACCTGAATTATATTAGTAAGGCAGGAGTTTGGGGCTGGGGCTGGGGCTGGGGCTGGGACTGGGACTGGGGCTGGGACTGGGGCTGGGACTGGGGCTGGGACTGGGACTGGGACTGGGGCTGGGGCTGGGGCTGGGACTGGGGCTGGGACTGGGGCTGGGACTGGGGCTGGGACTGGGGCTGGGGCTGGGGCTGGGGCTGGGACTGGGGCTGGGACTGGGGCTGGGACTGGGGCTGGGACTGGGGCTGGGGCTGGGACTGGGACTGGGGCTGGGGCTGGGACTGGGACTGGGGCTGGGGCTGGGGCTGGGACTGGGGCTGGGACTGGGGCTGGGACTGGGGCTGGGACTGGGGCTGGGACTGGGACTGGGGCTGGGACTGCCTGGCGCTGATGCAGATGTAGGAACTAGCAATGGGACTGGTGCAGGGGTTAGAGAGGAGGCTGCAGCCTACTGGAGCAGCAGGGGATTAGTTTCATCTCAGAGCACAGGGTGGCAATGCAAGACATCACTAGTGATCCCAGCTACACAGTCACTGCACAGACACAATGAGCTACAGGACCATAAGCTTAAGGGAAGGGAAATATGTTTGATTTTGCACCTGGTTCAGTTTCTTAATCTTTTGTGGCTAGACGAAAATGCAAAACAATACTTTTTGTAACCTAAAATGATATAGATCACAGTCATTTGTTTGGTAAGGGCAAGGTTTTACTATTCAGTCAGAATTTCAATGAGATTTTCATGTCTTTGTCCTATGTAAACTTTCTATGCTGTTCTTGTATGACACATGATTGATGGCAGACACAATGCGACAGATGGGAACATTTCTCAAAGTCAGATTTGAACTTCAAAGTAGATAGGTTGAACTGCAGTGTGTTCTGAATGGGAACTTCTCTGGTTTTGAGCAGGAGGAATGTGAGACACGCCACTGTTTTAAAAACACAGATCAGGAGAGATTAAACTGGCCTGTACAGCCGTAAGGTCACAGGAGGGTGAATGACAAAGGACCTGTCTCCTCCTATTCCCAGTACACTCACAGAGCCCCTCTCAATCTGGCTTGATTCCCATTTCAAAAGGAAAGATTTCAGCTCCCTGGAATAAAGCTAACTGCTAACTAAAGCCTGACAGACCCAGGCTTCTTTCACTTGACATGTATTGATCTAGTCAGAGTTTGTTCCTCCCACTGATCCATTGTGTCTGGCTTTATTAGCCCTGCCCTTAACGACTTTGCCACCGATAATGACGCATGCTACTGCATATAGTTCCTTTGTCCAAAGTCTCCAAAAATAAACATCATTGTGTTAGCTAGATGAACTTTTTTCTGGATGCCGTTATTCTATAGAATGTTGTTGAAATTAACACTTACAATAGTCCCCGTATAAAGCTTTCAGAATGAGACAAATAGACAACGATTTACTGTCTCTGAAGTAAAAGCCTGGTTTGTGTCTCTGTCTGTCTGTCTGTCTGTCTGTCTGTCTGTCTGTCTGTCTGTCTGTCTGTCTGTCTGTCTGTCTGTCTGTCTGTCTGTCTGTCTGTCTGTCTGTCTGTCTGTCTGTCTGTCTGTCTGTCTCTGTCTGTTTCAGTTCATGCCACACAGAGCACGAGCCCTGAGCGCTGACTGCATGACCCCCCACGGCACCATCCTGCACCAGACCCTTGACTTTGACGAGTTCATTCCTCCCATTCCTCCACCGCCCTACTACCCCCCAGAGTACACCTGCACCCCGGTGATGGACGGACAGAGGTATCGCAACACAACATCACACAACACAACAGAACAAACACAACATACCACAACGCAACAGCTGGACCCCGGTGATGGGTGAACTGAGGTACCACAGCAAAACAACACAAAGCAACATCTGCACCTCGGTGATAGATGTACAGATGTTCTGGCTGCCGCACAACACTCTGACCGCCTAACAACCCCCCACCAGACAGAGTGCTGGCAGACCAACATAGCCCTCTCCTCTACAGCTGATTTACAACATTACAATGATGCCTGTTTGAATGACTGGCTGTAGCATTTCCTTTGGCACCTGTCACATTGGGTTTGATATGTCGTTGTTATGCCTGGAGAATTTTGTATTGCAAAAACGGTTTGAATGGTTCCGCAAGATTTTTATTGTCTGTTACACTTCAAGATCCCTCCCCCCCCACAAAATTGAAATTGAAAGTGGACCACGCTGGTTAAGTCAAACGTCACAACACGTACTAAACTGCTCTGTCGACAAACACACTTTTTGCCTTGTCTCCATTCGTCAAAAGACGGAGGCAGTGGGAGAACCTATTTAAGTAAGTACATATATTTTGAAATGTAATAAAACTATGTACTACAGTAATAGTAAGCCACTTTTTAGCCGAACTCAACTGAGCTACTAGCTAGCAAGCGAACTTTACACACTGTTTAGCTAAGTGAATTAAATGTCATCATCTAGCTAACTTTCTATTAGCTAACTACAGTATCTTGATGTCATTGTAAATTAAAAACAGTCTCCAAATGCTCCAGCTATCAGTAAAGGGAGAGTGTAGGCTACTGGACAGGGCAGGTAACTTTGTGGAAGGACATTATGAAAAGATTCTCCACTTCCAGTCCCAAGAGGGAAAGACTTTGAGGACAGAGAGATAACAGCAACATAATGTTCAGTGCTGACTAATTTCAGTATAATGAAGCCTGTTTCTTTGTGATATTTTCTGTCCTCAGATATGGAAAGCTGTGAAAGCCGGTGTTTGCAGATCAAGAAATAGGTCACAATGAATGTCCCAAGAGACTAATGGAGCATTTACCCCAGTGTTTTAGCAAAAGGCTTAGACTTTTCTGTTTCAATCAACGTGGGCCGGCACCCGTGTCTCACTGGGCCATGGCTCCGGTAGACCTGCTCACACTTGGGGTCAAAGCCAGGTCACTGGTAGTTTTCAGCTGGTATTTACTTAACAATGGCTGACTTTAACACCTTCTCACAAAGCAACATTTGCTAACATAGGTAGACCTACCTACTATACAAAAACACAGTTAAACATCACACACAATATATAAACCTATTACAATTGGAGCAGGCCAGCCCTGCTGGAGGTCTGCAGGATTCTGTTTCAGCCCAGCAATAACACACCTGATTCAACTTATCAAATCAAATCAACTAATGAGTTGATAAACAAGTGTGCTATTGCTGGTCTGGAACAGAAGTCTGCTCACTCAGTAGATCAGGGATCAGTGGAGCAAGGCTGGTCACCGCTGGTATGGAGTTCTTTGTTCACCTGAAATGATGCTTCAGTAATAATAGCCTACTTGTTTCTACCACTCAATTTTCTATTGTTGTTTAGACTAAGATGTCTAATCTTTACATACGAGTTAACTTATTTGTATATTTTGTAGTGATTAACTATTATTCAAAGTGAACTAGTCAATGTTGATTAATCACATATCACAATCCTGCAATAAATAAGAGAAGGGGTTCTGTCTCTAATGTGTCTGTGTGTCTGAATCCATTTGGCAGCTTATCATATGGCATGCATCACTGGCCATATGGGGATATGTCTTCTGAAGCAGACAATAGCTAAACTCTAACATTGTTCACATGCTATATGTTCTCAATTTAAAATGATACCAGTAGATAATGTATATGATGCACACCATATACCAGTACTGCAGGCTGGTCTCATAGACTAGACGTAACATAGTAAACATACATCCGGGACACTCAAATAGAGCCCCACTGTGGAGGTGTCATAATACCCATAAAACCTAGCGGCCAAACAGGGAAATGGTTCCAATCGTTTTTCCCTATGAATTTTTCCCATAGGGGATAAAATAAGGGCTGTGTTTCATGTAGGCTTACCCTGGTGTGACGTTTTTTGATAGTCATATAAATCTCTCTCGGACAAGGTGGCTTTTATCAATATATTCAGCTCTATTTACTCTCAGATTTGAACATGCAAGACTACAAATCCCTGCAAGCTCCTGCACGTCATCTCTAGCTGACACCTTTGCTAACAGGTATTGGGTCAATTTAAAACTTGCTTTAGACGATTCACAGAACTGTTAATTTAAAGACATTTAGACAATTTATTCATGACTCAATTTAGTTAACATTAGATAGTTAATCCAGATATTCTTACCTTTGCCTCGATTCGTCTGTCTCGTTCAGATCATGGCATTTGTAGTTCTTTATGATAGCCACATTAGCAGCTAATTAGCATTTCATTTTGGGGGAGTAAATACAGGCAAATATATTGATAAATGTCCCCTTGTCCCAGAGAGATTTACACGGTTATCACAACGTCACGCCAGGGTAAGCCTACACGAAACACAGCCCTTATTTTAAGTGTTTCTAAAATGATTGGTGGAAAAACATTTAACGCAGGACAATTAACGAAGAGGTAACTCAAATCGCTTTTATTTGAATTTTTACATTGCAAAAAGTTACTTATTTTCATACCACAAGAGGTACCAGATCCGGTCAAATAGGTTCCGGAAAGAAACAGTCCAAAACGGAGAGGTGCCGGATCCTGTTCCGGCAGAATCCGGCCCAAATTAAGCACTGACCTTAACCTTAACCCTAACCTCTAGCCTAGCTAACGTCAGCCACCTAGCCACCTGGCTAGAATTCATAACATATCATACATTTAGCAAATTCATAACATATTGTAAGTTTAGCAAATTCATACTAAATGGGTGATGGAAAACCACAAATTAATGCATACCATACAAAACGTAACATATTATAGTAAATGGAGCATCACGGATTTACATACAGAATATTACGAAATGCTCAGAGACCAGGTTG
Organism: Thymallus thymallus; assembly: GCA_023634145.1. Taxonomy (NCBI): domain Eukaryota; kingdom Metazoa; phylum Chordata; class Actinopteri; order Salmoniformes; family Salmonidae; genus Thymallus; species Thymallus thymallus. Next base: position 22,982,502 of record CM042380.1, on the reverse strand, counting down.
AGTGCTGACCTAAAATCATTTAGTGTAAAAATCCAACCCAGTATGAAAATAATGAGATGACAATTAGTTTACAGGAGATGAGCATTAGAGGAAACATATTTTGAGGATCATTTTATTTTATTCATTTTAGCAATGTTGCTTTCAAAAAACGTTGAAGTTGTTCCCATGGTAGATAGACCAGGCGTATTCAACTCTTACCCTACGAGGTCCGGAGTCTTCTGTTTTTCTCTTCTACCTGATAATTAATTGCATCCACCTGGTGTCCCAGGTCTAAATCAGTCCCTGATTAAAGGGGAACAGTGAAAGCAGTGGAACTGGCTTCGAGGTCCAGATTTGAGTTTGAGTGAGATAGACAGTACCATGGTTGCTTTATGTATCACTGACCCTGAATAAGCTATATACTGGGCTAACACAGCTAACCCATTTTTTTTTTTTTTTTTTTACATTTTGTTGTCTTTATAATCCCGAAATCAAAAGTATTGAAATGGCCGGCATTGTAGACCATTTTTCCTCTCTTGCTGCAACTTTATCTCATCTCAAAATAAAAGACAAATGCTTTTAAGACCAGCATGCTGCAAACATTATAAAATATTTTGTCACCAGTGCTTGTTTTATTGTCATTTTTTGTCTTCACGCACTGAGGGGGTACGATTAGTCTCGACCTGGTACCCTTCTAGGCGTGTTTTGCACCGTGATTTACATCTGTATCAGAATGTTGTAGTGCTTTGTTAAGGAGCACTGGTAACATGCATGGCCTTGTGTAAATGTGCCATTGAACTCTTTCCACTTGGTATAAGAGAGTCAGTTCCATTTCCACATCTTTGAAACATGCTGATCTAGCTGCTTGGCTAGATTCCATGTGTTCTTGTCAATTAGGCTGTAAATAGAAACATGCAGAGGAAGCCTTTATAGAGTCCCCTAGCTGAGGGCAGAAACATGTCATGACATCATCATGTGCTAGATGATTGATTCAGACACTCAAGTTGTATTTTATACTCTGCCACTTCACAGGAGAATGGGTTTTAATTAAAAAAGATGGCTCTTGCATGGGTGAGATATTTTTAATTAACACCACATGAAAAACAATGTGTCTCTCAACCAATTGAATGTGTTTGTTTACTCTACATTGAAGTGTTTCTGGATTGAGGAAGAAGATATTTTTATTATTAATCCTCCTTTCCTCCCTAATGTTTCTCACATTCAGAAGTCTACATCTGGACTTCCCACACTCCCCGTTCAGTTCCATCTATGGAGTGCCCATCAACAGCCCTGGGGCCCTCTACCCCTCTGAGTTGCCCCCGTCATATGAGTCTGTGGTGGGGATGGGGATGGGGCAGACCCTTGCCAGTCAGGTGAGTACCACTACCATCCTTCCCTCATAAAAGACCAGTGTACTTGCCAGCCTCTTCTAGCATTATACATTCTCTATTCCCAGTCTGAGAGTAGTTTAGAACCCCTCTCTCTGTTGAATACTTCCCAGTTTACATGCACATTGTAAGAACACAACTACAAAGCAGAGTGCTAAGAAAGGCATCGTGATTTCAGAAGAAGTTTTTGTATGAGATCACAAAGAGAGAAGGAGAAGTACACAGAGAGAAGCTAGCTAGTTAAAGACTGAGTTGAAGTTTCTATTTGGGTTGAGGATTAGTGAGGTGAGAGGATTTTATGCTCCTCTCTCTCTGTGTGTAAATGACTGCCACAGGCTCTAATAAAGGAGATGACCCAATTCACTGCTGACCTCATAAGGCCTCCTCTAAGACAGATGCACGCACATGCAGTAGGTGTGATGCAAACGTCTAATTTAGATGAGATAGAGAAGGCACATCTTGTCTGCTAGAACAACAGAGCAGGTATAGATTTCAGTTTGATGAGTTTAATGTAACATCATGTGCCTTTCTAGTACCTTCATGGAGGTACTAGAAAATGTGAGATGTCACTTCTTCAAGGAATATAGTTGGTTTCCTCTTGAATGCAGCTAGGTTGTTCCACCAATTCAAGGCCTTTTGAGAAGTGTAACTTGGTAAAAAAACAAAACAATTTAATCTAATTTTAATATTGTCATAAAGTGCACATGTTCAACTTCATAAAAAAAACATTTTCCCTTCTAACAGGGTTGACTGTAACCGGGTTGACTGTAACAGGGTTGACTGTAACAGGGATGACGATTTCATCTTAAATCAGCCAGTGACCAGGGGAATGGAAGCTTGTTGTGTGCAACAGGGAGTGGCAATTGAATACAATCTTAACAAAAAATGCCATTCAATCATTGGCGCAGTTATCTGTTTATGGCGGGCTCCCAGGTGGCTCAGCAGTCTAAAGCACTGCATCTCAGTGCTAGAGGTGTCACTACAGACACCCTGGTTTGAATCCAGGCTGTATCACAACCAGCAGTGATTGGTAGTCCCATAGAGCGGCGCACAATTGGCCGGTGTAGGTCGTCATTGTAAATAAGAATTTGTTCTTAACTGACTTGCCTAGTTAAATAAAGGTAAAAAATAATAACAATAATTAAAAGGTCTGAGTAGTGCTTTGTGCCTCTCTTAAGATGTAGAAGGGCTCTTGTCTCTTACATGACAGTGAAGGTAATCCACAGGAGACAAAGACATAGGAATCCAATCTATAACAAAGATGGGTCGTTCCACAAAAAGAGGGCCTTTTGTGTCCCTTTGATATTTTAAGAGAAATCGTGCACCAACATTTTAAAGCAAAATATACTATTTGTTCTAAAATGTAACACCAAAAGGCTTCCCCCATCTTTTAGAGCTCTCCGAACAGATCTTCTGAAAATTATCTTCTAACAAAGAATCTGTGAAAGAGGTCAAATCAATATAGCGTTTTATCACCTGCGGTGCATGCCTTTGAAGTGTTGATGCAGGGAGAGCACCTGAGGGGACTGGCTGCTGTTAGATGTATGCTTCATAGGGGAGCAGCTGAGGGGACTGGCTGCTGTTAGATGTATGCTTCATAGGGGAGCAGCTGAGGGGACTGGCTGCTGTTAGATGTATGCTTCATAGGGGAGCAGCTGAGGGGACTGGCTGCTGTTAGATGTATGCTTCATAGAGGAGCAGCTGAGGGGACTGGCTGCTGTTAGATGTATGCTTCATAGGGGAGCAGCTGAGGGGACTGGCTGCTGTTAGATGTATGCTTCATACAGGAGCAGCTGAGGGGACTGGCTGCTGTTAGATGTATGCCACATAGGGGAGCAGCTGAGGGGACTGGCTGCTGTTAGATGTATGCTTCATAGGGGAGCAGCTGAGGGGACTGGCTGCTGTTAGATGTATGCTTCATAGGGGAGCAGCTGAGGGGACTGGCTGCTGTTAGATGTATGCTTCATAGGGGAGCAGCTGAGGGGACTGGCTGCTGTTAGATGTATGCTTCATAGAGGAGCAGCTGAGGGGACTGGCTGCTGTTAGATGTATGCTTCATAGGGGAGCAGCTGAGGGGACTGGCTGCTGTTAGATGTATGCTTCATACAGGAGCAGCTGAGGGGACTGGCTGCTGTTAGATGTATGCCACATAGGGGAGCAGCTGAGGGACTGGCTGCTGTTATATGTATGCCACATAGGGGAGCAGCTGAGGGTACTGGCTGCTGTAAGATGTATGCTTCATACAGGAGCACCTGAGGGGACTGGCTGCTGTTAGATGTATGCCACATAGGGGAGCAGCTGAGGGTACTGGCTGCTGTAAGATGTATGCTTCATACAGGAGCACCTGAGGGGACTGGCTGCTGTTAGATGTATGCCACATAGGGGAGCAGCTGAGGGGACTGGCTGCTGTTAGATGTATGCTTCATAGGGGAGCAGCTGAGGGGACTGGCTGCTGTTAGATGTATGCTTCATAGGGGAGCAGCTGAGGGGACTGGCTGCTGTTAGATGTATGCTTCATAGGGGAGCAGCTGAGGGGACTGGCTGCTGTTAGATGTATGCTTCATAGGGGAGCAGCTGAGGGGACTGGCTGCTGTTAGATGTATGCTTCATAGGGGAGCAGCTGAGGGACTGGCTGCTGTTAGATGTATGCCACATAGGGGAGCAGCTGAGGGACTGGCTGCTGTTAGATGTATGCTTCATAGGGGAGCAGCTGAGGGGACTGGCTGCTGTTAGATGTATGCTTCATAGGGGAGCAGCTGAGGGACTGGCTGCTGTTAGATGTATGCCACATAGGGGAGCAGCTGAGGGACTGGCTGCTGTTAGATGTATGCTTCATAGGGGAGCAGCTGAGGGACTGGCTGCTGTTAGATGTATGCCACATAGGGGAGCAGCTGAGGGACTGGCTGCTGTTAGATGTATGCCACATAGGGGAGCAGCTGAGGGGACTGGCTGCTGTTAGATGTATGCTTCATAGAGGAGCAGCTGAGGGGACTGGCTGCTGTTAGATGTATGCTTCATACAGGAGCACCTGAGGGGACTGGCTGCTGTTAGATGTATGCTTCATAGGGGAGCAGCTGAGGGGACTGGCTGCTGTTAGATGTATGCTTCATAGGGGAGCAGCTGAGGGGACTGGCTGCTGTTAGATGTATGCTTCATAGGGGAGCAGCTGAGGGGACTGGCTGCTGTTAGATGTATGCTTCATAGGGGAGCAGCTGAGGGGACTGGCTGCTGTTAGATGTATGCTTCATACAGGAGCACCTGAGGGGACTGGCTGCTGTTAGATGTATGCCATATAGGGGAGCAGCTGAGGGGACTGGCTGCTGTTAGATGTATGCCTCATAGGGGAGCAGCTGAGGGGACTGGCTGCTGTTAGATGTATGCCACATAGGGAAGCAGCTGAGGGGACTGGCTGCTGTTAGATGTATGCCTCATAGGGGAGCAGCTGAGGGGACTGGCTGCTGTTAGATGTATGCCACATAGTGGAGCAGCTGAGGGGACTGGCTGCTGTTAGATGAATGCTTAATAGGGGAGCAGCTGCTATGGGAGGAATCTAGATTCCCCCTGAATAGACACCCTTGTCGCTCACCTAGCAGGTTGACTAGAATAGAGGCATGGACCCGAAATGATCAGTTTGTACAGATGACTCCGGCTTATGAACGGTAGGACTGAGGCTTTGTATTGGAACATATAGGTATATTAAGTAGTACTACAGACACTACACAGCATTACATGCTTCTGAGACCCTGATGATCCTTTTTCATATTCACTGCTATGATTTAGAAATACTCATCATGATGGGATGAGAGAGCAAGCACACATAACACATAACATTATAAGCATACACTTATCTAAGAAAGCCACATTATAGTGACAGTTCACCACCTCTAAAATCCAATGGAATTCCTGATGTAGTGGGTGATGTGTGGTTAGAGAGACCTCTACTGGCCAGAGTGTGGTACTGAGCACATGGTTGCCAGATGTGTCGGGAAGAAGCTGTGGCCTCTGACAGATGTTCTCCAAAAGGATTCTCCGCCTCTCCCACCTGTTCCTCATCTTTAATAAGGGTTTCACTAATGGCAGAATTATTTGGTTCCCTCACTCACAATCCCTTCGGAAATATGTGTCTCCTTTGTCAACAGTAAGAACTAATAATTTGTGTGTGTGTGTCTGTCTGTTTGTTCACATGCTCCTCTCTGCAGGTCACTACCAGTATTGATCAGCAGGCCACTGAGTCCAGCCTCTGTGAGATAAACACCACAGCTGGTCTCAGTACTCAGGGTAAGGAAGGCTTAATCACTATCACTACAGCCACCCCTCACACCACTTTGACGATGTGTGTGAACAGCCTGATGTATCTCACCCATAGGGTTGAGCCATGTTTAATATCTATGCCTGTACTGTAGTTTGATCAGTGCAGCTGATGCTTGTGCTCTCCTGTGTCCTGTCCTAGCCTCTGTGGACAGTCCCTCTCCAATGGTATCAGAGGAGGTGGCAGAAATTCCAGACCACAGTTGCTCCTCAGAGGATCTCTGTTCCCTGGAGGTGCAGGGCTCTGACTCCTCTCCCTACGGCACGCTGCACACCGCCCCCACTGATGGCAGCTGTATCAGTATAGAGCTCAGTGGACGCATCTCCCACCGCCACCACGGCCCGGCCCGGCTCGACAACACTGGCTACAGCGAGTCCTCCCACACCCAGGACCCCATGCCCCGCTCTCCAAACTGGTCCATAGAGAACATCAACATACTGGAGCAAGAGGGAGGAGCAACGCTACACACACATCTCAGCGAACGAGCCAGTAGGAAGCAGCTGATTATTCCTGTCCCTCCTACTCCTCCCTCCCTGCCCTCTGCCTCCACCTCTGCAAACGCAGCCACAGCCTCCGTAGAGGCAGCCTCAGCACCCCAGAGTCTCCCTGCCTGCCCCTCCCCGTCCCCCTCTGCCCGGCCCCGTGGCTCCCGGCTGTGCTTCAGTGTGTGGTCCCCATCCTCCTCCTCCCTGACCTCGCAGCCTCCTTCTACCTCAGCGCCCGCAGAGCGACCCTGCATGCTCCGGTCTGGCAAGAGGTATCGCAGGCTGTCTCGCATCGTACGCTCCACCAGCGACCCCATCTCCTGTACCTCCATATCTGGAAGTACGTGAGTTGCTCCTGTGTTGGCACGGCACTGCTCCCCATGTGTTGTTGCATTAACATGTTGGTTAGGAAAGATTCTGTCATTACTCTTGAGATGAACAGGGTTAATCAGACCGAACTTGCCACTGTGACTCTAGTGATGTGATACAATTATTGGTAACTATCGTCAGCATAAGCACTTTAGCATAAGCACTTGTTCACCATAAAGTTAACATCTCACTCTACAGGTGACAGCTGTGGCTGCCCCTCTGCAAGCAACCCTCCTCCTGAAGATTCTCCTCAGACTTCACCAGAGCAAGGTAACGCCCACCACACCAGAGCCTTTACCACCTCTCTACTATGTATGCCTTTCACATCACCCCACCAGATCATTCCCCACCTAACCTGGCAGTCCACACATACCCATGGCGAAAACACCCATTTAGAACAACAACTTGTAGGAGAAAATAGCGTTCAGCTACAAAATGTGCAAATGTGTTGAATTTGTGGAGTCCCGCCAGATTGGAGGTTGTTGTATGTTTGTGTCTTTGGTGTCTTCAGAGTCTACAGAGGTGGCAGCTCCTCTCCACGCTGCGGCCAAAGTCAGCACTCGCAGTGGCAGGAAGCAGAAGGAGGGGAGGAAATTGGACATCCGCCTCAAACCACGAGCCCTGCACACAGTCTCCAACGAACGCCCACACTCTCTGGCTGACCTCAAGACGTATAAAGACACCAAAATCCTGGTGGCAAAATTCCTGGAGCACTCCAGCTGTAGTCTACCTCCAGAGGTCCAGCAGGTGGTCAACAGCATCAAGTATGTCATCAAGTCTGACGAGAGACACATGGAGGAAGCTATATTCAGTGCCAATGTCATAGATCAGGTATGTCTATAGATGGGCATGAGTATGAATGCATATAGAAAAATAAGCTGGCCTGATAACTAAATTAAACCATTATTGGATCATTCTGGTCTAAATTCTTGGTCAGTGATATTGATGGATTTGTTTGTTTGTGTCTGTTACTTTGCACAGGTGATGACACAGTCACAACGAATCATCGGCAGCCCAAGGAAGCGTGCCCATGAAGACCTGCACCTCCAAAGCTGTGGGGCCTTGAGTTCCCCTTCCTCATCCCTGCGCCGTCCACCTACAGCACCAGGGCCTCCCAACCCCCATGCTCCCCTGGACTCCTCTCCCTCACCCTCTGAATGCACTCAAAGCCTTTTGTGTAGAGAGACCATCCTTTGACCGCCCTCTCTCCCCATCAAGGACTCAACCCCTATCTCTATCTCATAGTGCCCTGTGAGACTGTGCCAAAACATTAGCAGAAACAGATTCAGCAAGTCATGTCTGGAGTGGATTGGCTTCTGTTCTCTGTCATATCAAAAACACCAGAATGTTCTCTTCTCCCTCAGGGGATTTTTTAAACATGTCTCAACCCTGTAAAACACACTTATAAGCCAACTTATTGGAGATGTCATGATGAAAAACTAGTGCTATACTTTATCAAAAGGAAAAAAACAACTTTGTATTAAAACTGTGAACTGGACAGACTTGGGATGGTACTAGACCCTGCAGACTTTGTGGATTCTAACTCTGATTGGCTGAATACTGTGTGCCACTGCAGGACAGATAACTTTACAGAAGTGGATTATTTAACTTACCTCAATGTGTTTTAATTCTTATCAGTGTTACAATAAAATATGACTTTCTATGTTGTAGTCGACCTCCTTCTTTTAACAATGGTATATAATTTGAACATTACATATATTTTTAGGAGGCGCGAGAGGCGCAGAAGACCATGCTTACAAAAAGATGTATGGCGCAACTGAGTAGTTTTAGGTTTTTTTTGGTTTCCCTGGCTAAGGTTTTAAGTCCAAATCATGAGAAAGTATCTATAATTGATTGTGAACCTCAAGAAAGTCACTTATAGATGTTCTGAACATTATCTCTTATTGATCGAGACAGGTGAGTGTCATCGTGACATGGTGCACTTTGGTGTGGACTCGAGGTGAAGTAGATTTTTTCCCAGTACGGGACATTACATTTAGAATCTCTATTCATTCAGTAGGATATCTGTGGGCCTAGTCCTAAAGATTTGTCAATATTACCTTTTATTGTGTCATAAACACAAACAGTCATAACGTTTTCATCTGATTCTCAAACATTCACTTCAAAGGGCTCCTTTACTAGGCTACCTGCACCTTCATCCACTCCTAACATATTTCCAGCCTCCAAACAGTGGTAAATGGAAAGAGACATCTGTTACACAAAAACCAACAAGTGGCTAGAATGTATGCATCCACTGCTGTCCCGCGTCTCGGTTTCCGCCACAACGCATATCTGCCTTGACAAAATGTCAGTGTTCTCATTAAAACCACCGTATTTTGGAGCATATAGGCTGCTATACCACCCGTTTTCAAGTCCAATCACAAATGTTTCATGCCTCCGACATGCGGTAATGATAAATAATGGTGTAATAGCCTACAATTTTCTTATTTTGTTTTAATTATTGTGATAGGCTCATGTTTTACCCCCACTATTTATTTTGCTGGGACTCTGTACCGGACCATACCACCTTACTTTCACCCCTGGATGGACCCAACTGTCTCAATCAATGAGAGAAGATTTTTTTGAAATAGACAAGATGGCGTACACATTGTTGCATTACTTCATGGAGCAAAACATTTATTTATTTTAATAACGGAGCATTTTACAAATTCTAACGACCACTTGCAACTGGACACAGACATTTTAGAAGATACGTGTTTTGCCGAATCAAGAACGAAGATAGTATCGCCAAGTTAAGGTTGGTCAAAGGTTTGCTGCAAGGCAAACAGTGTCACTCCTGCTCCCGCTCTCCCTCCAGGCTGTCCACTCCGCTCTCCTGCCACCATCATTACGCACACATGTTCCCCTCGTCACGCGCAGTAGCGCTCATTGGACTCACCTGGCCTCCTTCACGTTTTATTGCATTCCCTATATCTATTTGTTTCCTCCGTTTGTCCATATTGAGTGTCGTGTTGTGTTCATGTCCAGACGCTGTTCCTGTTCTGTTGCATGTCCGGTATTATTATATCATACACACATTTAGCTATTAAAGTATCTCTTCCTGTCATTTACCTGTACAGTTTGTGTAAACATGCAAGTATTCACTTATCTGTAAATATAACTGTATACTTACCTGTACAGCTAATTTAACCATGCAACATTTTCACTTACCTGTTCATATAGTCAGTCTGTCTATTAAGTAAACTATTATTATCCTCGCTCATATCATACGCATTTTTAGCTACTGAAGTATTTCTCTGCCATCGACCTGTATAGTATAGTTAACCATCCAACATCCACCAATGTATAGTGTACATATTCAGCCAACCACCCATACTATGCAATGTCTTTTTATAGCTTTTTTTTGCACTCCAGATATCTTGTATTTCTATACTTTTTCATACTGCCGCTCTATTTATCATGTACCGTGTATCTGTCTTTTGTGTACTTTCGTGTTGTGGCATTGTGCACCTGCCCTGTGTTTTGTTGTAGCTGCTTGACAATGAAATTTCCCCCCCCCGGGGGATCAATAAAGTACCTACCTACCTACCTACCTACCTACCTACCTACCTACCTACCTACCTACCTACCTACCTACCTACCTACCTACCTACCTATCTATCTATCTATCTATCTATCTATCTATCTATCTATCTATCTATCTATCTATCTATCTATCTATCTATCTATCTTAAATGTTTCACTCCCTGTACCTGCTTCTCATCTGCCAGCGTCGATCCTTACAAACAGTACCTATCCTTTAACGGCTAACGGACCATCACATTAGCCTGTTAAAATCTCCTATCTACAGCATCATTCAAGCTCATCACCGTGCACATAACCTCCATAGGTTATGAAGTTACGAAATAAGTTTAGAAGTTTATCATAATTTATTCTATCTGCTTGTAAACTTTACATGTTTTTACACGTCGTGCTGGTAGTAGGCTGCAACATCATTGCTTACAACATGATAGTTTTTCTATCAATATTTGCGCATAAAATTGTCTCCATCGAAATTTCACCGACCCAAACAATATCCAATCGAATACTTTAAATTTGTATTGTCACAGCCTCCCTATTCATCTATTTATCGTATCTAGCCCTGTGTTACCGCCAGTGGCGAACCGTGACTATTGGAGCCCTCAGTTGAGGAAAAAGATCTGACGTCATACATATAGATAGAGAACACGGATGCCTGTGTATACAGAGCATGGCTTGAAACCTTTCTTTTGCAGACCTATGTAGGAGAAGCAATTATTTGATTACAGAGTCAAACGGTCCTAAGCCACTCCTCGGCTGTGGCTCACAGAAGCAGTACAGTCATTAAACCTGTTTCTTAGCTGAGTGACATTGTTGTCGATGATCGCACTGTGTAGCTGTTGGTACTGCCCGCGAACGTCTCCTTGCATATGTGTCCTGCGCCCCCTTGGGACTCCGGTCTCACTCAGTGTCCTTGTAGATGGAATCGAATTTTCCTTTTTCCCTCTCTGTGGTGTTGCAGAAGTCGTCCAACCTGAACAAGCAGAACTGCATGTCAAACTCCCTGTTCTGTAATATTCCAAACAGCACGTCAGAGTATGCAAATATGGAGTAGAACTCGAAGCTTGTCAGGTGCATCATGTATCCATCTGCGCTGTGAACAGTTTTCTTCATACACAGTGCAAACTAAGCGTGAGGAGAAGTTCCATCGTGTTGGCGCCACTCTGGGTTGTCTTCGCTGGCATATTTCATCCAGTAGTTTTGTTCGTTTGAGTGATTTTGAGAAAAACGCTACTAGGCCAACAAGATGAGGAAAAGTTAATCTTGCATTATTTTAGTTTACCAGCACCTTGTGACATCACCAGATTAAGAATGTGCGCATAGCAATGAATGAACAGAGCTTGCGGGAGAGTTTCTTTCACCTTGGCTTGTACTCCGTTTATACCAGAGGCCATGACTGCGGCCACATCATAACACTGTGCCACAACTTTGGCCGTGCATTCACACTTCTCTAAAAAGCCGATAATTTGACCAGCATCCGCTTCTGCCCGTTTATCCTCAGTTACATCCTCAAATTTGAAAAACCTTTCCTTCACACCACCATCGGTAGTGTAACGCAACACATAAGACATTTGGGCTACATTGCTGTTGTCTGTCGTCTCGTCAACCATGATGGTTACAAAGGGGGTTTTCTTCAATTCTTCCTTCATGACATCTGTCATTACATTCGGGACCGCGTGTATCAAGTCATTTTGGATTTAGCTGGAAGTGCCTGTGAACAGGGTAGCCGTAGCCAAATGGCAGTTTAACATGCTGTAATACTCAGCCAAGAAATCCAGTATTTCCAAGTATTTTCCCTTATTAGCTGATTCTTTACCCTCATCATGTCCTCTGATTACTAATTCTTGCTTGCCTAAAAACACAACCATATGAATAAGGCCCTTTATAATCTCCCTGTTGTGTCTGACTTTATCAAGTGTCTTGTTGGGCCGCTGCTCGTTAAGAAGAAGGTCTACTCTTGTTTCCCCAAATGTTTTTAAACTCACTGTAGCTGGCAGGTGTGAAGTTCAGTTTTGGTGTCGAAGTGCTGACTGTCAAACAGGCTAAATATTTGAAACCAGTTGTCCAGGTTGAGCTATTATCGGTGCTGAAGTGTAGGCAATTCCGACAGTAAAGCTTTTTTGTCCATGGATAGCGCTCATAATTATTAACTTGAAAATGCCTTTCAAAACTCTTTCCTCGTTGCACCAGATCAGGCAGTGCAGGAGTTGGTCTCCCGGTCTGTACAAGATTGAACTTTTTAATAAAAGTTATTCTTGAAAAGGGCGATGCTAACAATTTAGCCACCACATCGTCCTCGATTACTCTCTCTGCAGTTGCCATCGCCATCGTTACATACACTCACTGCAAAAAGCTAGCCAGCTAGCTCGGCTCAAGCGTGAGAAAACAAGATAAGGCTCGCTATTGGCTCAGAATTAGTGACGTATACTTAGGCCCTCTAGAGGGCCTTGAGGCATCATAAAATTGTCCCACCTATTACAAGACAATTTGTGATTGGTTGATTCTACTGTCATTCCAAAATGCTGCTCTAATTGGAAGTCAATGTGAATGACTTTGGCTGGTGCCTTCTATTCAAAGCCTGAGGGCCTAGCCAATGAGCGTTGAGACCAGCTAGATTATTTCTACCAAGAGACTACCAAAGAAAAATTCTGATTGGATTTGTTTATCTCTTGGATATTAACCCTTCTTTTTCCAACACAAACTGAAGAGATTCAATAGGAAGATCATTACAATTAAGACAAAAGAAGATGAAATCAATGAAAACAAAATTACAATATATATAAATATATACAGATCTGTATCTATCCTTAGGCCCTCTCTGAGGGTGTAGAGGGCCCTGACGGTTCCCCACTGGTTACCGCCACTGTTCTGGAGTGTGAATTCATTACACTTTGTGAGACAAAAAGGACAGGGAAAAGGGAGAAAAACTGCCCTACCAACTAACCCTAGACCCTTTACTACTACTCTGATCCTGGCAACCTCAACCTGCCTTTCTCTCACCGGACACTTCTGATTTCCAGCACCATGGGTACCCCTTGAGTTAACAGACACAACTTTTTCCACCAATACTATACATTCCTTTGTCTCATTCCCTCCTGTACACTTCTCACATCTAGGAATCTTCCTCCTACACACTGCTGCAACATGACCATACACTTGGCACCTGAAACACTGCAGCGGGTTTGGCAAAAAACCTCGTACTGGATAACTGATATATCCTAACATTACTTTGTCAAGTAAAGACTCAACATCAAAACATAAAAGAACAGACAGAAACTCTTCTATTTCCCACCACTCTCCACCAGGTCTCTGTCGCACCAAATGGTGGGCATCACAAATACTGTGAATCTTCCCCTTCAGCTGATCCATGTTCACCCCTTTCTCTACCCCAGTAATCACTCCTTCAATGGCGCCCTGTTCTTGAGAGCAACACAAACAACATGTCTTGTTGAATCTTAATGTCCAGCCGTAGCTGTCGCTTTAAGCTACCCTGAGTTATTGTACATTCAAGCCAATCACTGCGTAGCATTATTTTCAGCCAATATCCCACCTTGTCTAAGGTCCCTTCTATCCATGACCCTTGTATAGCGTATTTAGTTTTGCCAACATTAAAGAGCCACTGAACACGCCAATTGGCACGTGTGTTTTTCTGTTACACATTAGAAAAAAATAAAAATATTATTGCAATGTGTTTCCTGACCGATTCCGCGTTTTTTAAAATTATGTTTGTCCCCCATGAGACACTGAAGCCTATATCACTTCCTCAAAATCCCCATAAATAATCTAAGATAACTCAATAAATCTGTAATTATTTTTGACGTTTTTGCAGAGGAAGTTTTAGTTGCGCAATTTTACATCTAACTAAGGTGTTTGGTGCATTATTTCTAAACTAAAAAAATGCGTGATGTGTTTTATGTAAACAGTCAGAGCAGCTGAGCAGGTCTGTCACACTGTCAATGCTATTGGATAGAGAGCAAACGCTGCAGCTGTTCACCTCATGTTAGTGGGCAGATGGACATGTCAAATCAAAACCCAACCTTCATTTACACGTTGTGATGCATAGATGTTCCAATCTCCGTTTTAGATGAGACTGACTTATGACCAAAACTATCCTATTTACACCTTTATGTGATGATATGCATATGGTGTGTGGTCCTCGGGAAACCATGCAGTTTATTAGGCTACAGATTAAATAAATTATGATGAACTTCACAGGGTGGTGAAAGTGCAAGGTGATGAGCTTGATGCTCCTTTCCAATAAATATTGAGGGTCTTATTCTGGTGACATGATGATAGATGCTTGACTACCATTTGACAAATCAAAAAAATCATGATTTCTGTGATGGAAACAGGAAGTTTGGAAACAATTTTACATAATGTGTTTGATCGACATGGTGGGATCTTTTTGTGTCTGTAAAATAAATTATGCGAGAAATGGCAGTGGAAACGCCTTTATGCGCAAATATTGATATAATAACCAGTAAACCTGGAGTCACGTGTTGATATGCATATGTTGTGTCCTCCCAACTTCACAAGGTGGTGAAAGTGCACTGTAATCTTGATGCTCCTTTCCAATGAATATTGAGGGTCTTATTCTGGTGACATGATGAAAGATGCTTGACTGCCATTTGACAAATCAAAAAAATCATGATTTCTGTGATGGAAACAGGAAGTTTGGAAACAATTTTACATAATGTGTTTGATCGACATGGTGGGATCTTTTTGTGTCTGTAAAATAAATTATGCGAGAAATGGCAGTGGAAACGCCTTTATGCGCAAATATTGATATAATAACCAGTAAACCTGGAGTCACGTGTTGATATGCATATGTTGTGTCCTCCCAACTTCACAAGGTGGTGAAAGTGCACTGTAATCTTGATGCTCCTTTCCAATGAATATTGAGGGTCTTATTCTGGTGACATGATGATAGATGCTTGACTGCCATTTGACAAATCAAAAAAATCATGATTTCTGTGATGGAAACAGGAAGTTTGGAAACAATTTTACATAATGTGTTTGATCGACATGGTGGGATCTTTTTGTGTCTGTAAAATAAATTATGCGAGAAATGGCAGTGGAAACGCCTTTATGCGCAAATATTGATATAATAACCAGTAAACCTGGAGTCACATGTTGATAAGCATATGTTGTGTCCTCCCAACTTCACAAGGTGGTGAAAGTGCACTGTAATCTTGATGTTCCTAAATATCGAGGGTCTTATTCTGTTTACATGATTATTGATGCTTGACTGGCGTTTGACAAATAATTTTTTTTTTGCTCTTATCCATAATAATCTCATCAGGTAGACTAGCCTACCCAAGTGGAGATTTTAGCATGTAAACCTTGGTGGGGCAAAAAAAAAAAAGTGGCATGCATGCCAGCAAAGCCACAACACAACACAACATTAAACAATACATGAATTGCACTATAACGGTGACAAACGGTGCTCACAAACTGTTAGGGCAGACATAAAGCTGTCCCAACAGCAGAGTCCCAACACCTTACCACTGCTACACCTGGCTATCAGAGCCTTGTCTGGCAGCGAAACAGTTCATTCAGCCTCATTTACTGCCATTTTAAAAAACATAGCTGATATGGCTGACTTGCTTAAACAAATATGGCTTCTACTGACAATTGAGATGTACAAAATATGGCATAAGGGCACGACAAGCGGACAAGAGGCAATCCCTGATTTCGATTAAGACATTAATGAGCGAGCTAGGACATACATAGTCAATATAACTATTTGTTTAGTACTTTTGAAATGGACAGCAACAGAATTCAGAACATGGGCCGTTTTTACGGTCTTCTCCCTGTACACCAGGTCAGAACCGTAGGATAAATAAAGGGGGCATATAAGCAGACAATGAAATCTCTTACAATATTCGATGATTACATTTCTCTAAAACAGGTCATAGGCTACATGTGCACCACCAAGTCAGAACAGTAGGCGAAATTAAGAGGAGTAAATAGACCAAATTATTAGGGTGATGCACATGGGCTACTAACAGCTTACTACAAAACACACACGTAGTATTACTTTCTTAGCTACAGTATACATATCTCTCTAGCACATTACATTACATTTCTGCAGCAGCATACACTACATTTTTTGGACTAAGCTCACTTGAACAGGAATGTGGCGTGGCGGTCCTTCATGGGCAAATTTAGTCATCAAAGTCTGGCATTCTCTGGATTTATGGCGCTTTCAAGACAAATGGGAACTCTGAAAAAAACAAGGTTGAATCATGATGACGTCATTGATCTTCAGGTCGTAGCTCTAGAAAGAGGCTAGATGTACAATTCCGAGTTGAATAGCCGTTCAATACTTGTTTTTTCCCGACTTCCCAGTTGTCCTGAACTCACTGAAGTCAGTTCCGAGTTAACAGTTGTTTTGAGATCAGCACAAATCATGCTTCATTGACAGAATGGCCAATGTTGAATGTTTATCATTTTAAATTTAAAGAGACTATACCTTGTAGCCTTGCAGTGCGTTCTGTGTGGTCCACACGTTGGATTTATCGAACGTACGGGTCAAACTGTGTCTAAACGGGTTGACAAAAATGGCAGCAGAAGGTGATTGTTGAACCTTTGTTGCACACATATCTAGATGATGCCGCATGCTATTTTGCGCAAAACACATTGTGTTCAAAGCGTTAGACTTGGCGGTGAGAGTCGAGAGTCAGAACAGTGAGCTAATCATGGCACAACTAGAGAACATTGCCAACACCTATGCTCCGTATTTTCCGCTGGCTGCCCAACCACCACAGAAAGGACTGAGCTAGGCTGAATCACCTGCATTTTAGAGCTGCCTTACTCAAGAAAGCAGCAGCTTTATTAACTAATTTCTTTACATTGTTTGCAAACTGATATGTGACACGTATTAATACCAAAATAACATGCAACAGGCAAGCCCAAAAGGCTATCTGCTGAAAGTTAGTTTTGTCACAATCGGTAGAGTTCAAAATGTGATGGAAACACATTGAACATTAGATTTTTATTCTGTAAATTTAAGCGTAAAAGTACATTTTGTGTGCACAAAATCATCACGCACTGAAAATTTACAGATAAATTGGCTGTTTACATAAGGCCTGTGGTGACTTTTTTATGCGTTCCATCGGCATGCAATGGTTGGATGGAAACAGATAGGAAGAGGCGAAGCGAGAGGTTTCACTCTATCTATCCCAAATAAGCGCTATCCATTTCTATGGGAGTATTTTGGACCTAAACTTGTCCCATTGTTAGGGTGGAGACATGAGCATCTCGTCATCATATACAGATAATGAATGGAAACCTGGCTATTGTAGCCTACATCAACGTGACAGGGTTGTTTCATTTCAACATCAAGTTATTGAACCTGAGCACTAACCAGAGGGGTATACTAGAAAGCAGAATCAATGAGTTAGACAGATATTCTGAAATAACTTTACATTTTTTAGAAAGAGAAGCTTAAAATGGGCATGGTGTAATTGACTCAACAGCCAAAAACACACATCTAAATTTTACTTTCTTAATGAACCAGAGAAATCAGTAGGCCTAGTTTCTGGTTGTTTATCAAAGTTAGCTGGCTAACTCATTGATCCTGCTTTGTAATATATCCCTCAGGTATGACATTGGTTGTTGCGTTCCAAACAGCATTGGTGGATTCTGTACCATTTCCACACACCAATAGCACTCAATATAAATATAACATTTGTAGAAGTATAAAGTAAGTCTCCTTGAGGGTTAAGAAAAAAGCTGAACACCATTTGAAGCTAGTGTAGTGTCTGTTCTGATTCTTGATTGGTTGTCATTCTTTGAGGTTGTAGATACAATGAGAACACACACACACACAGGGACGGCTCTAGCCTTTAGGGGGCCCTAAGCGAGACTTGGTTGGGGGGCACCCACCTTCTGCAAAAAAATTTAGTGCCCCCTCTCTTGATGGTGGAGAGAAAAATGTATGTTTTAAAAGTTAATTTACTGCAATTCTACATATTTTGCCATAAGGCATAGAGAAAATGTTGCCGTTTTAAAAGTTCAGTACAGTAATTTTTTTTATTTTCCATTGTTTTATATGTTTCAACACTATGAGGTTGGAATAATACGGTGAAATAGTCAACATGATTATGCCATTTTAGTGTAAGAGCTGTTTGAAAATACTTTTGGTGTGATGGAGTTTTGGCCTTCCATGGTGACATCACCATGTGCTAAATTTTTTATATAATATAAATATATATGTTTAATTTTTTGTTAATATAGCAAAAATGTGTTAATATACGAATAAAAAAGAGTTCCAAACCTCTCTTCCAGTTAATTATCTGTTTTTCCCAGACAGTTCTAGCTAAATCCTTCCTTGAGAAATTGCTCTTTGCTAAGAAACTATTTTTGTTTCTTTTTGACCATTTAAATTGAAAACAATCACAGTAAGGTACTTAATTGTTACCCAGAAATAATATGATATACATAAAAACACTGCATTGCACCTTTGCAGCAAGTTTTCTGCAATTCTACACATTTTGCCATGGGGCGGAGAAAAACATTGCAGTTTTACAGTTAATTTCCTGCAATTCTATCCATTTTGTAATGACTTATGCCATGTTTATATGATATCTGAGTGACAGTGACTAACAAAATCAATGGGGGCCCACTGGAGGTCAGGGCCCCTGACCACGTGCACAGTCGGTATTCAGCCATGATTACTACAAGTTTAGATAGCTGGCTAGACTAAATAGCAATCTAAAGATTGTTAGCTGACATGGTTAATTGAGTGACTGTCAGTGACTGACATAATAAGAGAAACTGCTAATGCACAACCCAATTTTTAAATTGCACCTTGCAACGTTTTGGGTGACCTGACCAAATTCACATAGAAATGTGAGTTATAGATATGTCATTCAAATTGAAAGCAAATAATAGGATATGTATAAATTAAAGCTGCAATATGTAACTTTAAAAAGTGTTCAACAAATCTAAATATATTTTAGATTTTAGATTCTCTTGGCATTCTCTCAACCAGCTTTATCTGGATTGTTTTTTTTCAACAGTTCCCACATATGCTGAGCACTTGTTGGCTGCTTTTCCTTCACTCTGCGGTCCAACTCATCCCAAACCATCTCAATTGGGTTGAGGTCGGGTGATTGTGGAGGCCAGGTCATCTGATGCAACACTCCATCACTCTCCTTCTTGGTCAAATAGCCCTTACACAGCCTGGAGGTGTGTTGGGTCATTGTCCTGTTGAAAAACAAATGATAGTCCCACTAAGCTCAAACCAGATGGGATGGTGTATCGCTGCAGAATGCTGTGGTAGCCAAAATGGTGACAAATGCCTTGGATTCTAAATAAATCACAGACAGTGTCACCAGCAAAGGACCCCCACACTATTCCTCCTCCATGCTTCACGGTGGGAACCACACATGCAGAGGTCATCCATTCACCTACTCTGCGTCTCACAAAGACACAGTGATTGGAACCAAAAATCTCAAATTTGGACTCATCAGACCAAAGGACAAATTTCCACTGGTCTAATGTCCATTGTTCGTGTTTCTTGGCCCAAGCAAGTAGTAGTAGTGGTTTCTTTTAAGTAATTCGACCATGAATGCCTGATTCACACAGTCTCCTCTGAACAGTTGATGTTGAGATGTGTCTGTTACTTGAACTCTGTGAAGCATTTATTTGGGCTGCAATTTCTGAGGCTGGTAACTCTAATGAACGTATCCTTTGCAGGCAGCAGAGGTAACTCTGGGTCTTCCTTTCCTGTGGCGGTCCTCATGAAAGCCAGTTACATCATAACGCTTGATGGTTTTTGCGACTGCACTTGAAGAAACTTTCAAAGTTCTTGAAATGTTACGAATTGACTGACCTTCATGTCTTAAAGTAATGATGGACTGTCGTTTCTCTTTGCTTATTTGAGCTGTTCATGCCATAATATGGACTTGGTCTTTTACCAAATAGGGCTATCTTCTGTATACCACCCATACCTTTTCACAACACAACTGATTGGCTCAAACGCATTAAGAAGGAAAGAAATTCCACAAATTAACATTTAAAGAGGCACACCTGTTAATTGAAATGCATTCCAGGTGACTACCTCATGAAGCTGGTTGAGAGAATGCCAAGAGTGTGCAAAGCTGTCATCAAGGCAAAGGGTGGCTACTTCGAAGAATCTCAAATATAAAATATATTTTGATTTGTTAAACACTTTTTTGGTTGCTACATGATGCCATAAGTGTTATTTCATAGTTTTGATGTCTTCACTGTTATTCTACAATGTAGAAAAATGCTGAAATGAGTAGGTGTGTCAAAACTTTGGACTGGTACTGTATATATATATATTAATAATTGGTTGGGTTCCCTTAAGCGACCACTTATTTCGCTTATGCCTAAAACCGGCCCTGCACACACACACACACACACACACACACACACACACACACACATTTTCACCCGAGTCAGACACCAACATTTTGGGTACATTTTAGTTGATGATCCGAAATCATATCATATTTCTGGCCACTGTGTGGTGCCTTGCCTACGAACACGGAACTTCAGCGCCTTAGAAATCCCCCCCCCTCCCCCTCCCCCATGATCTGTATAAACCCCGCCCATGTCATTTTTATCTCATCATGTGCATCCAAACTAGCAAGAACTACCCAATAGAATGTGTTCTTTATTACAAGACGTATGTCATGATTGGATAATTGTACTGTCACTTAAACCCAACCATGCACCTTGCACGCCTTGGCTACACTTAAGAAATCTGAAATTGACGGTTTGATAAACTAGCTTGTATTGTATGGAGCTGTGTCTACATTAGCTAGTCATTTGTCAGTGTAACGTTAACTGTCTAACCTTTATAACGATATAGCTAATCACTGTATTCAACGTCGCTTGCGTTTGGCGTCCACGAGTCAAGAGGCACCAACAACAGACGATACCCCAACAACAGACGATACCCCAACAACAGACGATACCCCAACAACAGACGATACCCCAACAACAGACGATACCCCAGCCAAGCCAAGGTGGAAGTAGCTCAAGTAACCATATCAACAGACAAGACAGGCTCGAAGCTGGGGACAGGGGTAAAACAAAACTGATCGGATTAGGAATATACATCGTTATAAATCGGTAAAATAAACGTTTACCACGTGTAAAAAAAAAAAAATAATAATGAGTCTAGCTATCTACAAAGAACGTATTGCTATCTCGCGTAGTAGCTCCTAGGATTAGCTGTTACGCGTAGCGACTTCGTTGAATTGCATTGGATAGCGCTAGAAAGGTTAGCTAACTAGATTAACGTTTGAATACAGTATGTTCTATATACATAATTAAGATACATAATATGTATCATTAGGATGACGATAGTTTATTTCAAGTGTGTCTGACTGACAAGCAGCTAACGTTAGCCAAACCAGTTTGGTAAATATGTTAGCGCAGTCAGGTTGCTAACGCGGTAGCTACCTAACGTTACTGTAGGTCTACGATTTGGTGGATAAATAACTAGAAAAAATGTATCTTAAAACTATTCAGGGCCCACCAGAATCGTTCAGATAATTTCACTCTGGACTCGTTAGATAGCTAAATAATTGTGCACTTTCATGCTTGCCTAGTGTTTGTCCACGTTTGCTGTTGCATTTAGGCCACGTCGCTGCAGATGCATTTCATCCACTGACGGCGTCATTGGATGAATGCAAACAAGACAGGCGACAACTGTGCGGAAGAGGGAAGGCAGTCTAATGCAAGAAACTCGATTGGGGTTTGATACAAATGCTTTCTTTATTGAATATATCAGTGGCTGTATGTTTGCCGTAATTGAACGGCATGTCAGCTACCCAATTTGTTTACCAGTGGAAGCATAGGTTTATCTAGTTTACTAGATCAATTATAGAACGCATTCTGAAATGGTTGGCTTTGGCGCAAACCGACGGGGAGGCCGTCTCCCCTCCTTCATCCTGATCGCATTGATGGTGATCATTGCCATACTGTCTTTCAACTACTGGACTGTGTCCAACAAGCATGGGCGCCTATTGGACGAGTTGGCGGAGGTGCAGACACAGGTGAAGCGGACCGACGCGGCGCGCAGTCGACTGGAGAAGCGCAACTCGGAGCTGATGGTGCAAGTAGACACGCACAGGAAACAGATCGATCAGAAGGACGGAGATAACAGCATGCTGGAGGGCAAGCTGCAGGCTCGTGAAGTACTCATCAAAAAGTGCACAGATGAAAAGGTGGGTAGGACTAGATCTCTTCATCCATCCGTAGTCCCTATGCTTCCTAATTCCTTCAGAGCTAAGGCTTATTAACTAACTGTGCCAGAGGTTTGACAGGTGGAAATCAGCCTTGCACCTGCATCCTATTGTTGTATTACTGTAGAGGGCAAAACCTATGATGCCAACGTAGTGTCACCTACCAACATGGGTAAAGACTGAGCAGTCTCCAGCAATGTTTTGAATGCCCAAAACACACACAAGCCAAAGTTGAGTGGGTTGTCCCAGTGCATTGTCATCATCTAAGCCTCAGAGATGAGTTTGAAGCACACGTCAGTACAACCTAAGTGACACCTTTTTTTATTTACTTCCTAATTCAAGGAATGAGTCTCGATTTCAATTTTGGTTAAACTTTTAGTTTAAGTGGTTATTTGATATACTTCAGTTGTGATAGCCATCAGATCCTTTGAATCTCAAAGGTGATTTCAAAAGACATCATGTAACAGCTAAACTAATTTTCCCCCATCACAATAGCGCCTGCTAATCTGGCATTGCAGTTTGCACATTGTTTATTGGTGTGTGTATTTGTGCACTTATACTAGTCATTTGACAGGAGCTAGTCTCCCTCCCTGCAGAGATGGGGGGGGGGGGGGGGGGGGGGGGTTTATTAGCCATCTGTGTGCCCAGTGCTCGGGACCAGCCTCTTTTTGCACTTACTACAGTCAGTCTGCAGCCTTCCCTTGTTCCAACTGCCTCAATGTATGCTTATGTGCCTCTTCAGATTGCATAGGAGGAACAGCTGAGGGGGAGGGCCTACCTTTCATTAGCATTCTGCCGTACCCACACGGATGTTTGCTCTTCAGATTGTGTGGGCTAGCCATGCCCAAACTGGATTGCATATTTTATGTACAGCTCATCTCCTGAATGTTAATGGTGTCCAACAGTGCAAATCTTCTGTTCAACATGAGGGATGGTGTAGTGTAAAACCAATCCCAGATTTTTCCCAGTGTTAATCTACACTTTGTCCCATATCAGGATCTTATTTTCTGATGTTACCAGTGTTAGGGTTGGGTGACGTCAACCTTAGTCCTATTGTTATGTACCCATAAAACACGTCCTTGTTGCGCCCTACATTAAAAAAAGACAGTTGGTCTATAGCGTGAAATTGAATGCAACTGGACGAATCATGACGAAAGATCATGTTAAAGTCCTGGACAGAGGCTAAGTGCAGTCGATGGCAAATCTTTTCTAATATTCCTTTCTGGTGGAGGAGCAGAACAGGTTTGTGTGTGTGTCTGTGTGGCGCACACATGATGGAGCAGTGACTGTCTAAGGAAGGAGCTGTCTTACCATAGTGTGCTGGGTTATAGGCTTACATCATGGGCTGGATAGAAGCAGGATACAGTCTTCAAAACTGTATAATTGCTTTATTTCCTTCATAAAATAATTGAAAGTAAGCTAGATGGTAATTTCCCATGAAGACTAATTGGTGGTATTTGCTTTAAATATTTACAAGTGTTTTTGTGGTAGTGGAAGAAGTTTAAAATGTTTTACTTTAGCCAAGCAGTTAAATATATTCTTAGTTAGTTTAGTAAAATAGTTAGTCTGATTGCTTTGACAGACTACACTATCAACCTTATTACTTTGGATAGTGGGGCAACTAGATCACATATTTCATCTCAAATAACTACTCAGACTAGCCTACTACACTTCACTCTCTTACTACAATACCACCGTTTATATGCAAGCTACAATAATAGCGTATAGAAGACAAGCAGGCATTTTAAAATAAACGTAAAGCTGCAATATGTAACGTTTTGGGTGACCCTGACCAAATTCACAGAAATATGAGTTATAAATTTGTCATTAAACTAGTTTAAGAAGCGATAGATCAATTCTATGTGCACTTTTTCTATGCCTTCCGTTATTATTATTATTTTTTTACATCTCTTACTTTCGGTTTTATACACAACCAAAAATATAGTATTTTCAGCTGATGAAAAATATTTCTCAGCGGTTTAGATGGTACAATGATTCTCTAGACTATACTGGCTTATTTTGTGATTGGTTGTAGTTACTGTTTTTATTTCAGATTTTAATATCAGAGAAGTAGACCAAGGTTTCATACCCTAAGTTTTATCTATGCTGCGTTGTTGGGAAAAGTGGTCAAGGTAGCTGATTTGTGTCAAGTCACATTTGCTCATTGGGAGTTTATCTAAATGTATACTACCGTGCAAATTGGAGCATGAGAGGGTCGGAGTATGGTTCAAAATCAATGTATGCGAAACGGAGCACGGAGGGCACTTCTTGAATGTGTACTCCATTTGTGCATGCATTGACGCAATCTTCAATATTCCGTACGTAAAGTACATTTCATTGCCACATTTTTTTAGCAGTTTTACTTTAGTGTCGGGATGCATGTTTTGGAATATTTTTTTTTATGTTCTTTTCACTCTGTCATTTAGGTTAGTATTGCGGAGTAACTAAAATGTTGTTGATCCATTCTCAATTTTCTGCAATCACAGCCATTAAACTCTGTAACTGTTTTAAAGTCACCATTGGCTTCATGGTGAAATCTCTGACTGGTCTCCAGCAACTGATTTTAGGAAGGACGCCTGTGTCTTTGTAGTGACTGAGTGTATTGATACACCATCCAAAGTGTAATTAATCACTTCACAATGCTCGAAGGGATATTTATTGGGTGCCCTTCTTTGAATCTGTGTTTTGAAATTCACTACTCGACTGAGGGACCTTTACAATTATCTGTATGTGTGGGGTACAGAAATTAGGTAGTTATTCCAAAATCATGTTAAACACTATTATTGCACACAGTGTCCATGCAAGTTAAGGGGTGTGAATACTTTCTGAAGGCACTAACATATTTATTGAAATGGGTAAATATTGTTTCATTTACTTTTTTGTTTTCTTTTACCTCCACTGTTGTAGCTCGGAGTATAGTTTTTTCACTGTACCCTGCAGTTACACCTGCGACCCTGTGCATGTGACTAATAAACTGTCACGTCATGATGTCGTCACCATCGTGCTCGCCCAACCTTAACCAGCATCCTGTTGTACTCTGTTCCTCCTGTGAAGGTGTTCCACTCCTCTGTCAACTCCACTACAAAGGACAGGGTCTGTTGGCAACTGTCAGTCACATGCATATCAGGAATGGAATTTGAGTTACTGTGGTGGTAGTAGTAATCAAGCTGTATTAGCACAGCCTAGTAATGCCTAAAACTCCTCTCATTCTAGTACTGCTGAAAGGGCTGAAGGATAGAGAAGCAACACAATTTAAAAGTATTTGAGGTGCTTTCCTTTAATGTTTCGGTCTCCATCTCCACATCTGCAGTGTGCTTTGTGGGTGCCTAGAAAGAGCACTGTTATTTTCCACACAGCAGCTTTGGTGGAGAGCTTGTGAACCACTGTCTCTCTTCAGGGAAGGTGACAGCATGAAGCATTTATCTCCACAATGGTTGACATTGATGCTGTAATTACTGGCACTCCTCTTCTGTGCATTCTGCCTCATTAAAGTCCTGAGCCCCTCTCTCTTTCTCTCCCTCCGCGTGTTGATTTGATTCAAGCCCTTGGTTCTCCCTGGAGAACCTACCCATGTGATTTGATTAGTGGGGGAGGTGTTTGTCTGTGGGACAGTCATATAGGGTTGCCTGAATGGATACTATTCCCTCCTTAGCCTATAAATAACGGTTCCTTTTACTCGTTGAGCGGTTCCTTCGCCTTCACTCCCTTCAATGAACAAACAGGAGCACGTAAAGAAGTAAATACCAGACATGATGGCAGCCTAACACACTGACGTGACAGTCACGATTATCAGCCACTATTCCGCACAGCTATAAAATGTTTAGTGACTGGGCCGATGGCGCTATCAGAGAGGGCATCTGCTTTGGGAGAGACTAGTATTGGATTGCCCGTATGGGCCAGGGGCCAGGCAAAAAAAAAATAGTGATCTCTTTTGACTTATGGTTACTTGTCACCTGGGAAAGGTAATCCCAGCCAGCCAGGCATCTCCTTGGTGTCTGGGTTTGATGTTTGTTTGTCTTTTAGTTCCTGCATTGATGTAGCATACAGTATGTCTATGAAGCGCCTATGTTTGATGGTCCTTTGCCTGTGTTTTTAGCAGCTGAAATCTCCTGTCCTTACACTGATTACAGTTTTGTTCATTCTGACTGGTTATATGTTTGGCTGGGCCTTAGAGACTTAGTCAGACCCCAGAAGATGGTGTAATTGTGTGGAGGGATGAGAGGGGCCTGTCTGGATTAGTCAGGGGCTCAGGAGGACAGAACTCTGACACTCTCACTCCGTCTGCCATCTGTGGCCTCAGCTACTGACCTGACTGGACCTAAATTGCCAGTGTTTGATTTTGGACAGCTTGGGCGCTTTCAATTAGAAATGGTTTGGTATATTAAAAAAGATGGGTATTGCAGAGTGTTATTGTTCTAAATAGTCAATGCATTTAATTTGTGCATGGTATAGGAGAGGATACCAAGTATATTAGGCTGTGCATGTGCAGTAGTTCCCTCTGTGACTGATAGCACTGCCAAAGAGGAGCGCTGCGATAATGGCTCCCTCTTCAGGTCACTGGGCAACACTGGGCGCTGAGCTGTCTTTTTTTTTATTGTGGTCAAGGTAGTGTGAGGGTTTTTTTTCTTCCTTTTGAAATAGGTGTAGACTACATCCTGCAACGGTGTATAACCATTGCACAATTAGACCAATATGAAACTGAACACAGGATGTATGCGTAAGTTAAGCTCATAATGCCTTTGTAACAAATCCACAGATACAGCATGCTTTATTTATTTTTGAGCACAGAATGCAAATACCTACTCTTATTTGGTGTGGCCTAATATTGCCACACCCTCAGTCTCACCTCTTTTACTGTGTTCTATTATGTTCAATACAATGTTAACTGAATACATGTAAATACAGATCAGACGTTTGTGGCCATGTAGGCTGAGGTCTGTCAAACTTGCGCACATGGACACAAATGTGCAGAATGCAGATACCAGACATGTAGACACTTTACGTTCTCTGTCCCTCTAAGCCCCGTGGATGGCCTTCCGTCCTCCTCTGTTTCTCTCCCAGCTGCATTTCACATTCACCTCCTCTCAGTCCCCTGAGATCAATTCCTGCACCCCTCCCGCTGCTCCCTAAATCTACCTCAAAGCCACAGCTGCTCTCCTCTCGTTGAGGCAACAAAAACACTTGCGATTGAATGACAAGAAATGGGAGAACCCCTTAGCCAGTCATTGTCATAATGTCTAATGGACCAGTAGCACATTGTTCTGACTACAAGGTTGTTTCACTCTAAGCGGTGTGAAGGTGTAATATGAATTTCCAGGTGAACAAAAGAACAGTCACAGATAAAGTAAATCAAGTCAATCCAGTTTATTACAAGTTGCAACAGGGAGACACCAACACAGAAGCAGAGACCATGTCTAACTGGCTTCTCTGAGAAGGCCTTTCTATCCTGAACAGCAGACAACGGTTCTGCAAACCCAAGAGGCTATTGGGAAGTCAAAACAAAAGGCATGGACTTTGTCAGCTGCTACAGAATCAGTGTTTCACAGAATACAATCGTAATCAGTGTGTCCTTGTACCTCCAGTCTAGCGCCAATCACTATCAACAAATGAGTTTAATCCATAACATACAGCATCCAGTTTAGTGACATCAACCCAAGTGTCACAAACAGAACACTGGAAACCATTTATATATTACAGAAAGGGAAAATGTATAAATATGCTAAACATTGTTAATCACTAAACTGAGTGTGAACTTTATTCATCTTAAATATTCCTATTACAGTGAGCCATAGGTCTCCATCAGGCTTCATTATGAAGGGGAGAGGAGATCTAATGAAAGCTGCTGGTCTGTGGTCTGTTCTGACTGCCTCAGCCTGGCTGTCCCCTTGGATCTCTTTTCCATCTAATCTGACTCAATATCTAGCTGCAGATGGTCCTCCAGTCACTCGGCTGGTCAGACACAACGAATCAGATGGAGTATTTTGCAAGCAGACTTTTCACTCAACAGAACCTTGATGCAGCTAGAGATCTTTACTGTTGAAATGTTATTGCAAGAATGACATGTTTCCATTTAGGCTAGTTCAGCCATGTAATACTTTGTATTTCCTGTTAAATTGTTTGTTTTTGGCATTTAAGATGAACACAGAGTTCTGGTAACAGTGTTCTGGTGACCTTACCTCAGACTGTTATTTTCTGTCCTTTCCAGATGAAGGTGCAGGGTGACGTCACAGCACAGATGTCGGAGATTGTGAGGCTGAAAGGTAAGAGCAGACACTGGCCAGAAGAGGGCACAATTCTGCTGGTGTCTTATGGCTGGCAGAAGGCAGTATGGGCTTGTATTACCATAGACTGAGCCTGGAGCAGTAACCGCAGTTTGCATAATGCTGTTAGGGCTGTTAAGATATTTTATCTCAAGTCCCCCATGTCCCAAGTGGACACTAATGCATACAGATTTGCAATGTTGTCATTCCTAGTTTCTTTATTGAATGATTGTCCAACACTAAAGCTGTAGCCTGATATCACTGCATGTCCATAGAATATGAACCCTGAGGTTATATTGTGTGTTTATTGGGGGGGGGGTGTAGAGCAGATGAAGGAGCTGAAACAGGAGTTCATGAGGCAGGAGATCCAGCTGAGGGAGGTGAAGAAGAACAGCACCAACCTGGAGAGGAAGCTGGAGTATGAGAGGTACAGAGAATGAACTCTTTCAATACATCTTTCTTGCTCTAGGCTCACAAAATCACAGCGACGTTTAAGTTCTGATTACTATTGCACCAATATAGCCACTGGTGTGAATTCTGACACGAGCGTCGTTGCTTTTCTCTCTCTGATTTGTCTAACCAATCGTTTGTGTGTATGATAGTTTGCAGTGTGGGCGTCAAATCACACAACTAATGGACGAGTATGAAGAAGCTAAAAATACCCTGGAGGCGGTGAAGCTGAGAAAGGTGAGGCCCTCTGTCAGAGCACCTAGTCATGATGTCCCTGCCTTTCCTTCCCCTTTAAAGTAAGTGGTTGTCTACCACCCCCTGCTGGTGTTCATAGATCATACATTCTGTGGAATATCCTTTGTCCTGGATGTCAGAAGCTCTGTACTTAGTCATTGACTTTTTTTGCTTACCCAGCTATAGTCAAGGTGATTATATTAATCTCTCTTCCCTCCCTGTCTTCTTCTCTGTCTCTTCTCCCTCCTTCCGCAGAGTGTGCTGGATAGCAGGAAGGTCGGAGCTGCTGAAGCAGGGACTGAGGTGGAGACTGCAGGAGAGCACCAAACTGTGGCCACACACCGAGACACTGACCTCAAAGGTAACATTACAACCAGCTCATATTGCCACATTCTGCTTCTGTAATATGTTTCAGAGTTAACCCACCCTCTCTCCCTTCACCACATCCATTCTTCTCTCGCTCTCCTGCCATAGAAGATTTGGGCAAGCCTGGCAGTGATGCTGGCATGCCTGGAATTGAAGACAGTGAAGTTGGAAAAATAGATGATGTACAATTTGGTGAGTATTTTATTCTCTCTGGTTAGATTTGAGATTTGAGTCAAATATACAGTAAGTGTCAAATATCAACTGGAACTGTCCTCCTCCCCTCATTCTCTCCAGCCCTGAAGAAGCCAGCCATCACCCTGAACCACATAGAGATGCCTGATACTGGGTTAAGAGAGGTGGGGGCCGGTATGGGAGCAGGGGCAGGTGCAGGGGCAGGTGAGGGGGCTGGTCGAGACCTCTCTCTGGACCGGCCTGTGCTCCAGATCCAGGACAAGGTCCTAGGGTTGGGGATGGAGGGGCGAGCGGGGGTCCTCCAGCAGCAGCCCCCCCAGGCGGTGGCAGACAGACCCATCCTCTTTGATGAGGACAACAAGGCAGCCATCCAGGCAGATGAGTTCGGAGAGCAGCACAGACAGCTTAGAGGTATGTCAACTCAACTCACGCTCCACACACTACATATTTGCATTTTCAGTTGACTTTATTAGTTTTGCTGCCCAGAGACAAAGCCACTTATTTAGAGCAGTAATGCTTTAGTAGTGACATGCTATCATGTGTCTGTCATTGAGTTTGAGACCTGAGCCCATGGCTTGGGTACTGCTCTGACTGGGCTCTTAATGGCTGTGTGCAGCAGAGGCCCCGCTGCTCTTGGCCTCTCTTCAACTCCACACTAGCTGCCATAAAACGTGAGCCATGCAGGCTTCCTGTTTTCAGTTCAGATTTTTTTTCATGGAATGTTTGTGTAGAAAATGGAGGGAAAAGTATCGTTGCTCTGCTCTGTTTGGCAACCTCCTTTTAAAGGTGATTAATCCTTTTCTCCCAGAGATTGAAAACATGCTCCTTCAAACTGTAGGCTAGCTCTCTGTGAAGGAATGCATTCCATACTATAGGAGAGAGTGCACCCTAAACCTCTACTGTACATTAGAAATGAAAAGGATAACTACATTTCAGGAGAAAGTCATTATTGATGCTACCTCTGTTTCGCTTGTCTTTAAGCTCCTGCCAATGTGATGAAAGCAGATGGTGTACAGAGGAAAGGGGCAGGACTGCCTCTGCCTCCTAACCCCGCCCAGGTGCCCAACCCTATAGAACCTCGGCATGCCAGAGACCCCAAGCCTGCTGAGCCCCTGCGTCACAGACAGAGTGAGTGCCTCCAAAGGCTGGTGGGGATGGGATGGGGAGACTGAGTACCTCTCCGTACACAGGAGATGTGATACATGGAGACTTATGCTGTGGTTCTAGCTTTACTCTGAACTTCAGCTACAGCGTCCCAGTAAGAAGAGCTTCTCTCTCTCTTGCAGATGTGTCAAGGTTACAACATAACCTTTACGATTATATAAGCTATTTTTGAACATACTCTTCAGTCCGAGCCTTATCTAGAGGTTTTTATTTTTTTATTTTTTTAGGTCTACTATAAGCAGTTGCCTTCCCTAGCTATCAGGGTTTTAACGAACCTTCCTCAACACTGCTCATAAAGTCATTCATATTAGAGGTGCTGTCGCCACAGACTGAAAGGGAGAGCTGGCCAGATGCCAGTGCACACACAGTGGGAGAGGCCCCCTCACTTCAAGGGTCTCGGTGTTCCTTCCTGCTGCCTGCCTGCCTGGCTTCAGCTCTGCTCCCTCCCTTCCTTCACTGCCTACTCTCCAAACAATACCCCAACCAGCTGCCCTGCCACCTACCCTGCCAGCTACCCCTCTCCTTGCTTCATCTCCACACTCTCTGCACCACACATACACACACTCGTCATGTTTTCCTCCCAAGTTCCTTTACACTGACATCACTTCATTGCCAATCCCCTTAAACATAAATACTATGCCTCCCACCCGTACCTTTACTGTCCAATCCATCACCCCCTCCTTCAGTCCATCTCATCCCCTCTTTCTTAGTCTTTCATATTCTCCCTCTTTTCTCTTTGCTTACCTTCCTGATGGGGCCCTTCTCTGCCTCTACAGGCCGTTTCTTTGATGAGAACGAGTCCCCTGTAGATCCGCAGCACGGCTCTAAGCTGGCGGACTACAATGGGGATGATGGGAACGTGGGTGAGTACGAGGCAGACAAGCAGGCCGAGCTGGCCTACAATGAGGAAGAGGATGGTGATGGTGGGGAGGAAGACGTCCAAGGTGAGCCAGGCCAGGGGTCGTCAAGTCCAGCTGTATCACCATTTCTCCCTCCTCCACTCCTGCTGATCCTACATTAGACTGAGTACCACCAGCTCGGCCATAGCTCATAGCACCCTGAGTTACCCACCATTCCTGTCTCAGGAACATCCATAACCAGCCTCCCCTCACGGTCTAAGCCTGAGGACTGTTCAGTGGGTCATTTAGGCTGGAGGGCAAGCCTCCCATCATTGTATACCACAATAAAGGCCTACCTCTACATGTGGGTGGGGGTACTTCTCCCCCTCAGTGACTTATGGTTCTGTGTGACTCCACGCCAATGTCTGCATGCCCCATCAAGCTGTGCGCTTCCCTGTGCTTCCCCACTATCTGTGCTCCGCCACCTGTCTGTGCCCACTGGACATCTGTGTACACCTGCAGTAGATGAATAGATGTCATGTTTGAGTAGTACTTGACGTTTCAAATGCATGTGCGTTCTGGTCTTGTCATTATTGTACGACTGTCATTCATTTCTCCACAACAGGTTAGATTGAAGTGTTTTGTGTGTTAACCTTTAATGGACCAGATTTCTAGGTAGATTCATGTAGATCCTCATTCCTTAGTCACTTAACCGCTTGATCATGACATTTATAACGGCTATCGATGTCCCTGCCATTGAAAGTGTCGTTGATGAATAGCCTACTGTGGAATTCTATGGCGGATATGGGACCGGACTAATCCGTACAGCGTATTGCTCTTCTATTGAGCATCCCTAATGATCATCTTTAGGGATTTCCTTTTAAATCTATCTAGTGACTGTTATGTAGGGATGAGAGCGATGATGTTCTGTCTTCAATCTCCTTTCAGATGATGAAGATCGAGACATGCAGGGAGACCGAGCAGTGGACTACGGAAAGAGACGTCAAGCCGTCGACATTCTGTAAACCCTATCACCTTGCTCTAGGATCTTACTGAAATGGAGTTGGATAGCAAATTCTAGCAAACGCTTTTATTCCTCCGCATTATGTTTCACTGGTGCTTCGGATGTCATTCTTAGGACTGGTTGAAGTCATGAAGACGTTTTAGGTGCGTGTTTTATGGCGATGGACTATTCTAAAGACACGGTACAGATTATTATTATTCCATAAAGCAGTTTGACCTAAAACCACGTATCATTGAATCTATAAAACAATTCATGAAAATGTTTCTGTGCAGCCGTTGACTTATTTGTTTTATAATAAATTATTTGGTATTAGAATTCCTTAGCGATTACAATGAGATGATGTACACGAGTCTACAGTGTACATTTGTAATGTTTGTTTTTTTTTATGACCGATTTTATGAAGGCTTGTTTTGTTTAATACTTTGAATGAACTGTCAGCTGCAAGAATAGACTGAAGTGGTCTGAAAGAGCCAGTTTGGCCCACAACCTCGCGGTCTTTGATTAGTGTGTTCATGACCTGGTCAGGAAGACTAGCAGGCACTTTTTAATTTGACTTGTCTTTACCTAAAAAGGAATACGTTTCCCTTTTTTGATTTGGGACAGCTGTTGCTTGATAAAGAAAAAAAACCTGAACTATTGCTTCAAACTGTGTCAATGAATTTGACTGGACAGTTTCTTTGGCACTTTCTCTCTTATTGTTGGACTTTTGTATGGACGCCCACACTTCAAACACAGCCGCACCAACCAATGCAGCGCCTATGCCAAGGACTTCTCATGGCTTCTTAAACCTATTTGTTCATCTTATTTCTGTCACAGACAACACTCCAAAGTGCAAATTCTGTCTTCAATTAGGCTATGCTGTTGCTATTAATGCATGCAATCTTTATTAATCACCCTGAAGAACGTCTTGAAGCTTGCAGCAATACTTAGACCAGTTTAGAATTAGGAATCCTGTGGAGGACTAAAAGCTCGATGCACACCTGTCCTGCTATTATGAATGAACAACAGTAGATGTACATATTTGAACTGTTACTATTTTAACTGTAGAACTCAAGGGACTATTCTTCCTTTAAATAATAAGCATAAAATCAGTTCTGTTTCTCTAAAAGTTGGTGATTTCATATGGAAGGTCGGCATATTGAATGTACACTGCTGATATTTGGTTTTTCAAGATCATAATGTAATTAAGATATTTGGGTAGTTCATTGTTACAGAACTGTACAATTTAGATGCTAATGGGTAGAACCAGTCAGCCTGTCCCCAGCTAAGCTTTCCCTCCGAATCAACGTGTTACTGATCTGCTGGGATTATTAAAAGCTGTTGGTGTCACTGATCTTGGGGACAAGTGATTTATCATTTCATACTAAAAAAATAAATAATTCTTAATAGTGGTCAGTATTGCTAAAAGTAATTAAACAATGATTTATTTCCCCCTGAATGCCTTTTGATTTATGATTTATTAAAAATATATATTTTGTTCTCTGTAACCTCTTGTGAATGTGCATTTGAACTGTACTTTACCTGAAAAGGTGACTGACAATGGGAACTGCATGTGATTGTGGCAGGGATGCTGGCCCATGTTGACGCCAATGCTTCCCACAGTTGTGTCAAGTTGGTTGGATGTCCTTTGGGTGGTGGACCATTATGCATACACACTGGCAACCGTGTGAAAACCCTGTTAGCGTTGCAGTTCTTGACACAAACCGGTGCGCCTGGCACCTACTACCATACCCTGTTCAAAGGCACTTTAAATGTTTTACCTTGCTCATTCACCCCCACACTTGTTCAGCACTTTTGAATCAGTCAAAACCATAGGATAAATAAAGTGGGCATATAAGCAGACAATGAAAGCTCTTACAATATTCAATGA
This sequence comes from Thymallus thymallus, assembly GCA_023634145.1. Classification (NCBI taxonomy): domain Eukaryota; kingdom Metazoa; phylum Chordata; class Actinopteri; order Salmoniformes; family Salmonidae; genus Thymallus; species Thymallus thymallus. The sequence continues at coordinate 22,947,806 of CM042380.1, read as the reverse complement.
CATTTCTCTAAAACGGGCTATAGGCTTCATGTGCACCACCAACAGCTTACTACACAACATACACTTAGTGTTACTTTCTTAGCTACAGTATAACATTACGTATCTCCTTGGCATTTTACATCATTTATGCAGCAGCATACAAGACATTTGGACTCACCTTGTTGTGCTGTGCTCACTTGAAAAGGAAGGTGGCGCGGTGGTACTTTGTGGGCAAATTTTGTAATCAAAGTCTGGCATTCTCTGGATTTATGGTGCTTTCAAGACAACTGGGAACTAGAAAGAGGCCTGAGTTCCCAACATGCAGTTTCGAGTTGGATGATTTAAAATGTAGTTTCCCAGTCTGAGCTTGTTTTTTTTTCTGAGTTTCCAGTTGTTTTGAACACGTTAGAAGTAATGCTGGATTGACAGCATGGCCAATGTTGAATGTTTATCATTTTAAGCTTGGAAAAGAGACCCTTAACCCAGACTTGGGACCACACACACCCACTCCACAGAATAGCAGGTTAGTAATCGCTTTGCAGTGCTTGCTCATTGTTGAATATGCGATTTCCAACTTGTGTAATGTTTATGTCCAATGGCTGATGAGCCCCGAAAAGTTTTATCTATAATTTCTCTTTATTTCTCTTCATATGACAAGGATAGAAAAGGATTTGCTAGTAGATTGTCGATTTGATTCATGATGATGACTGCCAGCTTGCTAGCAAAGATTTTGAAAATATGTTGACATGATCATATCAATCAAAGCTCCTGTAGATATGTGATTTAACGTAATTGTATCTATGGCCTTGAGCCTTCTTGGATGGGCACTTCTAATGTAACTCTATGGCAGCAACCAAGGCGCTTGAATTTTCAAACTCTACACTTAGATTTTGCTGTGACAGTGTCCCCATGAGTGGCAGAACACCGAGCCAATCACGGCGCAACGATAGAACATTACCAACCCCTACACTCTGTATTTTCCGCTGGCTGCCCAACCACCACAGAAAGCACTGAGCTAGACTGAAACACCTGCGTTTTGGAGCGGTCTTACTCAAGAAAGCAAAAAGGGACAACGTTTGTATGCGGCTTTATTATTATTATTATTTTTTACATTGTTTGCAAACTGATATGTGACACGTATTAATGCAAAAATAACATTCAAAACAGGCAACAAACAAAAAAATATATGCATAAATATGCCCTGAATGACGCGTCGCCACTGATCTTGATTCAGTTCAAATTCTCATAAAGCCACCTTAACATATTATAGTATTTTCATTGAATCAATTACATTTTACTCGAAGCTCTTTTTTTCAACATTTGTACGCGTTATTAGTCTGCATACAAGACACCCAAAGATCAAGTAATTTCAAGTAAAATAACACAAACTGTATGGAAAAAATATATCCAAAAATAACCGGGAAGGAAGAAACCTCGTGAGGAACCATACTCGGGTGCTCGGGAGATTCAGGACCAGGTAACGGTATGCACTGTACTGTATTTCAAATAAAAGGGGTGTTAGTTCATGTGCCCAAGCAAAGGAAAATGTAGTTATATTACGCTGGCCAGGGTAGAACCGGGCAATGGCCCGGCACGTCATCGGGCGGGGAGGGAGGAGCGCCCTTCTCAAATGAAAGTGTTATCGGCGCCGCTTAGTCATGCCATCACGGTGCATCGTCCAGAAACATACATATATTTTCAAAATAAATGTTTGAACAACCCGGTTCCAAAACTAATGCAATCACTTCACCCGGTTCAAACGTCTCTCACCGGGGTAACCCGGGCCAGATAAACGAACTCCCTCATTGACGCCTCTGGCTCAAGCGGTCCTCTGTCATCCGGGTATATGCCGTGGAGAGAGTGTGGGTGAGGAGGCGGGAAATGGCGTCTGTGAGCACATCGCAGTATCAGCTATTAGACGGTTCATAAAAACAGCAGAGCAGAGGTACCAAGAAGAAGTAGCTGCTGTCCGCGCCGTGGCAGCCAGAAGTGCTTGATCAGTCAACTCGTTTTCGAGAGAACGTTACTGTGGAGTACTGTAAAGTAAGTAGGGATTATTTCAAGCGTTTTTCAGCATGTGTGAGTGACGTACAAATAAATATTTTCATTTATTGGCCCCATGGCATGGACAACAGCAATCTACAGCAACCTTATCTAGCCAACTTGACCCTCTGTCTTGTTAAAATCTAAAATCTCGGCCTCCTGGTTTGCTAATATGTAACCCTTTTGCAGCGGAAAATTACTGAATGGTTTTGTAAATGTTGGTTGATTTCTTGTACATTTACAACAGTCTTGGCTAGCAAACTATTGGCTAAGACAACTAAATAGCTGACTAATTGGCTGGATCCATGTTGCCAGACTAGGTAGCTAACTAGCTAGCGAAGTTTGGGTAGTGCTAACTAGTTAAGTTTAGCTAATGTTATCTACTAGCTAACGGTACACTAGCTAGCTAGTCAAATTTGTCTTTGGACAGAAGGGGGTAAAATCTTGCTTGTCCAGCCTCTCTCAGGCTGTTTAATTTAATTTAGTTAAGTTAATGTTCTAACAGCTAACGGCATGGCTAAACCGCTAACATTTCTCACTCAGTTGAAAATGGCAGGTAACGTTACTGCATTTTTTTGTCAGCTAGCGGGCTAGCCGCCACGGCTAGCTAACGTAAAGTAACCTCGTTCGGTCCTTTCGAACGGGTTGTTAAGTTACTTGTTGGAAACTCTCATGAGGTTTAGCTAACTAGTTACTATCCGTGTCCTGCTTTCAGGACTTCTACCTGGACACGAGTGGTCGGTAGCAAGCTTTAATTTCCCGCCCACTTTGTATGTTAACCTGGATAGGTCTGCCCGTCCATGGACATAGCAGAAGTTAGTTGCTAACGTATGTTGTGGAACAAGTGTGAAAGCTTTCCATGTTTTCTTCTGAATTTCAACCAGTATTGACACATTACACGAGGGAATTAAAAACATGTTAAACAGTGACTAGTCGGTAACTTGCCAGAAGGCATGAACAAACGTTGTCTAGGTAGCTAACTAGCTATTTAAATAAAGTGTTAGTGGTGTTGACACTCATGTTGATTGACCATCCCCTCAGCGAACCATACCTCCCACATGTTATGTAACGATGCACCGCCACCACCAAACAATTAGTGAGGGTGAATGAATGGGCTGCTGCAGTCACCATGGGAACTATTTCTAGAGCCACCAATTTAAAGTCCAGGTAGCCGATAATGGACCTTAACTGATATTTATGTAGTTGGTGCTGTATATTTAAGCAATAAGGCCCGAGGGGGTGTGGTATATGGCCAATATAATACTGCTAACGGCTGTTCTTATGCATAACGCAATGCAGAGTGCTTGGACACAGCCCTTAACCGTGGTATATTGGCCATATCACAAAACCCTAAGGTGCCTTATTGCTATTATAGACTGGCTACCAAGTGGTTCCAGCCCAGAATGATGATTGGCTTAAAGCTGTGGTGTATCAGACCGTTTACCACAGATATGACAAAACATTTTATTTTTGCTGTTCTAATTACGTTGGTAACCAGTTTATAATCGCAGGAAGGCACCTCTGGGGTTTGTGGTATATGGCCAATATACCACTGCTAAGGGCTGTATACAGGCACTCCGCGCTGTGCATAAGAAAAGCACATAGCTATGGTATATTAGACATATACCACACCCCCTCTTGCCTTACTGCTTAAATATACTACAGTACCAGTCAAAAGTTTGGACACCTACTCATTCAAGGGTTTTTCTTTATTTTCTACATTGCAGAATAATAGTGAAGACATCAGCTCTATGACATGACACATGGAATCATGTATTAACCAGAAAAGTGTTAAACAAATCAAAATATATTTTAGATTCTTCAAAGTAGCCACCATTTGCCTTTGACAGCTTTGCACACTCTTGGCACTAACTGCTGGCAGCTTTGCCCTAGTTTAATTTATTTCAACATGTAATTGATATGAGTGATTAACAAAGTGTTGCATTACACTTCAATGGTGACCAATTTCAATCAAAATGCAACACTTTACAATGTAGCTGGCTCTCTTCAACAAGTTGTCTTCTAGCAGTGATATACACATTATTTATAGATTCTGTGTGGTTTTTGAGTTGCTAGTTTTAAACGGACATGCAACGTGATTCCCTCCCCCAAAGGAAGCAGTCACAGAATCATTTTCATACTGTTTTAGGAATATGAATGAAACTTTCAACATTAATTTCCATTAGTATTCTACTTAACTGCTGATTGATTCCAAAAATGTGCTGTGATTTGATTTATTTGGATTATATAGCCCAGTGGTTCCCAACCTTTTTTGTTTACTGTACCACTAACTGAATTTTGCTCTGCCCGGAGTACCCCTGAATTACCCCCTCATGTGCATTTTACCAGTAGTACCTGTGGATAGGCAAAGTACCACCAGGGGTCCTAGTACCCTGGTTTGTCTTGCCTACAAGTAGCTACCTTGTACGTATTTTGGGAGTAACGTGGAGTGTTGGTGGTTAATATTTGGATACATGGCCAACTCAAGATGGGTCTTGATGCAAACAATTTAACTGAACTTTTCATGCACTCTGTGGAAAATGATTAATTTGGTCATGCACTAGGGCAGGGCTATTCAACTGGCCGTTTTATCAATTTAGAATGGCCCTTTGATAAATTCTGAACATTCGTATAAAAAAATACCAAAACAATTCCAGCTGATTTTTAGTGCCAAAAGGAGCACTTCTTTGATATCCTCCAATGGGAGAATCTGTTTTTCTGTAGTCCCGCCCATTAAGTGCTGTCAATTAATATCACCCAACATACCAGTTACAGCCAATCAGAGCTGCTAACAGGGGTACAGGTTTTGTCTGCCCGCCTATTGGCTCTTTCAACGCAGATGAGTTCATTACACTGCCTGATACACCAGAGTGCTTTGTGCTTAACTCAGTCCAGTGTTTAACCCACAGCTATCATAAACTTTATCCGAGCATCATTATCTACTTTTACATAATGATGTTTGGTGGCTAAACAAGGGTAATAATGCTCTCGATTGCAGCCTGTGTGAACTTAGGGAGGAGATGGTTTATTTACTCCGTAATTGCCGCCATAAGAAAGCCAACATATCGAGGTAAAATGCTTGAAGAGCTCATATCACAAAAGTTTTGTGACATCTTCAATCAATTGATTTCATTTGGGACTACAGGGGAGGGATCCATGATTGGAAAAACTTTCTTATTTTTTTTTTTTAAATAAATTGATATTTTCACCTGATATAAGCTCAAACAACCTTCAATTTCCCTACACTGTGCAACTGTATAGCGGCAGGTAGCCCGGAGGGTAGGTGCGTTGGGTCAGTAACCGAAGGGTTGGTTGCTGGATCGAATCCCTGTGCTGACAAGGTACAAATCTGTCGTTCTGCCCCTGAACAAGGCAGTTAACCTACTGTTCCCTGGGCGTCAAAGACATGGATGTTGATTTAAGGCAGTCCCCCTGCAACTCTCTGATTCAGAGGGGTTGGGTTAAATGCTGAAGACACATTTCAGTTGAATGCATTGTTGTACAACTGACTAGTATCTCTCCTTTCCTGTAACAAACTGAAAGCAAACTAAAACTATTGTTGTAAAGTTAGTCCCCACAGAGGTGGTGCAGTTTGTAATAGGCAGCCGTTCTCTACTGATGAGGTGGGAGAGACTTCTACGCAAAAGCTAGTCAACTGAGATATGCCATGTATAAAAGGTTTCTGTATAAAAACAACAAAAGCTGAAGCGATGCATGTAAAACGGACATGAATGAATGTGATGGATGTCAACTATGTTATAAGTACAAATGTGTTCCATTAAACTATTTGATGCACTGAATAAGGCTGATCTTAAAGTCTAATTATAATATAAATAATATTTTTAAAATATGGCCCCTGTAAGAAGTTTGTTGAATAACGCTCCAGTAGGGTTAACTGAGCCATGATACAATTAGGTAATACCCTGTTTACATTTAACAACTTAAATCACTGTCACACTGTTGAGCTATGTGTGCATGAGGCTATTTTAATGGTTATCACACTGCTTCAACATTTTATTGCATTTTATTGTTTTAGAAAGCAGTCTGATATAATGGCGTGCAAGTCGTATGTATGTGGGAGTAGCTAGCATCTAGCTACTATAGATGTAATTTTCTTTGTAGCATGTGTAACAACAGCTGGTTGTAATTTCAGAAACTAATCTGGGAGCAGTGAAAATTGAAAGTCTGTACTGTATTTTTATGAGATATAGCTTTATCCACAACCTTACTTGATGTGTATTCTATATCCATAGATTTCCATTTTTGTTCTTAGAGAGAAATAAGGAAATCCTCTTCCCCAGTATAGTGTTTCTAGTGCTGCAGCGTTGGTTTGTTGGAAGCTGTGAATGAGTCATGCTTTGAGATGGTGAAAAATAGGCATGCTGTGACTAGAGGAACTGTGTGTTTCATGTTCATTGAATGTGCATCCATGCTGAGTTCTGCAGGCAAAATTGAGGCATGCCGTTTCTGCTACTTTGGAAGATCTGCTGGCTCCTTGGATGGCTTAGCCCAGGGGTATTTAATAACAAAAACAAAGCTAGCTAGTTTTTAGACGTAGTCTACTCAACTGTAGACTCACTGTAATGTCATAAAGCAGGACTGCTTGTCCTTTAGTAGTAATTTATACATGTGTGTGAATCCTTTATCTCCTAAATTTGACAAAGAATTTGAAGCTATTTTTAATCTATGACTTGTTGCAAATCTTTGCTCTCCCCTCTCCATTGCGGCATTGCATTGCTCACACTGACTGACACCCCTGTGCCCATGGGGATTACTGTCATGACAATGACACTAATGCTCTCATATTACATCAATAGTACCACATAACATCCCAGTTACGCAAGTTCAACAACTTTTCTTGTATCTATGGAAATATTGTAGAAGATGCATGCATTCCCTGAATCCCTACCCTGTTATCAACTGCTAATTTAATCTGGTTAATAAAAACAAATTGTCCCCCACACGTTTTGACAAGGGATGGAAACTTTACATTAGTGACTGATAAAAGGGATTGTGTGTTCACATTCCTCAAGGTTTATCTGGGAAGTAAATGGACTTAGTTATATTAGGATCTGTTGAGAAAGTGTGTTCACTGTTTAGGCCCCATGGTAATGTAATGCAGATGTAATGAAACAGTGGGTTTCTCTGCAGTGCAATGGAAGTGGTGGATGGAGAGGGCTGTGTGTGTCTGGCATGGTGGCTGAACGTGGCTGAACACATTTACATCCACTTGTTGTTATTTAATGTGACATGCTGACCAAACTTGAGTTGCAGAATAAAGGTACACGTTATTCAATATTTTCATCCAAACTGCTTGTGCGTATTAATGGCTGTCTGTAGCCAGGCGGGAAAAGAGAACCATCTACTCATTGGTTTTTAGGAGTATACTAACCCACGTGGGTGATTTGAAAGAGGAATGAGGTCCACGCTCCAGTCCAGTCAGTTGCAGTAATGCACCTATAAAGTTGTTTACCTACTGCCATTTAAAATCCGCGGTAGAGAAACAATGAATCAAAAATAGAAAAAAAGAACCCATGGTTATCTCCCAGGACAGCAAGCTAGCTAAATGTCCCTGAATGTTTCATGTGTGTTTTGACCTGTCCACAAATGTTAACCGTTTTATATTGAACCCGTCTGGTAGGGATAGCCAAAATGAACATGCACATGCGTGGAGCCGGTTTGTTCATTATGTAAGAGTAATCTCAGGGCGGTGGGAGGGTGTGCTCCTTGAGAGAAGAGCGCTGTGGTTACTTAATCAATTATTTTCCCTGTGCATGTTTTATTTTTTTTTAGTTTAATGAGAACAATAGGTCCATCCCATCAGGAGAACATTGATCAACTCTCATGTAATTGTATTCATAATCCCTAATGTCCTGTTTTGTGATAAATTTGTCCCATCAGTTGTTAGATAAACACATTCACTGAAGTAAGTACTCATTGTTTTGGTCGTGGGATGGGTCTTTGGCTCAATGAGGCAGCAGTGATGTACTGTGATGCAAAGGAAAGGGTGTCTTGAATGCAACCAGATGTTAGCAGCAGCACTTTCTGCTGGTGGTTTTTTTTGTTCACTGACATGTTTTCAAATAACCATCTTATCCACACCTCTTCAGCTGTTAGGCTTTATATGATGTGAATGTATGACGAGGGGAAAATCAGGTATTTTTAATAAACTTTATTAAATATTTATTTTATTTCCCCTCTCTTCCTTCCAATCTCCCCCCCCATTTGTCCACTTTTGCGCATAAACCCTCTTTGCCCGGTCTGTCCTCCAGTCTTACATGTCACTCATAAAATAATGAGGCTGAGAATGCGGAAGGCATCTCAGCAGTCGAGCCCTGCCCATGCGCCCCGCCCATCCCGGACCAAGCGGAGGCATTCAGAAGTGGAGGAGTGCACGCCGACAGGTGGCGGGAGAGGCCTGCTGTCCACCATTAAGAAATTCATCAGAGGAAATGCTGTCAAGGTGAGCTGTCTCTGTTATGTCTCTAAAATGGCACCATATTCACTATATGTGCTACTTTTGACCAGAGCCTTATGAGTCCTGGTCAAAAGTAGGGCACTATATAGTGAATAGGGTGCCATCTCGGATGGATTTGAGTGTCTGCGCGTAACTGGCGCTCTGAGTAATATTCCCCCTGCTCCAACATTCCACAGCTGTTTGATCACTAAAGTTACATGCAGTCCTTAGTTTAACATTTTAGCAACATGTTATGTAAGCAGCACCTTTTTGCACCAATCCCTAGACCTTAATTTAGACCCTGTCCAGATTTTAGAAGTAAAATCTGTTTCAGTACCCAGTGTCATGTTTCCATAGAAATGCATGGTGGAATGCAGTGGCTTGTCTGAGAGCTCCAGCAGTGTTCTAATTTTAGCGGTGGCTCTAGAGATTATAGTAAGTAGTGGGGCTGTGATTTGTAAAAAAATGGGTGAAAACTTGGTAATTCCATCGGATATGTTCAAAACATGTGTCCGGGTAAAAACACCAGGAAATCAAGTGGTTTGCATTTAGTTTTCTCTTGTGATCTCTGGCGAAGTAGCCTAGGATGTTTGCAAGCACGTTGAAACTCCTCATCAATAAAATGTAGCCTACTGTCAAACTAATGTAGGGCTCGGTTGTGAGAGGGGGGGGGTCGATAATTACATATCGGGCTATTATTTGTAACTATATATCGTGTTTTGACTCCACTATTATTTTTGTTTAGTTGGCTGTACCTGCACAAAACTCCAGTATTTTCCCTTCATAGTTGTAAATAGGCAGCCAAATTTGTTTTCAGCACTTATTTCCATGACTGCTCAACTCGTTTTCTCATGGATCTTTTATCCCTCTGCAGCAGACATATGGTGAGTAATATGTTTGGAACATTAAATAGCAATAAAAATCAGTGTCAAATCTCAATACAAATAGAATTACAATCCCTATGTTATACTAGACCCTATGTAATAATCATGTAAGCTCTGTTTTAATTTCTCCCTTAATGTTGTTATACAGTGTTAGGATGGTGACTTGAAAGATGGAATCTTGTATCCTGTCCAGCTTGTTTTTCCTCTCTAACCTTTGCTGACTGTAAATGTGAACCTTGTCTTTGGCAATGTGATAGCCTCTGTGTGAAAGATAGGCGATGGCCTCTGTGTGAAAGATAGGCGATGGCCTCTGTGTGAAAGATAGGCGATGGCCTCTGTGATTTCTATGTGTCTGCAGGATGTTTTCGTAGGGCGTTACACTTTTCAATGCCTGTTTAACGTAGTTGGCTAGCTGTGGCTGAGGGGCTTTGCTGCTGTCGTGTGCTTTGCTGCTGTCGGGTGCTTTGTTTCACCATGCTATCGTCGTGAAGTAGGGGATGCTTCTTCAAATGATTGAATGCATTTGTTGTTTCCTCTAGTTGTCGCCACAATTGAGGCACTTTTTGCACAACACATGCATCTGGTTGACATTGTTTTCCCTGTAACTGAAATACTGCCATACCGCTAAAGATGCGCCCGTTTGCAACAAATCAACGTTCTCGTTAGCACTAGCAGCGCTCATGTTTCCGACACACTGAGGTAAAGCCCTTTCACTCCTCACCAGCATCTAACTGCGTGCTCTGTGGGGTGCTTATGGTTGACTAGCATGTGCATGCCATGCAGAGTGAGAGTCTGCTTGTGATTGGTCAGCATCCTCTGTGCATGTAGAGAGCGTATGGAGTCTAGGGCGTCTTATTGGCGACGGTACCGTAGTCTAGGAGAGAATCGCAGCTTCTTTCGATATGGGTATTGCAATTTCAATCTGAATTTCATTAATTGTGCAGCCCTAATAGGTAGCTAGGGTTGGCTGAAACAATAATTAAGGAGATCAATGATCCCCCTGGGAAGGCATATGGGTTCTTTGTCTTGGAACATCGTCACTTGGCTACAAGTCCTTTGTACATCCAACCAGAGTATGAGTTAGAATTCCTTAGGCCTTCTGCTAGTGGGTGGATTCAAATTCAATTTTGGGAATACTATGAGAGATTTTGAATGCGGTTTTGATGTTGGCTTATTCTACAGTTAAATGCTCCTCCTGCCATCCGTTCTGATATGTGACTTGTGTTGCTACCTCAGGTAGAGCAGGAGAACCCAGCGAAGAAAACCCGGCTTACCTGCGACGTAGACGATAGCCTGATCTCTTCCACACCACAAGGTGGCGATGCCCCCAGGAGGATCATCTCCAGGGTCAGCAGGAGAAACTCTGTCAACGGGGGTGAGTTTGGAAAGAGTGGGGGATTAATTTAAAGACGGGAACAACTTTACCCTGCTCAGTATGCACACCAACAGGAGTTTACATGCCTTGATAAAGTGACTTATCATGTTGTCCTTACCTGCTTCTCACCCTAAACCACAGAAGTGACAAACCATGACACGAACCATGACACGAGTAATAAGCCTGTGAAGCCAAATGGGAAGCTGGAAGAGGCGGCAGAGTCTTTGACCAGTCCGCCTAGAACCACTCTCCTGGGAACCATCTTCTCTCCAGTCTTCAACTTCTTTTCACCAGCAAATAAAAATGGTAAGCCTCCCAAATGGCGCTAGTCGAAGAGTGCCGTGTTCTCTGCTGGAACTTGACTTAAAATATGTTAACTTGGCCTACATTGGTCTGTTTATCTCTAACGTTCCATTTCTCTCCTCCCAGCACTCGTAAATAACCTACTATATTACCATATGCTTGTTTGTTATGTTATCGTATTTTTTTTATGTTGTGATCAAATCTAATAATTTGTATAATTATGCTAGTAATCTAATGTAATTTTCAGCCACTTCAGGTTCGGACTCTCCAGACCAGGCAGTGGAGGCCGAGGAGATCGTCAAGCAGCTGGACATTGAGACGGTGGAGGAGACCCCTACCTGCACTGCCACCTCCACAGAGGAAGTGTGTACCACTATACCCCTTTACCCCAGCGACATGCTGCCACCCCTGCGGGCCCCACACCCTGCAGAAGTGTCCGATGAGGAAGTCGTCACATACTCAACAGACATTCCTCCTCTCACAGGTAGCTGGAGATAGAGAGATGTCTTCTTGGTGTTAGAGTCGATGTCGTCATTATGGACAAGGATCATTATTGTCTTTTTACTCTCTCCTGCCCATTTCTCTTTATCTCCTCCTTCCTGTCCTCTCAGCCCCAGGCGCCCCTCCAGAAGGAGGCTATGTGGAGACACAGCCCACAGCCCCTGCAGAGGGGACATATGAGGAGGACTGGGAGGTCTTTGACCCGTAAGTACAAATCTGCTCCCTCTAAGCAAAATATTCTAGCCTTAGATGAGGCCAAAATATGAAAGTTTTAGAATTTAATTTTGATCTTGTGAATACAACCAAGGAACATATACTGATCAAAAATAAACATGCAACAATTTCAAGGAAATTAGTCAATTGAAATCAATTCATTAGGCCCTAATCTATGGATTTCACATGACTGGGAATAGACATGCAACTGTTGGTCACAGATACCTTTAAAAAATATATTTTTTTATCTCCTTCGCGTAGAGTTTATTGTGGAATGTTGTCAATGGCTGTGCGAAGTTGCTGGATTTTGGTGGGAACTGGAACATGCTATCGATCCAGAGCATCCCAAACATGTTCAATGGGTGACCTGTCTGAGTATGCAGGCCATGGAAGTACACACTTTTTTTAGCTTCCAGGAATTGTGTACAGATCCCTACGACATGGGGCCTTTCATTATCATGCTGAAACACGAGGTGATGGCAGCGGGTGAATGGCACGACAATGGGCCTCAGGATCTTGTCACGGTATCTCTGCATTTAAATTTCCATCGATAAAATGCAATTGTGTTCATTGTCCTTAGCTTGTGCCTACCCAGACCATAACCCCCCGCCACCATGGGGCACTCAGCAAACCGCTCACCCACACATACATGTGATCTGCGGTTGTGAGGCCGGTTGGACATACTGCCAAATTTTAGAGGAAGTTTATGGTAGAGAAATTAACATTTAAATTATCTGACAACAGCTCTGGTGGACATTCCTTCAGTCAGCATGCCAATGGCACGCCCCCTCAACTTGAGATATCTGTGGCGTTGTGTTGTGTGACACAACTGCACATTTTAGTGGCCTTTTATTGTCCCCAGTACAAGGTGCACCTGTGTAATGATCATGCTGTTTAATCAGCTTCTTGATATGCCACACCTGTCAGGTGGATTATCATCTTGGCAATGGAGAACTGCTCACTAACAGGGTAGTTAACAAATGTGTCCAACTTGAGAGAATTAAGCTTTTTGTGTGTATGGAACATTTCTGGGATCTTTTTATTTCAGCTCATGAAACATGGGACCAACACTTTGCATGTTGCATTTTATAGTTTTGTTCAGTGTGGTCCCAAAACAGGTTCCAGTGTTTTCATTGAAAGTCCTATATTTAACTCTGATTTTGTTTTTGTCCAGGTATTTCTTCATCAAGCATGTACCTCCGCTGACAGAGGAACAGCTGACCAGGAAGCCTGCTCTCCCTCTAAAGACCCGCAGTACACCAGAGTTTTCCCTGGTCCTCGACCTGGTGAGTGATGATTGCATGGTGCTCTTCTAACAGGTCATCTTGAGACTAAAAGGCTCTGCGTGGTCAATCTGACGTCTGCATTGGCCGTGCAGCATTTACAGTGATACAGCCTCTGCAGAAGTCAGGGCATTCGTACTTCTTGTACTTCATGCACTTCCCGGAGCAGCTCAGCGCTGTTGGGCAGAGCTGTTGTCAAGGAGGTGAGTTTGTTTATACAGGACCTCCCGCCCCCACCTACTGTCAACCAATCATTTTAAATTCGGAGCTATACGAAGCCCTCCACATTGTTACATTTCGACCACATTTTTGGATCAAGCATAAATTGGCTTTTACTGTAGATGGTACATCCACTTAAAGGGTATTGATATGGTGGTTTGCAACTTAAAACTATTTTTGTGATTCCTACCAGGATGAGACATTGGTGCACTGTAGCTTGAATGAGCTGGACGATGCAGCACTTACATTCCCGGTCCTGTTTCAAGATGTAATTTACCAGGTATACAGAAGTCCTTGATTTGACATTGAGGCATTCCTATTTTAAGTGGGACATAATTAAGCATTTGACTTTTCCACCAGAGGGTGCTAAAGCTGTGCCTTTACAGACAGTCGCAGGGGAAAGTGGGAGATGTAGAAACGGAGGCCTCTGAATACTTTGCAAATAACTGACACTTTGCTCGTCTGCAGGTGTATGTGAGGTTAAGGCCGTTCTTCAGAGAGTTCCTGGAGCGCATGTCTCAAATCTATGAGGTAAGCTGGGCTTCCTTTTTTCCTATTTAATTGTAACCGTTTATGTAAAGATTACTGTTACTTGCATTAAGCTACTCTGAAGTGAGATATTCAGTTGTAGTATTTTCCTCGTTAGATCATTCTCTTCACTGCCTCAAAGAAGGTTTATGCAGACAAGTTGCTCAACATCTTGGATCCCAAGAAACAGTTGGTGAGGTAAGTTAAATGTTTTTCTACCTTCTTTAATTTAGATGTATTTGAAGTCCTAATGTTGTATCAGCCGTGTTTTTGTAATAGAATACCCAGCCTTAGTTTTGACATGCATGTATAGTGTTCTCTGTTTGGATGAGATTGCAGTTGCACTGTTTGTTGATCATGGATTTGTGGCTGGGAAATGGGGCACGTGCTGTGTCCATGTGATGTTCAGGTGTCAACATTGTGGTTGGACTGAATTATTGATTAATAGACCTGTAGACTTGGCCATTGATTTATTTTCCTCCTCTCACTAACCCTAGACACAGGTTATTTCGTGAGCATTGTGTCTGCGTACAAGGAAACTACATCAAGGACCTGAACATCCTTGGAAGAGACCTGTCCAAGACCGTCATCATTGACAATTCACCACAAGCCTTTGCATATCAGGTGAGCCTTTCAGCCAAAAGTGACGTCTGTAACCCAACCTGTCACAGAGTAATTAAGCTTACTGTTCGCATTTTAAACTATATTCACAGAATTTATATATGCTATTGTTGTACAATCCAATACAGAGTATACCTTCCTATATCCCTACAGCTTTCCAATGGGATTCCCATTGAGAGCTGGTTCATGGACAAAAATGACAACGAACTCCTGAAGCTGGTTCCGTTCTTGGAGAAGCTTGTTGAGCTGGTACGTACAAGCTTATATTTGACATGTTTTACTCATGATTGGATAGTATTATTTTGTTTATTTCTAAGCCATACATGCTTGAGCTGTCATTGACATGTGCTTTGCAATGCCCCCAACATTCATTCTTTGTTTTGTCTGTCTACCTATGTCTTAGATATATATATATATATATATATATATATATATATATATATATATATATATATTTTTTTATCTAACTGATAAAAATCATCAGTTCAGGTTCATATCCCTGTGGTATTAATATGTTCTATGTCTGGCTCCTGTGATCCAGAATGAGGATGTGAGGCCACACGTTCAAGAACGGTTTCGTCTGCACGAGCTTCTTCCCCCAGACTGATCCCTGGAATGGACAGACACAATGGGACAGAAGAAATAACAAATGATTGAATAAACCAACACACAGACATGTAAAAAGCCTTCTTTGGATTACGACGTTGCCATTACTGTTGAAGGTTTCACTTTCTCGCTATTGTTTTTTTTTTACCCCACATAGTTTTTTGTATCGGTAACGAATATTCTCAATTTTTTGGATGCAACATCTGGTTCAAATTTTTTTTTTTAAAGCCACATTTAGATCACATAACTGTGGCCAAGAACAAGAAGGCTCCTCCTTTTGACTGGCTTTTTTCAGGAGCGGTTTCTTTCTCCCTGCTTCTTATCGGAGGGGCCAAGGTGCTGTCTGTCTGGTTGGGCTGAATGTGTTAGCTGACAGAGAAGAGGATTATACTTGCTCTCTTTGGTGCTTTCATTGGACTGTTGACCGTGACACTCATTGGCTACAGACCAATTTTAACAGGAATGGCCAGTAAAGTGTGTATGTTTTGTGTGTGGCTACATAGCAATTTTTTTTCTTTCCATCTTGGGGCTTTTACAAACTTTTTACCTGTAGCCTATAGGATCTCATTATTCATTCCTCTAGCTGAATTGCTTTTTTTTTTTGTAGACCGCAATTTCTTTTACCCCATTTCACAATGTTCCATTGTTTGCTTTTTTTTCTGCCTATAATGTTTTATGGGGATATATAGGGATTGTCCAAGCATATTGAATCAAAAAGAATATTGATGATGTTATGGTAGGATATCCCCATGTTATGTCAAATCAAAGTGAATGAATCCAGAACTTCCTGTATAATTTGTTTATGGTGGAAGTACTTCTGTTTAAACAATAGTGTTGGCTTTGTTTGAGTTAATAGGACACTTTGCCAATGATCAATTAGTATAACTTTCAAGAAATTTGCATCAAGGGACAGTTCCTCATTAGACATTTCTTTTATAGTCAAATTTTTATGTCATTCATATATTTCAATGTATTTTTACTCTTGATTTTTTTGTGTCTAGTATCGAATTATAACTAATGTAGTGTCAGCGTCTAACCCCTGTCTGTTACTGGGGGCATATGGATGGATGGATGGATGGCTGGGTCCTGAAACAGCCCAATGTGTAGCAGCACCAGCATATAAACAGCAAGCCTCATCACTGTGGTTTAAACCCAACCTGCCTCTAGTAGTTATTTGTTTTAGGATTTGGTTTTATTATATGGATTTAAAGCCTTTCTTTTAAATGCAGTTGAAAAAAGCATTGCTATTGGAGAACCTTTGTTATGAATGTCTTACTGTCTCTGCCCAGACTTGGGAGAGTTGTAGAAAATATACCATGATGTATTGTCAGATATTGTACCTAATACTTATGTTAATTCATGTGGCCTAACCAGATCCCAGAACATAGACACTTTATTGATGACAAAAACTTCAAAGAATTACACTCAAAACGGTTACCCTTCCATGTCCATTTGGCTGTTTTGTTGATATGATGGACTTGTACATTAGCTGGTCATCTATATGGTGCCATACAAACCTCTTTCCTAACATGATCAAACATCACCACCCATGTCCTCTCTCTTTCTTCGTTGGAAGTGTTTATAAGTCCGAGACAATCAAGCCTCTAAGCTCAAAGCACTCAAATGGGAAAGGGAATTCTGGTCCGTTTGTTAGTTGTGCTGTGTTTTTGTTCTAAATTGAATTTTGCCCTGCGAACAAAGTTGTTAGGTGAATCCAACTATGCCCTATCCCAGCTATTCATACATGTCATCTTGCCAAACATCTGTAGGACTGAGGGTAAAACCCTGTAAAATACCAGTCCTTTTAGCCTGCTCTCTCATTGCCTTTCTGGAAATCAACGCTGTATAAAACTGAACTGACATAGACGAGTTACACTATTACAGGGCACCATTGTTTTTGTTTTGTTAGCGACGATAAATATTTCCAGACTGAATGTATTTATTTTTCCACACTTAATCCCAAAATGGGGAAAATTTAAATTAACAAATCAAAGTTCATGATCCAAAGGATCTTTCAATTTCTTAGATTTTCTCTGCACAATTAGTTACTTTATTCACAATTTTTATAATTAATGAACACCCTATTCTTTAGCATTTTCAAATATGCAACCCTATCCATACCTACTTCAGCGGTTGGTTGAGAGTTGGCCCCATAAGCCTGATGGTCCCTAGGAGGATGAACCCACTACTTAAAGGGGGCCTGGCACTTTTCTATCAAGGGAGAGCTTACTTTGTAATTGTTTAAGACCAGTTACATTTTTTTGACTTTTTGACATGTACATCCAGTTTTATTTTACAATGGATATTGTACAATACATGCAGCTTTGCTTTAAAGGAACATCTTTGTATTTTTTTATTTCAAAAGGCATGTCATCTACTTTTTAAATGTATTCATGAAGATTTAACTTTACATCAGATTAGTGTTTTTCTTACAAATATCTGTGTATGTTTAGTTAGGACAGTGTCACTGAACTGTTAGAAACCTAGCATGTATGTAGAGAATCTTGTTTTGTGGGAAAGTCCTGAATTAAATTTTAATCTTGCCACTTTTTCTGCAGAAAAGAGCAACTATGTTAATTAACTTTTTCAATTTCTGTTAAGGTGTATTTTAAATGTGTTTTAAATGCTTAAAATTACATCTTGGTTAGCCATGTTGTAAAATGTACATACCAATTGCATTGAAGTATTGAACAAAGTTTTAAAGTTAAACCATCCAGCATGCTGTTTTTCTTTCCTATTGTAACTCTTGGTAGTTTTATTTCACTTGATAGATAGATAGGTACTTTGATACTCTCTATCAGGGTTTCCCAAACTCTGTCCTTGAGGTGGAACTGGCTAGAGTTGAGTTTGAGGGCTCTAGATTATCCAAATTCATTCTACTGAGGAAGGAGAAAGGAAGATATTTGGGGTCGGGGTAGGTAGGCATGCCTACTGATTATAACGCTGAGCCACTCTTAAACATATAGTACCTTATCCTATATCAACCACCAGAAAGTTAAACATTGTATTATTTGATATGGGTTATATACAGTTGAAGTCAGAAGTTTACATATACTTAGGTTGAAGTCATTTAAAACTCATTTTTCAACCACTCCACAGATTTCATGTTAACAAACTATAGTTTTGGCAAGTCAGTTAGGACATCTACTTTGCATGACACAAGTAAATCTTCCAACAATTGTTTAGAAAGATTATTTCACTTATAATTCACTGTCACAATTCCAGTGGGTCAGAAGTTTACATACACTAAGTTGACTGTGCCTTTAAACAGCTTCCAGAATTCCAGAAAATGTTATGGCTTTAGAAGCTTCTGATAGGCTAATTGACATCATTTGAGTCAATTGGAGGTGTACAGTGGGGAGAACAAGTATTTGATACACTGTCGATTTTTGCAGGTTTTCCCACTTACAAAGCATGTAGAAGTCTGTAATTTTTATCATAGGTACACTTCAACTGTGAGTGACGGAATCTAAAACAAAAATCCAGAAAATCACTATGATTTTTAAGTAATTAATTTGCATTTTATTGCATGACATAAGTATTTGATACATTAGAAAAGCAGAACTTAATATTTGGTACAGAAACCTTTGTTTGCAATTACAGAGATCATACGTTTCCTGTAGTTCTTGACCAGGTTTGCACACACTGCAGCAGGGATTTTGTCCCACTCCTCCATACAGACCTTCTCCAGATCCTTCAGGTTTCGGGGCTGTCGCTGGGCAATACAGACTTTCAGCTCCCTCCAAAGATTTTCTATTGGGTTCAGGTCTGGAGACTGGCTAGGCCACTCCAGGACCTTGAGATGCTTCTTACGGAGCCACTCCTTAGTTGCTCTGGCTGTGTGTTTCGGGTCGTTGTCATGCTGTAAAACCCAGCCACGACCCATCTTCAATGCTCTTACTGAGGTAAGGAGGTTGTTGGCCAAGATCTCGCGATACATGGCCCCATCCATCCTCCCCTCAATACGGTGCAGTCGTCCTGTCCCCTTTGCAGAAAAGCATCCCCAAAGAATTATGTTTCCACCTCCATGCTTCACGGTTGGGATGGTGTTCTTGGGGTTGTACTCATCCTTCTTCCTCCAAACACGGCGAGTGTTGTTTAGACCAAAAAGCTCTATTTTTGTCTCATCGGACCACATGACCTTCTCCCATTCCTCCTCTGGATCATCCAGATGGTCATTGGCAAACTTCAGACGGGCCTGGACATGCGCTGGCTTGAGCAGGGGGACCTTGCGTGCGCTGCAGGATTTTAATCCATGAAGACGTAGTGTGTTACTAATGGTTTTCTTTGAGACTGTGGTCCCAGCTCTCTTCAGGTCATTGACCAGGTCCTGCCGTGTAGTTCTGGGCTGATCCCTCACCTTCCTCATGATCATTGATGCCCCACGAGGTGAGATTGACCGTCATCTTGATCTTCTTCCATCTTCCAATTAATTGCGCCAACAGTTGTTGCCTTCTCACCAAGCTGCTTGCCTATTGTCCTGTAGCCCATCCCAGCCTTGTGCAGGTCTACAATTTTATCCCTGATGTCCTTACACAACTCTCTGGTCTTGGCCATTGTGGAGAGGTTGGAGTCTGTTTGATTGAGTGTGTGGACAGGTGTCTTTTATACAGGTAACGAGTTCAAACAGGTGCAGTTAATACAGGTAATGAGTGGAGAACAGGAGGGCTTCTTAATGAAAAACTAACAGGTCTGTGAGAGCCGGAATTCTTACTGGTTGGTAGGTGATCAAATACTTATGTCACGCAACAAAATGCAAATTAATTATTTAAAAATCATACAATGTGATTTTCTGGATTTTTGTTTTAGATTCCGTCTCTCACAGTTGAAGTGTACCTATGATAAAAATTACAGACTACATGCTTTGTATGTAGGAAAACCTGCAAAATCGGCAGTGTATCAAATGCTTGTTCTCCCCACTGTACCTGTGGATGTATTTCAAGGCCTACCTTCAAACTCAGTGCCTCTGCTAGACATCATCGGAAAATCAAAAGAAAACAGCCAAGACCTCAAAAATAAAATTAGTAGTCCACAAGTCTGGTTCATCATTGGGAGCAATTTCCAAACGCCTGAAGGTACCACATTCATCTGAACAAACAATAGTACGCAAGTATAAACACCATGGGACCACGCAGCCGTCATACCGCTCAGGAAGGAGACGCTTTCTGTCTCCTAGAGATGAACGTACTTTGGTGAGAAAAGTGCAAATCAATCCCAGAACAGCAAAGGACCTTGTGAAGATGCTGGAGGAAACAGGTACAAAAGTATCTATATCTACAGTAAAACTGGATCTATATCGACATAACCTGAAAGGCCGCTCAGCAAGGAAGATGCCAAAAACACTGCTCCAAAACCGCCATTTAAAAAAGCCAGACTACGGTTTGCTACTGCACATGGGGACAAAGATCGTACTTTTTGGAGAAATGTCATCTGGTCTGATGAAACAACAATAGAACTGTTTGGCCATAATGACCATTGTTATGTTTGGAGGAAGAAGGGGGAGGCTTGCAAGCTGAAGAACACCATCCAAACCGTGAAGCATGGGGGTGGCAGCATCATGTTGTGGGGGTGCTTTGCTGCAGGAGGGACTGGTGCACTTCACAAAATAGATCGCATCATGTGGAAGGAAAATGATGTGGATATATTGAAGCAACATCTCAAGACATCAGTCAGGAAGTTAAAGCTTGGATGCAAATGGGTCTTCCAAATGGACAATGGTTTAAGGACAACAAAGTCAAGGTATTGGAGTGGCCATCACAAAGCCCTGACCTCAATCCTATAGAAAATGTGTGCGAGCAAGGAGGCCCACAAACCTGACTCAGTTACACCAGTTCTGGCAGGAGGATTGGGCCAAAATTTACCTAACTTATTGTGGGAAGCTTTTGGAAGGCAACCCGAAACGTTTGACCCAAGTTAAACAATTAAGCAATGCTACCAAATACTAATTGAGTGTATGTAAACTTCTGACACACTGGGAATGAGATTAAAGAAATAAAAGCTGAAATAAATCATTCTCTATTATTATTCTGACATTTCACATTCTTAAAATAAAGTGGTGTACCTAACTGACCTAAAAAAAATGTAACTAGGATTAAGTGTCAGGAATTGTGTTTAAATGTATTTGGCTAAGGTGTATGTAAACGTCCGACTTCAACTGTAGGCCTATTTCATACGTTCTGATATGTGTAGACGTTTATTAAATATGTTCTATCCATAACGAGGACAGTATTTATTGGCATGAAAATTGCATTTTCGTCACAACACCGGCAGCAGTTTCTGTGCATGTCACAGCCCTTCGTTCACACCCATTTTTTTGCCACTGTTTCTAATTAAGCTACTTTTAGCTCATGGATAGAGTTGCAGGTGAACACGGGAGCTGTGATAGAGGCGAATGGGCAGGTAGAGATGTCCTCTTCGCTTAGCGCACTATGTAAGTGGACCACTACTTGGCAAAGCGTAAAAGGAATCTGAAGTAGGGAAGCAAGAACAGATACAGGGGATACGACTAAATTGCTTTGACAAAGACAGGTGTTGGATTTTGGTAACAGGAATGTAAGGATGATTGACATAACTATTGTCTTTGCAGGGAACCTGGATAATAGGTTTAAATTGAATATTTGTTATCAATCCACTGGATAGTTAGCATTTTTGTGGACTTTTCAAGCTGCTTTTCCCTTATACTTTGAGAATGCTGCTAAGAATGCACATATATTTCGCTCTAAGCATCCTTGGTAAGTAGGCTACTTGCATTCTGCTAACTTTGATAGGAAACAATTATAAAGCGAATTTACATGTTTGAAGCATGCTATGTATTTGTTTATTAGTTTGAATGTTTTTATTCTTCAGCTTAAATGTAGGCTACTAGTTTATGTATTGCATTTTATTATAGGGATGGTGCGCTCATTGCCACGCACTGTATCGAGGAGAGGTCCCGCGGACGCCAGTGAGTTTGACAGAAACATAGAAGAATTGATAGAGCGAATACACGATGTATCCAACGAAAATCACAACGTTGATGCCAATGCCAGGAGCGGCATCAGCCCAGAGGACCCAAACGTCAGGACAGCTGTTTTTTCTGGCACCATGTTAGAGGGTATTGACTTGAGAGCTTATTATGGTGTCCTGGGCAGCGTATTTTCCATGTATAGACCACTAATAGAAGATCGATTCATAGAAAACCTCCCTAAAACGTTTGTGTGTATTTTGTCTGGGAGAACGGACTGTGGCTTGGAGGCAGAATTGACAAAGACCGTATCACTTGAGCTTGGCAAACCGCTGCTGTCACTTCTATCATCGGTCAATTCTCAGACATGCAGAAGAGCCAGTACAAGTTCAGAACAATCACTTTTTCAAAGATCCTATCTCAGAGTAGAAGATTCTACTGTAGAACAATTCAGTGCTTTTCAGGGGATAATGACTGCTTTGTCACATCTTCCCTTATTTGATAACTTTATGCCTGCTTGGATTGGTCTAATAGACATGGCATTTCCTACAATAGTGACATTTCTCCAAACCCCAATGGATTTTATAAAAATAGCTTTGCAATTTGGAATTGCAATACCCTCTCTGGACCAACATGAACAATGTCAGCAAGGTTTGTCCGTTTGTTTTCTATTGCTTAATAAGTCTTCAATTTGCACTTTTTTCATGTTAAGTTATGAATGCGATGCATACAGTTTTTAGACACCGCTTTTATTGTGGATTTGTGGTATTTTATGTAATACTTATTTAATGCCCTGCCTTTTTTTCCAGGGGATCTAAAGCAGCTCCTTATGTGGTAAGATAACAATGATGTGTGGAACCTTTCCTCTCTGAAACCTTTCATGTGATACCCTTAGATAAACATCATGGAAATGTTATGATGGATACATTTTAATATTTTATCCACTGACAGGAATATGATCTCCATATCCTTTCTAACTGACTATGTTTTATTCAGGGGTATAAGTCACAATGTGAGCTGGTCCTTTGGTGACTCCATCCTGGACATGTTCCTGGCTCCAGAATCAACACCGTGCAGCTACCCAGGCCCAGACTGCCAGAGCCCCCCCACAGTCTCCCTCAGCCGTACCGTTGATTCGGTAGAAGACAACCCCACTGCCCTGCTGAGGTGTGACCGTGACAACCTAGCTCGTCTCAACGACACCCTGTGCACTGACATCATCACAGTGGGCTTACAGAGCTCCTCAACCCTGTACACTTTCTGCAACGCTCTGAGCGTCCTCAACCCCACTGAGGTGGAACAGGTGTGGCGTAACACCTGTCATGTTATCCAGGCTCTACTGTTGCCCTTTCTGGAGGACAGGTCTGACTGCAGGGGGGACTTCCCGGCCCCGCCACCCCCAGGCCCACGGGTCTCTAGATCCCTCAGCCTCAGCCAGCTGCTGTGCAACTACAGCAACTGGACGGATGCTAGTGACGTGGACGCAGGCCTGGTGACTCTGTGTAGTGAAAATGACAGGCAAGAATTCATCCTAGCAGTGTGCAGCAATATCCAGCTAATGCAGGCATTGATGAACAACAATCCTAACAATAGCTGGCTATGGAATTTCTGTGTTAACTCCTCTGATGGATACATGGTGAGTCAGTTCTGTAGGTATGAGACCTGGACGGCGGAAACAGTGGACCCAACCATGGTGGCATTATGCTGGGACCAGGACAAGGAGAGCCTGACGATCCTCCTCTGTCAGAACCTGGATTTCTTCACTGTTGTGTTTTCCCATGTTGACAACAACTGGCTGCAGCTGAACTGTACAGAGGCCCCGACACAGCCAGATATAAACTCTCTGGTGGCAGCTTCCTGCCGGTACAAAGAATGGCACAACTGGATTGAAATCACCGTAGAGATGATATCCATGTGCATCCAGAATGATGACCAGGGTTTTGTACGGGAGGTGTGCGCCAATGCCACCTTTCTGAATGAACTGCTTCGTAATAGTGCTACTGTATGGGTTGGAGAATACTGCACTGTCTCCCTCAACTCCCCACCCACCAACCGGCCTGTGGTGTTCAGCATCCCAGACTGGTGCAACTATGATAAGTGGAGCAAGGTGCTGGTGGACCCGTCAATGGTGGAGCTCTGCTGGAAACATGACCAGATGGGTTTTAATAAGAACGTGTGCTGCAACATGCCCCTGTTTGAGAAGCTCACCTTAGAGCCCCAGAACGAGTGGCTCATGTCTGTCTGTGTCGACAAGGAGACCAAGGACATCCTGCCCCAGGTGTGCCAATACTCCAACTGGAACAAGCCCGTCAATGTAGACATGACTGACCTGGCTCTCTGTGCTGAGATGGACTCTCTGAACTTCACTCAGAAGGTGTGCGCTAACGCCACTGTGCTCCAGAACCTGCTAGCCAACCTGGACAATACATGGTTGTTGGCATATTGTGCTAACCACACTGGCCCTGGGGGTGGAGGGGGACAGGGAGGAGGCCTGATGGGGTTTAAGCCAGTAGAACAATGCCAGTACCCCAGCTGGGCAGTGGCACTTCCTGACGCCGCTCTCCTGGCCCTGTGCTGGGACTACGACCAGGCCAACTTTGTCTCATCCATCTGCACCAACACTGGCCTCCTCTCCCTGCTCACCAAGGAGCCCTCCAGCCTGTGGGTGGGCACGCTCTGCGCCACCTACACCAACTACACCAACTACACTAACTACACCAAAGGACACAGCCAGGTCAAAACCAACAGCACCCCCACAGACTCCCAGCCCTGCCTGGTCAGAGACATTGTGAAGAGGCTGAACTGGACATGTACTGCAGACTTCAGCCCAGCCTGTCAGCCAGGCTCCAGTCAGACGCAGGCTCTGCAGCTGCTGCTGCGCTGCGCGGTGAAGGCCCTGCAGCCTCGCTTGGAGGGGCTCCTGACCACATATATGGCCTCTGTGGTGGACCAGGCCACCAGTGTGACCGTGGTGCTGCTGGTGGCCCTGGAGGAGAGCCAGATGACTTCTCTACGTGTGACTGAAAACATCCGCTTCAGTGTGCTGGAGTCTGTGGTTCTCTATCTACAGAGGGAGACCAACTTTGACAACAGGAGGATCCTGCTGCAGTGCTTTGGGGTAGGTGGGCTTGGCAGACTTTATCTGCAGATAAAGAATTCCAACATTGTGCGTATTGGAAACTGCAACAGTGAACAGTTTTGAATGAATGGTGGTCAATTATATATTTCCCTCAGGTCACAAAGCCTGTTTTCTGCTGTTTTGGCTTTTCAACTGATTCATGTCTAGGGAAATTTAGATCGGACCCATTTCTAGTCTAGTGGAAATGTCATATAACTAACTTCTTAGAATCAGGGGTTTTATGTTGGGGTAATTAATCATCTATATCAATTACCATGAGGGCTATTGTTGTGTCAACAGGTGGTGTACACGGTTTCACACCTGTCATTGATAGTGGACATTAAATCTCTTCCCCTGGATGAGATTAACTGACTGACGTTGATGTGATTGAATGACAAGCCAACACTAATCTCTAGTCACTTATGTTTATTGTTGTTGATACTGTGTTGTTGCTGTTGTCCATCTTTTAGTTTTTTCTTTAACCATTCAAATGATAAGCTTGAAGATTTGTTTGTCTGTAACAGAAAGTACTGACCAGCTTGATGCAGACAGGAAGAGATGTGACCAGTGATCGATTTTTCCTTATCAAGGTGACAGAAGTAGGACTGATACTTATTAGGTCCTTTAACATTTGTGACTGGTGATAAAATTACTAAGAAATACACTCCCCTATGTGTTTATTTTGACAGTGAAGCTGAAATGTTTAATTTTGGATTTGAGATCAAATGTTTTATATAAGGTGACAGTACACAATGTCCCCTTTTATTTGAGGGTATTTAGAAACATATCCGTTTTACCGGTTGGAAATAAAAATACTTTAAATATCTAGTCCCCCGCATTTAAAGACAAAAGTTTTTAGTGTTTGGTCCCATATTCCTAGCACACGATAACTAGCATCATGGTAGCATCCACGTTAATGCATAAGTGTTCAGAAACATATTATATTCTTATTGACAATAAGACTCCAAAATGACATAATATATTATTTACCATTAATTTATATTGGGCACAACATAATCCAAAACACGACCAATGCAAATGCATGTGTAGAGTCAAAAGCTTGATGTAGTCATTGTGTGCTAAAAATATGCCACCAAATACTCAACTTTTGTCAAAATGTAATATGACCCCACCATCGAAAGGTGAGACACTTCCAAACATACTTCCTTTTGATACATTTTTTGACTATCTGTTTTGCTATGTATGAATATGTTATTCAACGTGTTTCTATGGGCTTATAGTTGTAAGGCCAAATTCAATGTTTCATCAAATATTTATTGTATTTTTTGGGTATGACCTTGGTATGACCATCTTAAAATAATTCCATAAGTTTAGCTTTTTAGAAACCCAGCCCCAGGCCCTTAAACCATAAGTGAATTTGTTAAAATACTTATGACACTTTCAAATGGGGGGGGGGGGGGACTAGATACATAGGGCTTTCATTTCTAAACAGATATGTATGAAAATACACTAAATTTAAAGGTGACGTTCTGTACTGTCGCCTCATAAAATACTTGATTTCAAATCCAAAATGCTGGAGTATAGAGCCAAATTAAATAATGAACCATCACTTTCCAAGTAAATACGTATGGTAGTAGTTTTTGTTATGATATTGTTGTCTGGCTTATGGGTGCTTGGTTTTAGTATGTGGTGTGATTCTGTTACAGGAGTATTTTCAGATCCCTCTGGCCAGTCTGAGGGCAGTGCTGAGTGCAGTGGACATCACCACAGTCAGACAGATACTGCAGTACTTCAGCAGGAACCAGGGAACATTGCAGGTAATACAACATACTTCATATCAGTCGTCCTCTTTGACAGGTCTCCCATGGAAAAGACAGGTCTCTTGACCTCAATGGGACAACCTGATTGAATACATTTAATACAATAATTAAATAAAAGGTAGTGAAATCTCTTCAGCTCTATGTTCAAACAGGATAATTACTTAATCTCTCTCTGTTCCAGCTTACAGATGACTTCCTAGGCACCATGGTATCTGTGCTTTTCCAGACCCACTTGGTCAGGGACGGGAGCCTCTTTCCTGAACTGGTACCCCTACTTGCCCTGGTCAACCCTGTAGACATCCAGTCACTGCCCCCCTTACAGACCAACCTCATTGTGTAAGTTAAGCAGGCTTCTGAAACAAGTAATCATGAGTCATGATGTCATTGTGTATGGTCTCTGCATTATAGATGTACGTATAGTACTGAATGGCTATAGAATTCTTATTCTTCTAAAATCAAAGGTCATGGACTTATTCATTTAATTCAGATACAAACATACTTACAATATTGGGTTGGCCTTAATTTAAACTGGATAATTTGAGTCTCTGCTTTCCCAGTCATGTTTTGCTCTCTGCCTTTTGTTCAAGTAAACAACAAGTGTGTCCTGCATTTCTCTCGCTCTCTCTCTCTATCTTCAGGAGAAAGGCCATCAACAGCAACATCAGGAGCCTGTCGGTGGAGCAGCGCAGGGCCTTTGGGAGGTGGTACAGTCGAGCTCTCAGCTCCCTCAACATGACAGCCGGCGGCCCCTCCTTCATCAGGGACACTGGTAACCTGATCGTCTACCTGCCCTTTCACAGCTTCCAGCACCTCTCACCTGCTCAGGTAACAGACACGACACCTTTGTGAAACCAGAGCCTCCACAGCCACAGCCAGGGAGTTGTCAGTGGTCTCCATTGTGTCAGTGGTTGTGGCCATAGCCAATGTTCAATAAGTAAACATCGGAATGCATGAATTAAGAATGGCTATGTGAAGAATAGTGAGTGATCTTTCAATGCTTAAAATGTGAATATGATCGTTGCATGTAAGGTCAGGTCCAAAATGATTTGCGACTGATAAAATGATACAAAAAAGACTGTATAAATTAAATAATACAAATACTGTGCTTTATTGTTTTTTTATTTTATACTAATACAATTGCTCAAAGAAAGAGGTTTTGTTTAATAAGATAGGGGTCAAAATGATTGTTTTCAGTACGTTTCCATGCCTAACCTTATTTTATGAGATTGGAGAACACATTGGGAGGGATCTTCTTAGACCATTCCTCCATACAGAATCTTTCCAGATCCTTGATGTCCTGTCTGTGCTTTTGGACTGCCTCTTCAAGTCAAACCACAGGTTTTCAATGGGGTTCATCCAGAGACTGAGATGGCCATTGCGAAATGTTGATTTTGTGGTCAATTAACCATTTCTTTGTAGATTTTGATGTGTGCTTTGGGTTATTATCTTACTCATAGATCCACTTGCGGCCAAGTTTCAACCTCTTGGCAGAGGTAACTAGGTTTTTGGCTTAGATGCCCTGGTAACTGGCATACTTCAGCTCCCGCAAGAATTGGAGGAAAATGCCAAATAGCATGAGATTATCCCCATGGCAAAATGTGTTGAATTGTAGGAAGTTAGCTCAGATGTTGCTCAGAGCCCCACGAAACTGCGGCACGCCACTGGTCCTGGGTTAAGTTTATTAAGTGGTTGACCTTAAAGGCCCAGTGCAGTCAAAATTCCTGTTTTTTTTTTTATCATATTGTATAACAGCTGATGAAACGTACACTGTAAAAGTGTGAAAACATATGATCCGTGTTAGTTCCTGATAGTTGCTGGTTGAAAATACAATGGGTTGCAGATTTATCCCCCTTTTTGAGAAACAATTTATATTACTATTACAAACAAAGTCTATTTCTCTGAGCAATTGTACTATAAAATCATATAATTGTGCTTTTTTTTATCCAATGAAGATCAGTATTTGTATTATTTATTTTATTAAGTGTTTTTTGCTTATCAATTTTGGACATGAGTGTATGTGTAAGGGGATGAGCTTGCACTGTGCTAAATTGTACGTGTATACAGTAAAAACATTATACGTTTAGGCCTGTACGTTTTCATTGTCTTAATTTAAAACGGTATACAGTACGTTTTCATCATTGTGCAGTGTAATTTTAAACCAGAGTTGGGGTGTTGTTTCATCTCACCTAGCTGTTGAATGGAATGGATGTGTTGCTGATGAACACCCTAAGCCCCCTACAGCAGCAGTTTGTGGCTGAGAGCCTCATAGGGACTTTTAGAAATCTAACAGCAGAACAATTCAGAAGGTCAGTGTCACTTTTTGATCGATGGTTGGTCATGTATCCTGTCTTGGTTTCAAACATTCATCCGATTTGAGTGTACGTGTTTTCAAGAAAATACTGTCCGTAGTCCTATGAAACTCAAAATTCTGGTAGACACTGAAGTAATCCAAATTTACCTTTGAATATGCTTGACTAATTATCATCTTTGTCTCCCTAGGCTTGGGAACCTGACGTGTCTGTCAGACCCAAAGGACCTGCAGGTGTACAGAAACACAGAGGCCTTCTTTGTGATTCAGGACAACATTAAGACATGTGTTGTCCAGGGCCTCAGGAGCCCCAGTGACATGGTAAGTGCAGCTGTCACAGACAGACACACACAGACTGACACTGTTATTTCTTACCATAGATCTACTTTATTTTTTACTGCAAAGTTGACAGTGAAACTCATATGGGTGAAGTCAATTAATCTATGGGTTGAATTTCTTGTGTTTGCACTTTGTGTGTGAGCGTGTTGATTCCTGTGTGTGTGTGTGTGTGTGTGTGTGTGTGTGTGTGTGTGTGTGTGTGTGTGTGTGTGTGTGTGTGTGTGTGTGTGTGTGTGTGTGTGTGTGTGTGTGTGTGTGTGTGTGTGTGTGTGTGTGTGTGTGTGTGTGTGTGTGTGTGTGTGTGTGTGTGTGTGTGTGTGTGTTGCTTGTGACCATCCCTCTTCAGATCTCCAGCTTGTTCCTGAATGGGAGTGAGCTTCAGTCTCCTGGCTCTCTCTCCGCCGGCCGAGTGTCTCAGCTGGCTCCCTTCTTGCCCTGGCTGGGTGTGGACTTCCTGCAGAAGCTCAGCCAATCTCAGCTCAGCCCTGCGCTGACAGCCCTGGCCTTGGTGCCTTTCACTCCTGCACAGGTAGAGGATCATCATCAGCCATCACAAGCATCCTCTCAACAGAGAGAGCTTTAATGGAGCACCTTCTGTTTGGTTTTAATACCTGACTGGGTTTGCTCAGTGCTGCCCTGCTCCAGTAACAGGTGATTATGGGGTTAGAATGGGGGTTGATAAGTAGGGGCTTTGTGACAGCTGACAAGCAGCCAGTCTGCAGCAGACTGATCCCAGGTTTGAGGGGGGTTCTGGAGGTGCCTTGACCCTTTGATTACAGAGGCACAACTTCCTCCACATTTTCAATGTGTGCCTCACGGCTGCTGCCTGCCATGTGCCATAAGGGGTCTTAGTCAATGGAATGGTAGAGTGGGGAAACAAAAGCAGAAAATGAAGCATTTATTTTTTTTTAAGAGCCCTGTGGCCTTTTCTTAATTTCTCAAAGTAGTTTCCATTTTAATAATACGAATGTTAATAAAACAGAGTTAAGACCATAATCATAATTCTTTTTTTCCCCCCATCTTCTTTTTGTGATGTCATTCTAGGCCAGCGTAATTGTGGACAAAGTGTCTCTAAACAACAGTGTAAGTATTATTATTATTATTATTATTATTATTATTATTACAGTTTTTGAAGGACATGGCTTTCTGGGGTTACGTATTGTCTCAGATATGGTATGCTAAATGTTGTCAGAGTGTCTATGTTTCAGTGTAATGGTTCTGTGCATAGTAATGGTCCATTCTGAGCCAGCTGGCCCAAAGCCTAGTGCAGCCTGGCCAGGGCTGACTCAAGGACACACACTATCACCATGGCAAACCACACAACCCTGTCAAGATGTATGTTTCCTACCTCATTATACACCAGATGACACACTCAACCTCTATTAGCTTAGTATCTAATGGCTGTATAGTGTTACAAAGAGAGAGAACAGTTTTTTTTAGGTATCTTTTGTATCTAGTTTAATTTAATAGATGATTTTTGCATTATTAAAAGTGTTTGAATGATGAGTTAGAAATAGACTATCCCTCTCTCTTTCTTTCTCCGTATCTTCTTCCTCCATTCCCTGCCCCACTCTTTCATATCTTCCCTTCTCTTATGCTCTCTCTCTCCTGCTCTCTCACTCTCTTTCTCCTGCTCTCTCTTTTGCTCTCTCTCTCTCCTGCTCTCTCTCTATCTCCTGCTCTCTCTCTCTCTCTCTCCTGCTCTCTCTCTCTATCTCCTGCACTCTCTTTCTCCTGCTCTCTCCTGCTTTCTCTCTCTATCTCCTGCACTCTCTTTCTCCTGCTCTCTCCTGCGCTCTCTCTCTCTCCTGCTCTCTCTCTCTCTTTATCTCCTGCTCTCTCCTGCGCTCTCTCTCCCGCTCCCCCCCATGTTCTTTCTAGCTGGCTCTGCCGGGACAGCTGCAGAAGCTGGGCTCTCTGGTGAGTGGGGTGAAGGTGGAGACTCTGTGGAGCTTGCCCTCTGACATCCTGCTGTCCTCCCTGCCTAACATCGCCCTTAACATGCCCGGCCTCAACCCCCCACAGGCCAACACCATCACCACCAAACTCTGGGTACGGCCTTAAAGGGACTCACCAACACTGACACCCATCCTCACAAACAGCGACATGCTCACTCATACTAAATGAAGACAATCAACAAGGTACACAGTAACATGGCTTCGGCCGTATGCTGCTACTCTTGGCTCAGTGGGAGGTATATTTACAAGGCTCTGTCAGTATGCATGCATGACCATAACCAATGGAGAGTGAACGGAGAGGAGGAGAGTAAGGTGGAGTGTGGAGGGGGACAGCAGCTGGCACGCCCAGGTGTACCCAGGCTCCTTGCCCTGCCTGGCAGTCAGATAGGGGTGCTGTGGCCCTGTGCCAGCTGGAGCTGTATGCTCCATAAGGACCAGAGCCAGGTATAGACTGACACACTGGGCAGGCTCAGCACTGGGCTGTTTCTTAGAGGTGCCAACATTGCATGAATGAGGTCACATTTGTAAGTACCCCTCTTTTGTTTGCCTGAGTTATTTTTTATGGTTTGTTTACATTCCACCAACATATTGTGTGTACTGATAGTCTGTCAGAATCCCATTTAGTCATCATTGAAATCTGCATGTTTATCTTTGAATTGGTGTTTTTTAGTCACTATACTGTATGTCTGTGTTGTGTTGACCTTTGTCCAGGGCTCACCAGAGGTGACTGGCTGGTTGGATAAGGTGGAGCCCCTGCTCCCCAGCACCCCTCTACTCAGTGTGCTGCCCAGGGCTAGTCTGCTGTTGACCAATAGGACCTCGGCAGAAAGTCGAGCCTGGAACACTCAGCAGGTAACGTCTAGCAGCTGACTCCTGTTCTCTCTGCTCCAGCAATACAATACATGTGACCTGCACGTCATTTTCAAGGGGATACAATTCATGTATATCAGTATAGGAACATCTATCTATCCCTAAATACTTAGTGATTTTATTCACCCAATGAATTTAGAGATTTTAAAAGGATTTCTGAGTGTGTGTCTAAAGATGAAATGTGTGTCTCTCGGAGGTCATGCGGAGGTGTGTATGACCGTCTTGATTAGATGTTAAATAATTAACTGTCAGTGGAGAGGTCGGCCTGTTGTATAACCCCTGCCCTGACTGTTTAAATAGGCTATTCTATGTTCTGAACACATGCAGCGTGTCTGTCATTGTCAACACACACACACACACACACCAGATCCCAGCTGTCACAATGAGGTGGTGTCTCAGACGGGTGATGGCCCTCTCCTTCATGCTAGCCTAGAGCTGGTCTGGTCTGTTTCACCACACTGGCCATGAAAGCTGCCCTATAATCCCCTGTCTGTTGGTACTAATGGGCCTGAGGAGGGCGTGCCAGCAAGATTAAATCACAGCTCCCACATCCTGTATGTTTATGCACACTTTGAAGTGGCAAAGCACAACAACACTACTACTGAATTACTACACGCCTCAAAACAGTCCAAAACTGCAAATCAGCTCTATAGCACTGCAGGGTATTCTCTCTATGGCTGTCTGTATGTGTGTTGGGAGATGGTTTGTGATCAATACTAATGATCGCTTCTGGTTTCTTTTCCCAGGCTAAAACTCTTTTTAAAGAAGTAGTGAAGACCATGCCCAATCTTTCCACTGAGAAGTTTCTGTGAGTGCATATCTATGTCAACATAGCTGCAGTTTGATTTATTAATAACCTCTTTTATTGTGCCCCCATTCATATTTCAAGTATATTTTGTCTCAATGGATATACAGCGCCCTTGGTAGCATTGCTCGAGGTGTAAGCTGCACAGCCCTGCGACAGCTCTTCCGGGACAAGCCATCCTTTTCCTCAATTCGAAGTGTCCTGGCATTCATGAGAGGGCAGTCTGTTCCTCTCCATACCTCACTGGTACATGAGCAAATACTTAACTCAATTAACTGTCTCAGAAGAATTTGGTTAACAGTGGAACCATGCCAGATGTAGCTGTTATATAAGTGTAATTGACGACCCTCATGCTTTTGTCTTGACTTACAGAAAAAGTGCATCATCGAGGAGCTGTACTACTTTGACTTCTTCTCTGCGCTGCTGGGAGAGCTTGGCGCTCAGATCGCTCTGGCCCTGCCGTGAGTCTTACTGCCATTAATCATCACTACAGGTGGGTTGAGCATCAACAATGCATCACTGTCAACTTTGTTTTTGTGTGTTCCTGTGTGTGTGTTCCTGTTTGTGTGTTCCTGTGTGTGTGTTCCTGTGTGTGTGTTCCTGTGTGTGTGTGTGTTCCTGTGTGTGTTCCTGTGTGTGTGTGTGTTCCTGTGTGTATGCTTGTGTGTGTGTGCATTTGTAGGGTGAGCACTATTAAGAAGTTCCCTGCCGACATGATGGACACTCTCAGGAAGATTATTGTGGAGGACCCCCATCACTTCCTGCTCCTACCCAGTACAAAACAGAATATTCTGGTGGACAAGATGGTTCAGAGACTTGTCAGTACCCTCTCCTGTACCCTATTACTGCTAACAAATTCAGCCTGGAGTTCAACTTTGGTGTTTTCAATTTGAAATCTTTATGTTGAAAATGATCTACAGGTATAAGTTGAAAATGTTTTCTTCCCCAGGGCATGTACACAGGAGAGTTCACTGAGGATGAGTTCCGTTCACTGGGCATCATGGCGACCTATGTAGTGGATGAGGTGTTTGTGCAGCTGGTGCGGAGCTTCTTTGTGGAGAGTCTGGAGTTCCTCCGAGAGTTCTGCTATAACAGCAGCAAGAGGGACATCGTCGCACAGATCCTACAGGAGCCAGGCACTTTAGGGTACTGTAGCACCCTCTTAAACAACCACCCCACATCACATCACACACCCCATTTATCCTCCCTGTTATAACTCCTCTGTCTCCTCACATCAAATGAAAAATGAGCCTTTTTGTTCCCTCTTAGCCCTGTTCAGAACTGGACCGCTGAGACACTCAATCAAGTGGACAGATTCTTATTCTTCCTTCCCAAAGAGACGCTGCAGAAGATTCCCCAGGTGGGTTTCCTGTTCTACTTTTCCCTCAGTCTTCAACACATCCATTTTCATTATTTATTCAGGCTTAGTTCCTTTGCAATTGATTTGACCATTGTCATGATTCATTTATTTGGGTGTCCTTAAAGTTATTGAGAGGTGTTACAATTGCTACACGACACCAGGAATCAGGAAAGGATGGATCTGTAAAACAATCCTGCAGGTGTCCACTGACAGGACTCCTAGAGGTGTCAGGAGGATCAGGTGCTATGCTGCCCTGGTCCGTTGGCCCCTAGTCAGGCTGTGTGTGTGTGTGTGTGTGTGTGTGTGTGTGTGTGTGTGTGTGTGTGTGTGTGTGTGTGTCCGTGTGTGTGTGTGTGTGTGTGTCCGTGTGTGTGTGTCCGTGTGTGTGTGTCCGTGTGTGTGTCCGTGTGTGTGTCCGTGTCCCCCTCAGGCCCTGATGACCCAGGGGCGTATAGAGCGGCTGTTTCTGAGTCAGCGCCAGTGGGAGTCAAGTGCTGTTGGGACCCTTTGCATTCAGGGCCGGTACCAGGTTGAACAGACACAGCTGTTCGAGAGACAGCAGTTTGTTCTTCAGTACTTCCTAGGTTTTCTCAAAGTGGGCCTGGTCACATGTGAGTGCCACTCTGTCTCACATTGAGACCTCTGTCTTACTTCCCAACAGATTAACATAAGACTGTTTTGTTAAACGTTTACATACATTTCCCTCTGTATACAGTATATCCATCTGCTTTTGTCTATTTGTCTCTCCCCAGCTCCTGCACTGATCCCCACATGTGAAAAGCTGCATACGACACAGCCTTCAGCCTGGAGCACAGACAGCTTGACAGGCATGTCGTCTGCTGCCTTCAGCTGTTGTCTGGGGCTCTTCGGCCAGGACCCCTACTTTTCACCACACCAACAGAAATTACTCCTCCAGAAAACTAAAGAGGTACATATTTTACCCATAACAAGAAACATCACTGTAGTTCCTATGTAGACATTTCAAACACCCAAATCATATTGTACATCACTCTTCAAACCATATTTATCATCTTCTGTTGGTGCTCTAGTTGCATTGACTAACAGAGGCAGTGTCTCTGTTCTTTTGCTTTTTGTTGTCTGTAGATCTATGGAACGTCCCGCTCCTTCTCCTCGTCTGTGATTACTCAGCTGGGCCTTATAGCCTCCCAGCTTTCAGTGGCAGAGCTGAGTGTGATAAGGCTGTCTGAGCTGAGAACCATCTCTGCACTGGGGGCAGTCAGCACCTGGAACAGCAGACAGGTAGCTAACAGTCAGTCTGACAATCTGGTTCAATGTGGTTTCTATGTGTGTAGTTTGGTGTAGTCCTGATGTTTTTGTTTCTATGTGTGTAGTTTGGTGTAGTCCTGATGTTTTTGTTTCTATGTGTGTAGTTTGGTGTAGTCCTGATGTTTTTGTTTCTATGTCTGTAGTTTGGTGTAGTCCTGATGTTTTTGTTTCTATGTCTGTAGTTTGGTGTAGTCCTGATGTTTTTGTTTCTATGTGTGTAGTTTGGTGTAGTCCTGATGTTTTTGTTTCTATGTCTGTAGTTTGGTGTAGTCCTGATGTTTTTGTTTCTATGTCTGTAGTTTGGTGTAGTCCTGATGTTTTGAATGTCGATAACACTTTACTTGACATACTGTTGACATGTAGGCTATGGTGTAATGGAATATTTTGCCTTGTGTGGTAGGTTTTGCGCATTTTGACACTCTAATGTAGGTGACATAACCAGCTTTAAAATAACGTGTCATAACACTGGGTGTCAAGTAAATTGTTATCTAAATGTCTTACCTGCTTCTGTTGGGTGTCTTTGCAATCCTTGTCTCTCCTGTCCCAGCTGGCTGTGCTGTCCTCCTCTGTACTCAACTCCACCCAGGTGGGTCCTAGTCAGCTGGACTCCAGCACCCTGGTGGCTATGGGACACATACTGTGTGGGATCAAGGACTCAGACATGCGCTCCCTGAATGCAGTGGAGTTCAGGTGAGATTAGAGACATACTCAAATCGGTGAGAGAGACACACTTGAGTGAGGGAGTGTTATAGGTGCTGTGTTTTAACCATTAGACTTCGTATTTCCACATTTTTCATGTTAAACCTCGCCTATGTGTGTCTTCTTAACCTTTATCCAACCTGTTTCTCCCTCCTCTCATTCTACATGCTGTAATCAATGATGTACTGTACAGTATATGGGTCATTCTATAATAATGGGGCCAATGTGTAACATTGTGATCAAAATGTTAAAATGGTTTGAAACAAAAATAAATAAGATTTTAATGCAGTTCCATGTGTACTTAGAGGAATAAAAGTAAATATGTGCAAATTGTCCCATAAGTCCACCTATAGGCCAACATAGGCCCTTTAAGCAGGGTTCATACAGACATTGGCAAGTACAATTTAAGAACTTTCAGCAAGTTTTTCAAGCACTTACTTGTGATTTTCAAGGACCTCAATGTTATATAAGTGTATATTTATATAATTGTACGTGTAAGGCCTAATAGGAACCAAAAACAAGGTTCCTTTTTAAATGGAAGGATTTGTATGGAAAGTCATGTTGGGTGGGGCAGACTTTTTTTTGCGCTACATACTGCTATATCGGTCAGCCAATACATAACTAGTAGAGGCCCAGTGCACTACTTTTGTGAGAATATTGTATGAATATTTATTTTTAATTCTGATTTTTAAGGGGGTGCAGCAGCACCCCTACTTCCTGAGGCTATGAGGCCTATACCAGTACTTTGAATTTCTGAGCTCCAAGTTCAAGTAGGCTACTTCAAGCCCCTTGTATTGTTTACAATTTCATGTCTAACATGGAAAACTAAATGTATTTGTCATGTTATTTCATTAACAGATCACATTATGAATGAGCTCAATAGGCTATGTCATTATAAACTGAATAATTCATAGGAATAGTGTAGGATAGACCAACACGTTGGGTGTTGTGCAATGGTCTATCCTACACTATTTCGCACAGTGTCCTGCTTCTCTGTTAAGAGAAACAAACATTTTCTTTGGATATTTGATCCAACTGACATAATGAATTAGACACGAAAATATTCTGGGCATTTCTAGCTAAAACCATTTTTCCAGCACTTGTGCTTTTGCATCGCATGCGCTATCGCAAATAGCTGTTCACTTCATTGTCATTCGGAAATTTCTTTCCTGGATAAGATGATGATGCGTGAAAATATAATGGCGTAATGTAACTAGTCAGCTGGACATACGCATACAACAATTATTCTGCATAATTACTGAAGAACCCACGTGAATGACCGTATCGAATTATGTGTTAAGTATCTAGGTAAGGTGACTGTTTCGGTTAGAAGCATTCGATTTTGCAATGCATACATTATTTTGGATTTGCGTGCCCATGAAAACGGTTTTAATTTCTGAGATCTTAACCAAAACTGTCCGACAGCTAGATCCAGGATTCTTACAGGGTTAAAGTTCAATGTCTAATTTAACTGATTCATGCTTAATATATGATATAACGACAACTTATACTGCCATAAAAGTAAGGACAGAAAAGTAGGCTAATGTTTTATGTCACACGATTTTGGACAAATCAGTCAAGACACCAACCATTATAAAGGGTTAAATAAACTCGTGAATTTTATTGAATAGATAGATAGATACTTTATTGAAATTTCTTTGTCAAGCAGCTACAACAAAACATAGGGCAGGTGCAAAATGCCAGAACAAAAATACACAAAATACAGATACACGATACATAGGATATAGCTATGATCCACTTATAGCTATGATCCACACTTATATCATAATGTAATGACGTGAAACAAATTGCAGATTATTATCAATGACTTACGAACAGTAGTAACAAGTTGTCCAGTGTAGGAAATCTTCACTGGTACCCTAGTTTATAGATAGAACCATGTAAACCCTGGATTGCGATGCTTGTATTGGCCAATGAGCGGCTTTGAAGCCACAGGTCGGACATATTGGCACTCCCCAGAATGTATGGAATTCTAAAGTATTTAATTTCAATTAAATGTTTCAAGGACACAATTTGATGTATTTAAGTATTTTAGTTGTAGTGGGGACAGTAATATTAGTACTTTTTAAAATGTATACTTTAAGGGAAAAAAAACGTATCTATATATTTTCTATAGCTTCCAAAACATTTTTTTTAACAATAGTGGGAGTGCCAAGATGGGGGCGCGTAGGCGTCAAAACACCGCCCTCTGTTGGTCATCTAGTGTATATATCAATAATTTGCTGTAACTCACCTCTTCCCCCTCCTGGCTGCAGTAAGTCAGTTCTGTGGCTGGGGCGTCTGAGGCTGGCCTGTTCAGAAGAGCAGCAGCAGGCTTTATCGGGACTGCTGAGCCATAGCCAGGCTTTCGGGCCCATAAGCTCCTGGGGCCCTGAGGTCTTCATTGAGGTTGGATCACTGGCAGGTACATTAAATGCATTTTGTTGTTTTGCTACCGCAAATATGTCTAGTGCCTGAAATTAAATTAAAATCCTCTCATAACCTCTTACTATCTGCAGCTGGCCTCCCAGATATGGCCATGTCATCTTTGGTGAAGGAGCAGGTTGAAGGACTTACACCTCTGGCTGTGTCCCTCATCCGGGCAGACAAGTTTGCTGTAAGTCTTAAGGATTCAAAATGCCTATAATTCAATAACACATGTAAGTTTATCTTCCATGTTTTGTCTTGCCCCCCATCAAATTGCTGTTTTTCTTTGTTGTGTTCATGTGAATTGTCCGTGTCTCCTCAGGTTGTGTTTGACCCAGCCCAGATCAGCATGTTCTCCTATGAACAAGCCAATGCGGTGACTGAAGCCCAGCGCTCGCTTTTGTCAACTGTGCAGCTGACAGCTATGTCTATGGTGCTGACCGTCTGGGATGACAAACCTGTTGACTTCCGTGGTAATTAACTTTCACCTGCAGAAATGTTTCAAGTGTACACTATTTTCCATAGATTTCCATATGTGTGGCGGCCAGGGCCGGCCCTGGGGATAAGCGATATAAGGGGTCGCTTAGGGCCCCCAGCCGCTAGCGGGCCCCCAAACCCCTAATTTGCTTTAATACCACAACATTTTCTCCATGCCTCATGACAAAATGGAGAGAATTACAGGAAATGTACAAAAAAATCTCTCTACCATCAAGTGGGGGACCACCAAAAGTTTACCCGCGAGGTGGGGGGCCGAAAACCAAATCTCCAAATAGCTAGGGAAGGCCCTGGTGGCGGCCTAGGGAAAACCTTCATATCGTGAAATGTTGACTTTCTTTAAAACCTACCTTGAACAAATACAAAGAAGATGCAGGTAGTGAAGGCCTGTTAGGTTTATAAAGTCTAGCGTAACATACCTTGCTTTCTCCTCATTGAAAATGCTCTCTCATCTCTCCAGCCATGATGAGGTGACAGAATTATTGTAATTCAGAGCATACTGGCAGCTTTGCTCAAAGTAATGACAACTAACTATCTAAATCAAACAACAAGCAACATCGCAATTTATCTGAGAAGTCGGCTGTCAGCTTCAACGATGTTTGATCTAATCAATTTGATTTGATTTGATGATTGACTAACTACAAAAAGGAAAGACTGTGTGTGTGTAGGCTATGGTAAAATGACAGGAGCCCAATCCCAATCACGCCCCTTCTCGCCATCTACACCTATCCTATTTTACATCTTTGAGGGGAGTGAAGGTGAGTGGCCAGGGCTAGCAAGAAATTGGATGCGGCTCAAAATGACAGATAATGACAGCAAGATGCCTCTCACTTCCACCATGTTTTAGAATAGGATATCAATTGCTTTGTTACGTAAAATCTAAATAATTCTGAACTGCTGAAATTACTGCAATACTGTTTACATATTTTGATCACTTTTCATGTCATTTTGGCCAGCTAATAGGCCTACCCACTGACCAAGCAAAATCGGAAGAAACCTCTTCTATGAACGTTTGCTCTAGCGTAGCCCACGGCTACTTGTAGACAAAATGAAAATCCGACCCACTTGTATTCATAACTACATTGTTGATTGTATATTACAACTTTATACTACTACATGACTAACTAGCAAATTATTATGTGTCTAAACCAGCCTGATTTCATTGACATGTAGCATGTTATCTTGAATGGGCCATGTCAACTGCGACACTCTCAAGGAAGTTTAAGCAAGCGTTTTTCACATTGGGCACATTACTAGCTAACGACAAAAAAAAATTGAAATTAACTATTTTCCTTAAGTAACCATGCAATATGTTTTACATACAATAAAGTAAAGGGTTTAAAATATCCAAAACAACTAAAATCTCAACAATGAGGGCGCGATATCCGACGGGTTTTCGTAGGCCGCCTCATGTTTCACTGAAGTTGACATTGTCTTGATTACAGCATAGTGTAATTAAATTAGATACATATTATGTATTATGTCAGTACATACTTTCAGCATGTATATTTTGTATCTTTGAGTCTAAATAAGAAGAGGAATCAGGATCCAGAGCTAGTGGAAGAAGGACGGCTCAAGCAAAGGTTTGAGTAGTGTTGTATGTAGGATGCAATTGTATGATGCTTGTATTGTTGATGTTGTTGACTTTGTCTCCATACAGTTACAGTGTTGCTTTTGTGTTTGTGTGTCCCCATGCAGGCAGTTCATCAGGGCTGGCACTATGCCCTAGTCCTCTCTGTCACCTTCTAGGACTGCTGATGGTGCTGTTAGTTTCTGCTCTGTAATGGCCCTCCCCTTCTGATGGATAACTCCCTCACCCCCAATGGGCCAGGAGGAATCTCTCCCACGCAACTACAATGTTAAACATTAAGTGCAATATATTGGAGTAGCCCTTCAGGCTATTGTAATGTATGATTTGATAATGGGTGGTTATTTATTTCTATCAGCACTGAAGAGATATTTATTTGCTATTGGCCTATTCTCTGAGTGAAGAAAAAAATATTCAGCATTTATTTTATTGCACATTGCTGAGTTGTAGTTGTCAGTTTAGGCTGGAAATTATTTTGTTAGGTTTAAGGTTGAATAAAATCTTGTTTTACTGCTTGAATGTAATTGTTTTAAATGGAAAGAGAAGAGTAATCGTGTAGTTCTATCTCAAAAGTGCAGTGACGTTTTCTATTATTTGAGCATTATTATGTTTTGAAATACTTGTCTATCCGTAAAGTATTTTGGCAACAATTTACATGAAGGTATACTTTATAAAGGGTATGTTAATGGTTTATAAGTAGTCCAGTAGACTCCTTGTGTTATGTGTTACCAATATGTCTGTGCGGTTAGAGCGTTGGGCCAGTAACCGAAAGGTCGCCTGTTCGAATACCCTAACTGACAAGGTGAAAAACCTGTCGATGTGTCCTTGAGCAAGGCACTTAACCCTAATTTGCTACAGGGGCAGACCCTGTAGGTAGGCAGTCATTGTAAATAAGAATTTGTTCTTAACTGACTTGCCTAGTTAAATAAAATAAAAAACATAAATTATCTAGCCTATAAAACACTCATTCTAAATGTTTTTGGGGGTATTTATTCCATGTATTGTAATTGCTGTGAGTTTTGTATTGTTGTGTGAATACTCAGGCATAAATACGTTGCCAATAAAGGACTTCTACATTGTATTCCTTTTAATTAGATTGTTTTGTAAACAAAATGTTTAACCGAAAAATATGTTTAATATGGAGCTCAGTCATCTAATATCTTCAGCTAAGTTTCCTAAACAAAGTGGCAGGGTCATGGTGTTGAAATGACAGATTGTGCCTTTAATTAAGTATATTTAATATTACAATGTAAGATTGAGGTACAGTGCTACTTTTCTTTCTTAAAAAAAAAAAAGTGCAGCAACTCCCAGCATTACAGAGCTGTAGAGCCTCGTTGTCTACTTGCTCCATCTGCTTTGCTGCTTTCAGTTCAGTTGAACCCACACACACACAGAGCCAAGATGGCGGATGGAGCCGACGATTGGGGTGAGAACAAAGTTAGAAATTATATCGTGCGACAGCTATGTTTAGGGTTTTGGGAACGATGGGTAACATTGTGATTGATATTGGCTAGTAAATATCGTTTTGAACGTTGAAGATAACTGTTAGTTACCATTAAAATGTGCATTTATAGACGCTGCCAACTTCGAGCCGGAGCTCGCGCCGATCAAAAAGGCGGTAGTGCTGGACAAATGGGAAGGCGAAGACGAAGATGAAGATGTGAAGGTAACCAGACAACTAGCTAACTAGTGGCATGATACATGCCATATTACATATTGTTATCAAGTCATAATTAACCCATTAGTTGTGGCTAACACAACACGCCTTGCTAGTTAGTATGTGGACATTAGCTGGTTAGCTAGCCTAGCATTGTCCACGTTTCTAGCTAGTTAGCTAACGACGTTCCATATCTTAACTGGCTCGATGCTGGACAATTTACAAGCTGTGAGGCCGCACATGTGAAAACTGTCAACGCGTGTCTCCTGGCTTTAGCGGACTACAGACTCATTCTCTGGCACATTTTGTTTTGAATTGATCTACGTTCACTTCTAACCAGCCAAAATAAACATCGGTAACGCGTTACTGTGTAGATGTGTTGTATTCTGAGTTGGGGAGATTCCGTGGTGCAACGACGTTACTGACATGCAACTAGCTAACTTTAGATAGCTACTGAACTAGATCTTTAGGTTAACAGCTAACTTTAGATAGCTACTGAACTAGATGTTTAGGTTAGCAGCTAACTTTAGATAGCTACTGAACTAGATGTTTAGGTTAGCAGCTAACTTTAGATAGCTACTGAACTAGATCTTTAGGTTAACAGCTAACTTTAGATAGCTACTGAACTAGATGTTTAGGTTAGCAGCTAACTTTAGATAGCTACTGAACTAGATGTTTAGGTTAGCAGCTAACTTTAGATAGCTACTGAACTAGATGTTTAGGTTAGCAGCTAACTTTAGATAGCTACTGAACTAGATGTTTAGGTTAGCAGCTAACTTTAGATAGCTACTGAACTAGATGTTTAGGTTAGCAGCTAACTTTAGATAGCTACTGAACTAGATGTTTAGGTTAGCAGCTAACTTTAGATAGCTACTGAACTAGATGTTTAGGTTAGCAGCTAACGTTAGATAGCTACTGAACTAGATGTTTAGGTTAGCAGCTAACGTTAGATAGCTACTGAACTAGATGTGTAGGTTAGCAGCTAACGTTAGATAGCTACTGAACTAGATGTGTAGGTTAGCAGCTAACGTTAGATAGCTACTGAACTAGATGTGTAGGTTAGCAGCTAACGTTAGATAGCTACTGAACTAGATGTGTAGGTTAGCAGCTAAC
Source organism: Thymallus thymallus (assembly GCA_023634145.1). NCBI lineage: Eukaryota > Metazoa > Chordata > Actinopteri > Salmoniformes > Salmonidae > Thymallus > Thymallus thymallus. The sequence goes on along the minus strand of CM042380.1, from coordinate 22,904,046 downwards.
GTTAGCTAGTTCGGTCTGAACTAATGTGTTGACGATCTAGTTTTAAAATATAAATTCATCATAATCTGACCGCGATTAGTCATTGACGTCAGTTCAAATCTTTGTTATATATTTAATACATGGGCACTTAAATGTTAGATAGCTGGCTAGCCTTAGTTGCCGACGTCATTATTCTGCCCTGATGATACCAAATGTCGGAATTGAGCCTTACAACTAGATGTTTCCAATTCTGACATATGGTACAAGTCAAGTGTATTGTCGAGAATCCTCTTCAACAGGCTTTTCCCGTTGATTGATTTCCACTATGTATGTCTAGGAACTCATCTGAATGTATACTGTGGGATCATACAGCTGTGGAAAAGGCTAGCAAAGCAGTTTCAATTGTTGACCATGGTTTCTGTGGAAGATAGGTAGTGTTCAAGTCATATGGTGTATTCATGTCCCTAAAACAAAACTTGATCAGTACTGTAGGCCTACAGTTGTTTTGAGATAAATGTCTGGTGCCTTTTTGGATAAGGCTTGGGCTAGGTACTTGCCTTATTCCCTTATTAGGGCAGCAGTGGATATGACATATTATATATGACATACCACTTTTTGTGATAATGGTGTGACTGGTTCTGACACTGATGTTCTGATGTTTGATAATGCAGTTGGTATCATAACCTCAGAACTTGTTGATTTCCTAGAAAATTAAGTCTAGACCTACTCTAGACAAGTCCCAGAACCAACCGCTAAACTACCCAGTATTATGTGGTTGCATCATTCAACTCATTCCTGTCTGTTCTCCCTCTGCAGGATAATTGGGATGATGAAGAGGAAGAGAAGAAGGCAGAGGCCAAGAAAGCAGGTGCAGAAATATACAATTTCCAACAAATGGTTTGAGAAAGTAGTGGCTGCGGCCTGTTATAATAGAATATGCTGATCTGCACATACCTGTATATATTTTTGTGAATAGTTAACAAAAATGTTCCTGCATCTTACTGGCTTATTATCAATTACTGGCTGAAATATGTACAATTTCAACATGATTAGATGGTTGTTTTTGTTCCAGAGGTTGCTGTAACATTGCTTTTTTGTTTCAGAGGCCAAAGTGTCTGAGAAGAAAAAACTGGCTGAAAAAATCAAGGAGAAAGAAACCCGGCTAAAGAAAAAGCAACAAGAGCTGAAAAAGAAAGTGAGTTTTGGAAATGTTGGATTAACCGTACAGATCTGAATATTTTCTCTCTTATGAATCCTTTACTTTTTTGTTGTTATTAGTTGGAGGAAGAGGAAGAGCTTACACCCGAACAACAGCTAGAAGAGAAGTTGAGAGTCCAGAAGATGCAGGAGGAAGCAGACTTGGAGCTGGCAAAAGAGGCTTTTGGTAAGATCCTGGAATATCCTGTCAGATTTAACCCAGACATCAGGGATGTGATTTTTTCCAGATTTTCTATGTTGTCCTGATCACCTCCCTGATACATTAAATGTAATGTGTACCCACTAGCCAACCATACTGTTATTGTGTGTTCTTATTAGTTTTTGTCCTTGTCATTTCAGGGATTTCAGCGGGTAGTACCACAAACAATGTTTCTGGAATTGAAGCCATGTGCCCATCTTCTAAAGAGGACTTCACAGAGTTTGAAAAGCTGCTAAAAGTAAAGATATTACAGTATGAAAAGTCAGTTCACTATTCAAGCTTCTTGGAGTCGTTGTTTCGGGAGCTCTGTATTTCATGTGAGTTCAACATCTTGCTTTATTATTCAGTGTGTTTTTGGTTTGTTCACTTATCTTATTACTTTAAAACAAATACCAAAACACAAACAATGGTTTGACTTGACATTTGGAGTTTACGAACATTCAGGCTCAACCGTTGTGATAACGTATTAACTTGTGTCCTGTTTCTACACAGTGGAAGTTGACGACTTAAAGAAAATCAGCTCTTCCCTGACGGTGCTACTTAATGAAAAACAGAAACAAGAAAAAGTATGTTTCTCTTATTCATTCTGAACAAAAATGATGTCATCCTTCTGGAGTTTTCTTCATGAATTGTAGTTTTCTTTACGGTCAGTAGAGGGAGCCCTCTACCAGTACCTCCATATTGCTTTTCATCGGTCTCTACTAAAGGAACTAACTTACACCATGCTTGTCCCATTTACATTAATATTCACTCAACTCGCTTTGAAGAACACCAAGTGTTTATTAAGTGTTTATTTGTAGCAATGGTTTAAGTTTCGTTTTGGTTCCACAGGCAATCAAAGGCAAAAAGAAGAAGAAAGGAGCTGTTCTTGGTGGTGGTATGAAAGCCAAGGGGAAAGATGACCTTGCAGACTATGGAGGATTCGATGGTGGCTACACCCAAGACTATGATGACTTCATGTGACGACGGCTGTATCCCCACTGCCCTTTAACCCTCAGAAATGCAGCTGTACTTCTCATGCTATCCAGTGTCATGCTGGAAAAACCTGAACAATGTGTCGCCCTTTCATTTTGCTTCAATGATCCGAGGGACTATACAGGGAGCATCCAGTACCAACACTTCTGTTAATACATAATGAAATGGCCTTTTCTCTCATTCAGCCTCCAAACTTCATAAAGATACAAAACACAGTGAAAAATACTTGACATCCTGTATGTGATTTGAAGAGCATGTTTTTGATTTAGAGAAATTATGCTCATGTCAAATAATTCCAGTTGCTACAGCAGTGACTTCTAAAGAAATTAGGTTCTATGTAAATAATTTCACCCAGAATATCTATAAATATTATAGGTATTTCACTTTACCTGTCGATGGGTTTCTTTCAGGAAAGTATATAGTATCTATAACTTTGGTTGCCAAATACACATGTTATCTTTATCCATCGAAAGTTGCGTCGTTCATGCTTTGAAACTGACACTACATGTTTAGTAGTTGGAGTTTACAGGGGGCTTTATGTGTTTTAGGGTTGGGCGGTGTCCAGATTTACATAGCATCATACTGGTCCTGTACGCACAAAACTAATTTAAGCAGCAGGGATTTATCCAGGAGGGGTTTGATTTGTCTGCTGTAACCAAGAAGCTTGATCTTGCAAGTTAGCCACTGATCTGGTAAGTTAGCAAACCAAATTTGTATCTGGAGCCCCGAGCTGAACATAATTTATTTGGCACATCATCGACTTTATCAAATGTATTTATAAAGCGCTTTTTATCATCAGCCGATGTCACAAAGTGCTATACAGAAACCCAGCCTAAAACCCCAAACAGCAAGCAATGCAGATGTAGAACCATCTAAGATGGTTGTAGTTCTAAGCAGTTTTATTGAAAATCATAGTCTATTTCAAAATCTATATGGTATACCGCCCAAGCCTAATTAATTTTACTATAGATATGACTCAAACCTCATGGCCATCTTCTGGATACATCTCTGGAATATCCTTGAACAGTTGAAGCAAGGGTGCTTTTAGGTATTTTTTTTGGCATGACAAACAGGTAATTTGCTCATCAATTTGATTACTAATGCAGATAAAATTGTGATCTGGCAAGTTCTCACACAAGTGGGTTCCTTAACATTGCTTCTGCAGGATTGTATCAAGTGAGACGTGGAGGGGGCTTATGGGCTGACCTTAGCGTCTTCATAATGGCAGAAAGGGACATGTTTTTCCTATTTTCTAACATTTGATAGTTTCAAATTGTTAAGGAAATTGGACATGGTGTACAATATACAGAAAAGATGGTCGGCTTCAGTGTTTTATATGCATCTAATTTAATAAAATCACTGGTCGAAAGGATAAATTATCATATTTCTCTACTTTTTTAACCTGAATTCACTGACAGTTGTGTTACGGCTTTCTTGGATCAGAAGTAACTTGTCTGTTGGGCGCGCTCTACAATGTTGTCAGCTAGGTTAAGAATGTAAGTCAATCAGCAATCCAACACATATTGTAGGGTAGTTATTGTTTTATTTGGGGCTTGGTGTCTTGAATGGCATGTGTAATAAATATCCCATTATTTACAATTTCAAGTAGTAAATATTCATCACATTACAGGTGAAGAAAATACAATATTTGCTGTAACGTTAAAATCTCTACCAAATGTTCCCTGGGAGATACCTATGTTATAGATACAAATTGTTTTCAGTTATGAATTTATGGTTATGGGCCTTACTCATAATCAAAAAACATTTCAGTAACATAAAAAGTTATTACAAACAGTACATCATGAAGAAAAAAAACATATGTATCTTCACTGAAGGGCGAAAATCTAAATTTGAATCCCATCACCAATAATTGATTTGCCAACATGTCTGATGTGATTGTGATGTGGAGACCCTGATATGTAGTGCTGTGCTTTAGCCTGAGGTGTTCTGGGTGCGCGTGGCAGCGGGATTCCGAGTACTGCGTCTACGGCTGTTGCGAAGTGCGTTGGCTCCTGCTCTCTGCCTCCTGCCTCGGCCTTCCCTCACTGCGCTTGCCAGAGACTGCCCGGGGGAGTTCTGCAGAGACTGGAACACGCTTTGACGGGTCACCTCACGGTCGCCACAGGTAAAGGTAAGTGCCACTCCCTCGTTGCTCTTCATGACACGGGAAGTGCCATCAGAGGTACCATCAAAGCAGCGTCCAAGTGCTATCTCTTTAGCTGTGCGGGGGTCCTGGTCTGTCACTGTGTAGATGCCATAGTTGTGGCCCAGAGGGTCCAGTGGTGCCAGCATTGTGAACTCGTTGGTGTCGTTGTTGACGGCTAGAGGCAGGTGATTAACCAGGTACTCTTGAAGCATGGAGTTAACATTGTCCCTCTTACAGCTGCCCTGAGGGATCACCTTCACCAGAGTACGGTCCACTCGGTCCTGGTCATAGAGCATGCCACTGCACTTGAACTCCAGGCACACAGCAGAGACAGTGGACTTGTCCATGTCGCGGATGCTGCGGGTGTCGCGGAGGCCATACAGTTGGCCAACGGTCTTTGGGTGAGTGCCGCCCTGGTTGCGGGAGCGCACGTTTATCTCATGGGGACCATTGATCTTGACCTTGACATAGCAGGCTCGGTACTCCATGGGCTTGGGCCACCAGCTCAGGTAGTCTTCTGTCCAGCTCATAGGATCGTCTTCGTTGAAAGGCACTGTGTTGTAGTCGTAGCGATCTCCCTCCACTCTGGTGAAGCGGAAGTGGCCTGCAGTAAATGGGGCTTCCTCACACTCTTTCAGTTGGTCAAATGAGTACACTGGCCCATTGAGCTCTTCAGCTGTGTTTGGGCTGGGCTTGGCCACATTGATGCTGAAGGCTGTCTTCTTTAATCTGGGGTCATTGTGGTCTGACCGTCTGTAGTTCAGCTTGCCCAGGTACGGCTGAGGGACTCCAATGATGTTGGGGTTGAATTTGGGAGCAGACGGGACTGCCTCGAGTTCTTCTCCTCCCATGTTGGCCATGACGTGGGCAGAATATGCGTCAGCTTTCTGGTCATCGCAGAAGGCAGGCAGACAGGCACCATTGGGGCCAGTGATGACGCTGTCAAAGCGTCCCCAGGCACGAGGGTTGGAGGAGTAACCTGCAGTGGGCTCCATGTTGATCAGGGTCACCACCACTCCCTCTACCTGCTCGCTGGGCATGAAACGATCGCTGCGGAAGCTTCGCACCTTGATGTAACACCTCCTGTTCTCTGGGACGTCCAGGTTAAACAGCCTCCTCTCTCTGATCTCCATGTTCCCAATGAGGAAGGTCCTCTCCTCCCTTTTACCACGTTGCTTCTTCTCCATCTGGAAGCTCCCCTCCTCCTCCCACATGCCTGTTTCAGGGTTCAAGGACCACAGCTTCATGGTGTCCAGGTGCTCAGGCATTTTCACCTGTGTTGAATCCATTTTTACCTTCACCTCTCCGGCGTTCAGTGGTTCTCCGGCCTCCTCGTCCCTGAAGTCAACTGAGAACATACCGTAGGTTCTCAGGGGCAAGGTGTCACCCTCATCTCCTACGAAGTTGAGGTCACTCTGTGCGGCTGCTGCTGTGGACACGTCTCTAGCATCCAGAAAAGTGATGCTAGCCTTCACATTACCCACAAATACTTCTCCACTCTGCTTGTAGAAGGAGTTGGGTGGGATCTGGATCTCAGCAATAGGATCCTGGCCCTCCACCTCTCCCAGCTGAAGAGTGTTGAGCTCTGTTGAGCTGATGGTCACTGGTTCCTTCTTCCTCAAAAGCTTGATCTCATGGTAGACAGCGCCCCCTTTGGTGTTGAATGGAAGAACCTTGGTGGTGTTGACAAACTTACCCATGTTGTCCACAAAGGTCATCACCAGCCTCTCAGTGTCATGGGGGACCTGGATGGAGAAGGTGCCTTTGTAGCCTGTGCGGCTGACTCTGGCTCCATTGATGTAGACGTGACCAAATCTCATGGGCTCTCCAGTGTCTGCGGCCACAGCCCGCCCACGCACAATGGCTTTGGTCTCCACACACTTCTGGCAGCGACACCCAGTCACCACCATGGTGGGGAGCTCATAGCCCTGGCATTTGAGTTGTTTCTCTTCCATCGTTGCCACCCCACAGCAGTATGCCACTGAGTCTTTGCACCTGATTCCATTGTCCAGCTGTCCTGCACATGTCCCTGAGAGACACTTTCCTACGTCGTAATAGAGTGAGTCAGTGCTGTTTTGGTAGCAGTCATGAGGTAGGCGAATAAGGTAGGATTCGGGTTTTGGGTTACATGAAAGTTGATCTTTACCTGTGAGGAGAAAAGGGTAGAAAACAGACCAACGTGAAAATATTTAAAATCTGATTATACAATGGAATTATTTTATGAGAAAATCAATACCCTTTAATTCTCCCTCTGATCATTGACTGATGTTATGCTAATGGCTGTTCACATAGTAAATATGAATGTGTGAATATCAACTGTGGTGCTTTGGGATCAGACCTAAGACAGTGACTATGGCTGGTTTGGACTTGATGGCCCCAGCCTGGTTGCTGGCTCTGCAGTAGTACTCCCCAGTCTGCTCCATGCTCAGGTTTCTTAAGACCAGCGTGCTGTCATAGTTCAGCTGCTTCCTGTCCAGCATGATGCCGTTGTGAAACCTGCCGAGTCACAGATGACTGTTGAACACTATACCCAGCAAAAACAGTTTTGATATGGTAAATATATAACATTTTCCAAGCTGTCATTACAGATCAATTGGCTTACCACTCGTACTCTTCTGGCTCTGGTGATCCGCCCACTTTGCAGCAGAGAGCAGCTGTCTGGCCCTCTCTTCTGGCCTTATTCTCAGGGTTCTTCACCACATGGAGCTTCTCTGAGGAATCACATTACAGTGTGTGAGAACAACGTAAAACTGAGAAATGTAACAAAGTCAGATTTCAATATTTTTTTGGGTGGCCATTGTACCTGCTCTATTCAGCATGATACTAAGGACAGAGGTGCGTTCGGTGCTGTGGGGCACGATGACAGTGTGAGGGGCGTGGTTCCGCAACTGGACGGTCAGTGTGGTGTTGCCGTCGGGACAGATCCCTGGGATGCGGAAGTGTCCATTGTGGTCGGTGAGGGTGAGGAGTTTGGAGCTGGGGCCGAAGCGGAGGATGGTGGCCCCTGGGGCAGGGAGACCTCCAGCACTGCGGACAGAGCCCAGTACAATGTGGTCCTGACACATACAGGCGTCACACTCCGCATTCACCCTACCCATCTCACAGTGCAGTGTGCAACCTGGAACAACAGCAGCAATACAGTTTAGCATGTCAGACAGTGCCTTTGTACATTGGTTAAGTTATGACCATTTCTAGAATATAATGCAAATGGTACTGACATTTAGAGGTTTCTATGATATGTAATAGCTGTAATGGAGATGTTGAGAGCAACTCACCAGTCCCAGGGCATTCAGGTCCTTTGCAGGCTCTACTCTCCACTGTAGGTACGCTGCACTGCTTATCCCACTGCTTAGGCTGGGACTGGCATTTCCTGGAGCGCACCTGCATTGCCACCTGGCCACACCTGGCAGAGCAATGGCTCCAGTCTGACCAAGGACCCCAGGCATCCTGAGAGCCTTCTGACCCAGTGTTGCCTGATTGAAAATAGGTTTTCACTCCATTACAAAAGACTAATATAATTGCAGTAGCTAGAAATGTTGCTTGGAGGATAAATTATGGCTTTCACTATTATAGAAGAGTTTTATTTTACATAATACAGTAGCTACTTCTCAACTGTATTTAATGTAAGGCTTCCAGCTACACATACCAGACTGACCTTTGGGGCACAGGAAGCGCACAGCGTAGTTGGAGCAGTTGCGGCCAGGGGCCTGCTCAGAGTTGGCGCACCAGAAGCCCAGTTTAGGGTCTGCGTGGACCCTCTCCCCTGTGTTGCGAGAGGGGATCCAGTCAGTGGTGCGAGCCTCCAGGGCCCGGGGGGCGTCACACACCCGCGCACGGTAGTAGAAGCGGATAGCATCCAACTGCTCATAGTCTCCTCGACCTCCAGGGTGATCCACGTTGAACCAAGTGGTCCATTCATAGTCATCTGGAAACATAATGTCGCACATTGAATACTACTACAGAATTTGAAAATAAAATAATACCGTTAGTGTTTCCTCTTTGGCCATAAAATAATTGCGTTACATTTTTTTAAGCTAATTTCTCTGCTGCTGTAAACATGACTGGTGCCATTGGGCTGTAATTCTGAAAATTATAGTTCTTCATACCATATTATTACATAAACATTAACCAGACTTAAAGCCACAATCCAGAATTAAAGTCACAGTCGCGACAATCGTGTAAAGAGATGTATTTTGGGATGTTAAATGTTACCTTCAGAGTGGTACACTGCAGGGTTGTTTTGTCTCGCAGCTCTCGAACTGTCTCTTCTCCATGTTCCTGTAAAACATCACACACGCCTCATGATGACTCATGATTGACCTGTTGTGACATCACTGACCAATGCCTCAATGCTGACCAGACTGGCCAAACCTCAGACCAGACAGACCAAACCTCTGGCTATTTCTTCCTAGAGTAGTCTGGCCACCCGTAAAGCAATGGGAAAGAATCTGTATCTTTCAAATCCTTCAACTTTTCAACTATACTCAGAGTCATTGGAACAATATATTACGACTTTGACTTTCTCTTCATGTTATGCCACACTCTAATCTCTTTCTGGTGATTTGCCCTGTTTACTTTGGAAATAAAATGAATTGCTCCAACACATGAAAGTTTCAAAGTGGTCAAGGAAATATGTTGTGGACCAACAGTGCAAAGGCTACAAGAGCTTAAAAAGAGCCAGTATATTTATTTTCCATTTATGCCCCATCGTTACTCTCAGCTGCAAACAATCAACTGCTTTGTACTAATGTCACTGAAACCAAGAGATTAATACTCATTTTTCATTCTGAATTACAGCCTGACATTTGTAGTGCACAATGTTACATAATGCATATTTTGACTTTTCCCAGACTATTGCATTTACAGTACCCACCAAACACTATAATTGTTCTGAGTTCACATTGGGGCTCAGTATAAGCATGCTACTGGCACATACTAGTGTGGCCAATTGCAGACAAGTGTCTCCTTAGACTTGGGCTTATACATATCCTGCCTACTTAAGGATGTGGAGCAGAATCAGTAATGGGGACATGCAACAATATGCCTGTCTACCAATGGTTTGGGAGAAGAAGGAGCATAGGCTTCTGTTGAGTCAGAAGATCACCAGGCTGCTGTCTATGTGTGACTTTTCTCATATTCACATTATATAATACTCTAAACTATAATGAAATTATCAATGATAATCGAATTTCCACACACAGGATATTATCCTGTTTCACGTTTTGACATATGTTGAAAAAAATGTAAAAGTTTTCCAGTTGAAATAATAGTTACAATTCCCAAGCTTAGCCTTGTGAATGAATTATGGAGTTACAACTCCCAAACCGAGCTGTGTGTGTGTGTTAGGTGTGTGTGTGTGTGTGTGTGTGCACGTGCTAGGGGTGTGTGTGTGTTGGGGGCAGTAAGGAGAATGTAAATAGTAATTGCTAATGAAGACCAACCTTGTGCCGTTGTGGTGACGCCCAGAGCTAGGAGGAGAGCCCATGTTGACAGGCAGCACATCCTGGCACTCTGCTGTTGCCTCTGACCTGTGACCTCTGTCCTTGTGGTATTGACCCTCACACACCAGGCACGACAACACTAAGAATAGTCCACCAACACCTACAGAAACTCCTGTAGAGGGGAATGGAAGTACTTAGCCAGAATCATTGCTGGCAGATTATCACAAACCAAAACAGTAGTGTAACTTTGTGTTCAACAGTATTAAATTAAATGCTTCTGTTTGCATGTGATTCCCTGGATGGAATATTGAGTCTTTTAAATGTCTCAAACATATCAAGTAGAGGCTGATGGGAGGAGCTATAGGAGGACGGTCTCATTGTAATGGCTGGAATGGAATAAATGGGAAGCTATAAAACATATAGAAACCCTGTTTGACTCCGTTCCATTAATACCATTCCAGCCGTTACAATGAGACCGTCCTCCTATAGCTCCTCCCACCAGCCTCCACTGATCGACACCCTGTTGACAGTTATTAAAGGCATTTTTCACTGAGATCAACAGTAATTTAAAAAGCATACAGTATATTGGTGGTCAAATACCCCAAGCAGAATAAGACAGATTTATCAAATTATCCTTCTCACACTTTGAGGTGTCTAGGAGTGACACTTTGAGGTGTCTAGGAGTGACACTGAGGTCTCTAGGAGTGACACTTTGAGGTGTCTAGGAGTGACACTTTGAGGTCTCTAGGAGTGACACTAGAGGAGGGTGCAGAAACATAGAGAATGAAATAACATTATGGATGTGCAGAACCCCTCTCAAATGGCACATCTGTGCTAGCCATCGCTTGGTGTCAAGGGAACACTAAAACGTTTCTGCATCCATTGACCAAACACAGGGCTACACAAGCCAAATAGAAAACACACACACACACACACACTTACTTACACAAACTATATCCAGTGAAAAGCCACGCACGCACTTTGACTTATTTCCATGAATAGGCTACCTCCTTGCACAATCACTCACAAACACACAAAGCTACACACATGCAGGCTGAAATCTATTGTCCGTTAATACGCCAAACTGTCTTTCAAGTTCACACAGACTAATGAGAATGTCTTACAGTATTTTATTAAATGTCTGAACTCACAAATTTGCATCTATTGAACAATTTTATATCATCAATATCCCACATAAACCAACACTCAGAAGCACAACGCATTCAGCACCCTCAAATGGTCTATAAAATGTTTTAACTTAAAAAGGAAATCTGTCTGTTGAAAGAACAACATTAATAGTAAAGTTCAAAGATGGGTCAACAGGGAATGAGAGGGAAAGAGACGGTGACTATGGATCTGTCTTACCCTGTGAGTATCTCTGTATAGTAGTGTTGAGTAGTCTCTCTCCTCCCTGTATGCAGGGTGCTGTGTCTGTGCTGTGTACTGCTGCTCTCTCTCTTATATAGATCAGTGCAGAGCCCAGGGGTGGGCTCTGTGCCATTCACAGGAAGCCAGCTGAGAGCGAGAAGACTGGAGACCACAAGTATGACTGAGCCCACACTCTGCTGCTGCTTCTGGGAAGGTAGGGGGCTTACTGTAACTTTCTGCTGTACCTATAGATGGGGATGCTCAGGTTTAGACATAGACGTAAGGGAGAGGTGACCGCAGTCAGATGGGTCATCATTTTAAGTGGACAGGGGACCTAGTTAATGCTGGAATCCGTTGCCCTTTACACTTGTACCAATTGGAACACAGTATCTTTCCAGGTACGCTTTGAACACAATGACTGTGACATGGCGTTTTGGTACACCAGAAGTACATTCATTTCCAATGGAACGCTGCGTTTTCCTTGCAAGATTGCGTTACAGAGGCAGTTGAAGTGCGTTCTGTGTGGCGCATACGTTGGATTTATCGAACGTACACTGGGGGCCAAAAGTTTGGAATATTACTAATTCAAGGGTTTTTCTTTATTTGCACTATTTTTTACAGTGTAGAATAAAAGTGAAGACATCAAAACTATGACATAACATGTAGTAGTGTAGTAACCAGAAAAGTGTTTAACAAATCAAAATATATTTAATATTAGAGATTTTTCTAAGTAGCCACCCTTTGCCTTGATGACAGCTTTGCACACATGTCATATACAGTGTCAACGTTTATAATCACTTGTACAGTTACAAGATGACATGGCGTCATATCCTGGGTTATTCTGAACATGTTTGTCTATTGTGAAGAGAATTTGTTGCGGCACACGCATGCACTCGACTGCTTTCTATGTGCACCAAAATGATGATCTGTTTCCCTGAATTTCCCTGTGAAAGCCTGTAATATGATAAAACACTGTAATATTGTATTTTACAACTTAGCTAGTCATGTTGGCAATAGAACAAGCTTTGAAATGATGCCCACCTGACCTAGATTGCGATTTATAATGGACAGTTTTTGGATTGTGTAAACAACATCAGTAATATGCTTGTTCTAGTTCCTCAACGGCACAGCGAGGAGAGCTAAAAAAAGCACCTTATGGTTGAAGACAAAAACCTTTTTGTCATTTGACTCTGACTCTCTATTGGTTACACAGACTTTTGGCCTACCATCTCATTCTAACCACCTCCCGCCGGCTTTGTATTCATGTTACCTGATGAAATTGCTGTTTAATATGATCTTGTTGCCATCTGATGCACATTCAGATATCATACATCAGCACTGTAGAGCTCTCCCTGTCCTATGCCGTGCCTTGATTGTATTACTGTTGATGATATCTGGTAATGTGCATGTACACCCTGGCCCATATACTGTTGCTACTGTTGCTATCCCCAATTCTGACTTGTGCTCTGATATCTGCTTCACTGATTTCTGCTCTCGTAAAAGTCTGGGTTTTCTGCACGTTAACAATACAAGCTTATTACCTAAAATGGATCAATTGAAAGTGTGGGTTCACAGCTCCAATCCAGATGTGTTGGTCATTACTGAGACGTGGTTAAGGGAGTGTTTTAAATACTGATCTTAACCTTTCTGGTTCTAACCTTTTTCGGAAAGACAGATCTTCCAAAGGTGGGGGAGTGGTAATTTTTAACCAAGGATCATCTTCCGTGCTTGGTTGTATCCACCAAGTCTGTCCCCAAACAATTTGATTTGCTGGTTTTAAGTATTAAACTTTCAAATAACTCTGTTGACTGTTGCTGGGTGCTATCGTCCTCCATCAGCACCGACCTGTACCCTACCTGCCCTAAGCTCTCTCTTGGCCCCTTACACTAAGTCTGAATTTGTCCTGCTAGGTGACCTAAACTGGGTCATGCTTAAACCACCTGACTAAGTCCTAAAGCAATGGGACTCCCTAAATCTTTCGCAGATGATTAGCAATCCCACAATGTATGACTCCAAACACCAGGAAAAAGCTATTCTTCTTGATGTTATCTTCACAAATAATCCTGATAGGTATCAATCTGGTATTTTCTGTAATGACCTTAGTGATCACTGTTTTACAGCCTGTGTTCGTAATGGCTGCTCAGTGAAACGACCTGTCCTGATTTGTCATAGACGCTTTCTAAAAAACTTTAATGAGCAAGCCTTCCTTCATGAACTGGCTTCTGTAAAATGGAATAGAATCAGCTTGATCCCCTCTGTCGAAGACGCTTGGACCTTCTTTTTTGATATTTTCAGTGGAATTGTTAAAAAACACGCCCCCATAAAGAAAATTAGAGAAGGTTCAGCCCCTGGTTCGACTGTGATCTTGCGGAGTTACTACACCTCAAGAATTGCATTTGGCGAAAGGCCCGGCACACTTACTCAGGCTGACTGGCTCTCGTTCAGGCAAATGAGAAATAAGTGCACTCAGGCTATCCAGAAGGCCAAATTGAGTTTCTCTCTCTGTGGGTCTAACCCTAAGAAATTCTGGAAAACGGTTAAAGACCTGGAGAATAAACACTCCTCCTCACAGCTGCCCATGTCCCTTAAAGTTGATGATGTGGTTGTTACTGACAAGAAGCACATGGCTGAGCTCTTTAATCAACATTTCATTAAGTCAGGATTCCTATTTGGCCATGCCTCCTTGCCTGTCCAACATTTCCTCATCTGCCACCCCTTCTAATGCAACTATTCCCGATGCATCTCCCTCTTTTTCCCCTGCCCCGCTACAAAGTTTTTCCCTGAAGGCAAACTTTTACTGAGTCCGAGGTACTAAAGGAGCTCCTGAAACTTGACCCCCAAAAAACATCTGGGTCAGAGGGTTTAGACCCTTTCTTCTTTAAGGTTGCTGCCCCTATCATCGCCAAGCCTATCTCCGGCTAAGGAGTATTGGTGTCTCTGAGGGGTCTCTTAAAGAGTGCAGTGTATAAAGTCATAAAAGCTGCTGTCTCAGCCACTGCCTGTCACCAAGGGAGTACCCCAAGGCTCAATCCTAGGCCCCACGCTCTTCTCAATTTACATCAACAACATAGCTCAGGCAGCAGTAAGCTCTCTCAACCATTTATATGCAGATGATACAGTCTTATACTCAGCTGGCCCCTCCCTGTAATTTGTGTTAAATGCTCTACAACAAAGCTTAATTAGTGTCCAACAAGCTTTCTCTACCCTTAACCTTGTTCTGAACACCTCCAAAACAAAGGTCAAGTGGTTTGGTAAGAAGAATGCCCCTCTCCCCACAGGTGTGATTACTACAGTGGGGAGAACAAGTATTTGATACACTGCCGATTTTGCAGGTTTTCCCACTTACAAAGCATGTAGAAGTCTGTAATTTTTATCATAGGTACTCTTCAACTGTGAGTGACGGAATCTAAAACAAAAATCCAGAAAATCACATTGTATGATTTTTAAGTAATTAATTTGCATTTTATTGCATGACATAAGTATTTGATACATCGGAAAAGCAGAACTTAATATTTGGTACAGAAACCTTTGTTTGCAATTACAGAGATCATACGTTTCCTGTAGTTCTTGACCAGGTTTGCACACACTGCAGCAGGGATTTTGGCCCACTCCTCCATCCAGATCCTTCAGGTTTCGGGGCTGTCGCTGGGCAATACGGACTTTCAGCTCCCTCCAAAGATTTTCTATTGGGTTCAGGTCTGGAGACTGGCTAGGCCACTCCAGGACCTTGAGATGCTTCTTACGGAACCACTCCTTAGTTGCCCTGGCTGTGTGTTTCGGGTTTTTGTCATGCTGGAAGACCCAGCCACGACCCATCTTCAATGCTCTTACTGAGGGAAGGAGGTTGTTGGCCAAAATCTTGCGATACATGGCCCCATCCATCCTCCCCTCAATACGGTGCAGTCGTCCTGTCCCCTTTGCAGAAAAGCATCCCCAAAGAATGATGTTTCCACCTCCATGCTTCACGGTTGGGATGGTGTTCTTGGGGTTGTACTCATCCTTCTTCTTCCTCCAAACACGGCGAGTGGAGTTTAGACCAAAAACCTCTATTTTTGTCTCATCAGACCACATGACCTTCTCCCATTCCTCCTCTGGATCATCCAGATGGTCATTGGCAAACTTCAGACGGGCCTGGACATGCGCTGGCTTGAGCAGGGGGACCTTGCGTGCGCTGCAGGATTTTAATCCATGACGGCGCAGTGTGTTACTAATGGTTTTCTTTGAGACTGTGGTCCCAGCTCTCTCCAGGTCATTGACCAGGTCCTGCCGTGTAGTTCTGGGCTGATCCCTCACCTTCCTCATGATCATTGATGCCCCACGAGGTGAGATCTTGCATGGTGCCCCAGACCAAGGGAGATTGACCGTCATCTTGAACTTCTTCCATTTTCTAATAATTGCGCCAACAGTTGTTGCCTTCTCACCAAGCTGCTTGCCTATTGTCCTGTAGCCCATCCCAGCCTTGTGCAGGTCTACAATTTTATCCCTGATGTCCTTACACAGCTGTTTGATTGAGTGTGTGGAGTCCGTTTGATTGAGTGTGTGGACAGGTGTCTTTTATACAGGTAACGAGTTCAAACAGGTGCAGTTAATACAGGTAATGAGTGGAGAACAGGAGGGCTTCTTAAAGAAAAACTAACAGGTCTGTGAGAGACGGAATTCTTACTGGTTGGTAGGTGATCAAATACTTATGTCATGCAATAAAATGCAAATTAATTATTTAAAAATCATACAATGTGATTTTCTGGATTTTTGTTTTAGATTCCGTCTCTCACAGTTGAAGTGTACCTATGATAAAAATTACAGACCTCTACATGCTTTGTAAGTAGGAAAACCTGCAAAATCGGCAGTGTATCAAATACTTGTTCTCCCCACTGTACCTCTGAGGGTTTAGAGCTTGAGGTAGTCACCTTATACGAGTACTTGGGAGTATGGCTAGACGGTACACTGTCTTTTTCTCAGCACATTTCAAAGCTGCAAGCTAAAGTTAAAATTAGACTTGGTTTCCTCTATCGTAATGGCTCCTCTTTCACCCCAGCTGCCAAACTAACCCTGATTCAGATGACCATACTACCCATGTTCTCAAGCGGCTAGATGTTCTTTACCATTCGGTCATCAGATTTGCCACCAATGCTCCTTATAGGACACATCAATGCACGCTATACTTCTCTGTAAACTGGTCATCTCTGTATACCCTCCGCAAGACCCATTGGTTGATGCATATTTATAAAACCCTCTTAGGTCTCACTCCCCCCTATCTGAGATATCTACTGCAGCCTTCATCCTCCACATACAACACCCATTCTACCAGTCACATTCTGTTAAAGGTCCCCAAAGCACACACATCCCTGGGTCGCTCGTCTTTTCAGTTCGCAGCAGCTAGCGACTGGAACGAGGTGCAACAAACACTCAAACTGGACAGTTTTATCTCAATCTCTTCATTCAAAGACTCAATCATGGACACTTACTGAAAGTTACGGCTGCTTTGCGTGATGTATTGTCATCTCTACCTTCTTGCCCTTTGTGCTGTTGTCTGTGCCCAATAATGTTTGTACCATGTTTTGTGCTGCTACCATGTTGTGTTGCCACCATGTTGTTGTCGTGTAACGTTGCTACCATGCTGTGTTGTCATGTGTTGCTGCCTTGCTATGTTGTTGTCTTAGGTCTCTCTTTTGGTAGTGTTGTTTTGTCTCTCTTTTCGTGATGTGTGTTTGGTCCTATATTTATATTTTATTTATTTTTAATCCCAGCCCCCGTCCCCGCAGGAGGTCTTTTTCCTTTTGGTAGGCCGTCATTGTAAATAAGAATTAGTTTTTAACTGACTTGCCTAGTTAAATAAAGGTTAAATAAAACATTTAAAATATAAAAATTTAAATGACTAAGCACAACTGAGCACACTTTGGAGAGGTGTGGCCACTTGGAGACACCAGTTAGTCGTCTCACTCAAACCCTTGTTGTCTTATGTTTGCACCTACCTCACATTTTTCAGGAATATTTGTATCAAGTTACTGAATGTATCCAGAGTATTTGTCGTTATCAACAAATGTGGCAAAAAAGAAGTGCCGAAAAGTAGAGTAAATTTAAAATGCACAACATCAACAGTGAAATGTTTGGATTCAGTCATGTGAACTTTCGTGTCTTCACCTTTGGCCTAATAGTTTCACCATAATCTCCAAATTGTTCCCGTTATTTTTTGTATATATATATTTTTTTAAACAAACAAAAAAATATATAATTCCAAACATACAAACATGCTGTTCCCTTTCTACTGCTACCATGGTTATGCATATGCTTTTCATATTTATTCTGTAAGGAACATTTCAATTTAGACCCTATCCACATAGGCCAATTCCCACAAGACATAAGGGTTAGTGGTGAAACTGCCACATCCGTTTGGGGTATTACAACAAAACAAAAAGTTACTGCAAACAACTAACACTGTTTTTTCCCCTCGGACATTAAAGCACGCGTGATAGAAAAGCACAATATGTACTGCACTTTAAAAAAAAAAATTATCATGCTGCGGAACGCTCTTCAGCTCGTCAACAAAAACAATAACTGGTGGGGCGGCCAGTGGAGCTGTTTCCCCCTACTGCGGATTCCATCTTTAACTACCTGAAATACATGCGATGGATGGTCTGGTATTTCCTACCCTTCACTCTGGAGTTGGCCAGTATTCAACTATACAAAAAGAGAGTAGGATACTGTGGTACCTATAGTGGAAAAAGAGAGTCAAAGACCTTCCAACACAGACAAGAACACAACACACCCATTCCTAAATGATTATATTAATGGTCCCCAGTTGAAATGCCAGCAATAGCCTCTAATGTGAATTGGTAATTACAATGGCTTCATCCCATGTGTGATTGTCTTTTGTTGTGCAACATCAACACACAGTAACATTTCTCTGAAGCTGCTCCCATCAACAGTTTAGATTAGAGGCCATGAAAACAGTTATTATGAACGACACCACATTACGACAGTAAACACACAGACTCAAGCCCTTTGTTATTATAATACATTTAACCAGACTTCGATCTGTTGATAAACAGTGTCTTTGTGATTTTCCATAATGGCGTGCCAACAGCAATATACTGACTTATGATAGCACTAAAAGCTATAAACTACAGGTACATGTGTGGCCCAACTACATGAAGTCATAGATAGCGGTCACACATCTAGCTAGTTCGGAGAGAATATGTGACAGACCGAAGAGTGGAAAATCTTCCATGACTCACTGCTAAGATTCTGAACAGAGGTTAAGGTTAACTAAGAATTCTGTGATTATAATGCTGACTGTAAACGTAAGTACTTACCAATTTAGTAGTCTGTTGCTACTATATAAGAGTAGGCCAACATTCAACTTGACATTATTCAACAAATGGATTCACCATTTGCGAGAAGGTGGGTCAGAACAGAATAGCCCCTCATCAGGATCACATTCTACTAATGTCCCTCTCACCACCAGACTACCCTGCACTGTCGACACCAGAGACCAGTCACTTAGCACCTGAGCACAGTGAGGCATTAGTGTGACATTTTACAACAGCTGAATCCAATTTAATGAATTTGTTCCTTTACCTAATGAGAATTTAAGAGACCCATGGTGTCTTTAAACAAGATAAATTAACCTTCAAATCCACTATAAAAAAATTATTCATAGACACAACCTCTAAGTTTAGATAATGTAATTATGGGAACATTAGCGCAAAGCCCAATAAAAGGCTATATTTATACAAGTTATTCACTTCAGTCATCATGCTGTCATTCACTCTTCATCATCCACTAAATCACGGTAAAACCCAAACATGAGTCCTTAATAGAGATTAATATTCACTGATGCTTCATCATCATCAGGGATCATGTATGGGCCCTTTAACCCCATCTTCTCCATCACATTATAGCAGGTTTTTAAGCACCTCTGAGACACAGGCCTGCACAATCTTGGAAATGGAATGACAATAGTCGTCTCATTAGTAATTTACATTCATAAACAACTTTATAGATCGGGTTCTTATGTAAGGGAAGTCTATTTCATTATGTTTGCATCATGCACCATGCGTCCGCTCATCAGTTATTGGTCATCAGTAAAAGGATATGAGCAAGATTTCTCATGGGTTTTCTGGGATTGATGAAGCCATTAAGTTCATCCCTTGGTTGAAACCTACTAAAAATACCCAGTCAGCATGACTCTACTAAACGTTCCTGGACAGTTCTCAGTCTGATGGTTTTCCACACGACCCTCATTAACTTACCTCATCATGTAAATTACAAGGCGCGGTATGCACAGCAGGAGGAGTGGATGGATGCCACCCACCCGCTGGCATAACGACAGAACTGGAGTTCTGATCAAATGGGCGCCAGACTAGGACCAAAGGGTTTCTCCCAGAGATGTCTACATCCAGAGCTGGGCAGGGGGCCAGTCTTACACCCAGGGGAAGTAGCAGAGAGAGACCACAGCCCTGTGTCTACATCCAGAGCCGGGTAGGGGGCCAGTCTTACACCCAGGGGAAGTAGCAGAGAGAGACCACAGCCCTGTGTCTACATCCAGAGCTGGGCAGGGGGCCAGTCTTACACCCAGGGGAAGTAGCAGAGAGAGACCACAGCCCTGTGTCTACATCCAGAGCCGGGTAGGGGGCCAGTCTTACACCCAGGGTAAGTAGCAGAGAGAGACCACAGCCCTGTGTCTACATCCTGTTATTTATATCCCTAACCTCACTGATAAATACTGATATTAATGACAGCTTTGTGTTTGATGTTCACAGCTGGTTTTAGATGTTGACATTGATCGATTATAGATTATGTAAAATAGACAGATGCTGACCAAAGCTTGTCGAAGTCGAAAAGGAAGTTTCCACGGAGTGGCCCAGAGAGCCATGTCCAAATGGAAAAGCCTGCACTGCACTGTCCTTAATCAAAATCTTACCTCATGTTTACCAGCCACCAATTATTGCATTTCCTATGCAGTGATTTGGTTTGGTGTGAGGTCATTAGAATAGTGAAATCAGTAAGTAGTTTGGAGCGGGGCTCCGAGCCAGACACATGGTCCCAGGGAGCTGAAGCTCTTTCCAGAAAATGCTCCACTAGATTCCTAAACTCTCCTGTACTTTTCACTGATAGCCATTAATGAAAGGGAAATACAGGAGGAGGGACCATTAATTAGCAGAAAAATGCTATGGTAGGCACAGACCAGTACAGTAGCTAGGTGGACTATGGAAAGCATGTTTCAACGTATAATACACAATGTATTATTTAACATTATGAATGTCTCTTGTGGTGTGGTGATGCATTTTTGGATTGCATTATGCCCTGAACAGTGGTGGTCTTAGATGGACTCACACAGGGCTGCATGACAGTCACCTAGCTACCTAACACATTTCCCATGCCACTGTACTGCCAGCTAAAACATGCAGACAGCAATTTTCTATAAAGGTGTCTTTTACTAACCGTACAATTTAAGTTAAGAGGGGACAACTTTATGACAGTCTGTCGGTCTTCAAAGGCAGTTCTTTCTCACTAAATGAGGCGGACGGGCTGGAGGGGTAAGGAAGTGGCAGAAGGACAACCAACATGATCAAACACGCAATGTTCCCAGGCAACAGTCTGGGGCATAGAACACCGTGCACCACATGGTCTGTCCTTCAGTTGGACTCCAGACAGGAAATGTTTATAACGACATCACACAACACTGTCCAATTTTATATGTTGTTTTATGTTATTCTGGTTTAACAGGGTAACAGCCATTATTTCACTGTCTGTATGAAGTCATCATGTAGAAGTGAATGGCTGGGATCATTCCTGCAGCTATACAGTTCCTGATAAAGAAGTGTTCTGGCAACAGTATGAGAGCAAACATTGGTTCTGTTATGGCAGGATGGAAATAGACTAGTTAAAATTGGTCTGTATGATTTGTTTCACAGCCAACAAAGCCATAATGTCGGGAGGGAAAATGAAAGCTTGTAAACAATTGCAGAAGTATAAATGACAACAAGATAATCAGATCCTTAGAAATACAATCTGGCAGCATGATGAAGAATAAACTGTCTGTGAACTGGATTTGTGAACCAAAATATGATCCATGACTCCTGATTTTCACAAAGACGTTATGAGATTAATAATTTTCCCAGGAAAAGAGCGATATAATCAAATCTGTTCAAGTAATACGTTTCTTTAAGAGTTTCTTCAATTTACAGTCTAACCCCATTTTCACAGTGATATTCACCTCCAAGAGGCCCAGCCAAGCATCAACAGTAGAAGTCTCCCTGAAGTGTTGTGGAGTTGAAACCATACCTAAACAGAGCAGACAGGAGACTCCAGTGGTTAGTATCAGTGTGGACTGGGGGGTTCATGGCTTAATGACTCCACCAGAGCAGCTTCTGTTTCTGTCGTTAGGGGCCCGCATCACGGGAGAAGGACATGGAGGAGGAGAAAGACTTTCTTCTTCTTCCTGACATGTTCGGAAAGACGTCGCCATTCGCGGATGTCAATGGTACGCCAAGATGGTGTGCCACTGGATAAGTAATCTCTTTGCCGTTTCACAAAACACTGAATAACATTATCTTTGCTCGTACACAATCACCCTCATTTCAGACAAAATCAACACCTGCTATTAACACTGACAGACCTATAAAACAAAGTCTCTTGTTTGCTCGTCAATGGGAAAAGTGTTGCTGGAACCCAACAGTTGGGACAGTGTGTGCTGGTGAGAGACATAATTAAGAGCTGAGCAGAGACAGGGTTGAGAGGGAAGTCTCTCTCTAACTGCCATGTGATGAAGCGGGACCGGTCTTTGACAACAGTCCATCGGATCTTTCAAGATTTCTCTCAGATTTAACAGGGTGCTTTTATTAAAGTGAGGAAAAGGTAATTGCTTAAAAATGTGTACGTAATCACTTATTACGTAATAATAGGGCAATACCGTTTCGAAGATGTAATTTAGTCTTTCAAAAGGATCAGGTGAAAAACAATGCCATATGAATTGAAAGCAGTAAAAAGGTGTGATGAAATAGAAAACAGAAGGAGTCAGAAAGAAACTATTTGACTCTGTGAAAACGCTGTGCACAAACAGTGAGGTAAGAGTGAAAAAACATGAAAAAGGAAATGGAGAGCTTTTGGTAATTAATGCTCCTTGGGCTAAACAATGATTGATTCAAGACATAAAAAAACACAAAAACCTCATCTGATTTAGCCTCTACTATCCCAGTGCAAGTGGGTCTCATTGTAACAGTATTTAAAAAATATATATATATATAAGGTGAAATACATTACTAGACCCTAGTATGTAAGGTTAAAATCATTAAAGACCTGGTGTTCCTTAGGCAACTGTGGACCTAAGCATGTCAACTCTTCATGCTTCAGAGATCCCCATCCACAGCTGTGTAGGAAATGGATGTGTAGGTCACATCTGTTCTGCTACAGGTGCCTGGTCTCCTCAGCAAACATCACATAGATAGGAAAACCTGTAAAGGATTTACGGTGCACTCATTGGCATGCACACACACACACACCACTAAGAACAAACCAATTTCCACTTACACCACAAAAAATACATGTAGTTGAGAGGACATATGTTTCACTTTCCCACACATGAGTAACACGTACACCGACACATAGTTTAAAGACCACAAGGAAAGGCTCAGGCCCATCCTCTATGGTGCTAGCCAGCCCGGGCCTGGTACACAGCTATAAACCATGGAGACATGTAGAATGGATGGCCAGATTAAAAACATGTGGGGTGACCTGAAAGACGGATTGTATGTGCTTCATGAAATCAGCAGGACGATGTCATCCATCTTTTCCCTGTTCTTGTTTGCTGGAGACCCCTGAGGCCTTCAGTTAAAGGTCAGGAGGGATTGACTCATTCCGGAGAAGAAAAACAGAAAAAAATGTTTTCTTGAAAGTAGAACATTGCACAGGTTTCTCATAGTGCATGTTTTTTGATTTGATCCTGTTACTTACAGATTTGAAAATAACACTCGTACATTCTGAAGCCCTCAGAAAGACTTTCCTCAATTAGAAGCAGGGAATAAAGGAAAATCAGATCCCAGAGCAGAGATGCATACATTTAAAATGTGTCCTATCTTTAGGATAACTATAAATCATATATCAATAAAATAAGAACAGAAAAAAAATCAGATGATTTATACACCATAAATTGACCAACCTACACCATGACTAATCCATTCCAAGACCACTAAAGACAGGAGCTTTAGACAGTTTGAAGACAGGGGAGAGGGTCGCGAATGGTTTCATGCTACTCAGTCTAGAGCCCCATCTAGGCTTGAAAGAGCCGTGAGTAAGCAGGAAAGAGAGGGATCCCCTCAGGGAGCTGGTGAACTCTGTTCTCCGAATCAGATGACTCACCCAATCAAATGTGTCTGTGTGTCTTTCTCAGGGCCCACTGCTTCTTTAACGTAATGCTTTTACAATACCTGTATTGTCTGGTGATCTGAGCATGAAAGTATGAGTACAAAGTCAATGACATAAAGATTGTGGTAGAGCAGGTTTACAATACTGTAATAGTTGATTGTGGTAGAGGAGGTTGACCTCTTTACCGCATCTATCGGATTTGATATAAGATCTCTCACATAATTTATGCTTTTCCTAAACCGCCTTTCCTACGCACTTCTCAGTAGTTGGTATTCAGACTTACCTTATGCAGGTGCGTAAAGGGCTTTCCGGGCGTCATTCCGTTGTCCGCGCTGAATACATTTTATTAGACAACTGAAAACCCTCCCACTTGCTGGCCAACAAATTTTCTCATGGAGTTTTCATTCAATATATTCTAGAAATAAACTTTGTAGGTTTGGTGCTTTACTGTCATTTGCGCATACCATAGCTTGGGTCTCCAAGTTTCATCCCAAATTATAAGGCCAGCATTTCATAAACGTCACTGTGGAAAAGGTGATATGTTGATACTGTATGCTTCAGTTTGCTGCCATGTGACTGGTTTGACATTTGTCTCCAGCGATCATAAGGTAACATAGATCTTAATAAATTGTCATTTATATTTACAATCCACTTATGCAAACAGTTTACCCTTTTACCTCCCACTGGGCATACACTGGTTGATTCTACGTTTCAGTTCAATGAAATTATGTTTAACCAATGTGGAATAGACGTTGAATTGACGTCTGTGCCCTGTGGGTCAGCTCTTATTAATATCTCTTTGTAAATTACAGTGTATGGAGAATGGTGTTATTTCTCTTGGGAAAAGAAAGTATATCCACTTGGAGGCGACAGGTTGCTTGACCTTATTCATCGATCGTTTCACAGTGGGTAAAGGGGGTGGAGTTATGAGGGTCAAGGTCAGAATCTGTAGACACACCTCCGCCACACCTTCATTTTGTTGATCTCCATTCTCTTGCTTAAATTCAAGGTCAGAATACATGTAGAGAGAAAAGTGCATTAAAAGGTCATTCGATTAAATGTACGCTACCTTAACTCTGGCCGGAAGTCCCACATACTGCACTAGCTGAGAATATGGTCTCACTTTAATAGGATAGTCGCCTATACATGGTACATAGATGCTCAAACTAATAAGAAACTATTAACTACAACTCTGTTGACATACAACAGTTTGCCTGGGATTAAGGTTATGGCGAGGGTTGTTGAGCTAGGGTGTGGACATAAATCTAGGTTTGGGGTTAGGGCTAGTCGAAAGTTAGTTGAACAATTTGTTGATTTCTAAACCATCTGTAGTGGAATATCCAAATATATACAGTATACAAGTGTTACTGAGAACATTCTTAATTATACTGCCATGATCCTGACATACAAAAAAACAGCAATATTAGACAGGTTTTAAAAAACACTAAAGTGTTGTCACACCACAACCGTCAGGCAACTGTGACGTCACGGATTTAATGGGTGAACCTGCATCAGGTTGTAATTCAAAGGATCTCTCCATGTTCCGTGAGAGACAAACAGGAAGATTGACCACAGTGCCCTGTGGGTTACTATGATGCAACATAATATGGAGTGGGAGGGAGGGAGGGAGGGAGATAAGTCTGGCAAAAAAAAAACAGTGTCAGAGGACATTCCACGTGGTTTGGTATAGAGAGAACCAGTCTCCCACAAAACTTAATGTGACCCCGATGGGAAGTAGGTGTTGCAATCACTTTTTAGTTTTGGAGAAACACATGACATCACTGTCTAGAACCTCCTGGCCAGCCTCAGTCCCAGTTCCTCTCTTCTCCTTGCTCACCATCTTATCACGCCAGCCACAGCAGAAAACTGGAAAACTGATATTCCCCATCAGACTGTGATTATTCACCCTCACTGACTAGAGTAACACAAACTTGATCCTGGAGTCCCTGACAGACACAACACAACAATATAAAGCAAGAAATGCATAAATGCTACTTATTTCCAGACCAACATCTGTTTGTAATTGAAATTAAGGTCTTGGTTACTGGACTGAGATCATGTTCTGAGTGAGTGAGCCTGTGGTTCAGGTCCTGTTTGGCTGAAGAAGCACAGCCTCTCCAATCTGTAACCTTGACATCACTGTGTGTGGTGTGGTTTCTTTTGGAGCTCTCGCTGCTATGCTTTCAGAAAAGCAATGACCACACATCACCCATTTACCCATTGTCTCAATATTCATAGATACATTACTTCATGGAGACGAAAATATCTGCTGGGCTGGGATCACATCATTCCATCTCTATCTCTAACCAGGACAGACCCTAACGCCAGAGAAAGAGCTGATGGATGCCTGAAATTAACTGAAAACAGAGACAGAGACCCCCTCTAAATAATCTGGTGTGGTAGCATAATGTTATATGTTATACACTACAATTTCATTACAATTTAAATTACCTTAACTTCATGTCCACATCCCGGCTCAACCCTGACCCTAGCTTCAACCACAACCACAACTCTAGCCATAATCCTAACCCTAACCCTAGCTTCATGTTCACATTCTGGTCTACCCTAACCCTAGCCTCGAACACAACCCTAACCCTAACCCTAACCCTAGCTTCATGTCCACCTCCCTGTTCAACCCTAAGAACATTATTGAATTGCTAGGACCATACTTCAAGGGCTAGCTTTATATAGTCCGAATTAGAATACGTGGACACCTACAAATACCTAGGCGTCTGGTTAGACTGTAAACTCAACTTCCAGACTCACATCAACCCTCTCCAATCCAAAATTAAATCCAGAATTGGCTTCCCATTTCGCAACAAAGCCTCCTTCACTCATGCTGCCAAACATGCCCTTGTAAAACTGACTATCCTACCGATCCTTGATTTCGGCGATGTCATTTACAAACTAGCCTCCAACACTCTACTTAGCAAATTGGATGTAGTCTATCACAGTGCCATCCGTTTTGTTACCAAAGCCCCATACACTACCCACCACTGCGACCTGTATGCTCTCGTTGGCTGGCCTTCATTATATATTCGTCGCCAAACCCACTGGCTCCAGGTCATCTATAAGTCTTTACTAGGTAAATCCCCGCCCTATCTCAGCTCACTGGTCACTATAGCAACACCCACCCGTAGCATGCGCTCCAGCAGGTATATCTCACTGGTCACCCCCAAAGCCAACACCTCCTTTGGCCGCCATTCCTTCCAGTTCGCTGCTGCCAATGACTGGAACGAATTGCAAAAATCATTGAAGCTAGAGGTTCCTATCTCCCTCACAAACTTTAAGCATCAGCTGTCAAAGCTGCTTATCGATCACTGCACCTGTATGTAGCCCTTCTGTAAATAGCCCACACTACTACCTCATCCCCATATTTATTTTTGTTATTTTCACAAATCTTGCACTCCAGTATCTCTATTTGCACATCATAACTTGCACATCCTTCACTCCTGTGTTAATGATGATAATCTGTAATTTATTTCACCACTATGGCCTATTTATTGTCCTACCTCCTAACCTTACTGCATTTTGCACTACATTTTGCACTCTATATATAGATTTTCTATTGTGTTTTTGACTGTTTGTTTACTGTGTAACTCTGTGTTGTTTTTGTCGCACTGCTTTGCTTTGTCTTGGCCAGGTCGCAGTTGTAAATGAGAACTTGTTCTCAACTGACCTACCTGGTTAAATAAAGGTGAAATAAAAAAATAAAAAAATATAGTCTGGAAGGATTGTCTCTCTTAAGCTACAGCGTATTCTTGTAGCATGTAGGGCTAGCACATACAAAAGGTACACAGACCATAAACCTGCTGTCAGTAAAGCAGCTTTGGCAGGAAGTGGTGCCCATCCCCAGTTCCAGCCCCCCCTCTACTAGACAGGAAACAGTAGGTCTGGAAAAGCCATCAGTCACCATAATCCCCCTCTCTCCTCCTCCTTTTACTTTACAACAAACCTGTTCTTCTAGAAGAGGATCAACATAAACCACACAAGTGACAGGTCAACTACTCAGCCAAGACAAAACACCCATCCACCTCAACATTCTTTGTGCATATTGTCATGGAACAACATCATTATGAGGGTAAAGGGATTTGAAGAAAATATTGAACTACTGAAAACTGATTAGAGTAAGAACAACTGTTATCTGGACAGTCAGGCAGCTCTATTGGCAAACAAACAAAAATGTTCTGAACCATTACAGAATAATGGCTAGTGATTTACCATATTTCAGACAGCTGTTCTGTTAGCTCCACAGTCCAGACACAAAGGGATTCTGTCGCTCCCTCTCATCACTCCATCCATTGAGGGAAGGTAGCGCACAATATGTTCCTTTATATGTATATTTTTTGTTGTGTTTTGTGTACATTTATACCACTATCAAGCGCTGATAGTTTTGGACTGCAGGTTCCAACATTTTATCGAAAGAGTAAAGTATTACTGCCACCTTGTGGTTAAAGGCTGCTCTCACCTGTGCTTGCACATTCACCTATTTTATTTAACCGCAGGAGCAAAAAGTAAGGGGTGGGGGGAATCAGCATAAGGCACAGCTATCAAAGATTGATCTAGGGAACACTCACCTATGCTTTATTACAAACACCTACATTTATATTGAGACCAATTAAAGAATCTCTTTAAAATGATCACCATAATGCAAATCTAAAAATGTGAAATGGCCTGTTGACTGTGTGTTAGTGTAGTACGTGTGGATTGTGTTGCTGTGCCACAGGGTGTCACTGTGAGGCAGTGGATGGCCGCCACATGTATGAATCACCATTGTAACATGTAATGACAAATTATTGGTGAGATGAAATCCATCAGTCAATCATAAAGCTGTTTCCAGATACGTCAGAACTCATGCAGTGCTTTCGGTGAAATAAAGGACAGGACTAGAGGAAAATACACAGCCTGAGCCTCCAGAAGCCCAGGAGAATGAACGGCTCCATCAGAGCCAACAGCCTCACGTTAAGCCTCCGGAAGCCCACTCAAATGAACGTCTTCGTCAGAGCCAACAGCCTCACATTAAGCCATGATAGCTTTCTAAATGGTGGGCTGGTCCAAGGCGTTTCCTACTAGGAATAGGTGATGGCGTTGTGTCTTTAAATCCTGGCTCTGTGAGGTCGTTAACCCAGCAGTAAAACAAAACCAATCCTGTTACTGGTCAAATGGCCATTATCACACATTTCTCACCCCAAGACAGGAGCATAAAGAGTGTATGTGGAAACAGCCATTGATGACACATGTTAAACATGCATCAACTATATGACTATGACAGTGTGCTTGAGAGTGTGTGTTTGTTCCCCCAGGTGTGGCGTGCCCAGCTAACCCACAGTAATGAGTGTAATTTGCTGGTCATAGTCCAGGCTTGTGACAGCCGTCACTAAGCAGAACAGACCCTTTGCTGCATACCATAAGTAATAGTCACACAGGCAAAAGACAATCACTTGGTAATGGCTGATTCGCTTCCCATTAGGGCCTCTAAACGCCTCATTCCCACTTTGCCTAATTACCCAATTAAAGCTTACTGTGAAGATTTGTCTCTCTCTGTCCTCTTCCCCTTTGGACTACGCATGTGGTGTCATGCTTTGAATTGCCATTTGGAAATAACAGAGGACATGAGGACAATCAGGTTTGGTTTAGTATTCAATAAGCATCAGTTTATATTTTTTGAGGTTTCAGATGAGTTCATTTGGCTCTTTTGATGGAGACTGTTGAATGCGTGTCTCCAGCTCTAGTGTATTACAGTGTGAGGACATAATCAAGCCTTTAGCTAGTGTACATTAGTGTGTGAACCAAACAGGTGACAGCAGAAAGCCCTGGAGCTCATTCTGCGCAGACAATCTTAGCCGTAAATGAATTGCAGCTGTCTTATAATGACAGAAGTCCCATGGAGGGGGGCATCCCAGGCCAGAGAGAGAGAGGTGGGGTGTTTTGGACTGCCTCTGTTGCTGCCGACCAACTGTCACAAGGAAACATTCCTTTCCTGATTCCGACTGAGAATGCTGACAGATGAATGTCAACTAGAGCTTTAATTAAATTATTTACAATGCTATGGGTGTGAGTCAGTGGCAGGAAAACAGCTAACTTCCTACAATTCTACATATTTTGCCATGTGGCAAAGAGAAAACATTTCAGTTTCATAGCTAATATTATACTATTCTACACATTTTGCTATGAAGCTGAGAGAAAATGTTGCAGTTTTACAGCTTATTTCCTGTAATTCAAAAAATTTGACGTGTTCATATGCTATTATTTTTATTTTAGGGGGTTGGGGGGCCCCCAGAGCCCAGGGGCTACGGGGGTGTATGGTACACCAGTGGTGTGTGTGTCTAGCTGTTCTTCCTACAGCCCCGTTTATAACTGGTTCTAACATGCGTCCTTTGTCTTGATATTGTCCACATTGTGATTGTGCCCACAGACAGGCATAGATGATTAAAAAACAGAGGCTGCGTTTAGAAAGGCAGCCCAATTCTGATCTTTTTTTCACTAATTGGTCTTTTGACCAATCAAATCAGCTCTGAAAAAGACATGATGTGAAAAGATCTGATAAAATTACAGAATTGGGCTGCCTGTCTAAATGCAGCCATTGTGACCTGATTGTGATTAGATATTCCTGACCACTTTCAGAGGCAGTTAGGGACCCATTGTGTCCGGACATCTTACAATTGTAGACGGATCTGGCCAGTTTTAACTTCTTTAGGAAAACAGCCCTAATGAAACATCATTATGTTGTCATCCAGAGTCACATTTACTTATTCTCCAAGCTAAAGCACACAATATTTTACATACAGCAAGTTTTTAAAGGACCAAAGAGTTGGGTCAGCTTTGTGCTTTATTTCTTGCCATGGAAAAAGTATTGTGGTTATTGGTATCGTCCTGGCCCTATTATGAGTATGTAAACATTTAACATAACTTAGAAAGAGATTAGGGAGAAAGCCATGTAGATCAGGGGAGGCAACCCTGGTCCTGTTTTTAATTTAACCAACCTGGTAGACCAGGTGTGCTGAATTTAGGCAATCACTGAACTGATCAATTAGCTCAGTTGGTCAGGTGTGGTGCCTAGTTGGAACACCCCTAATGTAGAGTGATATACAGTTTACAATATACAAATCAGGGTGTGAAACATTGCATATTTTGAGTTTATCTTGTACTTGTGGGAGTACACCAATACAGCGTTTATGAGTTAGTTGCGCCACATCTTGCTCAAGGACATACACTGTATAGGTGTCATCGAGCCACATAAATGATAGAAAGCATTTAGCAGTTGCTCTGTTTGAAAATGAAATATTTACTAGATTGAAACCAGCTTCAAAAAAGCAATTTGCTATCTTTACTCACCACACTCCCTTAAACTGCTCAGGTGAGGAGAGAGAAAGATTGAGAGAGAGAGATTGAGGGAGAGAGATTGCTGGAGAAAGCAGGAATGTGATTGCTTAGAGGTAGGTGTGTGAGAGAGCGGGTCCCATGTGCTGGTTCTAGCTTGTTACCGCCTGTGAAGTGAAGTGTGCAGCCTGTGTGCCAGAGATAATAGAGGCGCGTTAGACCTGCAGGGTAGAGGGGGCGTTACCGCTATGGAGGGGCTCCTTGGACCTTGAGAACTACCTCGCAGCTGCAGGCAGGGCCCTTCTGGGAACAGCAGCAGGCGAGGCAGGATGGCGGACTCCTGCTGGGGGTCCAACCAGGGGTCCTACAGGCCCTGTGTTGTTTCTCCACGTTGGGTGGTGGACTCCAGTGATACTGTAAGGTGGCTGTAGGGAGAACAGGAGAACAGGCCATCTGGACTGGGCTGCACTCTACTGGCCACAGAGGACTCAGTCACAGCTCTACTGAGAACTGGTACAATACGAGCCTGTGTGGGCAAAACTATAAACATGTAAACAAAGAATGGCATGGGAGAATTTCCCTACACTCTTATCTATCCATTTAAAGTAGTTTTCCTCCTCTTTCTTTCCGCCTTTCTCTCCCTGCATTCTGTATCTCACCCTTTCTGCGGCCCTCTTGGGATGGCTCTGCTTACATGAGTTTATAAATCCTTTTTTTGTGTTGCTTCATTTATTCATTCTTTGTCTTTGCGCTCCTGGCTTTGCCCAATTCAAAAGGAAAGCCGTGAGTCTACAGAGAGGAGAACATTGGGAAAAGAGCCTTTTGTTGTTCATTTGAAAGAACAGCTTCCAGTCTGACAAATGGCAGCACTCTGATAGGGAACGACAGGAGTCTGAATACACACACGGCTCTGAACACACTCCAACTCTGATCCTGCCAATGTTCTGATCTCAAGTGTGTCTTGCTGTGTGGTGAGGACAACCGGCAACAGTCTCGGCACTCCACCTCTCCCGTCAAACTCCAAATGAGAGCAGAGAAAGACAGGAGGGGAATAATGTAATTCCACACAAAACACAAAACCACCTTTTTCCTCATTCATTTCCATAACATTGGAACAGTTGCTGGTACAATAAACCTCTCTCCATTCCTCAACAGCCTATTGGCCATTGTGGGGGTTCTGAATGAGAGGACGTCTGGGTGCTATGAATGCTTATGTTGTGCTGTGTGTCCGACACTCTTGACCTGTATTCTTGTCGCAGTTTCCGTGCCCCTTGACCCTCTCCAGTGCAATAAGAGCTCAGGGCTGTGCCTGGGATCCCCATGGACTCTGGGTCCCCATGACCACTCCCTGTTCTTCCTCTGTTCAACAAGGGGCATTGTAGGGGAGCGTCACCTCCATAGAGAGCGGCCGCGTGTTCCAGGCAGCCCATACTGTCCTAATTCAGCGTGTAAGGAGATGAGGTGATGGGGAGTGGAGGGGCAGACTGAAGGACTGTTGGGAGGGAGTGACACCATCCTCCTGCACAATTGGTCCACACCTCTATTGTCCAGCCAACTGTTAGGTATTGTGGACGGGTCAGGTTGGATTCAGGCCTGGGTGATAATATGCAGTGTTCCTGTGAGAGTGCTGCTGTCTGCAGTGTGTTTTACAGGCTGAATAGCTCCAGTATACAGGCCTCTCTATGTAAAATGCTGTGGGATAGACAGGGAGAGAGGGAGTTGTCTCTCCAGGTGTTTCAAGTTTTAATGTCACGTGCACAGGCACAGTGAAATTCCTTTCTTGCATGCTCTAAACCTAACAATGCAGTAATCAATAACAATGTAATACTAAAAATAACACCAGGTTGAACAAAAACACAAAATAAATAAAAATAAGAAATAAGAAGAACACAAGAAAGTAAGTAAGTAAGCATACTATATACAGGCCAGTCAGTTCCAGTACTATATTTACAATGTGCAGGGATACTGGTGATAGAGGTAGATATGTATAGGGGCAAGGTGACTAGGCATCAGGATATATGATAAACAGAGAAGCAGCAGCTTGTATAATGATCGCATGTGAGTGGGTGTGGAGTGCATGTGAGTGAGCAAATTATGAATTGAGTGTTTGTGTGTGTTGGAGTGTCAGTGAGTGTGTGTGTTGGAGTGTCAGTGAGTGTGTGTGTTGGAGTGTCAGTGTGTGTGTGTGTTGGAGTGTCAGTGAGTGTGTGTGTTGGAGTGTCAGTGTTTGTGTGTGTTGGAGTGTCAGTGAGTGTGTGTGTTGGAGTGTCAGTGTTTGTGTGTGTTGGAGTGTCAGTGAGTGTGTGTGTTGGAGTGTCAGTGAGTGTGTGTGTTGGAGTGTCAGTGTTTGTGTGTGTTGGAGTGTCAGTGAGTGTGTGTGTTGGAGTGTCAGTGTGCAAATAAAAATAAAATGCAAGGGCCAACTCAAATAGTCTGTGTAGCTATTTTGTTAGCTATTTAGCAGTCTTATGGCTTGGGGATTGAAGCTGTTCAGGAGCCTGTTGGTGTCAGACTTGATACACCGGTACCGCTTGCCGTGTGGAAGCAGAGAGAACAGTCTATGTGTGTGGAGGGACGTCTGGGACAGAGGCCCTCTGTGTGTTGAGGTAGACCAGGTTAGGTGGGGTGAAGGACGAGGGTGACGGCAGCTGGTAAGGATCCTGCTTGGACATGAGATGCAAAGCACTCTCATGGATAATACTCTCCTCTCCTATGACTTGCAGCTTTGGGGAAATGCATGTCGTCATTAACCTAGTCTACAGAGAGCAGATAACAAACTCCCTTCACTCTTTCTATATGAGTTACATCCTCCCATTACCCCTGGAGTCCTGGAGTGCAGAGGGATGGACATAATCAGCTCACTAGAGTAGTTACAGTATAGTAAATCCTAGCCAGTGGAGAGGAATCACCATGAGTAGTTCATTTTGACAATCTCTAGCTTTGTGGAGATTAAATGGCCTCTGCCACTCGTAGATTAGAAGAGCTCTCAGAGGAGGAGAGTGAATGTCTCTTTCATACACTGTCCTCTTCTATCTGTCTGTGTCTATGGGTGATGCCATAGATACTTAGTGAGAGAGAGAGTCATTCCACAATCCACATGGTCCACACTCTGGGATAAAGGCAGTGATTGTCCATCACCACCGGTCAACTGATGATGGACGAGGGCTGGAGGTAGAGTCTCTCTGGTCCCTGACAGATGAAGGAATAGAATGTCTCTCTCCGGTTCTAGGACTTCCCACCCAGCATTGATCCCCACTGGCCAGGACTCAGCAGGAGTCTATTATCTGGGAGATTACGTGTCCTTCATTTTGTACTCATGGCTTTCTGAATGGCCCGGGCACAAAAGGCCTGATTGAGTTTCCATTGGCCATCTGAGCTGGACAGTAGCTCCCACCCTGCTCCACCCTGACCTGGATAGAGACTGTGCATCACCCTGAACAAATAACAGCGTCCAGTACCCTCTAACATCTCCCCTGCTCTCTTTCTCTTTCCTCTCTACTTTCCTCCTGAAGGTATATACTGCATAGTTGATATATTGGGATAATCAACAAGAAGAGTTTTCGGGCGAAAATAGATTAACCATATGCATGTCATTATCCTGTATGTACTGAATAATGTGGACCCCCCCCAACCACTAATGACTGCGACATATCTTAGATCACAATTCCCATACCTAGCAACAGTGCCATGATTACCTAGCAACAGTGCCATGATTACCGGCCACATCAGCATACATTCAAGTACATTATATTAAAGCACACAGACGGCTGTCCACAGAGAAAGACGAAGAGAAAGAGGAAGAGGAAGAGGAAGAGAAAGAGGAAGAGGAAGAGAAAGAGAGCGTGTTCCTCCCCTCCAGCTTCCTTCATCAGGGTAAACATCAGAAATGAAAGGAACATCCTTTTCCCTTTCTCTCTGTGAGCCCTTCCTGCTTCAGGACCAATCTGCTCCCAGGTGGCCAACCCGAGACCAATACTAGTCCTGTCCCAGAGGAGCCCCCCCCCTGACGTAAATATTCTTGATACCATTTGAAAGGTTGTGCACTCTCCTCAAACAATATCATTGTATTATTTCACTGTAATAGCTAGTGTAAATTGGACAGTGCAGTTAGAGTTATTGTTTTTGTTTTGTTTATTAAACGTTTAATTAGCTGTTGTAATATTGCGAACGAACATGGCAGTTTCACTGCTACGGATTCCAACTTTAATGTCCAAGAGATGGATGAAATGTCCTTTGGTACTTTGGTACAATACAATCAAGAATAACAAATTATAATGGATGTGTTAGAAAAATACACAATATACAAAAAAAACACCATCGTCTTCCTATAAGAGGGTGACATTTTTCTCAGTTTTCCACTTTTTCTCCACAGCACATGGTCTTGACATGTGACCTGAGATTTGCAAACACTATTGTGGTGATGAAATTGTGATTGAAAAAAAGAAACATTTCCATTGTCTTGCAAACTAGATTCTCTGCGAG